>OY751313.1:37153590-37753590 GCA_963564615.1 Rhorus exstirpatorius
AGCCGAACAAACCTTCTCGCCTGGACCCTCAAGACTCGATAAGCCCGAAGCATTTTATTCCATTCTCACACTTTCTCTCCAGCAGCTTTCATATACATTTCTTTCTCTCTCTCTCTCTATATATATATATATACATATATAATATATCTATTCAATGAAGGCGCTTTAACTTCGATGAAATTGAGTTTTCAACAACTACGCGGTACAAAGCATCAATGTGAATTCCAATATTCGCTTCTTTTCGTAAAAAATACATGCATGAGATAAATAAATTTCACGAAAGTTAATACAAATCTTGATGAGAGTCAGTTAATTTTTATTTAGTTGTATATAGGGAAAGGAATTTTTTTCATTGACTCCGCCACCTCTTGTTCTTGCTGAATTTGAGAAATTATTAGTAATTGCAAGGAGCCTCATCGTTGTCCCTGCTTTTCAGAGCTGCAAAAACTATGAAAGATTTCTTAGTTCTCAAAAATTCTTGTTTTTGACGAAAAAATAATTAATCATCAATTGAAAGAATTCAGTTATAATGAATTAAACAAAATGATTAGTAGGCCTAAAAAAATTGAACACGTAGTTTTCAACGTTGGGGATATTTAAAAAAAATCACATGAAGAAATTCACGCTTGAGGGGACGGGAAGAAGAAGAATTGCAGAGTCACGGAGAGGCGGTCATTATAGTTACTAATAACGAGTTTAGGCTCGTGGTTATTACATATCGTGGTTTTAAAATGTAGTATTTTGGAATGAAATATCGCTATCAAAGACCGAGAATTAATGTACCTTGGCGTTTATATGTCTTGCCTAGCGGGGCACCGGTTCTCCTTGAGAACAACGTTGGTGGTGCGTTATTTTGAAAAGGAGTTCTCAAAACTAGGATATATTTCGACGCCAAAACATTCCACCTCAACGTTGCCATTTCATTCTTGTTCTTTAATTGTAAAAAGACATCAGGAATAACTAACCAACGATTATTAACCTACATGTATAAAGATGCCCATTAGGGTGGTTCACTTTAGATATTTTTTCTTAATTTTACATTATTCTCCATATTCGTATGCACATATACATATATATGGATCGCAACTCTCGAGTATCAACAAAAAAATGGTTAACAAGTATTAACAAAAAAGATTTTTTTTTTCATCCCTCGCGCGCTTTGTCCCTTTTATATTGTCGATTCATCTCTCATCGAGTCTGAAGTTGCCAGCGAAATAGCCCCCCCCCCCCCTTCCATGGCAATAACGCAATTTGCTTTCGTTTCTCGCCCACTCAGACCCCCCTCTAGATTGTCGGATCTCACTGAGTTCTCATTCCCTCCCATCTATATGTGCATATATATATATATATATATACATACACATCTCAGCACTCACTTCTTCTTTTTCACCCTTCGTGCGTTATTTTTTTTTCGCCTCTTTTTTCATTCATGCCTTTTCCTTGCAAATCGTATCCACTCGGGCTCTCAACATCGCCTGTTGGGGCGGCTACCTATCTTTTCTCAAGCCCGAGACTGTGGAGTATGTAAATTGGAGTTTCCGGCTGGCTCGCGTAATAAACGCGCATTAGGACTCTCTCGTTCTCTCTGGGTCTCTCAGTAAAATTCGCAGAGGCCGCGCCGGTATTCTACGACTTTCCAACGTTTCTCGTCCCCGTCACTCTCCCCCTTTCTCGAACATCCGCCATCCCATTATACGTTTCCATCGAATCTGCAAATATACTACCCAGCCTCTCTCTCTCTCTCTCTCTCTCTCTCTCTCTACAACTTTCAACGCACCCTTATCGGAGAAAAAGCGTCTCGCTCCACGGGATTGTAATCAGCAGCATTGATATACATATTTGTCTATCACTCGTTCCTTCGTCCATGTTTTTCTTTCCCGTAGAGGGAGCTTTCATTTCGTGAATTTTTTTTTTCAGGCATTCATGCTAGAGAACGTGAAATTTCCGAAAACATTCAAGGATGATTTACGAATGTATCCCTAGCCAAAAATGCAATTTCGTGAGAATATTAAGCAGTTTGAAATTGGATGAAAAAAAAAAAAACAAACGTCAGGCATTCGCAAGATGGTATGAACATTGATTTCGAATAATAAAATTACGAATGTGTAAAGTAGATTCTGAATGTAATTTTGTCATTATTTTTTAAGAATCAAAACTACTGAAAATAATTGTTACTTTCCTTACAGTTAATGACAATTATTTGGAGTAGTGGCAATGTTTTGAAAAATTGCAATTTCTTCGAGTGATCGCAGTCAAATGAAATTCGTTGAAATAATTGTAATTGAATAGTTATAAAAATCATAATCATTTATAGTAATTTCAATAAAATCGCTACATCGTATAAAGTGATTTAGAAATATACTCCAAGGACCACGATATTTCTTTCTGGAAAAAAATGCGACTGGGGTTCATTCCGATGGAAAGATCAACAGGCCAGGGAATAAATGTTTGCATGATGTACAAGTGAAGGTGCATAGAGAGGGATCTTCGAGAAGGTCACCGAAACAAATATCTTAATATTTACCGAATCTTGCTGCACACAATCAAATTCATGATGCATGACTGTATACTACATTTATTGCATACTTTGTATTTTCACGTAGCCGTATGACTTACATAAAGCATGGAGAGTTTTTGTGAGGCTACTGAAAGTATATTTTTCGTCCACTCAAATTTCCTTGACCCAAGGGACTTTATTATTGTCTACTAAAGCCCTGTCGTTGGAACATTTATAACACAAGGTAAATATCCCCATTGGTGTCCATCTATTCTCGCGATTTCAGTCACCGATATAGGATCGTATTTTTATTGAAAAAATAAAATAAAATAAAACGTTATCTTCGTGCTCTTCCGGAGAGCAGCTGGAAAGCAAAATGATCAAGAATAGTATTGTATCAAGATCGTATCAAGATAGTAAGATAGTATTGTAAGGGCGGGAAACGGTCGGCTTACCCGTTTTGTAGGTTAGAAAAAATCAGTCTCCAAACAATCATAATGCACACTGTATAAAAGAATATTGTAGACGTGCTCGATCTAGCCTACTACGTATATGTACGACAGTCAAAACTCGCCGGACCACCATAAATCGGGAAACTACAATGCTCGAGTGGACGTTGGTCCTGCTTAAAAGTAAAGGAACGAAGAGTCAGTGGGTGAGGGGAAAATCGTTCTTATCTTTTTGACGAACGAAAAAGAGAAGAAAAAAAATGAAAAAGATCGCAGGATAACGTCTGCGCTCTTTCAAACGAATTGCTGCAGGCCAGATAAGACGTGGTATGTGAACTCGAGTTTAATCGTTGGGTATAGACGCTAAGCCTCTGCGCTGACTCTTTCGTGACCACTATTCTCCAACGAGATTGTGTAAAATCTTGAGAATGCGTGGGGATATCCTTGAGGAACTTCAAAGCAAGGACGATTGAAATTGTTTCACGAGACCACACGTATCAAGTATTAAGAAACGAGAACGAGAAAGAAAACGAAATAAAAGCCCAGAACGTTTGTTCAAGTCGTCTCGTGGATTGTGTCATCATTGTGTGTTCTCTTTGCCTCGAACGTTTGGCTCCCCGAATTGAGGTTGAGGGTTTGTGTACGGGTGTACCAATACGGGGATTCTATTTTTCTTGTCTCGGCAGGGATCGCAACGAATTACATTCCTGTACTCTTACACATTCATCCAACTCATTCGCTTTGTTCCTTGTATATATTTTCTCCGCGTTTGCGACGTTTGGCGAAAGAAGTGGACTTATATCCCTGTGGTCTGTGTCAGTCACGATCTTCCTCTACTATCCACCCTCAAAGTCCAGTCTTTCGTCAAATATTTTCCGTTTTTGCTCAGCCACAGTGCTGTACCTACTTATGTTTCATTGCGAGACGAACTTGAAAACGGTTCAAGGTCCTAATTTTCCACGTTATAGAGTACCTTACAAGCGCTCTCGGACTTACGAAATTTTTTTTTTTCACATACCAGCAATGCCTTTCGTAAAAATAACCAACACTACACTGGGCTGTGATCGTTGAAATAGATGCCACGTCCCGGAGCACTACGAGATTTTTAGCGAAAACACGGCGTTATCATCGATTCGCGCGACCCAAGACATCGTTAACAATAACAGCGTTCGAACGAGGAATGTAATTTGACCTCAATGCTATAATGAGCTCTTCTCGTTCTTCCTGTACTCTTTACACACTTTTGCCCATTTTACCGTCTCATCTATTCGTGACTGAATAATTCATGGAATGAATTTCGGCTTGATGAAATGAGACGATGGACGCTCAAGTAGGGAGCTTTAGGAGACCGCGACGAATAGGAATCTCATCATCCATGATAAGGGAGTGTGGGCGATATCTCTCAATGCACGTTAGCTCGCTTTCACTCGTTTGCACACATAAAAGTTTCATTTTCGAATTTATTTGTGAAACTATCTTAATTTGTCAGCCTAAAAAAAGGTATTGTTATATCTTCGGGGCATTATTTTGGGACAACTATATTCGGTATATCATTTTTACTTTTAACAGAAATGTTGAACTAACTCTCCAACCGTTACGTGTAAATTTTTAGGTAAAAATATTAGAAATTCTGAAACATTGGAGGGATTTGAAGCGGAGTGTTGGGAAAAAAGTTTCTGAATCGCGTTACCTCTTTCCAGGAGCTCTGCTGATGCATTAAAAAATTTTTTTTTTCAACAATATACTTCATTTATATGAGTATGCACGGCAGACGTGGATTTAAAGTTTTATTATGCTGCAAACAGAAGAAACTTACAACGAGAATTACACTTTCGATTTAGAAAAAGAAATTATTTCGCTACCGCGCAAGAATAATGAATCATCGAGAAATTTACAGTTTCAGTCTAGAATTTGCAAAAGAATTTTCAAGTCTCGATCCAACTGTGATTCTCAAATGTAAGAAGAAAAAAAAACACAAAATCTGGTGGCCTTTATGTTTTGTAATTGTCACGAAGCGCGTACGCATTATCGGGTTTCACTGTCTTGAATTGTACATCGTGTTCCATGATGATTTCACCGCGCGGTACCCAGGACAAGAGTCCGGGGCCCGCGGTAGCAATGGAGCTCCGAAGGATCGAGATCGTGCATGTTGTGGCCGGAAGCTTGAAGCTCGACAACGGTTAAGAGCGTTGAACGAGAGGACGAAATATCCTTCGGGAAAATTAAATGAGCCTGAAAATGGTTAGTATACTTTCACGAACGTGGCGCGAAGCAAAAAGGGATTCGCTATGATTGCGAGAGACACGAAGTCACGTAAACCGATCGAGTCTCGATCGCCTCTATCGGCGATGTACACTCGACCACGATGAAAATAAAATCTTGCCTCATATCCGTTCTCTCAGCTCGATCGATTTCAGTGCATATTTTCTCTCAGCGATTTCAGGAATTTTTCCGCATCCTTCTTGTTGAATAAAATTTTATAATCATTGCTGCTAATGCTAAAAAAAAAATCAGATACTTCTTTTGATTCCGAATGGCCGATGAACGATCTATCGTGATCTCTCTGAAATGCATATTATGTGGTTATATAGCGATCCGAGCCAGGGGGCCAATGATGAAGTATGAATAATTTTTTAACGTTCCATAGATTCGTCTCGGGGAGCCCAATCGACCTGGGCATACATTTCATTCACTGGAAATGACAAAAAAAAAATGGAAATGTTCGGGTAATTTGTGAGCCAAAAATTGGGTGGAAAAGTGAGGTGTGCTTTAGCAACACGAATGAGCGGTAAGAGAGAACATAAAAGCCGCCTAGTATTCCTAAGCCTTGCATACATATGCGCTACGCATAACCGGGCAATGGTTCAAATGAACGCAGGCAAAGTTGGATATGTGGAAAAAAAGTGTTACTGGAAAGAAATAAGGTGGAGTCAAAGTTTTCTCGCAGCAAGGGGCATTTGGGGAGGAGGCAGGATCAAAATCAGGCGTAAAGGATGTTTTCCCAGGGGGTTGAAACTTGTGCGTATCTCTGTGCTGATCCTCGTGAAAAAATAAAAGTGGGGCGAAAGTTTGGAAAAGGCCTGGTGAGAGTGTATCTAGGTATACGGTAGAGGGCAGTCGAGAGTGAGCTCAGTATAGGGGCCCTTGCTCTTCCGCTGATACACGATTAACATCGCTCACTCGTACAGCCTCTCCAGATCCAGGGATAAAATGCGGACTAGCCTGGGGACTTGTGCTCAAGCGAGTTTTTCCTTAGCTACCTTCGCACGTTTGCAAAACCATCTACAGCTATTCGTCACATTTTTAATCAGTTCAAACAACAAGAGCTAGGATAGCCAAACTTCGGATTCAGTGGAAATAGCGTTATAGAAATGATGGGAGAGCTTGATGGAAAAATCAGAATCTCAGAAAACACCGGAAAAATTATGAGAAAGCAAAGTACGCCCGTCAATTTCCCCCCCTCTCCTTTTTCCCCTTTATTTTTCTATTTTCCTAAGTACCGTACTACAAACGATATACCAACAAAGAACGTTGCCGAAGCTCCGAGTAAAAAACGCTTCACCTTTTTTACTCTATTTCGTTCTGATGCTGAAGGTAAGACGGAGACGATATGGCGTAGGAACGAGAAAAGTGGCAAATGGGGATACATATAGGGTGAAAAGTCGCACTATTGGCCGTATCCACTCGGTCTCAGGGTCCATTATAGGCAGTAACTCGAGCTTGACCGAGCCTAATCCCGTGCTCGTTCAGCGAGTGGTAACTATTGCACCAAACAGAGCCCTCAGGAGTCTCGTTGAATGAAGTGGCTCATGCTCTTTCGGTTTCACGTCCGTTTTCCACGATCCCCATGTACGCGTTGGCGTTTTGTTTCTCAGGTAGATTTCGCGATAGAACGGACACTTTTAGACCCTCCCCATGTCTCTGCCTTTTACAGCCCTTTTGCCATTTTATTCTTTCTCAATCGCTCTGTATACAAGTTTGCACTGCTCGAGTTTCTATATTGCTATACACGCAATGCGATATGAATACATCGTTTCGAGCACGAGCTACCATAACCTTGCTAGTGGCAAGAATAATTTAAGCGGCTTGAATGATCATGTGTATACTAAAGACGAAAACCTCTGGTTTGAAATTGGTGCAATACACATTCAATTAGTACTTCACCGATGCGATCTTTCATGAGTGAAATTTAATTTTTGGAAATTCCAAGGTTGGACGTTTTTTTATACAACCGGTACTTTTTGTCTCGGAGATATCGAGAATAAGTTGAACGATCGTACAAGCAGACTTTGTGCTTGAATAATGTTCATCATTCAATCAATCTAATTTCACCAAAGCATTCTCATTACGACGAGATCCTCAAGTTTCTACCTTGGCTCAACAACTACCACGTCTCCCTTTTCCTCTTTCGTCATTTATGCGGAGTACGCTTGAAGCTTAAAGATGGCAGGCAGAGGATCTTGAGCGTAGGGGGATTGCCTGTCAATTGCGTTGCTGCTACTACTCCTGACGAGATCGAGCGAGCATAAGAGAAAGAGAGAGAGAGAGAGAGAGAGAGAGGAAGGGAGAGAGAGATAGAAGGGGCTTTCATTTAAGTTAGAAATTGCTTCTTCCGTAGCGATGATGGGCTGCAAATTGGGCGCAAAAGAGAAGCTTCGAGAAGCTGCGAGGGAGGAAGGTATTGAGGTAACATCGACGCCTGACAGAAGTGTATACTCGACAATTTATGCTTTCTTCAGTAATCCTCTGCCAAAGTGTTATTCATTCATCGTTCATTCATACGTCATATTTTTTTCGAAAAATTCAAATCTGTGACAGTAACAAACGATTTTCGCTCGTACATAAAGTTTTTTCACGCGACCGGAGCTGTAAGAAATTCATGGCTATTGATATACTCTCCATTATAGTCGAATCACTGACCAAGAACTTTCTTTCTCGCGCGGTAGAGAAAGCATCACGTTGCACGATTGCGTGGAATCACTTTCGTTCCATTAGAGTTCAATGACATTACGAAAAAGTGCGAGTCTCAGTGCCCCCTCGTGCATTATAGTAGGGCGCGCGATGCTTTACATGGGTATCGAGTTTGCGGTACATGAATCGTCGATGAATTCGTCACGCCCAAGCACATAGGGGCTGTAACTGCAAGGTATGGAGTCACCCCTGCTCGTCGGCTGTCTAACTCATGACGGTATTAGTTGAGTCAGTGGATGAGAGAGCATCGTCATCTAAAAGCTCGAGGCTTGCGGACCACTGCGCGTGCTTTGCATCGGTGTACGAATAAGGATGTGTTTATCGAGCGATGTACCGACATGGCGAAATCGTTGGATCAAAGACGGAGGCAATATTACAGAGGCAGGAGGGCTAAGCGCACAGACAACGTCACAGTTACACAGTTCGCTGGTGCCCAACGATAATGCAATCGTCTTATGCCCCATTCCCGTTCCGCATAATGCGATGATGATGCCCACTGTCATGCTAATCGAGAGCAAGGTAATTGCGGGGCGGTTATACGCACACGCGTTCGAGATTCGGAACCGGAGGGTTGATCTGTGGTTGTAACTGACAAGCATTGTCCTCGACGACTGGGACGGAGGACAGAGCACCCGTTTCCCTTGCAAGCTCAATCGCGTGTACGAATATGTGCAATGAGAATCGCTCTTTTTTATTACATTAGGATCTTTAATGTTCGTTCAACATTGTCGGTTACGTATCGGGAAACTGAAAAGCTAGCCGAAAAATCTTGGAAAGTCTAGGAATTCATTAGAAAGCTAATTGTATGTTCAGAGTATCCAGCTGGAATTTTTAAGTAAAAAATGTGAGAAACGACGTACGAAATAACGACCCTGATTTTTACCTGGGGATTGCTTGATGGATTTTAATCACAGTTTTTCCCGTTGGTTGTTCAAACGCTCTCGACGATTAGGACCGAGCATGTTTCCTTGAGTCTTGTTCATGAAACCGCTATTAATTTGAAACAATTGAAAAGCCTTGTTCCTGCGTGAAAGGTGTAAGCCTCAATGAGAAGAGAATCTCCATCGTGAATACGAGCATTAAACGAACCGCATTACTCTCATTTTTTTCGAGATACGCTGCCGAGGGTGACCGAGCTATTTGCACGAGGAACAAAAGAGAAGTGCGGCGACATGATCGATGACGTTGAGCTATAGGACGAAACGACGTGATAGCTGAGAGTCTCGAAGGGAGGCCCCTATACATCTTGCGCTCGTGGTCTCGCTTTCCTCCGTTCTCCCGACTATCGCGAATATTTATCCCAGGAGTGTATCTCGGCAAAATCGCGGCGAGACAAAAGAGACGAAGAAGTTGAGTGCGATGAGGAAGGGGAGTCAGAGGATGTGTTTTCGGTGCGGAAGAAGGATGATGGGAAGATTTCACCGAGTCACTGCGTGAATCTGCGAAAATCCTTGAGCCGGGTCTCGAATATAATGGATACACGGGGCTGGAGAGTATGATATTCAAAGGCGTGACGAATTATTATTTGCTATACACGTGTAACCCGTCCATTGTATGTACATTATATGAAGTTGAATATAATTGAGAAGTTTCCAATGGTACAGCAGGGAATTACTGAAAATGAATGTCCGTAGAGGCGGAGGGTGAATTATATTTCTCGATCGTCCGAGGGTTCTGCCCTTCTTGTCTTTTGTCCATCGTTGTTTTCGACATTCCTCGGTTGTATTTATTTCATACCAAGACGCGCGTTATAATTTTACATTGAATATCTCTCTAAAATTGAGCTGTTAATGATAATTTGTGGATATTGGGGAGGCTGCAACAGTCACGATTGTTTCAGAAATCGCGTGGCCCTGTGATCTCTGATCTGGTAAATCAAGGGAAATATTGGTAAAAGCAGGATGCAATTTAGGCGGGATCGAAGAAAAGTCTTCATAAAGAATTAAAGAAAAACTACAAAATGACACATCCTAATGTACATAATTTGTGTGCAAATGACAATTTTACCGATTAGACGATAGGCTCGAAGGGAACAATAGGCAAAGTGTCATGCAGGTGTTGCCAGTAAAGAGTCAAAGTGCAGGCGAAAGAGCATGAAAGGGAATGTATATATACGTATCGCAGAGACACTGCCGACTGGCGGGATGGATCGTGCGTTTTGCTACAGGAGTTGGCAGGACCTACACGTTACCTTCGTGGCGATATGTCATTCTCCTGACAAGCCGGTGTGACCAAGCTAACCTACCTTCTCCCTCCACCAAGATCTGTGTAGTGTACTGCCAGCTATCGTGGGTGGTACACATATATGTCAGGTGCTTGTATTATGCGGAATACATGGATGTGTGTGTGTGTGTGAGAGAGAATGCGGATATAGATATCGAAGCGCTTGCTCTGCGACTAGGAACGTTGAGTACTTCACCCAACCGGCTCAAGCTCGTTCATCATGTTTGAGTAATGTGAAGACACGATTTAACGTTATTGCCAATGAATGAGCTTGTCGGGCGTCCACCACTCGCTACACAAAATGCACTCTCCAACTCAATGCGTACAGGATATATAGAACCACAACTAAGCGTGCTCATAATCTTGCGTGCAAATTCATAGAAAAAAAAAAACAAAAAAGAATTTTTTTTTTTCCAAATTCATAGACTGGAATACCATTTTAAAGACGAAATTAGAGACCCAAAAACATGTGGAAAATTTTGGAATATCCGGTCTCTTTCAAGAAAACAGAAATAATTTGGATTGATAAGAGCCAAAAGCTATGAACTCACCGTTATGAACTAGCAGGGTCGAATCTCGTGCAAGATTGGTCAGCTCGCTATCCGTGAGTGTCTCGTCCGAAGCGTTGCCCGATGTTGGTGTATCGCTGAGTCCCGCGCCGCTACCAGGCACGTGATAAAGCGGATGCTGTTGTTGCTGTTGGTAGGCTCGCTGCTTGCCGTGCTGACTCGAGTTGTAGTTATTGTGTTGGGACTGAACGGTTTGGTGATTATTTTGGGGATAGCCAACGCCACGTCCACCGCCAACACCGCGCTGTACACCCAATGAATTATCCTCGCCCTCGCTGCCGCTCAGGCTGTAGGCCGGGTAAAGCCGTCCCTTCCCTGTGGAACGTGAAACAAAGGGTGCAATCACGAATCCCCAGCTCGATAAACCTCATTCACTCTCAAACCCCTGTGGCTCCAACACCATAACGTCTATGTGCATGTATACATATCGTATGCACAAACAATTGTCCGATAAAGCACTAATTTGAAAGAAGTAACATTGAATAAAGTGTCGTTAACAAAAATAAAATTAGGCATTTACCTGACATTGATTTTGCATAATAATATATGAATTCGTGGTAAAAGCGAGCGGATGATGTTGAATTCGTAGGGCTAGAGCATTGTTCGAAGTTCTAAAATAACTAGATATAGTTGGATATGTCAATTTCTCAGTCCTGTAAATGTGCTGCTGACTAAGAACACGCTGCGATGATGCCAAAGACTTTGGCTGTCTTGAGGGTCAATTATCGATATCGGGATATCCGTCTTGTGCACCATCGCCAGTTTCTCCGTCGACCTGTCGATGCGGAGACCCGTTCAATTTCGGTCGGGGTAGCGTTTTAGTCAAAGGATTCTCGAGATCCTTGTACTCGTCCCAAAGTTTACTCGTTACGTTGGGCTATACTCCGCGTGGGTATAAAGTCGTCAAGAGGAGGATGCGGTGTAGAGGCAAAGGGAGAAGATGGTTCGTGGATGAGAGTATGTCGTGCAGAAAGTACAGGGTGAGAGAGAAATCAGTGAGGATGAAAGAGAGTAAAGGGAGTTATGGGGCCATATCGGAAGAGTTTACTCTCGACTTTCGATCTCGGACTTTAATTATTCGTTTTAAAGAGCGGTCAACAAAGTTAACGGAGCATTATATAACGCTTAATAATCGTTTTTCGCTAATGGCACACCGATGAAAGTGTACCACGCTGAGCGTTAGAAAGTTCTCTCACCCTGATATCGTATGTATAGCGTGAAAAAAAAATTTCCTCCTATTTTTTAAACATCAGAGCACTTCAAATGAATTTCTGAAAAGCATCGTTTTTCCGGCAAAGCTTCATTATTATTCGTTCTTAATATTCGTTATTAATATTTTTTGTACATAGTTTTGAGGAAAACCCATTCAAATTACGTGTACTTGTAATCCAAAAGTTTTCTACCAACTAGCGGAATGGAAAAAAAAAACATACCTTGAATTTCAGCCTAAGTTTCAACGCCCCTTAAGATTACGGATATCGAAGATTTCCTTTCGTTTGTTTCGCCTTACCGAGTGTTAAATTCTCCGCCACTGATGGCCCCGTAGCATTAAAGCTAAGAAAATAGATATGTTAAGATCCCCCATGCTAACATGAGTACCATGTATATCCGTAAATTTTGGTATATCGAGAGTGCACACGAGATAACGTGTATTTGAAAGTAGAGACAAGAGTAAGCAACGGGTGTAGGATATCAAGCGATGAAACTTTCGTCTTTACTACGGAGAGGCATTGAAACCCAAGAGGTAGCGCGGTAAAAGCAGGCTGATGGCAAACCCGAGGGTGTAGATTTACTACAGCATAGACCCGGCGTGTTGGGGCTTGCGTGCATACGTGTCCTGGGCATTGAGGTTCTCGAATGGAGACAGTGGGTATTTGCCGGCGATGTTGGAAGCTGAGAAAATTGAGAGAAAGAAGCCTATATACTTTGCGAGGTGGGCAGGATGAGGTGGAAAAACAATCCGGATGAATCGCACTTGGACAAACAACCGAAAAGCGAGACTTCCGGAGGGCCAGGAGAGTGGTACAGTAACGTGTGTTAGTGAGAAAGTGAAAGGCGGATGGGCATCACTCTGTACGTTTCCGTACCTGATATATACACGCTTCTTCTGCTTCTTCGGATAAGGTACTGTGACCTTTCGCTTTAGATATATATCACCAGCAGCTAACTCCTCGTCCCTTTTCCTCTCTCACCTTTATTACACGCTCTTATATACATATAGCCATAATTTAATTTTCTCGCGATTGAATTAATTGAGAAGCGTACAAAAATCAATCTTTTTTTTTTTTTTTTTTCATTTTTTCAACACTTTCTTCGCATTGCGAAATCGATTGTTGTAATTTTTTTTCCCAGACAAACCCATGCTGCTATAAAAATCCTCTAGTTCCATACTTTATGCAGCCGAGACGAGCATAAATCGCGTTATGTGTCAAACAATTTTTTTATCGTCTCACAGAAAACTGGCTAGATAATCGCCGCTAAAGTGGTGACGCCGATCGACAGAAGAGATGACCATTCCGGGCATTACACGTGCGTGGATGAAAGACTCCGACGTATTTTTTTGTTTTGTTTTTATATGAGATGAAGCGTCGTGTGAGCGTTATTGGTCCCACGGGATGACGAGCCGCGGCGTGCGAGATGACCGTGTGGAACGGTTGAAATGACGAGTCGCTCGCACGTACTTGGCCTCTCACTATATAACCGAAGGACAAGGGCGAGGAAAGAGATTGCCAAGCTCGCTGAATTGCACCGAGAAAACTGCAGATGCTCGCAGCCGAGGTGGCGAGATACACTCGTCGTCGATACACGGCAGTCACGAACCGGTTTCCGTGGACGTCATTCTTCCCGGAATACGATGAGCGATACAATTGTTGGCACATTATTCGGACATCGCGATACAGTCAATGGCACTGCAAGGCACGGTTTTTGGCATAATTGTATCTCTTTCTAGCCGAACGCGAGTTGATACAGGGATTGGCCAAAAATTGTCGAGTTCTCAACAACAGAATACCGCTTGATCTGTGTATGCATGCGCGTACTCTCTCGTTTTCACGCAACAAAACGACCTGCTGTTGCTGCTAAACGTGCGATGATACGTCGTGATGCACGAGAATTTCTCGCTCTTATTCACGCTCAAACGCGCGAAAGAGCCTCCCGTCAAAGTAATTGATCGTCGTGTAGTGTGTCATGTCGCGGAAATTCGTCGGTAGCGCGATACACAATGAAACGAACGCGACTCCGCGAGTTTGTAACAATCCATCATACATTTTAATAATGAACGGGAGAGATTGAGGAATCTTTCCGATATTTTAAAAACTGCACGAACAAAGAAAACGTAAGCTGCACAGTTTTTGATCTCCGAGACAAAATGTGCCATTGTTTGTGCTTAGTGGCATTTAATGGAGATATATCGTTACCATATAATCGCAATATATCAATCGTATCGGCAAGTCAATGGAAAAGATTGAAGTGCAATTGGATTAATAGTCTAGTCATTATTGAAGCCATTTTTCTGCTATCTTCTAGAGAATTTATTTTGCTTTCGGAAAAATTTCAGGGGGATTTCCTGAGTGTATATTCAAGTTAGCGGGACGCGGGGGGTCGAATTTCAGCCACCATCTTGTTAAACATGCTTTATCAAATATCCCGTGAACCGTGGATCGCACGACAAAAACCATAGATGCCTTTTTGTAGATAATGATATTCTCTACAGCTTTTATGAGAGAGTGTTTCCTGTATAGTGCATGGTTTTTTATTTATAGCGCGGCAAACTTTTCTAAACATGGTTATTTCTAAATATAGGTATGGTTAACGGTGAATGAAACAGTAAAAATGCTGATTTTTTTGGTAATGTTGTTTGGTTTGTTTACCACTTGGTTGTACTACTTGGTTGTTTGGTAATGTTTACCACGCTGTAAATTAAAAATCATGCACTATAC
Organism: Rhorus exstirpatorius; assembly: GCA_963564615.1. Taxonomy (NCBI): domain Eukaryota; kingdom Metazoa; phylum Arthropoda; class Insecta; order Hymenoptera; family Ichneumonidae; genus Rhorus; species Rhorus exstirpatorius. The sequence continues at coordinate 37,168,238 of OY751313.1, forward strand.
GGGAAAAAGTTTCAAATAAAAATTGTAGAAAATTTTATTATCTACAAAAAGGGTTTTCACTATTTTTGTCGTACGATGCACGGTTCACGAGATATTTAATAAAACGTTTTTTCCAAGGTGATGGCTGAAGGTCGACCCCCCGCGTCCCACCAACTTTAATTTATACTCAGGGTACATCCCTAAACTTTTATTTTCCCAAAAGCAAAATAAATTGTGTAGAAGATTTCATTATGAACCTCTTTTTTTTGGCTGAATGACTGGACTATAATGTGAAATCTCTTGTGCATAACTTGTATATAAGATACAATATTTCTCATACTATATAAATACACACGGTACTGTATATTAATTCTCAGGTAACAATAAGTACGAAGGAAAATAAATCCGCCAATTTCAAGAACTAACGATTGAAATATCACGAATAGAGGTGGCGGAGAGATAGGTAATGCAATGATTATAGAAACGTTTTTTTTTAACCAGTCAGTATTGTTTCCAGGATTAACCTCTATCATTCAATCATAATCTCATTTGACTAAAATATCAGGAACGCTACTTCTGTTAAAGCTTGACAAGTAATTGAAGGTGCTATAACTGTCTTAATTTGCTTCCTGTTACGGACCGATGAACCCGGTCGATCTGTATTCAATTTGTTGATCGCTCGGTAGCAGTAACCTTTCTTCTTTTTCTCAATGTTTCGTGCGATAGGTAAGCAACAAAGCCAAAACCGTTTGAGGCAAAGTCCGTATCGGCCAAAAAAATGACTAACCCTGATTACCACGATGCCTTGTTTCTTTATGGGTATATAGACTTTCCTGGCCTCTTGTAACGAAGTTTCAGATTATATTTTTTCTATTCATTATTTCGGGCTGGTAACAGTTGGATCACAGTAGTAATCAACTTTGAAGGACATCTATATGAAATTGAGGCCTAGGAAAACAATATTTGAAAAAAAAAAAATATTTTGCTCGATTTCTGACTCGGGCAAATCTACAGACACACCCTCTGCCTTATAGTACGAAAATTTTGGATTTTTTTTCCATCAACTCGCATCGGCGTGAATAATCATTCAAGTGCTCATGCGGTCTTATTTGATTGGTGATCGTCCGATCGATGAATTCGATTTCCCCTATGAATATGCCTCAATCACACTCCCACTGTTTCTACCGCATGTGTCACTATGTGAAATAGCGATATGCGCTCACTCTCTTTTTCTCTCTCTGCGGGGAAGTATGCTGCGTATCTGAGGCACAACATAGATACGCTATCGGTAAACATGAAAAATATAGAGATGGGAATAGTGACGTGGGAGAATATGTTAACAGAGGAACGGAGAAATGGCTGATGGAGCATACAGACAACGAAGGTTCGGGTCGGCCAACGCAGGAAACCAGGATCCATTATAATTAGGTTTGATCGTGTATACCGTTAATGGACGCCTATATCTATCGACCTCAGCGCCATGCAACTCGACTCTCGGTATAGTTAACCGAATTATTCAGCGTCCTGTTATCCATCCAGCCTCGCAGTTACTCACGTGTTACATTGCGTCGCGAGTATACACTACCCATAAATATATTATATATACGTTACAAACACGTAACATCGGTTTCACGCTATCACTCCTTCCTTCTAAATTCCAACAATCACGCATTCGCGCTCTCCAGTCATGAACGTGTCAATTTCACGGATTTTCAATTTTATGGTTGCAATTATATATTAGTGCAAACGACGCGTGATATTCAAAACATTTGACCGTGTAAGTGGAAATAACAATTGAGGATATGAATAAAATTCCAAATAAAATCGTTACTCCTCAACGACCAAATCACAATATTACTCTTTTCACGCAAAATGTGATTAAATTCTACTTAATCTTTCTTCAAATAAAAATTGATAATCTGAGTTGGATCAGTGATTTTTCGATTACTTTGTCCAAGGCTTGAACCCAATTTATATTTTCTTTTCAATTAAGTGACAATTGAATAAAATCGTAATCAGGTCGGAGTAGACAGATGGCGCAAGAGGCAAAGGATAATTTGGAAAACAATATGAAATTAGAATGGAAAATTCATCCACCGGTGTGCCAGACGTCATGGCGCAAGTTGTTGCGGTGAGACCCAGTACCAACTGTGTTCAACGTAAACTCTCCAGAACACCGTGCATACTACGAGAAAGGGAAGAGCCAGGATAGTGGGATAGTGTACGAACCGTGAAATGCAACCCAAGAGAAGAGCCAGTTGGTAGGTCGCTGGCTCATCCCCGGGCTCCACGTTCGTTATGCTCTCGGGACAAACTTTTCCGTGTCGGCGGGCGCGCGCGCGGCTGGAAATCGTTGAAACAACAGGAACGAATATTTTATACATCTATAGCTCTGCCATGTGACGGCCAGTGGAAAGCAAAAAAAAAAAAAGAGAGAAAACTGTTTGTAGAGATCTGGTGTAGTTGGTATTAGTAATGGAGAGAAAAAAAAAAATCGTACATGGGAAAAGTCGAAATAAGAGTTGGATAAAGTTCGTTGACTGGCGGTATGAGAATTTTATATTTTCCTCTAGTTTGTGGTATTCTTGGTGAAAAAAAAACCCTAAAGTATAAAACTCGTTATTTTCCTTGGATTCTTGGATTAAGTATGATTTTTCGTTTATTTTTATTTTTTTCAACAGAGGCTCAAAATCTTCGCAAATGTCGTCATGCATTCTTCGTTACAGGCGAACGATATTCTTTTTTCTCCGGGTCTGTTGGTCTCTCACGTACGTGCAGAGAAAATATGGTCCATGGTGAGTTATCGGGTTACAATGAGGGAGCATTGTGGTGTCATCATATCGGTATTCCCATTGTAGCAAAATACTTCAATATCACACTTACATGTATATATATCGCACATTCCACGGATTTCCGAAAATTTTTAGTCCTGGTTCAGCGATTCAATGATCAAGAATTTGGTTCTCTCCTCGGTTCTCTCTTATATTATCGAAATAGCCTCGCGCACTGAAAAATTGAAATTTTTACTGGTGCAGAAAACATCAATACTGCAAATTTATCGAATATATAATATACCATATCTTCGAAGGCGTCTATATTGGAATTGAAAAAAAATTTCAGCACCCAAAATTAAGGAAAAACATTCGGTCGCTATTGGCCTACTTGACGAGAGGAAATTCCAGATAAGCGCAAAAAATGCTAACCCTATGGCTGAAAATCATCATCGGTAACCAGTAGAATAGCCCATATGCAAGTATGTGTACATTCAGTGAGATTGGAATATTTTCCACCGAGCATAGGTCGTCACATGCCCCCGGTTATTGATATCGGGTAGACCCCTATGAGATTCACCGGAGTATCATATCGTTTTCCCTCATCTAAAATGTACCTGATCCTCTGTGCTCCTTTATATTCAAGTATATGACAGGCAACGTCCCAGATCGCTTTATGTACACTGTGCGTATAAAGCGATCTGGGACGTTGCCTGTGACGTCGACAGAAGCCTGACTAAAATAATACTTGCTAGCTATTCTCTTCCCTCATACTTATCACGTGTTGATCATGTTTTTTTTTCTCCAAATAAATGTATCAAAAATTTGTCAATCTCTGAATCCAACCCGAATGAAATGAATAGAAAAATAAAAAAACATTTCTATATTTTGTTCACTGGGTCATGCCCAAAGCCTATTTCGAGGTTACGCGTCAGTCCAAACAGGTTATAACTATATCGTCGTTTCTAAATACACAAACCAATATATAGTTTTGAACACGTCAGGCTGTAGAAGTTCGTTCCCTTTTCGTTATCATACGTTGAACGTGTATAGACGTAGGGAAGCATATGAATTGCGTGGACAGGGCCACCAGGACGACTTTTATTGCCTCGTAACGTATGGACAAGCACCACTTTGCTGTGTGCACGACTGGCTTGGCCCCGTTGTACGTGTATACCGCACACTCGACTCGGGTCAGTTTGTTCGTGTACCGGCGTTGTGAGCTTAAGAGCTACCTATATAACTAATCTATCACCCCAAGCATACTATCATCACCAACGCGTAACCCTCGTTCTTGCCGCACAATAAAGTAACTCGGCGTCACCCGGTCACGTGCTGACTCGTGATGCATGCGTATACATTTGTGATATAATCGCTCTATGAAATAACGTCTATATGCTCGCCTGATGCGTTGGTATGTCATACGTGTTAATATAAAATAAACTAGTTATCGGAACTCCCATTGCTGGGTACAAAGTTCCGCTAGGGTATCGTAGATGTTGTAAGTCGAGTCAACATAGAGGAATTTGCATCAAACAAATTGTCATTTACAGGTTTGACCGACGTAACGAGGGGACTGATAAGTCCGTTTGAGATTATTTCATTTTTTTTTTTTGCAACCTTTCATCTTATCCGTTACGTTGTTTTTCACATTGAAAAGATGTTGCTAGCTCAATCCAAATTCTTCTTAAAAGGGCCAATATGAGATTACCTGCAGAAGATAAACTTCTCTTTCAAGATATATTTCAAGATATATCTTTCAATGCGAGCTAAAGTAGATCCAGTTATTGTTCCTAAGAATTGAGAAGTAAAGGAGAAGTAAGGCATATTCTACAATTGCCTGTTGTCCCAGGACTAGAACCGGCCCCTGGCTGGCCTGTACGGCTAACCCCCACGAGCGCTATCGATCCTCGAGTCTCTCGACCCGAGCGACTGCCACCGCAAGCCACCCCCTGGGCTTCTCTCTGCCTGCTGGTGTTGCTGCTGGTGCAACACCACCTTGCTGCATTGCATCGCAGCACAGCAGAGAGCGCACCAGATCTCACCAGTCATTGAGTCAAAGAGCTTGAACTCTAGCACCCTCTGCACTGGATAAAATTTCAATCCCTCAATGAAAATTACTTTGCGATTACTTTCGAACACTTTTTTTCTTCAATTTTTCGACTTGAAATCATTTGATTGCTAGAATATGCAAATGACGAGGTTCCTAATTTACAAAATCCTTCGTACCTACGAAAGGGATATAATGCCTTAGAAACCCACATTTTTATAGGTTTATTTATCATCGAACAAAACACACGTAACAATGGGAGACAGTCCTCTTTTTTGTTTCTCGCTTTGCATGTTTTTCCTTCTCGATCGTTTGAAATGAGTTATTCTGCGACATCCGATAGGCTTTTCTACCTCCTTTTTTTCGCTCTTCTTCGTCTCTCTGCAGCCCTCATGCTCAGGTAACCATAATCGGAAACGACTGACATGAGAGCAAGAACGCGTAAGTACGGAGTTGGGAAGAAGTTTTGTTTTTCCATTTAATGGCTTCTCTCGATGCCGATCTACAGTGGTAGCGGGAGTATCGGAAACCTACCGACATTACGACAAGTCACGCGGAATTCTTACGCGTTGCGGATAATTCCTGAACGAGCCAGCGAGAAGGAAAGATCAATGAAAGATGCGAATATTTCTTTTACCTGAGGAATAAACAAAACGAAAAAATATCCTCGACGACATCGCCAATGGCGACTTTAGCACTCTTTCGCCTAACTATGGTACATACGCGCAGCAATGCGGGAGCAGGTGCACGAATCAATGGCAATGGCCCGAGGCTCCACGTCTCAAGCCAATTATCTTTTACGACTTATGTGTTCTTCTCTCCGTGGAGGACGCGCATTATATACGCACATGCCTCTGCTCAACCGCATATGTATACACTCGAGGCTCTTTGTCGTTTATCTTCAACAGGCGCCTTTATTGGCTCTTTTGTATTTTTAGTCGTTACAATAACACGATATTGCAACAGCGAGAGCATATTATATGGATGAAATAACAATGAAAATTGTTATTCCATAAAATCAGATATTATTGGAAAATTTTTGTGCATATGTTTTTACATTGTTCAGCCTGGATCACGTTCTGCTCGAATACGGAAATTTAGGCTCAACGTTGGACAGACGGAAAAAGATGCCAACTTCAATTTATGTAGTATATGAGATAAAAAAAAAACTAGTTGATCTGTTTCGTATTCAGCATCTGCGAATTTTGCAAGGCTATCCAGTGTGAGATGGGTTAAGGGAGGTACACTGAGACGATTATGATAAATTATGGGGGTTACCAGGCTGGGTGGGGGGGGGGGGGGACATCAAGCGATCTGGGCAAGTAGAGTGTGTTGGCTCGGGGTGCAGTGCGCGAAGGAGACGCGTGCTTCGAATATCGATCAACGTAAAGTCACCAACGGAGGTTTTACGTTATTCGCGACTGGTTAATGCAGGTACACGGGAAATTACTATCCTGCGGAGATGGAGAGAAAAAGAGAGTTTATAGTCGAACGAGAACAGACCGGATAAAGTTTAGTTTTGCATTGAACGACTCTTATTGTCGTCACTGGAATAACTAGATAGCAGAATCAGCGCGGCGATCTTTTCACCCTGTCGTTGGTTATAATTCTGAAGAAGGCGGAAAAGTTCGTGACGTTTGTTCTGTTACGCTCTAGGAATTCTTTTAATACTTGGATTTCTTTCATTGCAAATTAGTCAAGTTGCCAATCGTGACGTCGTCCCGGTACATGATGCTAAAAAAAAACTTTCAATAATAATCGTTACATGTCTATGAAAATATTAAACCGAAGTCAAACGTCATACAACGGTGTAGGCGGTATAGTGTGTACGTGGGAAAGAAAGGTTTGTCAAGCTAAAACTCAAACTAGCCCGTGATTGACTAGCACATATCCGATTCATGTGCTAAAATGTACGTATCAGAGGGTAAAAAATTATTTTCACACGTCGATTCTCTGGTTGAAAGAGGAAAAGATCAACAAATTCAGTATATCCGAAAGCGATAACCTTAAATCTGATAATTTTTTATGAAAATAAAAATCTTTACTCAGTTGATGTTGCAAGTACTTTTTCTATATTTGAGGTTACTGAGCGCAAGAATTCCTTTCTCCCCGATAGTGCTTGCGCTACAAGTGAGGAAAACCCGGGAAAACCCTTACGAGTTGCCGCATCATGGACACGCGAGAGTTTCACGATCGATGTCCTTTCGTATAGATAGCAAAGATAGCCCCCGTCAGAAAATCGTGTTTGCTCTATACTCATTCTATGTAATCTTTCGGTTTGAGAGTGGCATAACCCTTCGACATTATCTCTCGTGTATATCCGGTTAAATCTATTACTAGAGTTTGGATCCTTGAGTTTGTTCCTTTGCACTCAAAAGCAATAATTAGATATTGTTTCGAGATAAAATGGTAATTAATCGAGAGACATTATCAGGGAGCTTTATTAGAGTCCTCCGATAATAAATCTAGGATAGATAATGGAAAAAATTTAAGGACAAATTGAATAAAATGAAAGTCGTAATAAAAATGAGAGAAAGTCTCTCCACTGGAATTGAAGGAAAGCAAGACCCTCAAAGCAACGACTTTTGATGTACTTTCAATTTCTATTTTGTCCCATGACACATCATCGCCCCCTCATAAATAAATAAGCCCCAACTTATCATGGCAGCGTGGTGTCGATACTTGTATAGTGAAAGTTGGAAGGATCAGGTCTTTGAACAGATAAGTATCGACGAGAGAAATTTTGACACCCCTCTATATTCTATTAAATACCTCGAATGAGATGTAGATAGATTATAATGGAGTGTGAAAGTCATAGAATGAGATACAAGAGCTTCGAGGTCATTCAAAAACGAAAAAAAAAAACGAGAAAGTTCAGATAACGTAATCCCTCACTTCTGATAAGAGTCGCTGTCTGTAATACGTAGGAAAGTCGTGCCGGAACGATGGAAATTTACGGCTCTCCGGCAATGAAAAGATGAAGCTAAAGGCAGAGGGATTGTGAGAAAGTGAGACAAAACATTTTGTCAGTGTGTGTGTGTGTGTGTGTGTGTGTGTGTGTGTGTGTGTGTGTGTGTGTGTGTGTGCTGTGTTTACGCTCTGCTCTCCCGATTACTCTGAAAACCGTCTGGATAAGGGATCGTCGGGCAAAACGGTGGGATAGTATAACACGTAACGCGTGCAACTTATCTCTCGGATTATCGTACGCCACCGAGGTCGTCCCCTTTTATATCGAGAGGGGGCTCTCGTCTCGGGCCGACGGCGGTGTTGATTTCCAAGTTTACGTAAATCCTCGGCGTAACACGCGCTCTCGTACCCCACAGCTATATACTCAATAAATAAGGGTAACCCGTGTACTCTTTGAGTATATCGATTTACACTCCTGTTCCATGGTAATAGAGCTCCGAGAAAATCAGAATCTCCCCCTCTTATCAACTAGAGACGCATACGTCATACTGGGAGATATTCGTAAGTTCGAGGTCAAAGATTAATGGTTTTTTTTTTTTCAAACGATAATATATCAGATAGTTTTGAAAAGTTTTTCTGGGATTACGGAGATGGAAGATTATTTTTTCCCTTGAAGATAAAAGAAAATGATTGAAAAGAAACGATTGAGAATAGCAATGTAATGTATCGAAAGTAAATATGTATAAAACCATAATTATGATGTATTGATAAAAATATCAATTTCCACCATTTCTTCTCTTTCTTCTTCATCTCGACGCAGTGTCAAGTTCACCGTTTTAGCGTTATCGATTTTACACGCCACATATAGTAGCGAACGCACATTCTCGAAAGCAGTTCAACCACAAAGAATGTGATCTTGAGCTGTATTTATAACATCAGTGTCCAGTTTTAGCAATATCTGTGCAAGAGCCAGCGTGCACGCAATGTTCGAAAATTGATTGAAAATTGATACATCTTCCGCATTGAAAAAATACGCCTGCATTAATGGTCGAATAATGATTTCAATAGCAGTTATCACCAGAAACATCATCGTAGGACTTGAAATTGCGAGTGAAATCTTATTACTTTCTTACCCCCCCCCCCCCCCCCCCCCCTACTGGTTGAGTCATAAATTTAAGAGGATCATCGTAGCTGTGAGATATGAAGAATTTTCGTTGTGGGCTACATATACATATATATGTATACTGACGATATGGCGCTACTCCTACGATCACCAAGCTCCTTCTGGCGAGAGATACGACGGGAAACCTCTGAATTCCCGTCGACAATTAGATTCACTTATCCTTCATCCTTCGCCATCCGTCCCACCACATTCTACCGTTTCTATCGCCTTCTCTCTATGCGCACGGTCACGATATACATACATACATATACATATAACGAAGAGGGGAAATCACAGTCGTGGAAAGTTGACGAGTGCAGGCTTGTCAGCAAAAGTGCTGCGCTTGCGATTCACGAGTGAGTGGAAAAGAAGGAAGCGGATTGTGGAACAGGGGTGAGGAATGGGTTTGCTGAGGAAAACGGAGACGAAACGGATGGTTTGCTACTAAACGACAATCTGCTGAAAGGTATATGGCCTGAGTGAAAAGAGAGAGAGAGAGAGAGAGAGAGAGAGAGAGAGAGGGTGTGTGTGTGAGTGAACGAAAAGGGGGGATGGGTCGTATCAAAGCAGATAGTGGTAGGAGAAAGCAGTGGGTTGAGAAACGTTCCAAGCACGAAGAATGAAAGGACACCAGGAAGAGAGAGAGAGAGAGAGAGAGAGAGAGAGAGAGAGAGAGAGAGAGAGAGAGAGAGAGAGAGAGAGAGAGAGAGAGAGAGAATGAGGAGGCTGTGGTGATAGGATGATTCTCTCCATGGTTCAGCCGGATGAATAATTCAAGGATGGGTCAGGATGTCACGAGAGCGAATTAGAGTCGAAGCGGGAGAGAGAGAGAGAGAGATGCTTCGTAGTCGGCTATTTCTTTCTCTGTTTCACACTCACTATCGTGGAATGTATACCTGTCCAAGTCTCGGGTTATGCCGCATCTAAAGCTGAACACCGTCGAGGGCAATCCTCATTCTATCTCACTTTTTACCTGCGACGATATCTTAAATCCCTCATAGAGTCAGCACCTTCATCCTCCCGGTTTTATCATCGCTTCATGAAAAATTCATTATTATCGAGAGAATGAACCATCAGGGAAGTTTATTTTGACCAAATGCTCTCGTACTGTTTGCCGTGGAAGATCTTATTAGGTACGGTGGTATGAATTTAACTTCTGGTAAGCTTCTTGATCTCTCTCATGGCTTTGTATTGCGATCAGCAAGATAAGCTAGCTACTCCGATATAGTAATATTATCAATTAATGGAGTCAGGAATTTTTTATTTCCAATAATGAAGATGACGAATCAATGTTTGTATATAATTTACTGCCGCATCTTTTTGTTTCATTTCGAGCTCAAAAAATATTCTAAGAGGAATTTTCGTACAAGCCTGAAATAATATAGGGCCGAGGAAAAGGGATAAGAAAAGGGATTAACTCCCACGAAGTGAATCTTCCGAAAAGCCCCAAGATATCCTAGGGTTAGTCGATGACGATTATGATAATGTGAGGTTTGACTGCTGCTCGAATTCCAGCCAGCTGTGTCGTTCTGTCAATCCATTGGCGACCCCTTCCCGCATACCCCACGTCATCAAGCATTAGTGCAACGAGCATGCTGTTTAAACTTCCCTCATCGCCAGCTCGACTTTTCTCGTGCTCCTTATTTACCCACCGTAATATCATGATATTAAGTGGCCAGTATGTCTCTTTCTATTTCACGTGTGCCACGTGAGTAAACACGAATGCAAACACGCGGGGAGAACAGCAGGAGAAAAATCACGAGAACGAGACAGTGACACAGGTTTCGCGGCGTATCCTCAATGAGCCATCACCACACAGACACACTCGACTACCATACTGCCCGCAACCCTCCCTTGTTTGTACAGCGTTAACGCAGCGTAGGTTTTCTTTTTTCATCGCGTAAACAGCACCCCCGGGATTTGTCGGCCAAGTCATTACAGGCTCTAACTCTTTGGTCCATATCATTCTCGTTCGTTCTTTCTTTTCTTTGAGTCTTTTGTGGAGCACGCAGATTCAGTCGGATGAACACTTGAACTATATCATAATAGGTCGTTTGAATTGTCAAAGGGGGAAAAAAAGTATTTGCTATTTTAATCGCTGAATTCAATCGAAAATTTCATTAATCATTTCCTCGACTCGCTTCGACTCTTTCGATAAATTTATTTTTTAACTTTCACTGCACTTGCGTGGGGCTTGTTCCTCCAATTATTATGGAGTTATTCGGGCCATATATATACTAGGGGTGCGTAGGGCACTACGCGCCCTCACTTAGGTTTGGGTTTGGGTTTGGGTTTGGGTGGGTCATTCTTTTCAAATTGGACACCCTGTATAAGCTCAATTCCTGAAACAGCGGCGGCGGCGGCGGCAGCGGCGATATATCTTTATATTATAGAGAGATATATATTTCTATTCTCTTCTGCGGTCTTGATGTATGAGGTTACAGCCCTGTTTCGTTATACGCTTTCAATGATTTTTTTTCTTTGTTCCATTAGTTTATTTTTCTTTCAGTTTTCTTCATTAGTGCTCTGCGCTTACAGGTTACGAGACCAAAATTTAGATTTTTATTTTCATTCCTCGAAGTTTGCGGCGGCTTTATTGGTAGAATCTGAGGCTTACACGTCATGGGATCTCACGTGCGGATAATAATGGCTCTAGAATTTTTTCTTTAAATAATAAAGTCTTCTGCTGAAAATATTATTTGTTATTCCATGTCATCTCACGAGGGAAATGAGGTTTGTGTACTGTATTAGCAATATTTAATCAGCAAATAGATGAGGATAGGATGATCATAGGGAGACGAGCCGGTTTACCCCGTTTACTAACTCATTAAACCTCCTTATATCGTCTCCGGTACTTCGGAGCTTTCCAGGGTTTCCTTCAAAGTCTCAATAAAGCCGTGCAGAGAAGCACCAGCAAGGCTACGCTCGCGCTTCGTTGAAATCGCTCTCCTGCGTTCAAGGAATGGTTTAATTAATTAGCGAGAAGACTGATTACAACGCCCGCCACCGACACAGCCGCACTTTAGTACTCCTCCTCTGTCGCTGTTCCAACTCCTGAATTTTCGTAGCCTAGCAACGATCAACTACAATGTACATGGTCGCGAGGTTCTCGATAAAATTTTGCCTTGAGATCTTCCATTCTTATGTGTTTACGTATATGAGGCATTTCACGCAATTTCGACCTTCTCACTACCTTTTTTTAAGGACTGCACTTTGTGACTACAGAGTGCCAGCGTCTAGGAGGGTCGATTTTTACAAATATTTTTATACAAAGATATTTTTATAATTAGAAAATTTCGCAAATCGAGGGAAGAAAAACACTTTAATTTAATTAGTCTTTAAAACCATAGCCACAGATTGTTCGTTTTTTGTCGCTCGTTAAGAGTGCGCTTCAAAAAAATCTTGCACATTTCTATCGAATAGAAAAGCTTTTATAGTCTTGGGTTAAGAATCGTTATACCTACGTATACATAATGATCATATTTCGATGCCATAATCGAGAAACCAGATTTTTATGGAAATTTTTTACATTGTCGTACAGCGAGTGCTCCAGCCATTCCAAACGAGCACTTTCGTTGCCGAAACTGCTTTCAAATGGCAATGCGCGAGACTACACAGAAAAGCTAGTTGGGAGTATGTAAAGTGGTTGTACCCATTTAGCCGTGAAATATACTGCGAGAGAGTCCAAAAGTAGTACGAGGTGGGAGGTTGAAAGCTAAAACGGCTCGAATACTTCGAAGAGCATGAGGCCGGAGCGTAGCGAAAGATCGAGGTAAAAAAGAGGAATTTAGTGCCAAGAATGATATAAAGGGACGAAGAGTCTCATTCGAAGCTTCTTGCACGAAAAAAAAACCAAAGATTTTCGTGATCCTCCGATCCAAACACAGCTCAGTGAGAGCTCAGTAAGCGAGTATTATGATAATGAGAGTAATTATTATTGCAACTGAAAGCGTTGATGCGATCGAGAGCTGTCGTTAGTGTGTATTGACTTCAGAATAAATTATTCGCGCCTCATTAGAGAAAATATATCCCAGAGCATACTTCTTCTCCTTCAAGCTTTCGCCATCTTTGTTTCATGCTGCAAGGTTGTGGAACGTGACGTTATTTAACGGCGTAACTAGAGAGCGTCATTATAATATGGGAACGACGATTCGGTTGCCATAGCGTCACTTTATGAGGCAGAGCGAGAGGCCAGGTAGAATATCATACCATGAAAACGTTTCGAATTCCTATGCCCCGTCCTGCTCTGATTCAACAAGTCATTGAAATCAACGTCCAAAAGACGATAAATCATATGGGAATCCACCAGATAGATTTCAAGATGGATGCCGAGCTTAATTTTCTTCGATACATGTGTATTAGCGAGATTCAAAATATACCATGCAAGATGGTATACCAAGTCGTGCACAAACCGGCATAGAGAGTTAGGCAACATTGCGGTTGACTCCGGTTCATCCAATGCACACAGTGCAAGGCACAGGTTTCGGATCACAAAGCACGTCCTATCCGTCCCTTATCTAAACGGTCTAAGGCCTGCATGTACCGCGATGGCCCGGTGAGCTCACCTGGATTTAGTGGATCTCCGCATTTCTCTCTGACCCATCCGTTAGTCATGTGCTTGGGTATCCACAGATAAATTTCTGTATCGGACAATGGGTAATTGTGGGACCTGGACAAGCGCGTACTGCCTGTGGGCATGAACCTGCCTCCTGGAAATCCCTGCAGTTCATTCACCGTGCAATAAGACGGGCAGAACCCACTTACGGTGCAACCAATGTCCACTACAGTGGAGTCCCTCGTAAAGTCACTACACTGTCATATATTTACCTAATTGTATTCCATGGAAACTAGGGAATCATGATTAGATGCTTGATCCGATCCAATTGACATAATTTATCACTGCATTGTCTGAAAATTTGTTAGCACTATACCTATTATACGTGTTATAAATTCTGTTTTCAAGTTCTATTCTAAATTCAATCAGACGATGAAATGTATTTTGCACGGAAAAGGGTTAGAGTGTACGAAAAAAAAATAGATACCGAAACTTTGAACGATAGTTTTATCCTACCAATGCCATTGGTGCTGTTCGCTCCGTTCGCATATAATCTCAATTGCATTGTTAACTTAGGTACGATACTGCAACGCATGGCACCCGAGGCACGGAGCCAGTAGTGGGCGTTTCTCCGTGATGTCAGATTGGCTACGAAGATATATCTGCGCTCATACTACCTTGAATTGCATTCGTTCCTCTACACAGTCATGATCTGCCACGCTTCTTTTTTTTTCGGTGCATTAACTCGGGACTCTGCCCGAGTAAAAATTTCTAAAGTCCCATCGAGACCCACAATTTCACGCTGCGTCTCTTCTACTTGCGATTCTTTAATCCTAAGATGTAATGCTAAAAAGAAAATGTATTTCCTAAAAGGTTTGCTACGAAGGCCTCAAATAATTAGAACAATATTCTTTCCCGCAAGCTGTGAACTGGTCGAGTATTGAAATTATTTGAGGGGTCACCGGGAAAAAGTGGTCGTGTCAACAAATAATATGCCCCGTATCTGCAGAGAGAAGAGGAATTATTTTCGGATTCGCCTCTGCGATCCGCTTCGTTCGACCCAGATTTACTTATACCGCTCGGTAAACGTTCTCTCCGCGTATCGCACACCGGTGTACAGAGAGGATCAAAGAAACAGATGAAAGTACAAGTGCAGCGTGAAACGAAACCCAAGGGATTCGTCCGGGTAGCCAGGCAACGAAAACCATTTTTATTTTCGGAATAGCGCGGTTAGTTTAACAACCAGAAATATCACAGATGGAACTGGTGGCTCTCGAAGAAAGCACGAGTGCTTCTCTAAGCGAACTCGCTTTTCAAAAGGACTTAATTACCTTCCTACACCCGACCGGTCCAGTAATGAAAGCGATAGATTCTCTAACGTTGCTCCGCGCCTCTACTATTACCGTTACAGACGTTACTACGCGTGTGATACTGCAAGAGATTTTACGAGATGGTGGTGCACCCAACGTTAAGTCGGCTTCTAGTTTGTACGTACATTTGCTAACTGTAGAAAATATTCCGGACAATACCATAAGAGTATTCTTCGTTTTCACTACAGAGGGCAACGGGATTAGGACGAGCAATCCTCAGAAAGAGAGAGAGAAAGCAATTAAGGTTCTAGAAACAGTTGCAGCGAACTATAGGGTATGACATCATTGATGATAGCACTATTGGATAGTAGCCATTTCCATATAATAGGCACGAGAAATTGGAGAAAAGAAATGCTCATTGTGGCAAATCTTCCTTAAATGTAGGTATTTGCATGGCTGCAAATTTTCGTTTATTAATGTGAAAATAATTTCAAGTTACATTGCAAAAAACTTTTCTATTCAATCATGTTTATGAACAAACTTAACACAGTCCAGCTGTCAGCTGTCCAGCTATAACACAGTCCAGTCCAACTTTAAGGCGAACATTGGCGCTTCAGAGGTTCTGCATGTCCACCCATCCGCTTCTCACAACATTGAAGCACAAATCTATTTTCACGAAACGTGGCAGACTTCGAATTTGGATTGCTGAAGTACAACAGTCATTTCCGCTACATTTGGCAACTGCTATACGCATCCATCGAGAGTCAGTATCAGGGAAAATAAAAAAAAAAAAAAATAGGAGAGAAGGAGAGAGATACTGCAGTGGTTAGGG
The DNA here is from genome assembly GCA_963564615.1 of Rhorus exstirpatorius. Taxonomy (NCBI): domain Eukaryota; kingdom Metazoa; phylum Arthropoda; class Insecta; order Hymenoptera; family Ichneumonidae; genus Rhorus; species Rhorus exstirpatorius. The sequence continues at coordinate 37,183,804 of OY751313.1, forward strand.
GGACACCAGGGAATTTTATTGAGGGATTCGATGAATGTTAGCGGTCGTATTTTCATTTATGAACTTCAAAAGCCTTTCATTCCGCTTTCTTTATATTTATTTCTCTTTCATTCCTCCTCCGCACGCGCGATTCGCTTCTTTCTTTATCCTCTCATTCAACCATGCTCTTGCAGCATGTTAAACGTTTCACTGTTTCCCGAACTATAAGAGCCACGTTTGCTGCATGATGCCATATTATCGACCTCGTAAGCGAATTTCAACGCACTTCCGGGACTCCCACACCGCTTTGTACACGTTTATCACAACTCTTTTTATCACTCTCTCTCTCTCTTCCACATTCCTCTTTCCGTCGACGCTACCAGAGCGTCGGGGATATACCCATTCGGAAGGGATGCTGGCCTCGCTTTTCAGCGAGCGAGAAACAACAGAGTTGAATTTTTTTTTGCTCTTAATATCGTTCCGGATTTCCGTCGACAATGGCGTTGCTGCCTGGTAACGATTTCCGTCGTACTTCTTCTCGTTGTTTAGCACAATATTATCGAATAACTTCGCGTTATTTCGCAAAATCAGCGGCATCAACATAAATGATAAAAGTTTAATCAAGGAAATCAGACTTAAACTGACTGGACTTGGCCAAACACCAGCTCTGATTGAACCTCGTGAAATGTACAGAAAAAATGGGTTGACGCCATTACTGGCTGGCCATCATTATGCCCTTCTCCCTTATACCAGGCTGTTGGGAAAATAAAATACAGGCTGAGGTAGTCTTGGGCGAAGAAAAAGAAAAACGGAGAATCAAAAAAAAAAGGGGGGACGTAACTCGAACTCGAGTTGCCCCAGTATATATATATATAGTTACGTGCACCATAAGATGAGTCCGAGAGTTGGAATCTCATGGGAGTCATTCGCGGGATAACGGCTCCCTTGGAGTAGATACCCGACAGACTTTAGCCGATTCGCTATACCTCCCCCGAGATGAAGATCCTCGAGACTAGGATCTTCGAAGTGTTGGAACCCTCCCATACAAAACAGTGTACAACTCGGTCATGCACATGAAGTATTCTACGCGAATAGAGCCACTTCTTATCCCCCGAAACTTCACGAATCTTTGCCATCATTTTCAAAGCTTTCAGTCCCACTTTTTCCGTACTGACTGTGCATTCTTTGAAATTTTTATCTTGCTCTATATCGAATTTTGATTTTTTTTTCATACTTATAATATATCTTATACTTACTTATAATATATCTTATACATACTTATAATATATCTTGGAGACATTGAGTTGGTACAGAAAATAATGCAAGTTGTACTTCAGAAAATATTTTAAAAGATCAAGAAACTTACAAAAACCGCAATCCCATGCGGTTTTGTTAAGTGAAAGTGGATTGTATTCGTATTCATGAAAAATTAGTTTACATGCTCTTCTTCCTCCTCCAAGGCGAGGTGTTCGGCGCAGAGAGTGACTTATTAATATATTTGTTTCTGTATTTTCTCCATGTCCTCTACCCTTTCAACAGGCTCAAAAAATGTCTTAACACATCGTGAATACATGCAATTTATGAAAAATCTGATGAAAGGATAGCTCGTGACAACAATAACAACAAAAATCGATTTTCCACTATCCAAACCGCTGGACGTATCGTCAAACAGCCGGTACCATCAGTTCAACCGATACGTCCGGTGTATACCCTATTCGTAATCCTGTGTATAGCGGATTTTCGAATGGAATCTTTTATATATCGACTCTCGTCTCTCGTTCAAAATGTAGTTTTCGATTTCACGCTTTGTCGCGTCAATCTGCCGATACACTTTGAACTAAATCCACGAAAGCGTCGTGCGTGGATTCACGGAGTGTGGGTTGCTTTTTTTCTTCTCTCTTTCTTCACCCGGCAATATCGACTCTGATCGGCGTGAATCCGTCCTCCAATCTGCCACTTATAGGATCCCACCGAATTGTCACACGTATTCCGGACATTCGCACGTTTTTTTTTTCAATGTAACGCGTTGGAATTTCGAATAGTGTTACGTATATTCCATAAGCTCTGAATCATCAGGAGCTTAATCTCTTGCCAACTGGGTTTCAATCCTTCGAGGACTTGTTATCGTGGGGTCAGATAAGAAGGCTTTGCGTAGGGACGGGAATGGAAGCTGATGATTCTTCTTTTTCGTTAAAGTCATACTCCCAGGGAACCTACATCGCTAAACCACATGGGGTCCCTTTGGACACATGCTGGGTTACGAAAAAAAAAATCTCATATCAGGCGGTGTGAGGATCTCATTCTCGTTGGCCCCAGGGGATTTAGAGCGCTCTATCCGTCCTAACGGATTTAAATCTATGAATTTTGGTTAAAAGTCTGGCACCATAAAAAAATACTACCACTGGGTTTGTCCTCGATGCTACGTTGATAACCCCTTCACAGTAACAGCAACAGAAGGGATCTTGGGTTCGGCTTCCTTGGCTCGGGGATCGTTTTTTTTGTCGTAAGTCGAGCAGCTTGAGAAACGTTTTCGTATCTAGTGATTATCAGACATTAATACAGACCCGTTATTCCATTCGTGATACCATTCAGGAATATATATACTAAACTATTCTTTCGATACACATCACCACGCAACAATTTAGTACATGCAAGATCATATATCCGTTTTTTCCTTTGCAAAAGACAATTAAATTATCTTTTTCTACTTTCCCGAGCCTCAGCGAGTTACAAGTGCCAAAGATTCTGCGCGATAAAAACAATGGCACAGGCAAACCAGCCATCGCATTTATATTATCTTCGTTCGATCCCCGTGCTGCACGCGAAAAGGGGCGAATGAATCGAAAGCCACACAGGAACTTTGGGGATTTCGTTGAGCATGAACGCGAAGGTGATGGAATCCAACTATATCGAAGCGAGGGGAGATTTTTCCCCGCAAAATCGCCATCGCATAAGGACACTAGCGAAAAGTCAATCAATCTGGGATGACGTGGATATATGTGATGCAGGAGGGTAAAACACGTTTGTTTGTACATGGCTCAACGGTAATTCCTATTTGTAGTTCTGATTGGTATAGTGAGGGCGGATTAACGCGTGGCAATACGGATTGCAATTTCAGTATGATTATGCGAAAGGAAATCTCGACTCTTGTCTGTATATCGGAGGCAATAGGAGTGATGAGCGTACTACTTTTGTGGCAGAGGGATGTTTGTCGTGATGATGATCGAGTGTCAGTGTGAGAAGAGATATATGTGTCTCTGAATATACATATAGCTGGATAGAGGGTTGCGAATTGGATGCACAAGTCGACAGATTTTACCGTAAGAATCGTGTGCTTCGACACATTACGAATGATCCTGAACGGATGATCAATCGAGGCGATTCGTTATTCGTATTGCGAATGCCTATCTCGTTGAGTTATCATCGAATTTCGACGTATATACGCTATACTTGCTCAATACTTACCGTGCTGTTGTCAAAAACGTTCAATTCCGGCATTTCATTAAATTTCTCATATGGCTTTCAATTTCTGTGGCTATCTGCATTAGCGGGGGGGGGGGGGGGGGGGGGGGATACAAGTAAGATTTAAGATTTAACGTTTCTAACTGTCTTGAGAGGTCCTTGACGTGCCAAAAGATCGGCTCATTTTCCCAATTTTTTTCCGAACAAAAGAAAGTTTTTATTTTGAAACAAATAACGCCCATAGTTCATAGGAGTCCAGGAGCCATGCATCGATTGTTGTGTCAACAAATATTGCGAAATGACAGAGTTGCATGGCAAGATGGCAGCCTGTCAAAAAAAAAACAGGTGCAAACGGCACAACTCAATGTCTCTTTAACTCTCTTACCTCTCGGGGATAAAATATTTTTTTTTTTATATTGGAATAAATAATGTTCATTCGAACATCGAAATTTTTCGATACATATATTTATATATTACATATAAATGGAGTATACGTTCGGTAGGATATGGACAAATGTACACTAGCGGCCACGGTGACGTGCACCGTTGCGTAAAGTCACCATACTCTGGACACTCGCTCGTCGTACTCACCGTTCCGGTGCTCCCGATGGAATTCGTATATCGCGCTCCTCTCGCGCGTTTGCCCGCGTCGACGCAATCGGACAATGGAGCGATTAACTCGCGTGGGAGGTTTCGTTGTTTATCGTACGAGCGTTATTTGCCTGGTGGTCGTTCGCTTAAATTATTCGTCACGTTTGGACCCCTGTCGGACAGACAAGAGAGGCGAGAGAGATAGGAAGAGAGAGAGAGCGAGAGAGAGAGAAAGAGAGAGAGAGAGAGAGAGAGAGAAAGAGAGAGAGAGAGAGAGAGAGAGAGAGAGAGAGAGAGAGAGAGAGAGAGAGCGAGAGAGTTGGAGAGTTCAGAGCCAAGAGCAGAATGACGCAGCTTCGTGCTTTAATCGTTCGCGAATAATTCGACGGCTATTAACGGCCCTGAATAGTTTACCGTACATGTTCGAATATCGGGTGTAACGATTTACATCACTTCTATATTTTTTTTTTTTGAAAGTTCAAATCAGATTTTTTTTCTTTCGTTCAATTATGTCAAGCTGGCAATCTGTGGATTATACAGGTGATTTCTATACACGTAATAAAGGCCGATTTGTTGGCTTCCCTCAATTTCGGTTGTGCAAGAAACTTTTCGGGCCTTCGGATTGAAACAAAAAAGGCAATTGAGCAAAATTTGCACCAACTCTTCCGTGCTGTACGCGTAAAAGAAAAATAAATATGTTGGACTCTTTTTTTTTTACTATTGGATATCCATACGGATCGATGAATACACCGAATACCATCACGGGCAAAGATAATCGTAATCCCATCGCGAAACGATGTTTCTTGCCGGATGTTCGGTTCAGGCCAATCAGCAACGGGGCTCGATTCCCTTTGATCGTGTGCTGTTCTCGTACAGGTTGATCCTCTTATATACTCACCCACTTTGTCGAGCTCATACCAGCTTCGAACAAGGACACGTTTTAATAATTCCTTTTATCGCCCACCAAGTCCGAACCAGATAAATGTACACACGCGTCTGGTTTATCATAATGTATGTGCACTTCGTGACTGTGTACAAGCTGTGATGACAAAATGCAACTATACGAATCGACTGTAGGAAGACCCAGCAGTGGGAGGTCGATAGCGTCGTGACGATTAAATATTTATGGGACCATACGAGAGAGAGCAAGAGAAAAAAAAATACGAACGGGAGAAAGAGAGACAGAAAAGATCGCACAGTATGCACTGGACAACGCGGGGGATCTAGGCTTCGTCTCATTAGCTCGTAGTCGCGCGACCTTTTTTTGTCAATTTTTTTTTTTTTTTTCTTTCATCCTTTTAATATTTAACTAGGCTACGCGATGAGCACTCAGCTAGTCCGTCCTCTCTTCTGGCATAACCGGGATCGATCACACGGATAAAGGTACAGAAAAAGCGAGAACTTTGTAGTTTCCAGCTGGCAAATAATGAGATCAATGGAAATGTATATTTTTCAAGCAATAAAATTACAATATTATTATTCCTTGAGTGTTTATTCATTGGTAATTTCGCCCTATAGTCTTGGGTTTCATTTTAAAAGGTCTCTACAATTGATCAACAATCCCCATCGATAAATCGACCCAAAATAATCTCAAGAATAATTACTTTGAATGATTTATTTTCCACGGGCCTTGTTCGATCAATGTAGCAAAAAATTTATCAGGATTCTACAGTGTGAAGTTATTCTATTCAAGCATGAAAAAAAAAACAACCAACTTATTCACTGTTTTGTCGATTACAGGCAAATACTTTTGTTTCGGAACGGTCTCAAAAATTCATGGAGATTCATTAATTGTTATGCTGCGCTAAGTAAGATTAAAAAAAACAAAATTTCGAGCCCAGTCATGCTTGGCTGGAATGCCTCGTATTCATTCTCAGCATGTCTCTGAATATTCATTCGTGTCGAATTAGAAAGTCTATAAAAAAAAAAGAAACAAGTAACGCAATTAAATAAAGTTTTGTCCAAACTCGATAGAAACTACGATCCGCCGGAGATGTAACAATGTTGACAGCGAAAAATATATGTACACACACACACAATTGTTCCCCATTCGCGACGGAGATTGAAACTTCGTACACGTGTACAAGAGTTTCACGAGTTGATCAAGGACCAAGATGAGGTCTCTTAACTTTTGTGAAAACATGGAAACTCAGGTACATAGAATGAGAATCACGTACCGCAAATGCCCGGAAAAAGTGGATGCAGGAGATTGAGGCGATGCGCAAATGAATGGTAAATAATCGTAGAAACAACGTGGTGCCAGTAATAAATTCGCAAAACAAACAGTTTTGCTCGTTGGCAGTCGAAATCGCGACTAATTACTACGTGTCGCACGATATTAATACGGAAAGCAACATATTTTGGCAAAGGTATGTATACGAAATTGGAAACGACGGCTCATTTTGAGTTTTTTTAAATTTTATTTCCCAAAGAAAATTCACAATCGGTTTAAAAAAAAAATTTACGGCAAGGAAAACTTATTTAATCGCAAGGAAAACTTTTTTTTTCAAAGGAGACTATTTTTATTGACGAATAGTTTAATCACAAGCAGGCTTTCATGCCAAAGTGTTGCGCAATGTTCACAATAGTCAAGAAAATAATATTTAGAAACCGAATCTGGATTAATGTATATACTATGATGGGTTTCAATAGTTTTTGGAAGTCAAGGAAGCTAAAATGGAATAATCCACCTGCGCATAGGAAGAATATGGCAGTCTATAAAATTTGCGAGGAAGCATGAAAATGTCGGTTCGTGCCTTTTTTTTCTATCTCGTCATCAAACGCTAAAATCCAATAGAAGAAAGCCTGGAAACAAAAATTTCAAGTCTCTCTTCCAAAAATATCCCATTTTTCATCCTCCACTTTGCGTTCTCCCTCTCGCCATATCGTCGTTGGAGTATACAGCTTGCTCAAAGGTGTGTGTCGTATAAACTGTAGAAGGCTCGTATGAAGAATTGCTAGGTCGGAAACGGTGGAAGCTTCAGAGTGGTGTATGGTAATGCCGTGGGGTTACCTGGGAAATTCTATATGGTTCCCATAGTACTTGCATATAAATATACTCAAGGGTGAACCCACTGACTCTTTGTTATTGTAATTTTCGCAAAGATATCGCGTTCCTTCGGATGTTTCACTGAAGTCAATCCCCGGGCATACTCTCGCAGTCGCTGCTACATCGAGCTCTACTTTCCTGTAGGTCTTAGAAGCATACTATAACGTACGAAAAAGATAAAATTCAATTATTCGATATACGTAATTGATGTCAATATTTTAATTTGAATTTTTCGTCGCCCTAATCCACTTTCATCCGCGGTAATATGTTAATTTTTATTTTAAAAAGTTGTCATTATATGCCAATAACGTCATTGAATCAGTTTTCCTGCAAATGACGACAAATTCGGCTTTTCAACTACTTCAAAAGCCCTAAGCGGATTTTTGAAAATTCTGGGAAAATAATTATACGCCTTGAAGCTCTAGAAATGGTCTGTCTCGGGCAGAAACTTGAAATCTATCGCTACAGTTATACTATCTGGTACCTAAAAAAAAATTTTTTGAATTAAGATGTTTTCAGAAATTCTAGCAATAACTTTCGAATCCTAAAGTGTGCTAGTATCCTGCCGAACACCTTGCTAAACGCTTCTCATATTCCACTGAATCAAAAGCGCGTGATATTACACGCCTATTTTCCTCGTTCTGCAACATTTTGTACTTACCGAAATCGCAGAGTTCATCTTTTTCTTTTACTTTTTGCAACGGAGCGAAAAAACGGCTTTAAGAGTGTCACGTGGTCCATAATGCTGGAAAGAGACTTCGGGGTACCTCAGTGGTACGAGAAAGGCCATTTCTCTTATCTGCTTATCCTTATCCGGCATGACGGAAAAAGAGAAGGCTATGGGTCCGCGAACGATGCTGAAGAACGAAGAGGGTTTGTTTTAAAACCTTTTGTCGTTTAATTTTTATTTTTTTCATCTTTTTTCTCAACGCTACGTCGCCTCTTCCCGTCAACGCTCCTCACCTCTCACTCTCATCCTCAAACCGTCGTCCTGGACTTCCATTCTCATTAGCCGAGCTTCATGCACAATGCGCCAAGACGCGCGACAGCCCAGCCTTCGTCGCATTATTCCAGTCCGTTCGGGGGTTTCACCCGTTGTGTACTCTTACTACGTATATAAATATCCCAACCGAGTTCCCTCCATATCCTCGCACTGATCTTCTCATTTGCCTCGTGAATCTCATACCTGCTTATTCTCATTTCCCGTACCACCTGCAATATCTGCTTGAGTTAAGATTATGCCATTTTCTAGTTCAGACTGAGTCCATTTGGTTTTGGCTGCTTCTTTTCATTTTTTTCTTGTTGATCACTTTTAGTCTTCGTCCGTGACATTTGTCATCATGTCTCATGAGATAACGCAGTCAACACTGATAAAATACTCAATAACGACATCGTCCGGCTTGAGAATTATTTCGAAAACTTCGAATGGGTCAAGCAGTTGTTGGTAACATTAAAAAAAAAATTTTTTAAACGGGGATAAAAATCACCTTCATACCTCGTTACGATATACTTTTTCGATAAATTCGACACATAGGATGACGAATTGAATGGAATAACTGAAGTGTACTGCAGTCATAGGGAGGCAAAACATGGCAAGGCAGAGGACACACATACGCCCACAATATATGTATTCGGAACAGAGAGTAGAATGATGGAGAACAGCGAAGCAGACTCGCGACAGGAATACCCTCTGATGAATGGAGCCAATTTACCGGACTGACGCCCGGTCTATTTCCCTTCTCGTTCGGCTGGGCGCCTCCACTTCGACTCGCTCTCTCTCTCTCTCTTTCTCTCTCTTTCTGCACTCTTTTATCCCATAGGCCTCATAGAGTCTGTAAATCCCCTGAACTACCCCGTTCTCTTCTCCAAGTTGGCGTTACGCCCTTCGGAAACTTCAATAGCCATTTCGAAACATTTCACCCGGGAACCCGTTTTTAAAAAAATTTTTTTTTTTTTGTTCTTTCTCTTCCATGAAACGATTTTTTTACAACGTGGTTTTCATGTTCGCGACGCTATACACGATCTATATTCTGCATACATCATGAACGGAGACGTAAAAGAATGTGATTTTAATCATTGACGATGACTCGACAATAATAGTAAAGGAAATTTCGAGCCCATTGACTTATGGCAAAACGATGGGACTAGCACAGTAAAAAAAAAACGACTCTATTGCTTGGTGCTATAAATATGTACGAAAATTATTATGACCATTAATAAATCGATTGGTAAATCATCCTGAGGCTTAATGAAGAAAGCTGCCGTAGTGAAGATTCGACCTGTCGTGCAGATTCTGCGGAAATGGCGGGTCAGAGTTGAGAGCAGGACAGAATTACATAGCGCGAGATATAGAGAGGAGTTCCGAGGGGAAAAGTAACCTCCCAGTGGTACTAGTCTCACGGAGATCTACCTCGTCGGCAGGATAATCCTCGAAACGCAATTATATTTTACTGCGACTCGACTCCGACTTCCATGAGGACGGCGACGATCCCGCACCAGTCGTGGCACGACCATCTCTCTTATCCGCGATCCTATCCTACCTCGACTGGATCAACGAGGACCACGCGAAACCAGAGAGCCCCTGTGAGTGCACCGTTTAGGCGATGAAATACGGATTAAACATTATAACTGGAAATTGCCAGTGGACCAGCCAACTCGAAGCTCTTCTTTCTCACTGTTGCCCGCTTGTCTTTCCCTCGACCTACTCTCTCGGATCCTCTTAACCTCTCTCGATCCTTTATTTCTCACAATGATGATTTGAAATTTTTCCCGTGCGCATTACCGACGAACGCTATGATCCAGTTTTGAAAATTTCAAAAAATATGCATATTTGTTCCATACTTATGGAACTATATATAGGCATCGTGAAATAAGTAATGCATTCTGATAAGGAATTCTAACAAGCAGGCTGCGGGCGATTCCTGAATTCGTCTTTCTGTTTCCCGAATGGATATAAATAACAACTGTTGATCTTATAACTGTTCCCGTCTTACCGATATGCAGCAGCGCATATTCTGTTCTTCAATTCGTCCGTATTTGATATATTTCTCCGTGACAATAATTGATGGATACGACGAAAAATATAACAAATAGGTCAGAGACTCCATCTGGCTTGAAATTTTAGGAAAAAAGAAACATTTTTTCGATTCTTGTTTGAAGGTAGTTTGATTTACGAATCAATTCGACCTCGCGAAATCTCTGGTTGGTGAAACATACAAGATAAGTGAAGGCGAAAGTTTCGTTCACCAACGGAAAGGATTACCTAACGACATCCTCAGCGGGGGGGGGGGGGGGGGTGTACAGTACTTATCACAATAGTAATGAATTGCGTATTGGGGAGTGGTGTATTTTGGAATGAAATAACTATCACCTGGACATCGATCTCCATGGCCAATAACGTTTCAAAATTTGAACGTCATGTATAAATCAACCAATCTGCCTTAAAAAACGCGGACCGAGATGTAAATAGCCGTGGAACGAATATTTCTAGCACTGGGTTAATTTATAGAATGTGTACGCAATACAAATGGTCTTCAATATAAATCCTTTCAATAATAAGGTTGAATTTCATCCCACAGCATTGATTAGTGGATTAACCAGCGAAGTACCTGGTGGTTTATCTAGTGATCTAATTGGGTTGAGCAATGACGTAGCAATAAGTTAATTTTGCCTCAACCGACCGTTGTAAATATTTTTTATTACATTTACGCGGAAGGTTAACTCTAGGTCATCTGTCAATTAATTGTGTGTCAAATATAGCCCGATAGTGTTCCTTCATTCATCAAATTAATTGGAATTCAACGAACCGAAAAGTTCTTACGATCGTACCTCGAAACACATCCTTTTTCATTCTATATATCTTTCTTAAGCATGCGTTGATACAATTTCAAGGGGCGAATGATCTTTTTTTTTTCTACTACACATAACGCACGCGGTACATGTCCCTCTGGTCCTTTGGCCCTTCGTTTTTCCTCGTTATACGGCCGGTGCACGCGGTATGGCAACGGCGGCAATGGGGGTGGCGGGAAAACCAACGACCGCCGTATTACAACAGGGTCCACCGCCAACCCAGCAGTCCCGTATTGATCCCGAAGCAGGGAGACCCCCAGCCAGCCATCCGCCGCGCGCAACCCGCCTCCCCCAACCCAACAACTTCTGCCTCGGGCATCTCCGATGATCTTCGTGCTAGATAACCCCTTACCGACTTTACCGTTTCTCATCCCTACCAACTCCCTCCCGCCCGCCATCTAATTTTTCTACGGCTCTTAACGTCTACATATTTCGCAACCTTGCCCTCTAACCTCATCGTCTTTGGTTTCATTGTCCTTTTACGACGCGGGGATAGCGGTAACCTCGATCGTTCGAATTTTCATGCATCCCTTTGAGTTACACATACCTCGTATAAACATTTTTCGTGACTCGGGTTGGATCGAAGAAACAAAGAAATCCCAACATCTCGAATATTTCCTCATTAGATTTTCTGCACCCACGAATATTTTTCGCGAGGAAGTGGATTCTGTAATTCTCACTCCAGTCCCTATATTGCTCACAAGCGGAGGAAATGAGTGTTTCATGATTTATAAACATTTTTCAAATTTTTCTCATTTGAAAACATGTTCCAATGTCCGGAATGCTTTAAAATATATATGTAGGTGTTTATTGTTTTCCTCAATAGACAGATAGATCCGAATCAATAATGTAGTGTATCGTTTTATTCATATTCATGCGCGTTATACATCTCTCTTTAATGGAAAAATGCTGGGCACACAATATTGAGATAAATGATGGCATGTAAAACGTTCAATGAAAGGATTAGTTCATTTTTTTTAACAGAGCCATCAATACACGCACACGCACGCGTGCGCGCACACGCACGCGCGCGCGCACACACACTTACACACACACACACACACACACCCATAAACAGAAAGATTTGATATACTGTAATTTTACTCTCTATACCACTCTTTCGTCCATTACCCGTTTCCCTGATTCTATCGATATTCCATGACTCTGCTAGAAGTCATAATGAAAAGCCGATCGAGCAAAATCATCGTTTATACGGCGCTCTACTCTGCGACGAGCCTTTCTATCACTATAGAATATCTTCGGATTCCTTCTGCTCTGTTTCTCCTTCTTTCCGACATTGACGAGAGGGGAAGAGAGAGAGAGAGAGAGAGAGAGAGAGAAGAAGGAGATACGGACATGAAAGAAATCGAGAAATGGGTTATTGATTTGGAGCGTCCGCAAAATACGGCCAGTGCGATGAAATCAATTCCAGGTGAAGGTATATGGAAGACTCGGGTCACCGGTGATAAGTGGTACCTAAGGTTAATTTTTTTTTTTTTAATGTGTAAACATCTATGCTTTCGGTCTACGGTAAAGGCTAGCTGGGAAATCGAGCGTCACACGTATATCATGTAGGTGTGGACTGCGACAGTGTGTGCGTGTGGATGCTAGCACCTTTTGTTTTATGATTGAAATACGTGATTGGTCGGTTAGCGGACAAGGATTCGTGATCAAGTTCAGTTGGTCAGTTTTCAGTTTGTCACAACTGTCAGTTTGACAGTTGATTAGTCGAACATCGAAACTAGATTTGAGTGCTGCAGCGCTGTCAGAAAACCGTTCGCCCGCGTGAGCGCGCGTAGTGGACCCTAGTGAGTGTAAAAACGTTATAATAAAAAAGATAGTTTTCAAAACATTTCGTTATTCAGTGCGTTCAACTAATATATATGTTCTCTTATTCTTTTAATTCAGTGCGTGACAACAAATATATCGATAGCCGGAAAATTAGTTTCGTTCCTCGGTTGAAAAGGTAATTAAATATTTTATAACCAACTTTAAAAATTTAAAACAACGATTCTCCAAGTATTTGTAACGGTATTTCCTTTTTTTAGATATTAATAAAAATTACCAGCAAGAAAATTGCTGTATAGTACACAATAATATTATAGTTCGACTATCGGCTTATAATAATTATAATTATAATTATAATAACTGTAATGTTATTGTGTATTATACAGAAATTTTCTTACTGGTAATTTTTGTTAACCGCAGTTAGCTGTGGCACTCCGCTTTTGAGAGCACGCACCTATATAAGCACTCCGTGGCGAGTACACTCGTCAAACACAGTTAACTGGTTAATATTTGAAGAAGGAAATACTGTTACAAATACTTAGAGGATAATCTTTGTTTTAAAAACTTTTATTTTAAAGTTGCTTATAAAATATTTAATTACCTTTTCAACCGACGAACGAAAGTAATTGTCCGGCTATCGATATTCGTTGTCACGCATTAAATTGAAAAAATAAGAAAACATATTACACTAGGACCTCGATTTAACGGCCAGTGGCGGGACCGGCTCCGCATCGACCCTTGTTAAATCGAGGATGTGCATGCCCCGCCCATGTTGTATCTGCGCATCGGCACTCCGTGCTACGGGCCTGATCGGGGAGACTTTAAGCGTTCCCCACCATCTCCCACCACGCGAAAAACCGATCGATAAATGTGACATGGTGGGGACTGTCTATTAAATCGAGGGCCATTAAATCGAGGTCCTAGTGTATGTATTAGTTGAACGCACTAAATATATGGAAATATTTTTAAAACTATCTTTTTTATTATAACGTTTTTACACTCACAGATTTATATGTAATATGGAACGCACAAGCACATCGCACTGAACACGTGCTTTAATTGCTTGCATACAAGAAGTTGAAGAGCAATAAATTTTGAAAAGAACGCGTTCTAATACGATTCTTATTATTTTGTTACAGAAATTGAATTGTTTTTCACTCAAACCGAGATCTTATATTTCTCACTCCAACCCGTACCAGCTAACGTGTTTACGCATCCTCTGTGAGTGCAGTGGCATGCACGCGTATTTTTTCTATTCCTATTCGCACTACTTTTGTCTCTGCAAGCTACGTCATCTTATTCTCATCCCTAGAAATTCTATCATACGCTCGTATATTTTGTCTCGAGAAAAATCAGCTCGACAGGTAATTTGTTTTCAGAGATTCCTTCGCTTCAACATTTTAAGGGCTCGTCTTGGCTCAAGTCAGAAGGCACAGTATCCCGCTGCGCTCGAAGTCGTGCCAAATAAGAAAAAATTTTTTGTATTAGTGCTTTTGTCGTCCATGCAACTATTTTTACAATTTCATATATGCCCTAGTTTGCGCATAATTATTTATGAAAAAACTAGTTGAAGACTAGTTTTTTGAAGTCAGCTTTGAATTATGGTTAGGAGAACTTGATATCGAATCAGTTTCTAAAACAGTCACTTCTGATAGACGAAAAACTAAATTACATGAGTTCACGAGCCGGCACTTTTTGTCATCGTGTTGTGCAGTAGCAGCTATACGAAAAATAATAAATCAATTGACCGACGGTAGGGGACGCGTGGTTGGTGTGCGGCTCCGGCGATCTCCCAAGTTAAGCAGCAATGGCCGAAGCCACTACGTGGATGGGTGACCGCTTAGTTGTACACTGGCTTAGCGCGCCGACCACCGAGCGGGAGGCAATTTTACTAAGTTTCTGATGATAACATATCCGAAACCCAGTCAAAAATAAGGCCGTCTGTATCAGCATGGGTGTTCCGCAGTTTCCCCATGCCCACAGGCGAAATGCGATACTGTGTAGCTAAAAAGCAGCTGCGAATGCTACGGAAATTAGGCTAGCTCAGCGAAATGCGGGTAGGGAGAGTTAGGAGGGATTAAATGGAAAGGGTAATATGTAAAAGCCCGCAAAACGTATACGTTAAAATACACCAAAAAAATAATAATAACAATATATAAATATTAAATGAAAAAATATAAATGTGGATGCTGAGAGTAAATATAATTTTTTTTTTAGTGATCATTGTCTCTTGACAGTGTCACAAATAATTGGCAAAAAAAAAAATATTGCATCTGCATGTACTGCGTCCATACGTAATAAATTGAAGATACTTCTCACACACATACGCTGCGGTGCACACGGGTCGCGATGAATAGACCATTGCCCAGAATTATTCTGAGAAAATCTGAAAATTCAGGTCGAGTATAGCGCTTCTCATTTAAAGGGAGGGGATGTTTTTTTTCTGTTTTTCTTTACCATCCGACGAACGTACATCTTGTGGAAAAAAAGGCAATCCACGGGATACCATGGCAGGTTGACCCAGTTTCATTTTTCGCGTATGCTAGGAACTCGGGTCAGTACGAGTAAAGCTCGGTCCGAAGTACTCCTGGGGCTCGGACTCGGTGCTTCTCAAACTCATTGCAAACGAGTACACGAGATCTCGTTTCAGTGAACCGGCTGATCTTCATAATGCAATGAATTTTCTTTGGTTTTCATGCTTGCTCCTTTGAAATAGCCCGAGTTTCTTGTTTTTTGCCATGTTATCTCGTAATGTTGATTCATTAGCACGATGCATTTTGATATTTAAGAATAAAATATTCTACGAAACAGGAGATTTTACTTTCTCACAGAGGATACTGTATCATCGTGAATTATTCACATTATTATTATTTTAATACTGTGTACGAATGTTGAAAATCTTTTAGATTCAATGATGATTTTTTATACCCAGGAGAGATGTAGCTAGAGTGTGGTTAGCGAAAACCAAGGATACCGAGACAATAGTTTTTTCTTTCATCAATAGTTATCTATGATTTTTTTTCTATAAATAAGACAAATACAAAGTGAATTGAGTTTTTTCGAATAACTCAATGAATTCCATTATGAAATTTCAGTCGGGAGTACATATTGAACGAGCTTTTGATGCAACGATGCATTCGGCTCGTCGAATCGTTTTTTATCGGTTTTTTTTTCCATATCGCGACAACCAGGACATATTTTGAGTCGCGCTGTCGCGTAAAAATATGGACGCATCCGCCGATATCGCGCATCATGGAGAGACTAATACGAACCGACGTGTCGCGAGATTATATGGACATGTTTTTTTTTCATGTCGCTGCACACTTTCGATAAGGCTCGAAAAATTATATATAGAAAAAAAATACTTTGATCGTTGCAGTGATATTTCTCCACTTCCAGCCTTGCATAGGATGTGAAACACAGATATCAAGTTTTAAATAGTCTCTACTATTCCTTTCACTTTTTATCTCTGTCAGAAATATACTCTTTGTCGCTGGATAGGGTCTTGAAAAGTCGTGAAAAATTACGAAATTTTCTTTCCACGCACAATAATATATTTCATCAACTTCACGATGATTTATCGATTTCCGTTACGTTTATGGGGTCTTTTGGAGAAAACTGTTGCGTGGGTATTCGAAGGTCTAAAAAAATCTATTTTTGCAATTTCTTGTTAGAAGAGCTTTGTGATTTCTGCAATCGTGTTTTATCTTATTGGAAAAAGAGGAGAAAAATAAATGAGAAACGAAGAGCATTGATTGAGAATAATAAATGTGCAAATAAATTCAGGGAAAAAGGAAAAACCGATAGCGCATAAAACGTTATCGCTCGAGTGATACAAGACCCTTTTTCATGGATTTTCATTGGGATGGTTCTCTCGAGTTTGCGTAGGGGGATATCGTCGCTTTCCCCGAGATCATGACGATTAGATCGAGTGATATCTCCGAGGAAATGGACCAAGGAAATGTTTTATAACGGTATATAAGCAGAGATTCGTCGTGGAGTGTGCCACAGAGTTCGACTGACCAGGAAATCGACTATAACCGATAGAGGCAAAGGGATATCTGTTTTCCGGAGCATGAGCATTTTCTAATATTGGCACATATTGTGCCATTAATCTTGATTGATCAAATGATTGAATTATACCGAGTAGAAACAAAGATGTCGAATAATTGAGACCTTTTTACATAATGCGACGATCTCTTCTCCATTACTTTTGCATTGAAAATTCAAATATTTTTCATACGTGCTGGAAAGTTATTGCGATAAATCGCACATACTGCTGCCCCGTTCATTTACTATGAATTACAAAATTACTTTTTTCATTATACAATAACAATTAATCAATTCCATTACTGTTGTCCCAGGATTTATGTGAGCTTGAGAGAATTGGTTATAGATTTGTATAAAATACAAAATATCATCGTAAATTAGCGACTCCGGACCTAGCTGAATGAACCAAGAGTTTAAAGAGAAACGAACGAAAAATTTATTCGAATGTTTCTGTGACTGCATGATCTCTCGATGTCCATACTTCTCAGACTTTAATTCAAGGGTTTATTTTTGTCGACGTGCGAAAAAAGAATAAATTGAGACGGGAAAGGAATGCGTGATATGTTATACGTATCGCCTGATTCCACATCGGACATCACGATCTCGTGCTTCGTTAGACTCCACATTTTTCGTAACTCTTTTCTTGGCCCTTTCCTCTCGCTCATTATCTCGCTCGATCGTTTTCATCCGTGTTTCTTGACTCTACTTCACGCCTTGGGCAACATCTCTTCTTCACGCGGTGAATCCCAACGCAAAGTCTGATAAAGTGCGAAAGGATAGGTGGTATATACGGAACGTACGCGGGGATGGTATCCTGTTTGCCCTGGAGGCATTCGCTTATATGTGCGATATACCACGAGGAAACGTCCCGGCGAACTCGAGCTCTCACTCCAGGTTTACGTGAAATTTATCTTCTCCCATACAGAGCGTTGTACCTTTCCTTATGCGTTCCTTTTCACCTTACACGCTTTCATGGCACGATATATATATATATATATATATATATATATATATATATATACATACATATGCATGAACTGTTGCTCGGGTCAATAGGCAGTAAACGATACGGTGCCCACAGCGTTTATGGGAGAACTGAGAGCGTAACTTGCAAATGGAGTGTAAACTCTGATATAAAATTTCGAGTACCATAGTCCGAGTATTCGCGTGTGATATTGGGGTGTTTCGATTTTTTTTTTCCTTTCTCGCACCGTTAAAGCCTGAATTTTCACTTCAAAGCGCACTTTGAGAAAAGGAAGCTCTGGCAAAAATTCTTAGTCGTGCATCATTCGACACTTGTACGTAAAAAAAAAAAAACAATGCCAAGCCTCATGGCCAAATTTTGATTTCATTTAGTGAAAAAAAAAATAAATAAATCAATTGGCATACGAATTCCCCTTAAAATTTGGCGTAATGAACTATCCATCTGAGGGGGTTCGCACGCATACGAATAGTGTGACGCAGATAATGTCAGTCCCGGGTATCTCCCCCAGGAAGACAAGCGTGGTAACCGAGTCGAGGGAGATGCATCATGAGCATGTAGACGAGAGCGCTTCACCGTGTTGAATTACGACCCTGCGCGGCGATGGTTCATTGGAAATTCTTTGGACGGAATTACAATACGCTTGGCATCGATGCTCCTCCTGAATATCCTCCCCTCCCCCACCCCCGTTTCCTTGCTCCTTAGTATTCATTTGATCTGAATAATGTACTATTAAATTATCGGCTTGCTTCTCAGCCTCGCGGGCGTTAAACGATCTCTCATCTCTATGCGTATACCATCTGATAAAATTATTCCTATATCCATATATATATATAGCGTATAAATCTCAGGCAAAATTGCGCCAATATTGAGAATGGTCGTTATTGTATGGCATTTGCATGAAACGAGAAGTTATTCACTGATTTAACATTGCCACATTGAAATGTCATAGAAATGTAAAATGCTGCCCTCGTCTCGGGTCTTCCTCGCGCGCAAATAAAGTGTCTGTCGGTCAATCGAAGCTGGCAGCTATTCCCCGGCATTTAACGATCCAGCTCTACATACGATATCAAAATCCCATTTTTTTTTTCACTTTTCATCGTAGATTCGATGACTATCGGATTTTATGACGAAAACAAATGAGCATCGAAGCTTCGGCTATAGCAGGTAATCAAGGATCCGGATTCTTGTCGTTTCAACATGGGGGCCGTGAGGGACGATTTATGTTATAGTTTTTTTTACTTTCGATTCATATCGTGCATTTTTACTGCCCATCGACATAGCATACTCACCATGCTCGCATATCACCTGCAATTCAAACTCAACGATGGACATCTTTACATCGACTGGGCTGTTTGCGTTTTTTTTTTTTTTTTTTAATCAGAGCTGGTTTCTCGTCTCTTCGCTATGCTGACGCTTCGTATGGCTTTGACAACCACTTGTGTTGGAATCGATGCGGTTTTATAGCGTTTTTTCATTCGACAAACTCTATGCATAAGATCAAGCTAGGCGAGATGGAGTTTTTTTAAATCACTCTACGGTCTTTTGATCATGAGATAAATTATAATTTTATAATCAGCCTTTGATAATGGATACAAAAATCCAACATTTACCCTATAGAACCATGGTTTACTGAATCAAATTCGCGAATTTCCGGCTCATCTTAGAAAACGGATATGAGAAGGTGCTGTTTTACTTGTGGGCAAAATTTGAGTACGATCGTTGACATTGAAAACTTGAGACCGATTTTTTTGTGACAACAGAGCTTTCTCGAGGGAAAATTAGAGCAGCATTTTCAAGGCATATAGGCAAGACAATGTTCCATGATGACTCATACATCGGGGAAAGAAAATGAGACCGAGCTTACACTTTTTGTCATTACCAGCTTGTTGATATACATTCGCTCTCGTCGGGAGTAGTAATAACTCCGCTGACGTGAATATGCCGTTCGAGCGGAAATGAAGCGAGGAAAAACTAACGAGAGGTCGCGTCGGGCGAGAGCAACATGCGTACGAGGTTACGTGCCAGAGTTCCTCGATCTTCCGGGCAAGGGGACTTGTGTAGCGAGCGCACACGGCTACACGTACAATAATTTAATATGAGATATACGTATATAATACACAAGTCAGAGATCCGGCGAACCGAACATGAAAAAGACGGACAAGAGAACGCGCTCGTTACTTTCTTTGTTTTCCTCGTTCTCTGTCCCAAGTCCTTTCTCCCGTAACCGGTTGGCGAATGAGAACGTTTCCTCGTTACGGCCCACGAACGCGTTGCGTATAACGTGTATATACCCACTGCACATTTTCGTGTATTACATATCTCGTTCCCGTACTCTCTTTTCGATGCATTTGGTGGGCCGTGGGCACTAAACTTGCCTTCGTGTCACCATAATGGCATGAGAGTGATAATTGTAGCATAACCGCGGTTATGATCGCCTCAAGACGATGTACGACTAGCAAAAAGAATGATAAATTCTGTCGTAATGTGCAAAGTAACAAAAAGAGTTTGCTACTTTATTCTGATAAGCTACAATGTCATTGGGTGATGGACGATGTATTCTCATATTGGAAAAGCATCGCGGATGAAGAACGAGAGAAGGAGAGAGAGAGTTGGTGTAAATGACAGATATGATTCAGTCCCAATGATGACTGTGAGTGCAACGCAAGGAAATTCAATTCCAGCACTAAACAAAGTATTTCAGCTGTGCAGTTATCGGTAGAAAGAAATTTTGATAAAATAATTGCTCGCAGGCTCATACATCTGTGAAAACTGTTGGAGATGATTGCGGGCTCGTTACACGGACGATGAAGTCTTGGGCATGATGAATCCTTTGGAGAGAATACAAGAAAGTGGGATATGACGTATAGGCGGTGACGATGAGGGCGAGGTCACGAACAGCCAAAGTCCGCAGGGGAATAGTTGTCCAGTCGTCTGGTAATGGGCTGATTGTTCAGGCCAACACGTATATCTAGCAGTTGTAACAGCTCAATCCTCACTCTCTTGCGATTTCAGCATTCTTCGTCTGTTCACTGTCCCTCTTGCCCTCTACCGACCCTCGTTAGACCGATCACAAATGTCCGCTCGTATATATGCATGCAGTGGTATACGTAAAATATAGCACGCGCTGTGCAATGTGATGTAATACACAGCGCACATACACATACGAGGAAATAACCGGAGACATATTGTCCATGGGAACAATAGAGCCGGTTCATAAACGTTTTCCGCAAATGGAACGTGCGCCATTAAGCCCGATTCTTGTTATAGCATAATCCTCGGAATCCCATCGGATACTGCAGTCGGATTCTCCTCTGCTATAGCGTTCTTGGTTTCTACAATATCTAATTTTAATTCAGGGTAAGAAGATCAGTGGTGCAACGAGCAAATAACTCTTGGCGCAAATGGCACCAGTATCCAACAAACACCTACTTTTTGGCTTTAGAATTTCTGGAAACATCGATTGTCTTATTGGGTGGAAGATGCCGCAGTGAATATGCGTCAGTAGAGCCGAAGATACAAGTTACGTTACAACACAAAATTTGTGGAGCATAACTGGCATGTCAAAAGCGATAAATGGATTTGTTAGCTAGAATAACAAGCAAGCTGCAGTGATTGAAGTGGCTTGTCTTGAAATTGCCTTTCCAGTTTTCAGCATTTTAAAGGCAAAGGATCGCGGTAATTGCCGAGATTTGAACTTTACTTAACTCTCTTTCGGTTCTCTTGAACATCGTGCGTACGGCATACAACGCAAATCCGACTGAAACGAATATTGAAAACCAGACTGGAATGAGAAAGACGAACGTATGGGGCTGTGACAGGATTAGCCTAGAAGGTATTGGCTGTTTTGAAAATAAGGTCCATGAGTCAGTGGCATAAAAGCCAAAGACGTGTTGAGCTATTTGAATGTATATAGCCAATTGTCAAGGACTGCAGGAGTCGGGTGACACGATGTATTTTCTATGGAAGCGAGGCAAGGCTAGCTGGTGAACGAAGGGGAACAAAGAGATGGAGAGAAGCGAGATAGAGATAGAGCGAGTAAAACGAAAACTCTTTACAGGGTTGGTGTAGCACACGGAGGTGAGCGTAGTTCTGCTACTTCTGGCGATGGTGCCGCCAGCTTCTGGTGCAGTCTTGTTGTTGCGATAGAAGGAGCGAGAGAAATCTGTTTTCACTTTCCTTCCTGAATCCCAATGCCGAGGGTTACAGCGCGCGCCTTGGACGGAGAAAACGAAGCAACAGAACATAGCAAATCCCCACACCAGTAGGCACTGCGCCACAGTCAGACTGCGGCGTTGGATGCAAATGTTGCATCCTCTCGTACTTCCGCTTTTCCTTCTTTTTTCTTCTATACCTCTTCTTTTCTTCACCTCTCCTGCGACGCGTCTACTCGACCCCTAGCTTGCACCGCGACGCCCTGTTTGCTTCCTTTCGAACTCATCCTCTTCCACTTGTTTACTTATACACACACACACACACACAAACATGCGCGCGCACGCGCGTATAGATAAATATATATGGGTAACTTTATCATGTCATGCGAACCCTTGCCGTATAAAAGCTCCGCGTCAAGTAGAATCGAGAATGAGGATAAGGGTGTGTCTATGCCAGCACCCAGAGCTATGAACCTCAAAAGATACTAGGTGGGTGAGCACGAAGAGTACCCTAGGATTGTTACTCGTGTACTTTCCGGATGGCACCGTTGTGTTCTTTCATCGTACACCCCGATCTTTGCTACACTAAAAACCTCTCAAAAGTGTTTAAATCGAAAGGAATTACTCGAGTGACGAGAATCCCGCTTGTAATGACACAGATGAAATACCTGTGACCGACTAAAGACATTTGGGGATATGGAGTATACGGTTTGACGCGTTTATTATTAAACTGCGGTTCACTTTTATAGATGTCAAGAGTCTGGACTCGGTTTTTTTTTCCCTCAGCATCGGTGAAATGTTTCATTTTCAGTGGAAAACTGTCCTCATCGCCGAAGATACTCGACCAGTATAATCTCTTAATTCTCATAAACTTCCTTTCAGTCGTCTGTATGCTGCATAAGTATAGACGAAAATTGGCTTCCAGACGGCAACGCTGATGAGATTTTTTTTTATTGCTCGTATAAGCACACGTGGATGGGAAAAGCGTGTCAAAACTGGGCAATTTAGAAATGTTTACAGCCAAAAGTTATTAACGGGAGTGGATTAGAAACTGACATGAGTATGCCACAAGCGTGATATGTACTCCCATAGGCAATATAGCGGCGAAGCTCCGAATAAATACATCCAGAGCAAATGGACAATATGATGAAGTTTTAAAATATAATGAAGAAAATAAGACCAAGACAGTTTGGACAGTACATGAATGTGTCGACGTTTCGTCAAAAATTCGTCAGAGGAAGTTTTTGCAATCTAAAATGCAATTAGATTCATATAAAATTATAAGTTTAAGGACAAATTTCCTTACCCGGTTCTCATTTTATTCGACATCACAAGCCATCCCGAGGATCGTCCCATTATTCCCTCAACACACATCTCCGATGAGATTTGGAAGGCGAGAGCCGTCAATTCGGTCGGGTTAAGCGCGAAATAACGTCGCAAACGACGATAAATCAACCTTAATTTCGTGCCGAGTCGGGAGACGCCGGCATTTCCTCGTTGATTTTGTTCGAGGCCAATCAACGCTAACGACCATTCTAAAGCGTCGTTCAGACACGTCTGCGATCGTTTAACCAACGTAGGAATGGGATACGGTGGGAGGAGGGGGGGGGGGGGTCATAGGGCTGCAGAGGTGTTAAGGCGCTCAGTGTTCGGACCGTAAAGGTTGTTAACTGGCGTGGATCGGGCGAATTCGATCAACGAGGCTTACGACTCATCTGCGATGAAACGTTCGGGAATCTATCTTAAATTTCACGTTGAACGGCAATCCTCGAATTCCGAATTAAAATACTTATCCTTGCTCTTCAATTGACTTTGTCCCTTGTGAATCGTAATGTTCAAGAGCCCTGGAATGCCTACTCATTTGATGATACAAATCTGCTTTTTCGAATTTTCACGATGGTTCTTGTTGTTGAGATGAATTTTTCGATTACATGTAGGTATTCTGTAATTTATAACAATATTGTAAACAAATGAGGCAGTACTGATAACAGTCAACTGCTTACATTTGAAAAAATGCCTAAGGCACAACTCGAAGACCAACGTATACATGGTTTTGTGTAACCTTAAGGCAATAGATAAGCTGCAGATCTATTTCTAGGACAGAGATGCCCTTTAATTAATGGTCTGTTGGGATAAGAATTTACTTTCGAATGACCGGTATATTCCATCAGTTAATCGGTCAAAGCACCCCGAATGATTCATCCCTCGAGCGTTGGTAGAAACATCCCTGAGTTCAGGGAAAGTCGTTTCAAAATGAACGATAGCAGGAGAAAAGTTCTTCATTGCAATTAATGTTGCTACACACACACACACACACACACACGCACACACGCACACACACACACACGCCGCCTCGATGTAATAATACAGCCTGCTGAGATCCACAGATCGTACGTTTAGTCGAATTAGTCCAACTTCGAGTCATCCTGGTAATTTAGGAATTAGGACGAACGAAATGAGAAAAAGAAGGGCAGCTTGCATCGGGAACTGGCGAGGGAGAAAATACATTATATCTATGTGTATAAGTGTATATAGCTATCCTTATACTTGTTGGCCTCATTTGCTCGTTCTATCAGCCATCTATTTCATTATCTCATTCTCGTTCTCGGCACGAAACTTTTCGTTTTGGTTGCCATCAAATGAGTTTTATTTTTTAACGGAAACAATCACGTCTGCCATAGTATACATATAATTTACTACGTCGCTAGGATAATAAATGTGTGTTTCTGTCAAAAGAATATATAAGAAGCAAACGGAAACTTACAAAATACAATAAATACCGAATTCCACACTCTACCGTATATTCTATCTCTATACTAAATTGTATACCACGCGATCCTGAATTTCAATCGAGACAACGAACCGGTGAAATTACTAAATCGATATCTACCGCGAGCTTCAAAGCCTCTCCCGCTCGATTCGCCACACTTCGGGTGGCCTTGCGTGTCACTGAAATTAGTTCATGGTTACCGCGCTGCATTGAAAGATCGCGTATTTTTTTCGCTCTATCGTATGCACATGAAACAGTAATCGTGTACCGAGTACTGGAGGATGAGAGATCATGCAGGCAATAGGGCGACCATGAATTAGATATCGGGGGCCTGATTAAACGTTGAAATTTCATGCTAATGCACCTAAACTAAATGATTCACTCCCTAGTATGTATATACGTTCTACTACAAGCAGTATATAGTTACGCCAGTGCATATTCATGGTTCCACGGTGCGTAAATAGAATAAAGTATAGGGAACATGTAGCAGCGTCCACTCCTACCGCAAGTACAGTCGGTAACACACTTTTCTCGACCAGTAACGCCGCTTTTTATAATTCAATGTATATATTGCTCGACCCATTACCCACGCATTTCACGGACTTCCCCGCGCTAATTGTATAAATTATTATTGCATGCTCGGCCACTTACATCCCGCGTCATAGTATATCTCCACGTCTACGATCATGTCCGAGAGGCAACTCGATTGCTATCCAAAGTTGGATGAAAGATAACTCGAGAAGGGGAGAAAAGCGCTCGCGTGTTAGCATATCCTATCAGACTTGGTGAAAGAGCCCATCGACCCACATGATTAAACAACTTAGCTCATTTTAACGGTAATACCATTCTTTTCACTCGATTGCTTATATTCGGTTGAAGGTATTTTATTTAACGCGTCTCTTGCTACATTTTTATTAAAGTGTAAAAAATTTGAAGAAATTTATCCTCCCTTTAGTATATCCCTGCACATGAGTGATCAATCACAGCAATTAATTGTTTTATGAATTCGTGAGCTCTGCTAAGCGACTAAAAAATAAATACAGCTTGCAAGAAGCCGGGGCTGTATAGTGGATATATCGCTTGAACCAGGGAAGAAGGTAATAGGAGATGAAAAATACGAGGGAGGACACTACAACAGCATTCTCTAGCGGGTTGTAAAAGAGAAACATATTGGAACGTGCTTTTGCCATCAAGCTTCGAAGGATTGACTCGTTGTTTCCTACGTGTATGTCTATATACATATGTATAATGTATAACTTACGATTTATACAATGTTTCATCGACGCTTGCAGCTATTTGTTAGAATATGGTCGTGCTGAACGTCTCTTCTCATGGTTGAGCCGCAACTGAGACAAGTTATTTTTTTTTCCGTGTTCTACAACTCTCTGCTATAGGAATCTGGCTTTTAAACTTGATGCAGTGGACACCCTCATCTCACTGAGAGTTAACTTACGACCGGTGTAAATCAAGGCATTGAATTTTCTGCACGTGAATATTGGCTCGCTATATGGTAGCCAACCCATCAATTGCCTCTCCGTTGTCTCGATCGCCAATCTCCCATGGGTACACTTCGCGAATGAGCCACCTCCTCTGTCTTCCGATAGATCGAAAGGGAAAGAAAGCAATTTTAAACCACTCCACATGCTCTTTCGCAATATGTTTTATAACTAGCCACGGATGATCAACGACACAGAAAATATTCATATTTTTCCCTCACGTATTCCTCGCTGCGTATGGAGAGGTCAACGAATGTTCTCCAATTTATCACGGTAAGTGTCCAACTGAAGGTTTATCACGATGTACCAGCTTTTGCTTCTATGTTCTAGGATAGTTAGTAAAAATATGTAAATAACAATTACTTGCATGATTTAACGCTTTCAAGTGTCGAAGGAATTCTACCCGTTAATCCGTTACGAACAATCGGAAATTGAAGGAAACGAGAAGGCATTTTTCGCAGGCGTAGAGCATGTCAGGAGTAGCGAGTAAACGAGACAGTGAAAATAGACGCAAGACTAGAACAAAAAAAAATGGAGACTTTGACGGGGAAACAGTCGGATTATCGAGCGTTTGTCTTTTACCGCTTCTATTGCCTTTCTCGGTGATTTTCAGGAACTTCAACGTTGAACAAAAACCGGAAAGCTACTCGAGTGCTTGATTGACGTTGGACCTATGATCTTTAGCTTTTTCATAAAATTCCTTTGTCCATCTCTTATTCGCGCCCTCTTCCAATGTCATGCGCGGCCTTTTCCTATCCTTATTTCGGAAGATTTCCCCCGATGCTCATTGCTTTCTCAACCATTTTCACTCTTATCGGAGGGACTGCGTAAAAAAGATATGTATAGAACGATATATATTTACTCAGACACTCCGAGCAACCCCTCGTGAACATCTTACCTTCGACCATGTTTCACCCTACGAATTTCTCTCCCTCGCTTGCTCTCTGTTTGTATAATGCACACACCCACATAGAGTGAGACTGAGGCAAACACAACAACTTATTTTTCATCGTACCTTTTTGGACTTGGGTACTATTGTATCTATTCTGCTGTATACATATACATATTTTTATCACGAAACGTTGAATATTTTCACGTTCCTGTATAAGAAATGATATTATACGCTGGAACGAGGTCGTACTCTGGCAGACTGGTAGAGTGATTGACTATTTTTAAAAAAATAAGGGTGGATAGTCAGGTGTTGATAAATAGGGGAGATGGGTAGAATAGCTAACACCTGAGGAAACATTGAACTACGCCTGTAGATTTCAAGTATTGGAATTTTCCGGCGGAGAAAATGATGATTTGATAAGTTTTCTTTCCATAGTATCCGCGGCTGCGATATCGATGCGAACGAATTGCCTCTTTTTTCTGATAATTTTTTATGATATTTCAAAAAATAAAGGCAAACTGAAGAAAGAGCGTTATCTGGGCGTTTCGAGGCTGCTGTCTTCGAGTCAAGCGTACATAATTTGAAATAAAAAATGGTGGAGTTAATGTTAACACTCTCGAATTCGGAAGTAATCAATGTGAATTAGCAGCATAATGGCGTTATAAAATTTTTAAATTCGATCGTCATTCTAATGTTCTTACGAGCTTATAATTCTCTGGGATTCAAAAAAAAAACACACTACAATAATCATCAGACTAGATGTTATGCCATTTCCCTTTTAAACTCGTCAGAATTCGAATACTCGCAACAGTTCTCGTATTACGTGACTAATAGGTAGACGAGGTGACACGGGAGGGGGGTGGGGGGCTTTTCCCGTGTTCAATTATGCGCTTTTACTGTCTCTCTCTCTCTCTAAACTGGCATTGTCCAATGTCGGTCCGACTGCTCCAACCCCCCTATCACCATTGGCTCTGCCATTTGAATGCAACGGGCTGCTTCATTATTTTGGCATTAAAATAAGTACCGTGAAGGGACAGCAAGCACAACCCCTGCCTGTGACAACAGCCAATGTAGCGTGGGTAATTTTATAGTGGCATTAGCGCGAGCGTTTTGTATGACCGTGATTACTGGCAATTCCCGTACTTGTATATATGCAGTACAATAGTATATACATTCTATCACTGTGTACACAGGATAGAATCGTAATAAATTCGCGATAATGTTCGAGCATAAAACGCACGAACATTTGGCATTACACTGCAGCTCGCTACTTGTCGCGTCAAACGAATATAATGAAAAAATATATATTTCAAAAAATTCACTTATCCATTTATTTTATTTCACGTTTATATTTATAATTAATGCTCGTGAAATTTATTAAAATTTACCCGCTTTAGTCCCAGGACTAGATCTAATTCTAGCAAAATTATGCCCTTTCAATCCTTTCTTACTAAAAAAAAATAAAGTTTTACAGTTCAACAATAATCGAAATATGTTTTCTTAAAATTAAGAATGATAGTTCCTTAAGGGAGGTGACTCTCAGGTTTTGGGTAATTTTGTAACCTTTCGAACAATTGAGTGTTATAAATTATTGTTATTCAAATTAATTTATTACGCTTACGTAATTTACGTCAATTTTTATCACATAATTTATACGTTTATGAATTTATTCAAATTTCCTAAACGTTACACAGGATTCACTCTTGGATTCCATCATTTTTGCTTGAAAATGTAAGTATAGATAGTCGTATTTATTCTCTTTCTTTCTATTACGCTCTCGCGCACGTATCGTGTACTCAGGGAATACGTTTACTGGCGAATGAAAAGGAGGGTGTTGGTTATTGGACTTCTGCCTATCTGCATCATCCCTTGTGCAGAAAAAGAGGGAGTTATTAGATGAGAAGAAGGGTACGGCCAGGCAATGCCGATTCCCGCTAATCAGACCCGTCACCGATATGTTGATAGAGTGACAGGTCCGCCCATGCATATTTGTCCACGTGCGACATCTGTCAATTCCGCGAGGAAAGGGGGATAGGGTTTGCGTTGATCGAGGCTTGACGAGGTGATTTGGACGTACTGAACCGTTCAGTGTGGGTGACCTAACCGAAATCACATGCAAGCGACAACAGAGATGGCGCTCGAGGCGTACTCTCAGTCGATTTGACCGAAAAACGGAGCCCGCGATTGAGCGATCACGAAGAAACATGCGAAAAAATTTACCAAAATTTACTTATGGCTTAGGTCTCGTATGAGTGAATTCGCGTCACAAAATTTACAGACGATTCAGTCATTGATCCCCGCAGTCAGTTGATCGATCCAGTAATCATGGGCCCCCCAGCGATTGAACTCTGTCATTGATTGATCGAGGAGAAAGGCTTTTTGTTCTTTCCTTCAAAGTGCATTCAGAGAGAGAGAGAGAGAGAGAGAGAGAGAGAGAGAGAGAGAGAAATCAATTGCAGAAGAGAAATTGTGGAGATCTCTTGATTAAATAGGCCGATGAAGAGTCGCGCACGTCACTGATGTTCAGGACTCCCTATACCCATGTTATACGTATTTTTCGTCCCCCAATAGTACACATATTTGTGGAGGGCACGTGACCACAAAAAAATGCAGTGCACACAAAGGCCCTGATCCCGGTGCACAGCTGTTAGAAGGTACGTCTGCCGGGGGACTCCGAATGTTTGTACCGTTTTTGCATACACTACAATACTACGATGTACGCCCCTCTCCGTCGAGCATGTACTGTTCAGCGTATATGGCAAACATATACGCGTAACAACAAATACGGAGTAAAATTATGGGCAATAATGGGTCGTGAGCTCGTGACATGGGCAAAGTTAACAGGAGAATTCCAACGAGTCGTCATCGTTGAATCAATAGAGCTCATAATCGGAACATTGACATTCTTCACCTCGGGTCGAGCGGCACACCAAAGTGCGCAATTGTTTTCGCGCACCACTCGATTCAAGCTCGTTTCATTCGATACGGTTGTTATATGTATAAACATATACACAAATTCATCATATGTATGCTTGGGTTGTACACGCTATATTGGGGAGCCGATTATCATTATTCTATCTGTGGACGAAACAAGGCTGCGTTTGAAGGAAAGCGCTGGAAGAATGAAAGGCGTAAACGAGCTCTATGACGCGAAGTTACCAACAAACTCTGGAAAAAAGGGCCTAAAGAGCGAGAGATTATGACAAGATAAGACGAGCAAGCGAGTTCGTACGCTTGCCACAGCTTCTTTACATTCGACGTATGTACATTCAACCCTATACCAGATTATCCCAGAACTATATTTTTTAACAATGAAATCTCTGAGCCGTAGAATACGCGATCTTTTTTTTCACTCCTAATATAGCTTTCGTCCTTATATCGCTCTTTAGTTGAAAGCTTACGTCGAGGTTGGTGCGTTGACGACATACGAACTTAATTATAATCACCCAGTGACGAGCTTTCATTCGTGTTTTTTTTTTATTCTCTCTCTCTCTCTCTCTCTCTCTCTCTCTCTCTCTCTCTCTCTCTCTCTCTCTCTCTCTCTCTCTCTCTCCCAAGACTCCGATGCGTGAAAGAGAGCTACGGTTATGGCTTTTTCACGGCCAGGCGCCAAAAAAAAATGTCGACGGAGTTATCGGGTTTTTCAAGGATCCAGTGGAGGATTTCATTTTGGCTTTCGGTTTTTGCAAAGTTTTTTATTCTTGCATGTACGAGCGTCGTACTGGAGTTGTGATTTTGTTCTGCCTTCTCTTTTAGAGCAAACACCGTCATGCGCAACTCTATAAATCTTCCGGGATATATATGTATGTTGATAACGGAGAATATGACTTACGCCAGAGTGTTCACTCTTCTGTTTCCGCGAGGACTGTCGCAATCCGTCACGTCTTCACGCGGTACTTACAGCGCATGCTACGAGTGGTCGTTACGTGGAATGGATAAATAATATGCAATATTTTATCTACGTCTACACTTCCGACACCCGCTATTGATTGAAAGAGAAGAAGTGAGAAGAATTGGCAACATTTTGAATTACCGCTATACAGGTATTGGAATGTTTTTAAGCGGAAAATTGAGTTTAGTTTGATTCAGTAGAGATCTGAGAATACGGCCATTGTATGTCTGCTTCTCGTTTCGCCCGACAGAGGTGTCAAATTCTTAATCTTTTTCCCTGACGGGTAATCCTCGCGGCTTGATGGATACAACGGTCTTTGCGCCGCGAGATTTCCGACTGGCTTTTTTGCGTTTCACTTCGTTCAAGTCTCGCCCTCCCCCCCCCCCCCCTCTCTGCCCCAACCATGTATCTCGTATACAAAACCGCGTTTCTCCAACGACCGCAGCACGGCCAACAGTGGAAGGTGGAAATATCTCTACGATCCTTCACGAGAGAAAGCCCCTGACCACTCTTCTCTCCCTTCACGCTGGGCTTTCCTCTTCTTCTCCTATTGCCCACTGACTAACATGGTGAGCGCATTCAAGCAGAAGGAGCCAGGTCGACCACCGCAAACTACTATTATTGCAACAGTTAAGGAGGTGTTCCCGAGCTCACTCGTACCCTCTGTATCTTCCTCTCTGTCTTACCCATACCTCCGCCACCTCCCTACTTTCTCTCGTTAAAATTATGCTCACCGCAGGCGCATCCTTTGCCCGTTGCCACTGCAACTCACCGCTAATGGCCCCGAGGTGCATGCTTCGAGCGTTTAATAATAGCGTTAATAACGATAATTTCGTAGCACTCGTGGCTCGTATAATGGTAACCATGGTTATTATAACTGCCGTGCCACGATATTGATCGACGTCGATCCCATATAGTCTGATTATTTGTGGATCGAATCTGGAGCGTCGCATGAGACGCTGCGTGTGTTACATATATTAAACAGAATATTTCATAATAATAATTTTAATTGAAATACTTACAAGACCATTGATATTCGCATTCACAATCACAATCAGATGTCGGAAAATATCTCTTAGTACGTGAATAATCGCGTATCCTCACAGGATTTCTTAAAAATTTCTAAACCCGGATTCCTTTATTTTTTGTCTCGCTGGAAAATTCGTTTTCCCTAATTCCCTGAAAAGCCTAAGAATTTGCATCCTTTAATTTCTTCAAAAATTTTAATAGACTTTAATATTCTCTCGAAAGAGGGAGAATATACGCTCATTAGCTTTCACCAACCAAAGGTTTTATTATTGAATGACTCTTCAAAAAGATTGCTCAGTCGTTCTGGCGACGAAACGGTTCATTACGGTTGATTTTTGTCAATCCACTATTCTATTGCTTAATTCCCATATTAGACATCTTTCTGAGAGCCGAAGCGGGTCCCTACTGCTGAACCGTCTCAATACAACAGGCGGGGGTGTCATCCCTTAAATTAAAACCAATCATCGTTTACATTTTGTTCACAAGTTCAATTAACCAATGAGGATGCGCGATTCAACTTTCGGAGGTTCCTTCCATCTCACGATACGGGGAAAAAAATTGGAGAGTTGTGTATTTCTCAAAATTTATAAAACAGTTTTACAGTAGCATTCTTCAACAGCGCATCTCAATAAACGGAAGAATCGTTTATACTTCGACACCGCAAACTCATTTCATAACTATCAAATCAATTAGTGACTCATATCAAAATTATACACCTGTATATTATCTGTCAAGATGTTAAAATATGTTTTACTTTATTGCATAATGTTCTGGATCCAAATATCCTTTTTAATAAACGAAACCAGTTGTCGTCGATTGAGTTTGACTACAACGGCTCGGTAATTGGTCATCGTACACGCACACTGGAATTTATGACTCCAGTGGATTCAAAAATAAATCGCAAGTTTCGCCGAGACAAAACACAATCTATCGATCGGATGATAAAAGATTAAAAAAAAAACGAAAAGAGTATTTTTTAACACAAGTCGTGATTTACTTGATTCATGTTTCCCGAATTCTGTTTCTTTGATTCGCTTTTTGGCTGCTTGTCATAGAAAAAAGAATCCACGAATATCCGGTTAGTTCTTCTTATGTAAGAATAATCGGGACGATTAAGCCAGAAGCAGTGACAAAGCTTATGAAATAAAGTTGCTGCAGAATGTATACAAATGTTTAATTATAGACCATGCTCAAAGGGAAAATCTACGGCTTATGAAGTAGACAGAAGAGCCGGAATTCAAGGTATTTGCAGCAATGAACCGCATGCAACGATCAAACTATCTGAATACGTTAGAAGAGTCCACTAAACGCTATGAATTCCTATAAACGAGGCTCGGTGACATCGTCAGAAAGCTCTTGCATTTACCCTCGACCAACCGTTGTTGCTGCCGTCGTCGTTCCAGAACCGTGTGTTATCCTTTGCGATATACATGCATGTATATAGAGTTTACGTCACGCGATACACCCACTATTCTATACAAAGAGTCTCCTGGAGCGAGGGAGACAGGAGAATCAAGCGGAAGGAGAAGTGAAACTGCAAAGCACACGATATGGCAGAGAACGAGAGAGATAAATAGAGGATACACTTAACGTGGCTATGCCCGAAGACTAATACATGCCAGTAAAGGCTCTTGACAACCATGCTGCTACTACTGGCTATATACCTCGGTCAGCAAAGCAAATATGCACTCTCAGTTAGTACTACGACCGCAAACATTGATATCTACGTTATGCGTACTCGTGGACGAAGGAGTCAAAGCACCCTCTACCTCGCAGTAACGTGTGTTTAGCATATGCAGTGATGCAATGGCGAGAAAGATAAAGATAGGATTCAAGGGTTGGAATTGACGGAGTCAAACATGGTGAACGAGCCGTCGAATCGAGGAATTGGTTAGAATTTTACTTCTATTTCCGTACGGATTATCCCCTCCGATGCACCGATGCCCTCCCTTATAGAGGACGTTGATCCTAAAGGGTTAGGGAATCATGCCAATGATACTTAACAGAGACGCTCGCCAGACACTCTGTTATAGAAAGTTTATTGGACAGGAAAATATTCACAGATTTTAGTCAATATATAATCGCTCTACGATTGACAAATTGTGGCATTACCTCGACATACGGACAAATCTCGATTGTACACACAGTAAATTGAGAAAAAAATCGAAAAGGCCGGTCGATGGTGGGCAATCTTCCAATTCACCAAAAATTGTATTTGCAATACGAATTTTATAAACGGTAGTCTCGAAATTGTCAATCTGATAAATATTTTTGCACGCTTATGCGAAGTATATATGATATTTGAATAGGTTGACGTCTACAACACGCGATACCAAAATGCCTACACTTTGCTCTTATTTCCACCGTATATCTCGCCACGATGCGAGAAACGACCCTTGCTTCGACAAACAATCGCGAGATATTCGGCCATTTGGCTTGGTACAACGGTCATAAACAGGAAATGCAGTACAGCGGAGTGTCTACAGCAACGAAATCGTGCAATCTCCGTTTTGGCGTGTTTGCCATCGGTGTGCATACGCGCGAGAATCGATCGTACAATACCACATTATTTTATAGTACGAGCATCTTGTAACGAGAGCGAGAGACGCTCTGCTGCTATCGGCATTCTTCGTTTTCTCGCTCCTCGATGTTTCGAGCGAACGCGAAGAAAATGAGCATACCTACTGGTTGGGCGAAACGCTCTCAGTATTATCCGCTCTTCGTCTATTTTTGTTTAGTCTCATTCCCATGGTATTTCTTCTCCATTCAGTTGTAAAGTCGTGTAAAGATCTATTATGAATTTTGCCACAAACTCTCCATGCTCTTCGTCATGGCAGTTCTACTTCAGGAAACGAGCAAGTCTCATTTGTATGTTTTGGTCTTTACTTATCACTATATTACAGTAATTAAAAACAGACCTATGGATACCAATGAGTGTAGATTGAGTTATAAAATCGGAATGTACATCAGCTGAAGGTAGCTGATGAAAAAAAAAAGAAACGAGAACCGGAAATCGAATGTGCGTATTCAACCTTTATAATCCCAATACAAGCAGAATATTCTAACGATATTTCTGAGTGCATTGGATGTCTGTATACTTGGATGCTATAAGTATACAAACGGCATATCATAGGCGAGAAAATCGAAACCCGTATCCCCACGTGCAACGTTATCGTTACGAGAAGCTCTCGATAAAAGCAAAATCCCAAAGTACTATTGAAGTCGTATCCTCCCTTGAAGATCGCATATTGCCCTATGACTCTGAATATTACCTCGTGATATACGACCGATCTTTTACCATGAAGATGCTCTTACTATCGAGATGCAGTTTCTACACTTGCGCTTTTTTTTATTTTTCTTAATACTCCTCCCTTCGACATTAACATCGTATCACAAAGAATCTGTAACTGGAATTTTTGTTTTTTTTTGAAGGTGCAACAGAGATTTTCAAGGATCGGTATTTGTAATTGTATAACATACTCGACGTGGAATTTGTTGTATATATTCACAGATAACTTTGACTTTGACATAAAATAACATCCATCGTCTCCTACTGAATTTAGGCTCAAATTAAATGTACATACACATACATACAAAATTTTCGCACTCTCATATATACTAGAACTGCAGTTATTCTTCAAGACTATGATCGTCCGAATTGTCTATAAATTTTGCGAGGACACTTATCATCGAAGTACTTTTTTCTCTACGAATTCTTTCCTCCCATCATACTGCAATGAGTTGCGGCAGCGGGTATAGTCTCACGGTTATTCGAACAGGATTATCACGACTACAGGAGATATGCATACGGGCGAACAACGTATATGTTTAGTTGAATATCTGTATCGCATATAGGGAGGGAAAAGAGCAAGAATGAGCAACCGAAGGAGTATGAAACGAGACAGGGAGAGGTTGCTTACGTTTAACGCCCGAAACTCATAAACCATTCGGTGGGCCGAGTCACGTCCGGTGCATAAATCTCGCGGGGGTTAGTCAAAGCTTCCTTGTTGCAGCCGCGCTCTCACAAGCGTGTGCGAAAGAACGGGACAATAACCGACTGCAGTTTTGGTGTTCAAAGCGGGGTAGTTGGATGTCGAGGGTGGTTCGGGGGCGGCAAAGGGAATTGCATGGTTGCCTCCCCAGCAGGATATATTTTACCGACCACCCCATGACATGTCCGACTGCAGGTTACTTTGTAGCTGCGGGACAACCGGTTAATGGTCATTAGCAAGGCGCGCTAGTTTTAAATCTTCAGTGACGTCCGTGAGTATCGGTGTCGTTTCTTTACATGCATGCACTTGAAGAGTTTCAACTCCGTATCCGTTGGGTACATTCTTTGCAATAGATTGTATATTTTAGTGGATTTTTCGACATAAAATTTTGCGATGTGTAGATGATAGAGCTGATTTAGGATCCTGCAATATCGATCAAGCCGTAAACTCTTTATGCCCTAGATTATTTGTTTTTTAGTCCTATCCTTCCCATTCTTAGACCCTTGTTCTTCGTCTGGTTGTCATATAATCCTGGAGAAGGATCACTCTCGTCGTTAAAGAATAGCACTGAGTATTCTCGATGTCATGCGTCTTTTAACGAAAGGATCGATAACCACGCATAGCCATGTCACGTTTTGGAACAGTGAAATAAATTCTTATTTCTCAGTAATTCCAGCTACTCCATGATCGAACATGAAGTTTCATGGGTTACCCATGGGGTTTTGTTCTTCAGAAGATGAAGCTTCTGTCAACGAGAATTTTGAGCTCGCTCTATATAGTGGTGGAGTGAGACTCAAGTTATATGAATTGAGACTCATTTTCATATCAATGGAACATTCCAATGACGCGATGGATCGATGGAAAACGACAAAAGGATTATCATTGCAACGACTCATCTTATATGTTCATTGGAAGTAAAGCAGAGTGCTATTGAACGTGCTGTACGGTGGGAACGTAATTCTAGAAGGAGGGTTGATAGTAGAGGTTAATGTTGACGGCTCCGTTGTTCCGGCGATTAATCCTCTGGCTTCGCTCTGATACGGGCGGCAAAAGCACCAGGCCAGCTGGAACGGAGGCCAAGAGTATAAAGTCCTTCGACTCAAGGAGTAACCATACCATGAACGGGCAGAATCACCGAGTTGTCTTTAATCCTGCCTCCGCAGAAGAGCTCGAACAAGACCTCTGCCTGCTCCTTTCTCTAGCCTCTATGTTGCAGTAACTTGGCCTTTCACTCTCACTTGCCTGTGCAGTGTCAAGTGCCTTCTGGAATCCTACTCGAGAGATCAAGTTCTGTTGCACTACGCTGCGCCCGCTCCTTCTCTCCATCTGACCACACTACTCTGGAGGAGCCATGCAGTGACGAGAATGCCTTGTTGGTTCGTGCAGACGATGCTGAGATTTACGAGCAGATTTTAAGTTGTTCTATTCGGCTTCTCAAGAATGCACGTAAGATGTTGCTCTGGACGCAGAAGGACGCGAGGGAAAATATCAATCTAAATGTTATGTCTCGATTTGACTCTTTGACAATATACCCTAGTTTTTAGAGAGACGAAATGTTCAGTTGCGTTGAGATATGGTTTTCAAACTGTCGCTAATGTTGCGAGCATGCGCGAAGAGCTGTTTATCTTAACGCAGGTTATTCTTCCGGTAAATAATGTTTATGCCCGGTGTGTTGGTTATCAAGCATGTAGAAATTCAAGCGGGTAGCAAGTCAACAAGCCTCGGTGAGCTAGCTCAACACCCGGTGGGCTAAAGAGTTGAGCGTGCTCGTAGCCTCAAAGTTTTTTTTCTTTCATACATATCCCTTTCACGTGGTCCTCCAACAGACGCCTTGCTTTTTCCCCGCTCAGAAGTTCGCTTGTGTGTACAGTTATCGTAGTTAAAGAGCACGCATGCTCGGCACCGCAGTTTACGCCACCATCTGCAAGTGCTTAGGCGCCTTTTGCCCTAAACCCCGCGCTTAGTTATTTTCGTGTATATATATATATATATATATATATGTGTGTGTATGTGTGTGTGTGTGTGTGTCTGAATGCTTAGGCGTTCAACGAAAACGCGTGTTAATTGCCTGCGCAGATATATACCCCCGTCTCTCGAATGCGTGACTTTGTACACTCTGCCTCTTCTCTCATGGTATATTTCAGGCTTCCAGCTCTCTTTTCCATTTCTCTTTGTTCTTGTTTCCCGCCGAAGGGATTCTCCGTTCCTCATTCCATATCGTTATTCCCTCTTGCTTTCCCTCATTCGCCCCGAGCCAACGAGCACACCTTCACCCCTCCGCGAGGGTCCAACGTTAACTCGCGCATAAATACATGAAATTACTAACCCTTATTTAGGGGCTCGTTAGGCGGATCTACTGTTATTGCCTACAAACCAAAAGTCGGGAGAACCAAGAGCCCCCCCCCCCCCCCCCTCTCGTGTCTCGCTTCAATGAAGCCCGTACATTCTCTCACGTTTCGTTCTATCATACGGCTGATTCTTAAAAAAAATTACCTACTATTTCAACCGTTCCGCTAAGGTTTCCAGCGGCATTGAAGAATTCAATGTGGTTCCCCATATGACTAATTTGCCCAAGGCGTGCAGAACAAGTGCGTGTTGGTCCGCTGTGGAATGTGCTGTTTAGCTTACTGCTGGATAACAATACCACAACTACAAATGAATTTGTCTGCCAAGAATTATCATCGCGATGGTTTTCTGAAGCCGGCGATGCCTTCTGATTTTGTCATTTGACTTCTGCGTTTATGTTTTTCAATATAATTAGGGTCACTCGAATTTTTAACCCCATGAGTACAAATTCTGATTGATACAAGTTCGTGGATTATTTTTTTCTCGAATCATCGACATAATACCGACGGGATTCGAGCAAAATATCACGGGAAATTGATTTTCCATATTGCTTTCTTCACGGTATGAGAAGGATTTTTTTATGATGCGGCACAGCCAATTGTATATTTTCCATCCGTGAAGAATATCAAGATTCCGGCTGATGTCTTGTACCCTCGATGCACCAAGTCTTTGGCGCTGGTGTATACGAGTGCCGTGACGCTGCTTGGGCCGAGAACTTGCGACTCGCCTCATCCTGTGATGCAAAACACTTTTGCACACAAAGCGCGTCAGTGAAGGAAGTAAAGAAAAATGCTTTCTTTGCCTCGTTCAGACTGAATCGGAAAAGTCACCCCCCACCAGCTGAATGGACTCAGACTAGCTTCCGCGAATTACCTTTTCTTTCTCACGGTACACTCTTTCAACGGTATTCTCGCGAGAACTGAAGCGACAAAATAAATAAATAAACAAAAATCTCCTAGAAAGAGGTGCGATTTACAAGGTTGAAGGAAAATGGATTGAGGGCAATTGCAACGCTGGCTATATGGTGATCATTATCTGAATGAAGTTCTCTATTCTCGATTTTAGCTATTTAATTTAGTGCCAATCAATCGATTGGGTTGATGAAAAAAATGTATATCAATGCTGTTGGTCCAGTAAATTTTAGGACCGATCAATGCTAAATTTTCTACGTACTACCACCGACTAATGTTCGTCATCATATTTGGTAACAATCGACCGAAGGATCAACTAATAGCAAGAAGTATTGAAATTGCCTCCGTATTCTCTCCCATTTAAGTTCTGTTCGATTTTATCGTTCAGACAAAACGCATTATTCAATTTAGTTGGCTTTCAAATCCAGAAAAAAATATGCCAGGACTTCTTTAATTACCACATCGATAAAACCGGAAGCGAATGAAAACGGCGTGTAATAAAAAAAAATTTTAATCAAAACCGACACGATCGCACTGAGCGTCCCCCACGCGTTTATTCATAATAAGCGATTTTACGCTTCGCCCTCAACCGTGAGAGCAATTATCGGGTTTCAGTGTTTTTTTTTTGCTCGTATTTTTCAATTAGTGCTCTTCCCGGTTTCTTTTTTTTTCATTCCACGAAGTCGCGCTTTTAACCTCCAACCGAATGGAAAATATAAATATGAGTAAGATTATGAAAAGCTTTTGTTTAACGCGAAGACGCATTTTTTTGTTTCAGCCACGATTAAAAAATGATCCTTTGCTTCAGGTACAAAATAAAGATGAAATCTTACGATATGATATCGAAAAAAATGCATGAAAACATACGAATTCGGAATATCCGCTAATCTATCGTTAACTTTTATT
Organism: Rhorus exstirpatorius; assembly: GCA_963564615.1. NCBI lineage: Eukaryota > Metazoa > Arthropoda > Insecta > Hymenoptera > Ichneumonidae > Rhorus > Rhorus exstirpatorius. The sequence goes on from OY751313.1 coordinate 37,223,942, forward strand.
TCCGAAGTTGGAAATGTGTAAATTGGAAGATGAAATTTGTATTATAGGGAACGAGGAGAATTCTGGTGAACGAAGAGGGACTGGACAAATAAATCGTGCAAAGTGCAGACCAGAAGTACATAATATAACGACGTAGATATGGTCTAGGGACGGGGGGGATTTGTGCCGTTTCTCACGTTAATGCCACGGCCCGTGTCCACTATTCGGTTCGTATACGAGCTGCTGATTAATAACGATAAGTACAAATGCGTCTGAGCCACAACGGCTAAACCGCGACAGTGGTAGTGGTTCGTTTCGGTGGATCGTACGGGCGACGAGAGGTATACGTAAACGTACTTTGGCCATGTTTATGTCGCGTCCCGACCACTGTCGACGAGATAAAGGTGCGTATGTGTGAGTATGATAGAGAAAGAAAGAGAGAGAGAGAGAGAGAGAGAGAGAAAGCTTATACAATGATACTAAAACATGACAGTGGGTATGGGGCAATGGATTATTAGTGACTAAATACTCTGGTTGATCAGAGTGATTATCGAATTGTCTAAACGTAGGCCCTCGAAATAATATTAAACACATGCCATCATAGTGAACAACTACGTCGATAATTTTTATTTCTATTTTATAATGCACTTTAACATTGGAACACTCAGAAATTTGTCAAATAGCATGGAAAAACCACCAAAATTGTAATCGGTTTTTCTTTTTGCGTCGATTAATTTGATTAAAAAGCTCGTACTAAAAAAAAAAGCAAAGTCCACAGTTTAGTCGCGACTACCGAGCAATCGCTGGACCCTTGATGGCGCAAACAGGAAGTATATGGGGAGAGAGTATACGAGCTAGGAAAAGAGAAAGAGAATGATATGAAATTGTTCACTGATGCGAAGGGTAGGGTGGTTATATACATTTATACATGTATATATGGAATTCGATGGGGGTACAAAAGTGAGCGAGAGTCACAACTGAGTGGAAACAATCCCAGCGACTTTTGATGGCGTTGGATATTAAATTTCGCCTGCTGAGCCCCCTCCCTCCTCCGCCGTCCAACACTTCATCCCTTGAGTTTTATTGGATTACGGATAACCAGCCGGGAAGCTCTCGTCATTTCCTGGCTATTCGACTGCGACGACAACGACGAGAGAGTTACAAAGTCACGCACAGAGCGAGAGAGAGAGAGAGAGAGAGAGAGAGAGAGAGAGACAAAATTTTGCACGGTTACGACTCCACGGAATCGGCAGCAACAGAGAAGAACGAGCAACCCTTATGTTTCCATCGCATCGTTTCGAGTACCTATCCGACAACACATCAGTATTGGTACGTAGGCGAGCTCACGGTATTCCGTCGAGTGCCCCGAACCTTTTGTTTATATATGGGACCAGCACTTGAACGGGATCGAGACGCGACCACGTCGCTGTGATGCAAGAATGAAAGCGAGAAGCAAGTTGTTTGTATGAAAATTATAAATTCATAACAATAAAATCTTTTACGACCATCACATTGGCCACTCGTGACTCGCGATTCTTCGTTCTTCCTGCTGCCATGTTTCGCTCTTGCCCCTACCGAAATATCATTCCTTGATTCTGAAGACTCTAGGACGAAGAATAAGGAATGAAAATGAACAAGTGAGAATGCTATCTATCCCCCAACTCTTGCACTAGCAGGGCTCCATCAAATGGCTCTTCTGGGGTAAGGGCGGAAAGTCTGAATGATTGCTTTCTGCCGATTAAGATGGTCCTTGCGCCGACGGTGTTGGGAGTTGGCACGAACGTTGGCGAGGTTGAGCGCGCGGTATGCGGGGCATTCATGAAACAAAAGAGAGAATCGGACTGCTCACGCGCTACCCGTTTATTTCATCATAAAATAGGCCAGAACCACCTGAAACATCCGGTGACTCCCTGTTTTTATCGCCGTTACGGATTCTTAAGAATTTTTTACATGCATAGGGCAGTTTGTATCAGACATCTAAGATTATTCGATATATAATTTATCAAATAGAAATGTGGCCGCAGTATATCATCTCCATAAGGTGCCGGATAAATTTAACGATTTTGAAACTCATAACGTTTGGTGAACGTGCGGTGACATGGCTTGAAATTTTTCAAATATGTATGAATGTATTTGTACACTCTACTGCGTACACAAAAATCAGTTAATTGTAATATGTTCGGGTTCGTGGAAGGAATGCCTCAATTATCCGTCTCTATATTGAAAATTGGCAAATAGCAAAGAGCATTGCAATTTTTTCAAGTCTTACATACCCGGTAGACCCAAGTTTCAATCTCGGTAATCACTAAATATATATTTTTCAATGTTCTTTTTCCCCATAAACCTTCCATTAAATGCACTGTCGTTTTTTTTTTTTTTCTTCACTTTCGGGAAGAATGAAAAAATCATATTGGCTTCTAGCGATGTTCTTGAATAAAAAATACGGGGCGTTTTTTTTTTTCTTCACTTTCGGGAAGAATGAAAAAATCATATTGGCTTCTAGCGATGTTCTTGAATAAAAAATACGGGACGTGGAAATTAAAAAAAAAACGATGTTTTTCTATTCAAAAGATCCATCCAATTCGTGCAATCGTACCGAGTGTGTGAGAGATAAAAACTGAAGAGACGAGTGGTCGAACCCGCGTACAGTCAACACACTTTATCCAAGTGCACGCGTATAAGGGGATAAAACGGACGGTATAGATGCGTACATTGTTACATAGGCGGTATATAACCGAGAATAATCCCAATCTGCTGACATCAATTTTGCCAGGATATACCGCTATCGATTGTCCATACCACGTTTGCGGAGCTCGCTATTGTTTTTTTTTTTACGAAAACTGTTTTTTTCGATACCTTTTTTTGATACCTTCGTTTCGTTAACGTTCTACGCAACAACGATCTCTTGCACGTTGTATCTCGAAGTTGAAACTGTCAGAGTCACGTGACAGCGATATAAGACGATTAAATGGAGGAAATTCGAATAATTATGTCCCGCATAGTTTGTTTCTGTTTCTCGTGCTCGATATGCAAAGGAAACAAAAAGTTTGAAGCTGAAGAGCAAATGGGAATTGTGTATCTAGTTCATCCTGTTCTCGTATAAATTCGAGAAGGGGAAATAAACGATTGTGCGAGGATCGGCAAGAACGTACATAACGGAGTCGAAAGTACAGCCAACACGATGGTAAAAATGAACGATCAAGGCCGGTATATCGAGGACTCAGACGCGAGATTGAAACGAGCGATTCGAGATCGAGTGCGTATCGAAAATTGCGGGGGCGCGATGCGAACATATGCGGTAGAATTCGAGGGGGGCCCGTGTCCGATCGAATCGTATAAACGAGAGAGAATATTGAACATGGATCGAACTGTCGAGAATGAAGAGTTCAGAGCAAATGAAATCGTTTTATTTGTTTATTTTGTTTTTGTTTTTATTCACTCGCATCCATTGTAATATCGTGATGGATCACACATCTTGTACAGACCTCTCGAGCTAAAAGCTTTTGCCGCGTTTAATCCTCTTTTCTGTTGCGCGCATATATAGAAACAATACGAGAATGGATTTTTTTTTCTTCGTGTAGATACAAAAAAAGGTGTGAATTTCGATTTTTTTCGTTGAAATTATACGAGTTACGAAAATAACTCGGAATTGACAAATATCGGGCGATGTTCAAGGCAACGTCTCGGAAAACTTAGATATTCGTAATTGAGTTTATATAGGTACTTATTTATTTGTTTGGACCCAGTAAGTGGATTGAAAAAGCTTTAAAAATGAATTTACACAGTTCAGATTATGCGTGACTCTGCATTATAAGTTAAAAACAATTTATGCGAGAACGATGCAAGCTTAGTGATTGCATTGTTTTTTTCCAAATTAATATTCACATATTACAGACCTCCATTCAACAGTCAACAAAAGACTCCAAGTTATTACTATACGTAGAAAAATCTTTATCCATATTTTTGGGTAGAATAATAACGTGCAGAATATTGTTATAGTATATTACAATATAGTAATATTTTTTGAGTATTGCTCGCGTTCAATTAAGATACGTCAGAATGTCAGACAAGAGTGCATCAGGATTCATGCATAGATTTAGTATATTTTGAAATCCTATAAAATACGAACGAGGAAGAGAACTTTGATGGATTTTCAATATACATTTATTGTCCAAATTGTCCGGGGTATATTCAATCAACCTGTCGTATCGCAGTTTCCAGATACATTCGTGTATCGAGTGTTGCACTATAGACGTACGTTCGTATGGTTGAAGAGCTAACGAAACACGGGTTTTCAATTGCAATAAATGCATCGACAATTATATTGGCAGGATGGATTCGACATTGCCGTTGGATTGAATGAAAATGCCGGTGATTCCAAGGAAAATTGAATTTCTACTTTTCAGAGATAGTTGATCTGTCTGCTAGATGCTAGTCGATATAAATGTTATAGGACCCTTGACGAGAGTAATTAATCTTTCTAGCAACGAATTATTATCTATCAACTTACTGGATGATCAATGCACCAATTTAGAATCCATAATCTACGGAATGCATCACGTACCTGCAACATAATAAATTTACGAAACTCAGCGTCATCGCTCGTTGCACTTTATTCCACGAGCAATCTACGCAAGAGGCAGTGACTGATTCGTTGGAATTTTTAAATTAAACCTTACTGCTTAATTTCGATAACTATATAAAGGCATAATTTATTAAAACTCGGGGGTGGGGGGGGGGGGGGTCGTGCACAGATTACAACAATTGGAGAAGATGGAGAAGGAAGTACAAGTCGTCCGGTATATAGGCAAGCATTAAAGCGGAAGATGGTAAATGTGAAATAGCAAGTGAGCAACCGTCCATAGAGTCGAATGAACTTTCTCACACGCCGGCATATTAATTGAGTGCATATCTCCCTTTGAGGTGGCACAACAAAGCAAAACATGGAAACTTGTTGGCAGAAGAAACTTGACTTCCGCATTCCACCGCGTCACGGTGTCCCTGTGCTTTGCTTCTATTCCGTCATTCGCCTATATGTGCCACCAAGCCTGCGAAAACTTTATTGATTTCGTTCTTTACCCGGTACTCGCGTATGAACTATAAAGTGGACTTTGATGGTTTGTGAATTTAATTATCGAATGAGCGAATAAAATCATCAATACTACGCAATGATAAACAAATGTTTCTTGAATCTTGACAAATTTTCGAAAGCAACGAAGCTGGATTTACCTTGTGTGCAGTTTTTATATTTTATAAATCGTGCCTGAGTCTGTTCTTTTTGGGAACCGAAATGCAATTGAGTCGTAAAAAAAAAAAAATACAAAATCCGCGAATTGAACCTGTTTTATCGACTGTCACATAACCGCAATGGTCTCGCAGACTTTTTGCTCCAGCCAGTAAGCCGAAAAAAAAAATCTGAGCTATGAGAGAGCAGCATTATAGAAGTTTCATGACACCAAGTGATTTGGCACATGTACCGACTTTTCTAACTGTACAGCATACAATCGGTATATATTTTTATTCGTTCAATCTTCACAAATCCACAAAACTGAGAATCTTTCTTTTTTTTTCTATTAAACTCATCTACATTGTACTTTTACTGCCGATAATATCACGGAACAGTGCCAAAAAAGAATTTTATACGCCGCACGATCATAAAGAGTAAAGTAACGGGGGGATAATGGTCGACGCGAATCTCATAGACGGGGAGATACTAATAAAGTTTTCCTATGAGAAACTTATTATTTACTCGGTCCAGTGAATTTTACGATTCGTCCCGAATTTCGATGCAGCATGACATATATAGCGTGAATAAATTTCAACTATCGAGGCTCCCATTCCTTTTCTGGAGTGTCAGTTTTATTTGTCTCTCTGGCTGCATATTTTCGTTTGTTCATCTTGAATTTTACGAGACGTTGCGCCAGAATTTTCGGTATCCAGAGTGTAGACCGATGGATATAAAACGACCGACCTGACTCACTCGAACGTGATTCACGTAACGTTAGGAAAGAAAGAATTAAAAACTTTGCGGTAATTTATAATTTAATTTTTTTTTTGTAAAATTATAACATCCTGATCCATCCTCTCTTCCGTCTATCGAATCGCAAGAGATGGTTTCATCCGTGGATTCGTTTGATAATTATCCCGAGATAGGAATAATTATTTCACGACTTCACTGGCCGTCAAGTCGTTTAATTTGTTTCAAAGGTCAATCGTGAAGAAAAACAAGAACAAAAAGATTACGATCGAAAAAGCGTATGCAGAAAAAGTTGAACGAAGATAACAAATTTTAATCTAAATTCACTCTCTCATACCCAGCGTGACATTTTTAGCAGTCAACTGACTGACTGAAGCGTTCCACTTTCAAAACCACAATTTGGCCTGTCGTAGCCACGCCGTTGTCTCAAATCATTGCGAGCGAAGTGATTTAAAAAATTTGCATACATGGAACCCTCGAGAGCGCGCGGTTACATCGTGGGGAAGAAAGAAAAATCGATGTCCTCGCGGCAGCCTCCTTTGAATGGCGAGAGGGGGAAAAAAAAACTGCCAGTGAATATTCAATCTAGCTATGGAAAATTTAGTAATTGCAAATATTCCTCTCGTGGCACTCTTAACTCTTCTTGGTTCCTCTTCCTCAACGTTGTCCAGCAAAGAAGAACGAAAAAAAAAGGTTGTCGAGAATACAGAACAATAGTGCTATAAGGTACTGCACAGCTTTAAGCAAGTCGTGAACTCTCGCATAGTTCCTAATGAACAATTAATATGCAAACAGTCGATTACTTAATTCCAAGTTAGACGGCGGTACATTCTAATAGGGCTATATACCGTCAGGTCCAGAAGCATTTAATTTCACGATCTTCCATGCTGCTATGCCTTCTACATATACCTTCATTCGTATTTCTTCTTTCAATCGTTTCTTCCTCCCCCCCCCCGCAGCTTCTAAAAATTCTGCCAAAGATCTGCCTATCCAAGTTTTATTGCGAATAATTTATCCCCTCGTTCGAGGCACTTGACTCGCGACTGCCCGCAAGGCAAAAAGACGAGAGACATGCGTTCCACCGTGTGAAGTTTCAGAATTTTCGAATTCGAATGATTGCTCTAACAGTTCATAAGTTAATTATCACTGTACCCAGGACCAGTGTAACAAATTTAGAAAATGTTTCATCCTATGACTCAGAGTGAAACAATTGATCAAATATTTTTCAAAAAAAATTGATAAATGTCAACCTGCAGAAACATTTTGTCCAATTATGTTTGATTTTTGTCAGAACTCACTTTTAATGAGGTGTGTTTTTTTTTGTAAAAAAGTTGATTTTTTTTTCATGGAGTGAAGATGGAAAAACAAGTAGAAACTTACACCATAATTACGATTATTCTCCTCCATGTTGCGCTATCGTTTCATTCTTCAACGCATAAATTGTACACGTGAAACTTTTATCAATTATATACGTATGACCTAGTTTTTGTTCACAGCTCGTTCCTCGTTTTGCGCAATTCCTTTTCAGGTACACGAAAGAGTACCTAATTTCGAGGAAAATGGTTGCACTGGCTCTTCACCTCAGATCCCCACCCCACAGCAGTTTCACATGCAGGTATTATCGATTCGCGATTTCGCGCGGTTATGGGCAACGTGCCTCACAGCTTCACGGATCCCATCTATATACCCGACACGTCTTTTTCGAACTATATCTCTTCCTTATTTACCTCACAAAGCCACCCTCTCTGGCACATATTTTGAGGTTCAGCGATCGAACCCACCGATGAAGTTTTAGCACACTTAGTTCGACCACGTCCTCCCCCCAAGTCTTGAAGGCTTAATATGTAAACCTGGTCGAAGGAGCACGACGATGTAATATAATACGAAAGAGCGAAAAATTCGCGTAGAAATTTTTTTTCGATTGACTTTTATTGATTTTCTGGAGTCATCTCATTGAAAATCAGTTAGATGTCATTCGTACCATTATATTAACTCTGTGAGAATTTAAAATGACCTTTACGACTTTTCGGATTGACAATAAACAATAAACAGATAGTAAGAATAAAAAGAAGAAAAATAATGATGAATAGCCATCGAGATGGTACCAGATTTACATTTAATATGTAACATTTAGCCGATACTACTCGTTGCAGGCGTTTCCTCCGAGAGTCCTCCGGTCCTCACGATGCTGCAAGCGAGGTGCTCTTGGACAGTGAGTATAAGTGGGTTTTTTTTTATGTAGAATGAGGAGTAACTTTTCGTATGCTATTAGTATATTCATGAGTACAAGCGGGATTCCTTTCCTTGAGACTCCGCGTGACGATATCGTAACCACCCTCGCTTCCAACCCAATACTCTGTCAACCCTCGTACCACACTTCTTCTACCTCGCCATACCTGATCCTAAAGCTATATATATATATATATATATATATATATATATATATATATATACGGTAACCGTTGTATTCAGTGACACCAGCAGGGCCAAACAAAAATGTAATTAGTTCTGCGAGATAAGAGAGAAGAAGACCGAAGATGGAAACTCAGCTCGCCCGGAGGCGAAGGGCCGAAGAATCGAGCGTGAAATTGGCCGATTATCTGTGCGACTGTGCGAGAGCCGAGCCAATGGAGAATCTTTCGTTAAATCTTCTTGAAACTCGCTCGCGCGGGACCCTCGCTTCTGATAAGGATGATATAATCGAGGAGTTTTTAACGATTAATCGTAACTATTCGCGCGATGAAAATAAAAAAAAAAAGCATTATGCAAAGTAAGCGAAAAAGAAAACTCGTCACATTATCCATCAGAAACCGCTGACTCCGCTTGAATCATTACGATATTCATGAAAAAAAAATAAAAATACATTTCGTAGGTTCCTCGAAGCCTCTGAAGTTCGATAAACTTTGAGAATTTAAATCGTTTGCAGCGACATAGCAAACACGAGGAAATGGAAGAACGAATGGATAGTGATTCTGACCCGGAGGCGTAAGAATCGAAACTCGTGACAGTTTATACATTTATATGAAGCAAGAAAGGGATGTCCTCTTACGTACGCATCTCGCGAAATGTAACTGGCGTTCGGGCGTGAAATAGAGATAGGGAGAGAAGAATACGTGCCGAGATTCGGGGAGATGGGTAATTATTAGCCCTACAGATCCATCGAGTGCAACTCGTCGACATTACTAAGCTTGAAGGGTTCGGGAACGGATTGTATCATAAAGATCCTTCAGGCGTTTGCGCTTGAGGAAATATGGTGACGAATATAATGGGGCTGGGGGGATTGGAAAAAGTCCGATGACGAGGTCTAATGGAAAATATTCACTTTCTCAATCTCATCAACGCTCCAGGACGCGTTTTTATGATTCGATTGCAGCAATCGAAGCTACTTCGATACACTGGTGCAATTCCATCGTGTTCGTTTGAATTTGCAGCCTTTCATTCGTCATTTGGCAATTAAATATTCATAATGGAAAGTGATTACAAAAAAAAGCTTGATATTTCCGGAATTTGAGAATATTTGGACATCAATTATACGAATATTCATTAATTTTTCGATAAATTAATTAAAGCAGCAATGATGCTTTGCTGCTTATACCAGTGTACAAGTGTTTTTTGCTCACATATAATCCCATGGATCTCTCCGAACCTTTCAGTGGGACGATATTCATGTATACTGCCACGAAATTATCTCCAGAAAGCTGAGGAATCTGAAAAAGCCCAAAGTGAGTAAATTCTGACAGGCAAAACACTGCGAGTGACGCGCTAACCCTTCTGCCTTCGATCGAACACGTTCCGCATGCACAATGTCCGACAGAGGGGACGTTGAGGATAGGGGCTAAGGCATTAAATCTTCATAAAGCCTGTGGCAAAGCTGAGTATGACCTTACGTTACACTTCAAACCCAAACTAATCCACGAGTCTTAACCGCTTGACCCACGTCCGGTCATCCCCTCGTTTCTTCAAGCCCAACCCTGACGTTTGCGGACGAAAAAGCTTCCACCGATGCTGTGTTTCGAGGTACAAAGCTTGGGCGTATAAGAGCGTGATATGCTGGAGGAAGATTATTGAGTGACGTGGCCACAACCGGTAAGGATATCTCTTGGAGGAACGTGATGGTATCTCCCGCGGTATCCGGTTGACCGTTCCCCCGCGGGATTTTCCGTCTGGTCAGTAGAACGCTAGGCATGTCGCTTCGGTTTTTCCCGTTTGCTAACCTACCACGATATCCGTTCTCCCTTGTGACGTATACACTCGTGTCCAACTATCTCTTGCTTTATTTACTGTACCGAAGTGGGTACAACCTTTGGATCGCTGAAGGGACAGGGTCATAGCTCGACTCACGATATCAAGTATCCTTGTAGATCTTAACGCATCTGCGGCTTACAAGAGGACGTTATGGTCGAGGATATAAAAGTTGAGACTCATTCGATAAATATATCAACCTTGAATTTTTTCTCATCCAGTTAAAAATCGAAGAAATACAATGAAGTCTCAAAGGTTACTTCGTTAATTGCTAGCGGGGTTGGATAACTTCGTTGGGTACTTTGAAAATTGAACGACTTTTACACCCGGTGATATCCACCTCTATTTCTTGAGTTTTATAACAAAGTGTCAAGACGTCTATGGAACTAGAGAAGAAGCTAGTCTGTGAGCGATGCTCTTTATTCGAGTGAGAGATTTTTGTTTTTCAAGTATTCGTGAGAATCTTTTAGTGATAAATTTGAGATAAGGGTAGTTTTTAAAGTACTTATAAAAATAAAATAAGGTTACGAAAGGCTAAAGAAATTTTTTATTTGACGGATGATAATGATTTTGTTCTTTAGACTACTGGAACAGAGATTCATGTAATCGTCAGTATCTTTAATATCGTTTTCAGCACCGAGAGTGTATATTGTCCACGAAGTAAATTCTGTATTACGCAGAAATCCAATCGACTGAATGACTCGCTACATTAGACCTGGCGTCATATTGGAACGTTTTCAATTGGATGGGTACCTACTCAAAGTTATTCCGGCATAAACTATGACTCAAGCGAACATTAACCCAGTCGGTCTTCATGGGACAAACGATAATCATCATCAGCCGATGAGCACGGAGGTTGGCACTCGTGCGTTGTTACGTTTCAGGAACAGAGGATGAACAACGCAGCAATATCCGGTCAGGTGCCTGTACTCCCTTTGCTTGAATATGTAATAACACCGGGACGAACTTTGCGCCGTTTGTCGAATTATACACGGTCCATGCCAGGGTGAACAAAGTTTTCGATTATCCAAGATCCTTGTCCTGCATCGCATCGCATCGCATATAGCTATGTAGTGGCCATATGACCAGTGTCGAACGAGACCTTACACCTATCCTGGGTTACCCTCTTTATCTCATACCCCGCAACTGATCAAAAGTTACATATCCCGGTGGCTTGATGGTCGGGAAAAGGGTTTTTCGGAACCGCAATATCCTAAAAAGAAATCCCTTCACCACATCTGTGGGAGACAATACCGGTAGCCAAGAGATAATTATATGTTGATGCAATCATCATCTTTGTGGAGGTATTTAGCGAACAAATTACCCCCCCACAATTTGGTGTGCTTTTTGGTGCATGCTTTTTGGTGGAGCTTATTTCTCAACAGTAGGGAATTTTGAATGGAAAGTCGAGGGAAAACATAGTCCTGCAAGGGCATGGCAGTTTTTTTTTGCCCTCATTGTAATCATGTCAAAGAAGGTGCATGGACAGTGCTTAAATTTTCAAATCTTTCATATCGGACGCCTGTCTCTCGATGACTACGATAGATGGAAACAATAACGAAATCGATAGAGACATGATGGAAGTGTAAAATCCATAAAAGTAATAAGAGCTCACGGATTAGTTCGGTCTTCCTTGCGCTAAGTACGTCCCGTTCTCGAGACCCTCTGGTCCAGGGTTGCCTCAATATCGTACAAGGGACGGGGCTGCCTATTCGCCCGTATGAGAAGTAGCCAAGTTTCGTTCGGCTGGGATAATTCAATAATATCGCTGAATCTATTAAGCGGATAAGATCGCGGGTGGAGACTCTAATATCATCTCGTAATGCTCCTTACCCTGCTCCCTCATCGCCTCAACCATTCCCTTCGGTATACCCCGCTTTACTTTTGCCCACCCTATCGACATCGGTAATAGGCTTCGCTGCTAATATCTCCTGAAATTTTACCGTATCAAGCGACCGCTGAACATCATTTTCGCCCTTATATATCACTGCATCAATATTCGATTTATTTTTTTTTTTATCGTTCTTCGTCTTATCCTCGTTCTTTTTCTGTTCATTCATCGCTCGCAATATCGCACAATAATATATGTATTTTAGTGCACATTGCACTTTTTTTTATCGTAATTGTTGTTTTTTGCCGTCAAAAAAATCTTGTTCGTGCTGCACACTGTACGGGAAACGGGACATGGCATCAAGAACATTACAAAATAAATAATAATAATAAGAATAATTTTTGGGGTGAAAATTACAACGTGTCGTGTACAGAGAGAGATACAAGGATCGATCGTAGTGAATAGAATACATCACGCGAAAGCTTTAGCCACGAGGCATATACAGACGAAATATCGATCGTTTGCTCCAGGGATCATTATTTGAAAAAATATTGATAGTCATCCCGGTATAAGCATCAATCGCCCACGGCACATACACAACTTCGGTCGATCCTTTCATAATTAATGAATCTTTTCAACTCGCATTGACGCGAGCCTTCACCAAACTTCACAGCACTTTCAGCTTCTCGTATCTCTGTATATAGCATCAGCATCCAAGTGCCCGTTGCTCTTTTGCCGGAGGTATCATTAGTGCGATTAGTTTGGCATCAACAAGGGGTATCGAAATTACATCGAAATTCTTAACGATTAGAGGTAGCATGAAGAAAAGAAGACATAAAAAACGTGTGGTGTGATGCAAAGGTGAAGAACATCGCGGACTGAATATGAGCGATCATCGTCACACGCTCCATCAGGTATACGTTACGAGGCCGCGATGATTCTGCAATCTCGGGGATGAGATTTGTGAGTGAAGATAGAATCTATTCAAGGAGAGATGGGACAGTGCAACATTGAACCGATCGATGGACAGGGATGATACTTTCAACATCTTTTCTGTATTAAAGTATGAAATCGTAGGGGAAAAAAAAAACGTGAAAATAAAATGTACATATTGCTCTCGCATTTTTTTACATCGTTCATGATGCCCTTAATCCAATGGATGTTAGTCAATTTCGGCTTATCGACGGAGAAAGCTTCGGTATGATATGAACAATTAGGCAGAAATCTGCACATTACAATTATCAGGCTTGTAGTTTTATTTTTGAATAATGTATGAAAATTATTCGATGTCAGCTGTATTTTTTTTTTTTTATAGACCATTTTAAGTCCCTGATCGATCGAAATCGAGTAAATCGAAAAAGTCTCACTTTACCTTGCTGGAATTCCATGCCAACCCGATAAATTTTATGACGGGCAATGAAATTTTTGAGATTTTAGTCGAAAATACGCCTCCGGAAAAACACGATCATCATCAAATTCCTAGAAAAATTTTTACGATTAAAAAAAATATCGACGATAAAACTTTGTTTGAAAAAGGTGTTTCATGTTTCCTGGACCAGGCCTATTGTACTCATTGCAAACGAAAGATAAAAAATGAATTAAAAAAACAAAAATAACAGCGAGGCTGTATACACCGGAATGAAGATAAAAAAAAAATCTGTAGATCTCACCGTCGTATATTATGTGGTTTTTTATGGTTCCCTTTTGAAAATAAAATTATTCTGAGAACGCGAAACCATTAAATCCGCGATACAGAAGTGGTGGGAGCTACGCGGGGCAGCGATCGAGACTACATTAGCGTATTTTTTTTTTTTTTTTTTTTCTTTCCCAAGAGAATGATTCATCGGGGATATACGACACATGAGAATTGATGGATGATGGTCTTCCGCCGGATAAGCCACGGCTCTCTATTTGGCTTTACTGCCTTTCGCTCTGCGGCCAAATCACTTGTTTCTATCCTATCGCCCCTACACACATACATTAATATAACATATATGTATACAATTTTAGCTATGCCGGTTCTAGCGCGGTATAATTATTCTCGGAACAAATGAGACATCGGGTCAGTCTTGAGAGAGATTCGCCAATGGTGATTATAAATTTGTATTGCTCGCGATGTTCTTCACGACATTCCGCAAATTTTTCATTTGGCGGTTGTGATGAAATAAAACGATAAATCATGGCTAGAGCGTCTTATAACTGTATAACATTATATTATACATATGTATGTACATGTATGTGATACGAATCCATTTTGGGGAGTCCGACAATGGTGAATAAAATCGTGCCACAGTCCTCACGGAACGAAAGTTGAATAGATTTATTACAATTTTCGAAATTTCACTGAAGAAGGAATGCCATCTAAAATTTTTGAGAGACAGCGAACGCATATAGGATCGTATTATACGCCAATATGTTCAAGTTACAAAAAGCACAAGGCCAATGGCGAACAGTTAAAACCGCGGAATGTAAAATAATTCCCATATCGACGCGTGATATTGGAATCTACAGAAAAAAAGAATAAATCATCGATGTAAAAATTGAAAATAAAAAAAAAATCCATAACTGAAAAATGCAGATGGCTCTATAGAGATTAAACCATTCATGTATGAGCACAAGCCAAATGAAAAATATATAAGTTGAGGAAAATTTTAATGAGAAATTATCAATTATAAATGACTCGTAGCAATTGTAATGAAATAAGAATTAATTGAAATTCCCTTGGATAATTATGAGTGAATTTTATTTTATTATAATTAATCAATTGTTTCAAATAATAGTAATTGAATTAAAATAATTACAATTACTTCAAAAAGCCAAACGGTATAACTTCACGTAAATGTCAAACGCGCGTTGTTCAGCCGGAGCTTAAAAATTCGTGTTACTACCCGAATTTCCCATCCTGTTGCATTTACGACGATCTTCGAATAGAAAAAAAAAAAAAAAAAAGGTGGTGACCTACGAGAGTTTCATCGTGGTTCACTGTACATATTCTCGTTGAGATGAAGACGACAGCAGCGAAGACGATGGATATAACCATGAGCGGAGTTTGCCGTTGAACCGCAGCAGCGATGCAAAGACTTGCCTTGTCACTGAGCAGCAGCAGCAGCAGCAGCAGCAGCAGCTGATAAATCGTTGTTCGCTTTGCGCAAGGCTCCATTGCGACACCGTCTTTCGTCGTCTTCTCTTTCTTCAGGATCGCGGTATTACCATTTTTAAAGGTATAACAAATGATGTTCGCGATAAAGAGCATTCAGAAGCAACGCCTTGGCGGGTTATCGCCCGAGGGCCATAGTCCCGTTATTTTTTCTTACTTTCGATTGAAAGTACCGGAGGGGATGAAACGAGAGAAAAGTACAGATGAGTCTACTTCGTCCGATATTAGTGTCATATCCTCGTCACGATCCTTTCAACTCACATCGCCAAAAAATGGGGAATTTGTTATGAAATATATTCTACTTGACGAGGAAGCTTTATGTTCGCTGTTGCGTAATTTTTTTATTCCGCGCGTGAATAATATCTAAGAGTATAAATAATTTCTACTCGGCCGAAGAAAAAACACTTTACCATTACTTTGAAACAATATTTCCCCCCCTAAATTCTTCGTCCCATTTTATTATATTCGCATAAACGATCGAACGGGTAATAGCTACTGCAAAATCCATCGAATGTTTTAGTGTTACTATATAAGCAGGTTTTTTTTTCTTAAGGAGAAATTAATTCCAATGTGATACTCGAGCTTGATAACTTTCGCGAGAATCTACACGCGTGCGGTCGTATTTTTTTAATTCAAATATACATTTTGCGTAATAAAAAAGTGTCATTCGATTATTCTCGAAGAATTGCGGTAACCATGAGAGCGTATATTTCGCGATCGTCCAGAAGTGATTTTCGTTCACACTTTTTTTTTAATATCAAAATGCAGTATCATTGATGGATTGGGTTTGACAAAAATTTCTGAATCGTTTTCACAACTTTGAAAATGTCAGCCTTTTAACTTTAGATATAAGAATAGAATCATTTTTCGTTGAATAAATAATTGATAACGTATAAATGACGAGTAAAAATATAAATTAATGAACTATACTGGCAAATTTACATTCTCGTATCAACATCCAGTGGGTTTTATTAATCGCGTGGATTTTGTTCATCTATCTCGTTTTGCCTTTCTCGTTTAAAACGTGCCGGAGTTTTTACGATGCGTTTACTCAATTAAAATGCGCCACAGCGATTTTCAGCACATATATAGTATCGTATTGAATAGCACACACAAATCAAATGTAGTACGAATATCTCTTTACCTCTCTTACTCGTTATACAATGATGGGGCTACTGTGTTGCGGACTAACGAGCAAGTGCAACGCGATACGTTTCGCATTTGTCGAAATTTACAATAAGCCCTGGTGACAATAATAGATTGCTCCCGTAGCACGAATCAATTAAGCGTACGGTAAAGGGGTTACGACAGCCGTAGGTGCATTAACAATGAAAAGTAATATATAATTTACGGCTGATTTGACAAGGCGAAATCGATTGTATTCAACGATATGTACCTATATACGTGAAGCGAGGTACAACGAATTGGTTGGCTTTCAAAATCATCGAAACTATTGTCAACATAATTTCGCCTTAACGAATTAAATACTCCCGTGTGATGCACTGAACGAGAATTAATTTATAGTCTCGTTTTGCATTATACTCGACAATTATATCACAGATATAGAAAACCTTGTTATTTTCTATAATTTGTAGTCGGATCGTTAGAGAAAATTATTATTTCGCACGTTAGTCATTTTTTATTTCTCTAAAAATAATTTACGAAAATTCCAAAGTTATATAATGTTTTATGAATAAACAAATGAATAACGAATATCTGATTCTCTAAATATCATCTTGTTTTGAGCAACAATTTAATTTTATTCATTATAATTCATTTAATTTAACGATGCTATACGTCTCGATCGCTTAGGTTATTCCAGCAAAACTGCAAAGTAAGATAAACGTATACCTGTGGTCAACCATCTAAGGCTATGAGAGCACTAATTTCAATATTATTTTCATTAAATTCTACTCAACACATGAACTGGCGTTTGAGTATGAAAGATTGAAGTTTCTACAGCCTAATGAAATGTAAAACACAAACAATTAAGTAATTTTATTGTTAGCTAATATAAATAATAACCACTGCATCAATTGTACCAGTATTAGACCACCGAAAATTGCTAATGACCCAAGTATCGACCGCCATATATGACCCAATGTTCGACCATATTCGTCAACTGATTAAAGATCTCTAAAACTTTAATAATAATACTACTGCTAAGCACAATGAACATATATCATAAATATATATTAATTATCATAAAATTAACAAACATATTTATATCCATGGGGAGTATAAATAGCACTAATAAAATACCTATTCATATAAATGTAAGGTTAATTTTGAAATAGCTCTCTTGAATGAATTGAAGCAAAATTTAAGTAAAATAATGAATTTCAAATTTTCATTTATTTGGTTTTTTGGCCTCATATTTTTGTCATGTTCTTATTAGTTTTTTTCTTAACGCGGTTTGGTTCGACCAGCGGTCGAAGATAGGTATGGACTACGATTTCAGACACGCCAATAGTCGGACACTGAATATCTCTCGTATTTCACTCATTTTGGCATAACTTAGCAATCTGGATCGTTACTATATAAATTTTATTATGTAAATAAAACTTTTTTTACCCTCATATTGTCGAAATACAAAAATATATGCCACCAACGCATATAGTTCTTTACTTAGCATTTTCATTAGTCAACACATACGATATTGCCGCGCCATACTTACAGGAGTTAACAAAAATAAAGAATTGAATTAAAAACTGACAACAGATTGAGATAAAACTTGAATGAAATGTAGACGAACAAACAACGAATTGAGTGATTATTTATAATTACATGTTTTAGGCAGCCTTAATAAATGTAAAAAAGTGGTTTGTGGTTGAAGATTAGGACATGGTCGACCATCGATACGTTTACCTTATCACGCGATGCAGCAGCGCTTGCATATTCGACTATATTATTGGAACCGGTTACGGGAAAAATTATTTTAAAAAAGTATTCACTTTAGGAAGACACCAAGAACTTCATATTTTTCCTGACAGGTGCATGATATTAGTTATTTCAATTTTTGTATAAAAGTTTGTTTCTACTGAAGAATTTTTTCAATAAGTATCGCGCATTCATGAAAGCGGAGACATAGATTGAAAAATTTGAAAAGGTCTCATATGCCAACATGTGCATTCTCGCTAATTAGGATTTACCACCATTTAATGCTGCATCGAATTTATCACGGTTTACATATTCAGCATCCAAAGCTGCGAAATATCATACACAAATATAATCACGAATTGAATCACGCCCCCCCCCCCCCCCCCCTCGCCATGTTCATTACATTGATCACTCGGAATCGACCTCATCAATGGGAATGAAATAGTGCATAATTTTTCAATGAAAAGCTACATGTGAACTTTCGCGAATGTTGCTCACCACTTTCAAACGCCTTTTGTGCAGATAGCAGCGAAATATGCTAGAGTGAATCGTAAAAAGCACGCGTCATTTGTTGGATGCTCGATGAACTTGATTAATAAAATTAATGAATCAGCACAGACGGTTCAATGATCAGCCAATCACAGACTATAATAAACTCCCTCGTGCCATCAACCTCTGGCAGACTTATCAGCTGAAAAATAATGAAAATTGCTTGGAACAAAAGAGACGATGTTGCGGTAGCCTCGATTAAAAATCACAAAGTCATTCATTCACATCAGCGTGAGGTGGATAGGATCGGCTCGTGTCGGGCTTTACCATGGTAGAAGCCTTTTGAGCCAAGGGATTCGAAGAGTGCAACGCAACCCCTCAATTATCCGTGAATAATATAAGGGAGGATTACTGCTGTTGAGATTGGAACTGCTTGGTTAGGAATGTACGTAAGTAACTGTCATGTGGTGGGAAAGATCGGCATTAATCTTGGCAACATTATTCATCTCTGTGTCAGCTTCTTTATGTCGTTCACGTCGAGTCCATCTCGAGAGACAGATCCAAGCTGACGGGAGCGAGAAAAGGTAAGAAAGGGATCCGTCAGATACGGAAGAAGGAAATCCAGGGCAGAATAAAAAGAGAAAAATTTATTTCCGCGCATTATTTTGGTGAAAAAGAAAGAAAAATTCCCAATGATAGCCCTATGTTACAGGATGTAAAAGTGTTTTGCCACCGCGCGAGAAATTTAAAAGAAAAGAAGGGGGAGAAGTCCCGAGACATATGTGAGTGCCCAGTTGAGCAGAGGCGAAAGTCGGAAGCGGGTAATGAAAGAGGAGGCAGAGAGGGTAGATTAGTTACCTGTTCTTGGGGTGAGAGAGCCAGGGGTCGCGCGACACGCGCTCGATAAGGGTAGCCTCGTATAACCCCCTGTACAATCTCCGCAGCCTAGGCAACTCCCCCATTCCTTCTTTGCCCGTTCTTCGTGCTCGTGCCACGACCGTTTAAATTTCATTAAGGGCACTACAGGCGGACCTAAAACGTTGGCTATCTTAACGACACTACCTCTTTCTTGCCACTCTCTGTGTTTCCCTACACACACACGCATCTCACCCAGTAGCTCGTGTATTGTCTTCCGGTGAAACTCGCGCGTTACCATTGCCCAGGTAGTAGGTACGCTCGCTACTCACGAGAAGGAATTACGACTGATAATACTTGACATTTCGCGACGCAATGCGGTCACCCCATACACAGAGCGAGCCGTCGTTGCAGAGTTGTTTTTTGCTCAAGGGTAAGCAATGCAAATCTATTTTCATTATTTTTTGCCTCCGGATCTTCATTATTGCTGTAACGTACTATTCGCGATGGGCAGAAAGCCAAGTGGCGCCGCGGCCGGCTGTACTCCGCAAATTTTGCTGGAATAACTCTCATTTATTTACATAGACGAAACCTTGTTGGATTAATTTTAATAAACGAACGTTTATATTCGTGCTGCATAAAGTTTTTTAAGGTGAGCTTGACTATAATTGCGTTGAAAAAAAAAATAAATCAACGTATTACCATGTAATGAAAATAGGTTTACGGCTACTTTTCCTTCTCAATTTGAGGCTAAGCATGAACCTTGTCGGTCTTCTCATACGAACCGACAAGGCTCGTATCAAGAACAAGGAAGACGTAACCCATACTTGATTGTAACGTAGATGAAAGATTACCCACGAAGTGCTCACTGCATATTCTGGTAGCCAATCATGAGAGCTACTAAAAAGGGAAAAAAATCAATTTATTTGTATTGTAATATCCTGACATTTGAATTTTTCATACCAGACAAAATATGCGCGTTTAACCTCAAGAATATTACTTTCTTTGTTTTTTGCACCCAACGAATCTAGTTTTTGCGCTGATCAACTTTATAAATTGCTGTCGGAAACGCGTAAAACTTAATTTCCGAAGTTGTGTAGCGGAAAAAATTCTTATATGACTACGCACAACAGTTTAAATTTACTTTCTGCGACTTCTCTATTATATTGCCCTCAATTGCACTACGCAACTCCAGCAAAACATGTGCATTCTCGCCACCATGGGCGCTCTAAGTCGTTCTCAGCCGCTACAGTATGGCACTGCACACAGCGAATATACAAGGTCTTTTCATATCTATGTAATTTTATCATTCTAAAATATAGTAAATTGCATAAGTCTTGAGTCAATGTGGCGGTTGCTCACGAGCAGACACAAATCATTCTGTTGGCTTTGAATTTTTTTCAACTTACGTTAGGGTAGCAATAATTGAAAGCTGGTTTTGTGAATTAGGCTTGGCGAACATGCTCAAAATTTTTATAATGACAACCATTATAACTTTTTATTTAAGCTATGCCTACATCGGGTCTTATACCATCATCTACCCCATACTGCTATGAATTAGCCTCTGCAATAATCAGCAGCCTGAATCGTTTCAGTCGGTCTACTGATGGCAATGTACAAGCATCTTGGATACCTTAACTCAAATACCGTTTGGCAGCTCACCAGCTCTCTCTCTCTATTTCTCTTTCTCTCTCTCTCTCTCATAAAGCGTTCCACGTTGTCATTTTTAACAGTGAAGCCTTCGTCGAATGGATAGCTATAGTTACGAATGCCCTGATATGAGGGCGTGATCCAGCATAATCTGAGAGCAATTTCGTATATGGACTTAATTCAATGGGAGCCACATCAAGAACACGCCTATTTATTCAGTCTCTCGAGCGATGCAAGATCCTCGAATTCTCGAGCTAATCTTACTCAGCTGATGGGCGACAAAGATACAATATATGACTGCTAATATACGAATAGCTTGTCAGAATACCTGTTCCTTGATAACCTTTAGGGGCCTCAGTAGTAATTAGTACAAAATCGTTATATTCCAGTTCTCCTCTGATGACTGTCCAGATGGGCAAATAAACTTACTGTACAGCGGTGAGAGCCAGAGCTTTACCAAAGGTATTTCATTTCATTTTCAGTCAAATTTTAACGAGTGTGATTACATCGTAATTCTTCAGAGGCGGTCAATTAATGCCGGACACGGGATTTCATCCTCATATCTACAATCCGTATTTATAGTAGCGAGAATTTGACGTAATGACCCATTCGTCAGTGTAACGTCGGAACACCAGGACATCGATCCGTTTGCCACATGTTATGTTGTGTATGTACACTTAGAATCGTCTGTCACTAGCAGATTTTTGGTGGCCTCGATGGCCGAACACTCCAGAGCCATTGGCGAACTAGCCGAGAGGAAAAGAGGAAAGGGCGAATCGACGGGGGGGGGGGGGGGGGGGGGGGGGGTCAGCTCGGGTAGACCGATACTCCCTAGCGGATGTTACACACCGACGCGCGGCGGACCGAATCGATGCTGCCATCAGTTGCAGTTTGCCAGGCAGTTATGCCCGGGCACGATTGTTATTGACAAATCGTAATGCCGGTCATCGGTCATGACGGTGTAGTACACGTGGGATCCTACATATATGCGCGTGGAACTCCTCGAGAGCCTGACCGCTGGAATCTCGCTACGCGTTCAATCGTTAACTCGCGAGACGAGATGCAATCAGGGTATTATTGGCGTTATTGTTGCCGGGTGATGACTGAATTTGCGTATGTTCAAGATAGAGCATGGGACGAACAGAGAGGAGCGGGACTGTAAAGATATCTCAATGTTTGAACTCTATAACGCTCGCTGTATCGTTGTTTCTGACGGGTCTTAATATCGTCGTTCTTTACCTGTGAATGAGATGAATCAGGGCTCCTCGATTCCGTTGAGAACAGTGCGGGTTTCAACTGAGTTCGTTGGTGTTGAGGAGTCACGGGAACGAGAGAAGATGCGAACGGGGCGCGGGAGGACCAAACCAGAGAATTTTAGAGGAGACATCCGGGTCCGCCAGATCAGAAATAGAGGGAAGGATTCAAGAACAAGGGGGTTGGGGTTGGGGGGGGGAGGAGTGGAGAAGGAACAGAGAGCGGAGACCCGACTGTCTTGGGAATTCAATTATATCGAGGGAACAATGGTACCAACGACGGTAATGAAGCAGGGAATGGCGCTCTAGGTTGCTAGATTACGAGATATTTACAATATATAAACCCTCGGTTGAAGGACTCCAGGGTCAGCAGAATAAGGATCTCGAGATTGCGAAAAAAATTTTTAGCTTCTACGGACGTGCTATGACCAGTTTTACCATGAAAAATTAGGGGATGAGAATAATTTACGCAGCAATGCATTGAAGCTAGAAAAATTAACCCTGGAAAAATTAGAATGATTACATGCACACGGATCAAACGGAAAATTTAAGAGGGAATATGCGAAATTCGCCTCTTTATTTACGGAAATCCAAAATGACTCATTTCAAAATTATATAAAAAATATCCTTAAGCTGACAACATACCCTTCGAAAACAATTTTAACACTTTCGAATCGACCTCTTTTTTATCAATAACAATCTCAAATTATTTTCTCCCAGCTTCTAAAAATTATATCATACCTCGGCCGTGAGTAAAATGGGCATATTTGTTCACGCGATCCACTGTACCGAAAACTACTCTCCGACAAAATAATTTAGAATGGAATATATATGCGTGCATAAGGTTATGCGATTAGCTCTGTGGTTATTTTTGCTGCGCACGAAAAAAAAAAATGCCACCTTTGGGCTTTGACTCGTTGCGTTCGCTCTTTTTAGTATAAATCCAATTTGTCCGACTGAATTTTCTCATAAAATGATCGTCCAAATAATTATCGTGTACCCCACAAGCAAGGGGACCAGGATTTCTCCAACACACGGGAGTGACAAATGAAAAACGAGCATCGAAAAATTCACCCCTTTGACTCGAGCGGAGAACGAGGTTGAAGGTAATTTCATTAAGGAGGGGGAATGGGGGGGGGGGGCAGACTCGACTGGACCATCGAGAATTCAGGTAGTATCGAGGTAGGCTCTCGCTCGGGCGGCCATGCGTTCAGAAACGCGACGCTCGTTGCCAGGTTGAAGAGGGATAAAGAGCGAGTGTTGGTAACTGTACACGCTGATTTTTCGTCCATCTTTTTTTTTTACGGTTAAATGCATTAGTCTCTCTGGTTCGCTGAATTCGGTGTTAGGAAGAGCCGTTTAGATACGAGATACGAAATTTATACAACCAAAAGTCTCTTATTTCTCGATGGCTTTTGAGTTTAGGAGAGAGATGAATATATTTTTTGATTTATTTGTCTGCTCAATATCCTTTCGGAGTAAACCAGCAATAATAGAAAAATTTTAACCAAATTTTTCGAGTCGCGAAATCCCTCGATCGTGTATTAATATATATAATTGTATTAAACTCTCAACGCCCGCGTCCGTCGAGAGAAGGATAAAATTAGTTTTTTATGAAAATATAATTCGCCTTCGCTCTCACGTGGAGGAGGAAAACAGCGAATGCGATTAAAATGGAATTCAGACTTTTTCGGCTTTGTATAGCTAAATTAAAAAAACAATAATATGAATGATGATCATCCTCGCAGGTTAGGCAGAATGTCCTATATTTTTTACAACTAACAATTATGTTCTGAAGCAAAAAAAAAATTTTTCGCACAAACGATGAAAAATAATAATTTTGTGGGGGAATTTATTTCGAGGAGTTCTTTTTACGTATAGGCACCATCTTCTCTCTGGCTCTCGAGGAGTTTCTCAGTGGCATAGCGCGATATTTGCATTTCAATGCACACAGCAAGGAGCTTAGGTTCGTGAATGAGCACGCGCATGATCCGTCGGTACGAGAGAAAAGCTCTTCCCGGTGCATCTAACGCAAAACGAAACGAGAAATTGGGGTATAAAGGGCGGAGAAAGCGAGAGAAATAGAAATATATGGAAGGAACGTCACGGTCAACGAACCAAGAAAAGCAATGTGGGAAAGGCAATTAGTCGAGAGACAGAGTATTACTAACTACGGGGAATAACACTAGGAACAAATATTACCATTCATTTTACTGCTCCTCCAATGTATCCAGACAACCAAGACCTATGAAGAAAGAAAGGTTCGAGTGTTTCAAGAGCGATGAAATAAGCGTTTTAAATGTAAAGATAGAAGATGTTTCATTTGTTTTTGTCAAGAAACCAGTTTTTGATTGATTGTTGTAACTATTGGTTGTCTGATGATCAATAATTAATATATATACATATATATAATATTGTTAAATTAAAAAATGTACTGTGAAATTTAAAGAGCAATTTTTAAGTCTGTGTAATTTTTTTCCTCCACTCAAATGGTTCTGTCGTGGGTGCACACGACTATAAATTCGTTTGCGCGCTAAAAAAAATGAAGTTCCCTCACAGGGATAATACTTGGGCGAGATTCGAGATTGTCCAATAATAATATAACGCCTAGCACCCTCGTACGTCGGCTGCTCTCACCGTCGAATATAATTTCGCGAAACGACATTCGAAATTACTCAAATTAATCCGAAAGCGTATTAACCCCCCCCCCCCCCCCCCATCTCCCCATCATACACGATGGCGCCAAATCGGAGTCCGGGGAGGCTTTGGTCCCATAATTTTCGACTACCAGCTATATGAGTTGGTACACCGGTCTCGACCGTCGGAAAATTCTCAATTCTCATTTTAACGCTCGTTATGCACGTGAAAGTGTGAGTTGAAATGAAGAACCATGTGAATACGTGTGTGGGGGGGGGGGGAGGAGGAGAAAAAACGAAAAGAAAAATTCAAAGAAACGACATGAACAGGATAGTAAAAGTGAAAGAGAGATGCAAGGGAAAAAAAGGAGTAGGTGAAAACGAGGGTGCATGGCGAGAGCGATAATGCAGCAAAGCCAGACCTCGCGGGGATGCTCAACGATAAAATTTTTAGCTTGTCGAATTATATTTTGCATGCGCTAATTATCATGAGAAACTGCATGCTTCTTAAGTCAATTCTTCGTTCCATAGTACGAATTAACTACACGGGGTTGAAAGGAAAAAAAGAAACGAACGCGAATAACGAATCGCTTCATTTGCTGAATGAGGATTGAGAAAGAAGTACGAAACACAGATACGTAATTCTATGATGGATTTTTTTTTTTTTTTAATCATGCCCTCGTGATGACGAATTTTTCGGAAATCGAATTCGACCTTATTCTTTTCATTACTGATTCTTAATACCTCAGGCACTGTTGAAGATCACCTTGAACTTTTTCTAGTTCGACTGGAGTTTGCCGATCTCAGTCGTCAGACGCACGGAAATTTCGTGAGCTTATTTTCAATACGGGGGAACCAGAAACTTGTCGAAAGGAGCGTTTTATTCATCGAAGGAGCAGCAGGAATGTGAAATAGTGATAGTGTCGGCGGGTATATTGTTTATCCGTGCATGAATGCGAGGGAGAAAGAGAGACGGAGAGTTGCCATTCAGGCCACGTAGATTGCTAACGTAACTTGTTTAGCGGTTTTAGGGTTATTTGATTAGTTCAGTGAATTTCCGAACTGTTTCAGTAACGGGCGAAAGGAACGCGATGCAGATGGAGAACACGAGCAGCGAACGGGTACGAGAAGAAGGAATAGGCTGAGTGATACTGCTGTTGTGCCCCCCCCCCCCCCCCCCCCCCCCCGCCCTCCCACAACAATGCTCAGTTTCTTGAGCTCGAGTTGGATAGAAAGAGACACAATTATGCTGAAAACCATAGCTGGCAGTGTCAATAACTGCATCGCTTACCCTGCGTAGTTTAAGGATATAGAAACAGAGTAAGAGAATCTAGAAGCTCAGATAAAGTGCATCGAGTTCGACAAGTAATTCTACAGTATGGTTTTGTTCATCCAGGTAAATGTTTTTCCATAAAATAGGCCTGCATACATATATATAATATATATATATATATATATTAGGGTGTGCGGAAAAAAAACAATTTCTTTTTTTCGGTTGCATCCACCAAAAAAAGTTGAAGTAAGGTAAAAAAAACAGAATCCTAAAACGTGAGGTCAAAAAAAAATTATTTCGAACGGCGCATTGCATTTGAATATTTTCCATAAGAATAACACAGGAAAATATTGGGATTTCTGAATGTGGTAGTGCAACTCGTCAGAAAAAAATCACACAAAGATGTCATTAACATATTCTCATGGAGAATCGAATTCCCTACAAAAAAAAGTTCTTACGAAAAATTAGCTCAGAACAACCGTTCAAGTGGAATATAACGCGAATGAATATAGTGGAAATAACGCTGTCTGAAATTGAATTGATAGGAAAAAAAAAAATTCTAAAGGCTGTAAAAATCGAATTTTTCGCTTTACGAAAAAACTTTTTGGGGGTTTTTTGTAGAGAATGTTCCGCTCTAACATACTTGCATGAAATTGTTCTCAAAATATTTCTCTTCTACAAAAAAAAAAATCAAGTACAACAAGAAATATAAAAGAAACGACGTTCATCATTGCTCGTGTTTAGAAAAGCTTTATTCAATGAATTTGGTTTGATAAGATAGAATAGGTTTTTTTTACATTATAATGGTTAATAATCATCGTTTCTTTTTTTAAGAGTCTGTTTGTTGCAATTAGGGTATTTCTATCGATAATTTTGCACTATGCCCAATAAATATTGTAGCTGCTCTTCGTTTTTTGTTAATGAACCGTTATATGCTTCTATCAAAGCGACGTTGTTAGAGCAGAACATTCTCTACAAAAAACCCCCGAAAAGTTTTTTCGTAAAGTGAAAAATTCGATTTTTACAGCCTTTTGAATTATTTTTTTTCCTATCAATTCAATTTCAGACAGCGTTATTTCCACTATATTCATTCGCGTTATATTCCACTTGAACGGTTGTTCTGAGCTAATAATTTTCCGTAATGACTTTTTTTGTAGGGAATTCGATTCTCCATGAGAATATGTTAATGACATCTTTGTGTGATTTTTTTCTGACGAGTTACACTACCACATTCAGAAATCCCAATATTTTCCTGTGTTATTCTTATGGAAAATATTCAACTGCAATGCGCCGTTCAAAATAATTTTTTTTAACCTCCCGTTTTAGGATTCTTCTTTTTTTACCTTACTTCAACTTTTTTTGGTGGATGCAACCGAAAAAAAAAAATTGTTTTTTTTCCGCACACCCTAATATATATATATATATATATATACATCCGTATATTGTATAAAGATCTTGTCGAAAATGATCACAAATGCATCATTTTATTTGCAACCTCCTCAGCCCCCGCGTAATCGCTGAAAATGCCGCAAATGCACCTTTGCATTTGCGGCGCCCATTATGAGAGCCTCTCGATTCTTGTACACGGCGCGGCGGCGGCGGCAAGATCTTTATATATTTATACATAATTATAAATATGTTCATACGACGATAGATTCAAAATCTTCGGTACGTAAAGCTGTTGTATTAAGTGCTTCGAGAAATTCGTTTGATTGTCATGGGAATGATTTACTCGAGAGTCATCGTAAGAGAAAAATTGAACGATGGGAATGTGAAATAAATAATTGTAATTTTTTCGGAGACCGAATCGCAGTTATTTGTCGAAGGAACTGCCTGTATTGGCAACGGTTTTTTCGAAATTTTCCCGTGTCCTTGTGCGAATGTAATAAAATAGTGTAGGGTCAAAGGGTTACCAACTTATCAGGGCGATCTCCCATGATTTATAAAAACTGAAATGGTGTGAAAAAGGCTTGTAGTCTACGCAAGGAAAGTGATTGGTTTAAACTTTTGGGGTACCCTGCACTTTCCCTCAATATTTTTATCAACACTTATCGGCATAGTCGACTGTAGTTTATTTCTAAAAGGGGTAAGATTCAAAAAAACACATCTGAAATAAAAATAGAGGATGGCATCGTATTCAACGTAAATTTTACAGTTCTTACTACGACTTTTCACATTTGCATATGACCTTACATAAATCTATCTGGCTTTACCTTGCGAGTAGTTCATGTCCTTCTCTCATTCACCTCGTACTTAACTCCGTCGAGGAGTCGCCTTGTCGCAAATTTCACTCAACACCTACAACAGAATGAAATAAACAAAAACTTGAATTTTAGTGCCAGATGACTCACGACTTAGAAATGCTACCAATTCTTGTGTTTTTGTAAAATTAATTTTCTTCGTTTTTTAAAAAAATGTCTGAAATCGGGAAATCTAGAAAACGACGTTCAAGAATAAAACAATCTTAAAAAAATAAAATTACCGATAGTCCCAGCGTCTGAGCTTTCGTGCTTCTAAAGTTACATAATTTTCAAAAATTGTTATAAAATTTTTTCCACGCCTGTCTCAATGTCCCAAGTTTCAATAATTTTCAAAATTGATTATACAAGACGAATAGAAATAATCAAACAATTGAATGATCTAAAAATATTTTATTGTAGACGAAGCGATTGCGACGAGATGTAAGGGTATAAATCTTTGCAGAATTTTATATTTGGCAGAAGTAAAAGGAGAGGGGGGGGGGAGAGCCTTTGGAACGGCATTGATTCCAAATAGAACGTCTTGGTGACAGGTGGTCGCGATATTGTCGAACATTCGGAAAATCGACGTATCCATTTAATTAGAGAAGAATTCCATGTGGGATATTAAGAAGTGCATGTGGGCAGGGCAAGAGAGAGAGAGAGAGAAAGAGAGTGGAGGAGACACCTATCTGAAGGACTAGAACGAGGTGTCCAGATCGAACGAACGCGATGAAAAAGGATGCAGCGAGTGAGGGAAAGAGGCGGGAGGAGCAATGGAGCTTTTCGAGGTTCATACAAGGGGTGGTAGATTATATGCCGGACGTTAATGCAGCTTCGAAATAGTTTCCGGAACTAATTTACTCCCAGCGCTATAGAGCAACTCCACTCTCTGCCCTTCGGTGCGGACTCCTCCATCAGATGGCAACACCAACGCTGGGTCACCCCCATGAGAATCACCTCCTTTATTTTATACGTTATCGCGGCTATCACCCGTAAAATCGCTTCGGTCGTTAAGCACAAAATTTCCGCGAGAGAACCTCGCGCGATCCGCCAATCTTTCTCTCGATTCCCGTGGCGTTTCGGCTAAAAGGCTGAAATTGCGTGAAGCTTGTCGGCCGGCTTTTATATATACGCGTACAGTCAAATCGACTATACGGACGGATTTTCGTTTTATTACGTGGGTCCCATGGGAGAACGGGTGTTGGTGTGTGATGGCTTGCGAATGAAATAAGTGTAATATAACGAAATGGTCGAAGATTTAGTACCCGTGGATCCAAGGTTTGTGAAACTTCCACGAGACTCCGTAGCTCTCGGTTGTGGGAAAAAGTTTTCTCTGACTCTTCACGATCTTCAGTACAATAAAATGAATTGAAACCATATGTCGTTTGTTTTCCAAATTTTACAATCCCACCCTAATTATTATTAAATTACAACCGATTCAAAGTAAAAATTTTTATTTTTATTTTATCACATCAATGGCAATTCTTCCTCGCATTTGTATACTATCGTCAGTGTTTTTTTTTTCTTCGTTTCGTTGTTTTCTCTCATCGATAAAGAGCCAGCAATGTAATGTATCCTCGTTGCCTCGGAGCTCAAATGAGAAAAAATTTTAATAAAAAAAGAAATATAAACGAGGTTTTTATACCTGTTTCACTACTGCCACATAGCCTTATATAATTCGAGATGGAGCAGACCAGGGTACGCATTTATGGTTCTAATAATATTGCGAGCATCAAGGAAACCTATCGAGATATTGAAGAAAAAAAAATAGAGGAACGCAAAGTCGAAGGAGAAGAAACAGCGGAGAGAGAAGAACGAGTCGTAGTTTTTTTTTTTACGATCGCAACAGAAGCCTTCACTCGCGCCATTTGCTTCGCGAAAATTGGCGAAATCGTATACTTTTTTCTCTGTCCATCTGGGCCTCCAAAAGCCATCTTGAAGATATTTCAACTGCCTGTTTGACCCTCGTTTTTATCGTCGCAACGAATGCAAAAATAAAATAACTTTTTTTATCTTTCATTCGTCATATCTAGAGTGGGCGATATACGACGAAAATATTGGCATTGTAAATAAAGTTGAGAAAATTAATATCGTTTGTCGTGTGGATTTGGTGTTGGACCCTAATCGATAAAATTGAATTCGCACAGAATACCTTATATCGCGGTCATTTATTCACCGTCACTTCAAGCACACGGTCGATCCTTTTTACTCTGACAATGCGAATATGCGGTCGCGTTCTCATCGAACTTTTGTCATTTGAGTGAAATACCTTTGAGGCGGAATAGGCGTCGAAATGAAAGTCCGACTCGTCGTAGCTTGGTAAAAATGAATTCTTCTCGTCGATTCTGGCACGACCGAGCCGATCGTCGACGTCTTATTTCCTTCGCGTGATAACGTCCGTTGGATTATTCCCTCGCAAATATAGGCAGGCCAAAGATCGCGTCGTTTTCTCCCCCTCGAGCTATATCATTACAGGCATGCAAGGCATTTGAGAGTGGCTAGTCGCGACCAAGTCTTGAGGTAAATTGTATAACGAAAATTGAATTATCATAAAGTAATTGACAGGGTGCTTGTAGCAGCCTATTTCGATATTCTCGATTATTCTCGCTGAACGGTCTATCGAATGCCGACGAGACAGAAAGTGAGGATAAAACGGATATTACCGGCAATACCCCACGGTTCCAATATCCTTTTTTCATACCCGAGGATACGGTGCTGCATATGAAATTCGGAATATTCGGTATTGCCCGAAGAATGGCGAGCATACTCGGAATGTTGTCGAAGACGAAATGGATAAAAAAATTGTTGGCGGAAAATGATTCATTTTTTTGCCCTGGAAAATATACTCCACTTTATAGTTACTTTCAAATATTAGACCCTCGATACATTACGAAATTAATTTGTGCTCGTTTGATTGAAATAATATCGAACCACATACGCTCTCAAGAAATGAGAAACTGGGTCCTTTGCCATTTGTTATACCTATGCCTTTAAGATATATACGATAAAATTGTTTCGACAGAACCATGTTAGACGGGTCCTTTATGCTTCTCATCCTTTACTTTTATCTCTATCTATTCTCAATCTTCCAGCAATGATATCACAAGAAAAGAGAGAGAGAGAGAGGGATAGACTTTAGCGAAAAATTATTCTACCTTGGCGGTTCTTATCCGTCTTCGTAGCTTCCTTGATATACATGTTTTCTTATGCAAAACCGGCGAAGGGATGGTGACACGGGGAAGGGATGGGGGTGATACTCTATGCGTTCGTACTTTCCGCGGAAAAGCCCCGGAGCTACGACAGAGCCCATATCGATGCACCAATATCGTAATTTTAACGGTACCCGAGGCGGATAATGTAAACTCAATACCCTGCATCCTGGGTATATCCACCAGCTGGGAATGATACTGTGCTGTGCGGAAAGCACGCTTGGTCGGTTATGCAGGGGATCATGGACCATGGCAACCAGAGCCGACCAAGCGACGCAGCAAGCGTGTGCGGCTTGCTCTTGCACGACGTTGAATCCCCGACATAATGATTATACGAGCATTTCGGGTTAATACAGCGTTGATGCCTCCCCCAAGCCCAGATTGCCACGGGGAAGAGGCGAACGGTTATCCGAATACCGATACACGCAGTATGGCACATCAAAGTTGAGTATCATGCATATGCTCCTCCTTCAATCATTATCTCGCTATGGCATGTACATTGAACTATAAGCCCCGCATACACCTATTTTACACCATGGTGTATCTATTCCAAGTCATGAATTTGAGCCAATTAACTCGACTTTTATCACCAAACATAGCACACCAGAGGATCCGTTCGTTGTCGATGAACATATTTGCAATGCTGAAAAACAAACTGCGCATCAATGGACTAAAAACCGGATAAACAATCTTCGAATCACATCCAACGAAATTTATCCATATTTCATTGTTTTTTCGTGCAATAATAAACGAGAATAAATCGACCATGAATGCGGATAAATGTTTAAAAGACTTTTTCACATCTCCTCTATCCGGATTGCAATATCCCCTAGTGGCCCAGCGCGCTCTATCCTCGGAATACTAATTCTCTTAGGCGAGCGCAGATATATACGGGTTCTTAATTTCGCACGAAGCAACGGGCTCACTCACGATAGTTTTATAAATCTACGCTGAAGCAAAACAGCATGCCCGAATCTCTTCAACCTCCTGGGTGTTTTGGCTCTGCGCTTTTACGAGCGTTTTCCTACTGAACGGTGGGGGGGGGGGGGGGGGCGGGAGTTCGCACTTGTCGTATACCGAGTGCTGCCAAAGAGCGAGAAACGCTTCCATCGCTTCGACCGGAATACTAATTCTTACCGTTTAGTTTGCCATTTCACCCGGCGAATAATAATAAAATTAGGTTCTCGCGTGAAAGCTCGTGTAAATACGATTCGAGGATTTATCGTTCTCTCCCCGTAGCGCAACATTTTCTTCTTTGCTTTTAAACGCGAATAAATGAAGAATATTTTTATTTCGAACGCAAGTATCGCCGAGAGTTATTTTATTTCATCGCTTTGCCTTACACTCGTCGTTTTTATTATGTAAAGATGCCATTTTTTAAATTCTTTTTTAATTTGTGTGTTCCACCGTATACCCTTTGTGGGCTTTTACGTGTTAACCCTTCAAATTTGGTCCCTCCTATCGCTTCCTGCCCGCACTTCGCTAAGCTAACCCAACTTCCGTAGCATCCGCAGCTGCTTTTTAGTTACACTGTATCGGATTCGCCGTGGACATGGGGAAATTGCGGAAAACCCATGCCGATACAGACGGCCTTTTTTATTGACAATTCTTCTGATCGGTAGTTGGCGCGCCAAGCCAGTGTACGGCTAAGCGGTCACCCATCCAAGCAGTGGCCTCGACCAATACTGCTTAACTTGGGAGATCACCAGAATCGCACACCGACCGCGCGTCCACTACTGTCGGTTGTAAGGATGCTATTATTTTACGTTAGCACCACAAAAGCCTAATTTTTCATGAAAAAAAATGAATGCACTACTCCTAGAGCACCTAATATCTCAGGGATAATGTAATTCATTCCGTCTCGACCCTCATCCTATATTTCCAACACAGCTGGTTTCAAATCTCCAAACAGACGCGCATGCTCGGGAAATTTTCATTGCGTTTTCAGCCACGGTTTGCATAAAGCGTCTGGGAATTCGAGCCATCAGGCGATTAGGAACAAATACGAAACAAAATCTACCAACCATTGGGGGTCCTCCAAATCCACACCCCCTATCAAAAGGCTGACAAAGCTCCGAGAAACTCCGCTACGTGGGCTTGGGGCGACTTTACCGAATTTATACACATAACCATTACTTTTCCGAGGACGCTGAAACTTTGCCAATCTCGTTCGAGGCGCTAAGGCAGGAAACTGAGAAACCAAAGTCTCGCGACGCGCCCTAGTTATTCTTCCTATCGAAGCACCCTGAGCCTCACCCGTTTGTCCCAGCCATTTGGCGGCGTTGCGTCGTCTAAGTCTCGTTGAATATCGAGTTACCTCGTTAGAAACACTTCGCGAGAACAGCCGCATGACTTTATATGTTCCCGTTTCTCTCTCAGCTTTCATTCACCTATACGAGGCCTCGGGGCCCAAAACAAGAAATGATTTCCCTACTAGCTCAAGGGAACGAAGAAAATCCCGGTGGATTCGAATTCCACATCTCCAAAGTGAATTAGAGCGAACAATATGAGGACAGCATAGCCCCTGTAGCGGTTGGGCTGTAAGGTGAATCAGATAAACGGGGAAAGTGATGGAATTTTTTACAGGCTCAAAGCCCAAATTGTACTCGGATTCAAAAGACGATTAGATGGGAAAAAACTCTTGCTGGAAAAATAGAAGAGTTAAATAATTCTGCTTCATCACATACCCCCATTAAATAGGCCACTAAAAGAACGATGATAAAACTTTTTATATGCATCATCACACACGATTATTCAAAAGTACAAGAAACGTCCGGTGAATAGTATGAATGATAATGAAATTAGGGTACAGGTATTTGACCATAGCAGCGAAACAGAGAGAGAGAGAGAGAGAGAGAGAGAGAGAGAGAGAGAGAGAGAGAGAGAGAGAGAGAGAGAGAGAGAGAGAGAGAGGGAGAGAGAGAAAGAGAGCGTGTGTGTGTGTGCGTGTGTGTGTGTGTGTTTAAACCGCGAATTTCCGAGGGATAGTGCATTCACATGCCGGTGGTCCGTATAACACCACAATAATGTATATAACCGGTAATACGTTTTCCCTACACACGCTCAATTATCCGTAGCAACGAGCCAGCATCCTGTACGCGTGCACGTACGTTTTACAGAATGATGGATGACACGGCGCTGAGGGCCTCCTCGTTCCTCTTCGCCCCTAGCACACGTGCTTTCACTTGCCCCAACTCTATATAATGTTTGGCTCGAAACCTCCCAGCATTCCCTCTTTTGCCGCTCTTGCATGTGACTCGCTTTTCCAGCGAGAAACAGAAAGCATGCGGAACGACTTGGAGATGCCGTTTGAATAATTACCCCCACGACGCACAGGCAACCCTCACGGTTTTCTCTCCGTAGTGCGAAATACGAGGGTACGTTTTTTTTTTTTTTTGATGCGTGAAACTCAACTACCCCATATCTGCCCCTGACGAGAGTTGGCCTCGCGATTTCGGTCCGTCGAGGCGCAAACACCTCGTCAAGTGTCTTACGAGAGGGAAAAGTTTCTAGGTGGAATGTAAAATACCAACGAATGATAAGAAAAACTGTGATTGTAAGGTATGAAAAATTCGTAAGAATTTTTTTTTTTCCTGGGTACTTTGGCGTTTTACAGGAGATATCAAAATCTTGAAAACTTTGTTCATCGATTCTACATACAGGATTTTGCTTTCACCCGAAAGTTTCCAAAGCACATATAAACAATTTGACACGGGGATTTGAGATAAGGGTTTCACTGCAAATCCAAGTGTGTAGTTTTTACACACTTATGTGTGTAATTTCTTGTAGTCACTTTTTACTCACTTTCACGTGTGTAATTCTACAAAATAACACACTTAAAGTGAGTAAAAAGTGACTACAAGAAATTACACACATAAGTGTGTAAAAACTACACACTTGGATTTGCAGTGTTCTCATCGTCTTTTCTCTTAAAGTTATATATGCACTGGATCTAAACGATTAAGATTCTTTGTAAAAAAAAAGCCCAAATAAAAAAAACATTATTATCGTTGTTCATGCAGTTTTGCGTTTAGCGAATTGAGCCATTATGCCCTCCTCTGCCTCATATTAGAATCAAATAGATAAAAATAATGACTTTCACATCTAGACTAATATGGAGTAGGTGCAAGATGGGCTCGGAATTTGTTCCTTCTCTTTATTGAAATCGGGAATGATTAGGGTATGAAGCCTCACACCTGAAATAGGAGTCTCAACGAGGCTGATGACGAAGACGCATCGTGATCCAGCAGGATAATTCTCCCCGTGCGAGCAGAGGTATATAACAGAGAGCAAAGGAATGAGACTGCAAGAGCGAGACCGGTGAGTGTCACTCTGCAGTCCCGGCACGTCGCCGATGAATGGTCTGACGAGACTCCGCGTGAGACTTTGCGAGACAATCGCTTGGGAAATCCGGGGATCTCTCGGTGATCCACCCCTGGCAAAGCTTCCTCTTCTTTACCGACTACTCGACAACACGATAGACAAAGATGACGCCAAAGCACCATGCGCTTATTCGTTTACTCGCGCGGCTGCTTATACCGTTATATCGCTCGGTTGCAGACAAAAACGGAGTATATCACGCGATTAAATCCTTCAGTACAAATGGTATTTGTCTAAGTTTTTTTTTTTTTTGGGGATACAAAAAATATCAATTTTTCAAGTGTGACACGTCATTTTTTTTCCTGGGTGATGTGCAATTTTTGGGATGATTTTTTGGTGAAAATATAAAAAGACGTTCGACTTTTTTGTTCATAATTAACGCGCCTATGCACTTACAATGTTTTTCCCTCATCCTAGCATCAGATTTCGCTCAAGTTCCTTCTTCTCAATCTTTATTCTACTTTTTCGCTATACCCTCGCTACTCATATCGTTACCTAACTCACACACACATACATTAACAGACGCACAGGCACATTTTCCTGGTTTGATTTGATCTTGGAATGCTTGCAGTCTCAACTACCAGCTCCAAGCTATCGATGCGTTATTCGTCGAATTTTCATTAATTTCTGGTGGTGAATTCACTGAGGCAGAAAATTAAAACCATTGCCGGATTGCTTGTGGTGCTGAGACTCTCGGTGGTTTCACGAGCGAGCTCGGAATTCACGAAGGGGTTCTCCCTTCTCTCTCTCTCTCTCTAGTAGGTAAATATTCGAATCGTATGAGCTGCATCAATCTACTTTACTGACGTGCAACGTTCCGAGTAAGGAAAGCCACCGCAAGGCCAGAATCTAAGATGGGGCTAGAAACTTTTCGCAAAAAATCGACTGACTTAAATTGAACACGAATTTGATGAAAATTATTTTTCTTCTATTTTTCTCCTTCTCACGTCTTAGATCTTTTCAAAAGTTTTTATTGAATTTTCTTCCCGCCTTAATTTTGATTTATTCTAAATATTCGTCTGCCAAAAAGGAAATCAAAACAAAAATTCAATTCGGATCCGGCTAACAAAAAGGTCAACGCGCACTGTTCGGAAGTGAAGTGAATCGAAGCGAAATTCTTATAAGCAAGCATACGATTTAAAATTTCGTTTCGATTCGCTTCGCTTCGTTTTAGGATAGTGCGCGTTGACTTAAAATCATTCAAGAAGTTGAAAGTATCTCTCTTTATGCTTCATGAATTGTGTCATCAGCGTAAAAGGGAACTAACGCATCGAAGGCTATATTGTACCTCAAACACCGAGAGGATTTTCAGCAGCGATATATAGAATGGATTTAGCACTATCACACCAACGCTACGGTAAATTACTCTGGCTCGTCTTCGCACCTTCGTGCGCGCTGTTGAGATCTG
This sequence comes from Rhorus exstirpatorius, assembly GCA_963564615.1. NCBI lineage: Eukaryota > Metazoa > Arthropoda > Insecta > Hymenoptera > Ichneumonidae > Rhorus > Rhorus exstirpatorius. Next base: position 37,261,401 of record OY751313.1, read on the forward strand.
CGGTATACTAAATGGATTTAGTCACATTAGCGCGTCGGTCTGAATGCGAGTCGGCTCTCAGATAATTCATCTCTTTTACCTTGTGGTTTTACCCACAGTCGGAGCAAGGACTGCGTGCGAGAAGTATTCTCGTTGGTTGTTTCACTTGTGCAACGCTTTACTTCAATGTGATGGTGTTGAATGCTATATATTGAAGTAACCCACAGAGAGATTGACATATATGAAAATGCAGTTGCGTGTTTTAGGAAAAGCGGCCCAATGGACCAAAATAATCTGAAGTTCTAGATAAAAAGTGTTTTGTTTTCCCCCAACCAAGGATATACTGAAATATTTTTTAAAAAATCGTAGTTGAAGATGATCAATGATAGGTCAGTTTGGAGTGAAATGCCTCATATACAAGTTCGATATTAATATAAGCGTCCCTCTACATTATCTCTCCATTAACGATGCATCGATTCCCGCATGAGCCCCAGCACCGGGCTAATACGACAACTGTCACGGCTCTCGCGTTTAATATTTCAACGTGAAATGTCGCCCGGCGTGTATTACCGCATCGATGTGCCGAATCGCGCACCCGCGATCCTATATACACGTGAACTCGGGTGAGGGGTGGTTCATCCCACAGCAGAGATTCCCCTGTGAATTCGATGCGAACGGACATGCATAGCATGCGTCCAACATTGTAGTCCATGAGAAATCCTGGAATCTCTTGCCAGAACTTTCCCCTGGTCTGGGCCAATAACGCCTACGTCTATATATGCACTCTGTGTATAACATTGCCGGAGCAGGGACCAATCGCCACAAATTATTCAAATAGACAGATCAACGTTAATTCTCTTCTACCATTGCCACTATACGATCGATTTTTAATCGATCCTGATCTCAAATATTCTACGCAATATTTACGCGAACACTCAACTGGCAAGAAAATGGAGTCAGTCGATGGTAAAGCTTCGTAAAGCTTTTCCATTGTTTGCATTGAGTTGGGGAAGACAATGTAAAATTTTAATAAAGTAGCCAAGCCCATTAACAACATTTGGTGTGTTATGAACTGCGAAGAAGAGTTCTCGTCAAACTAAAATCGGCAGATGAGAACATCTTTGTTAAAAGTGAGTGTGTCTCACTTCATCATTCGGTGCGGGGTCGACTAAGACCGGAGAATCCGTTGTTAATGGAGCGTGTCTCACATGCAACGGGTGCCTCGTTGGAATCTGTTCGGAACACCCAGAAGCTGCGTTATTCTGAAACCCGCGCTTAGACCATTTTGCTCGCTAAGCTTTAGCGGCTCGTAGAATTTCAACTCGCCGAAAGATTCCCCCGAACGATGGAGATACAAATGGAAAACACATGTCTACAACCATAAGCATCCTCTCGGGCTCCTTTTTTTTCCAATCATCTTGCCAGATTAATAGCTCCGAAGGGCGCAGTCATATTTCTTTGAAACGGGTCAGTGCCTCTTTTGTGGTTAGCGTAATTATCGAATAAATGCTCATAGGTAACAAATTTATTTCCATCAAATATTTTAACATTACCTAATTGCATTCACCATAATTAATTCGTTGGAAGTTTGGGATACGATGACCAATATTTGATTTTTCTTATAATCGTTCAAAAATGATAGAACGAATCAACGGAAGTAGATATTAATACATCCACATCGGATTTCCTTATTGCCTTATGAAATATGTTCTTAAAGTCTATTCACTTGTAACGGGGATCTCGCAATCCTGGTTACCTTCGTCCTATCCCGCTATCCTCGACGCCGGGAGAGCCGTTGAGCGCCAGGTAATCTTTTAATTAACGGCGGGAATTACCAAACCCGCTAAACGTACCTTAAACTGAAATTAAACGTGAACGAAGACTAAAATGGGCACCGGCGCGGCGTGTCGAATAGCAAGAATGTTCGCGGTATACCCGATTCGCTCAGGATGTAGATGGCGGAGAGAGGGCGTGGACGGCAATCTGACTCTCGAGTACCCTCGAAACTTAATCAGAAAATAATAGAACTCGACACAAGAAATTTATGGGGCCTTCGTTCAGGCTAATTTATTTACTCAATTCCGATAACGCATTATAATCTCCAAAACTTTCACCAAATTTGAACAAAAAGAACCCACGACTATGTATCTACGAGAACTGGAGCTAGCTGCGAAACGGTAGCTTCCGGTAACAAAGAAAAATGCGATAGCTGAAAAGAAATTCGGTAACGACGATAAAATTTTATAACGGAAGTAAGTGCGGTGCGACGAGAGATTGGATAGCTGAAAATAAATTCTATAGCAGCGATAATTCGTTAGCGGAAACAAATGCGGTAACCGAAAGAAATTCGAAAGCGGGGACTCCCATATTCGGAAACAATTATGGCAGTAAATTACCTCGAGGCGACAGCTCGACAACCAACGTACCTCGGGATCCCCTCTGAAAAAAATAACGTTTGTAGCGAGAGCAATGATCAGATTGATAACGGAAAATATAATAGGCGATAACGGAAAATGATAGCAAATTTGGTAGCATATGACGGAGGCTTCCCGAGCGGTGAACCACTCGGGTCGAGATCAGCGCAGCGAGAGCACGACTCGAGCCGGTAACCTGCTTGAAAAGATAACGAGAAGAGAGACGGACTCGCGTGCGCGCACGCGTGACACGAGCTTGAAATCCTCTCTGCTCCTGACGTCACAGAGAACACGAACGCTTTATCTTGAAACTCAATATCCCGGGAAATTCAAACGATAACACTGCATCCGAACGTTAAAAATGATATTTTCTATTAATCGATAAATTCAATAGGCCGAGATGGTTCGGCGTGTGGGTCCTATTTGCTTCGATGATTGTCCTCCAAAGGACATTCTTCAAGGTATCATATCAAAGGATATTCTTCGGGTATGGGCGGGGGGATCCGGGATTACCTAAGACTAAACCTAACGATAACGATGCGATCGGGCAATCCGTTGCGACTGGGTGATCGCAGTCCCATCCACCAAGGGTCTTCCATACTGAAACGTAACGCAACCTCAAAACGTATCTCAAAACGAAACCGCCCTTCTCTCCCCATAACTCTTTCACGAAGCGTCGAAATTATCACTCGAACCTTTATACTCCCCTTGATTACCCCCTTAAGGGACCCAGTATATCGGGTGGCCCATTATTTCGGCCCTGAACCACGGTAACTCGGTATCTTCACGCGCAAGGATCCAATAAAACGAAACTTAATACTCAAAACGATAATGCGAAACCGGAAAAATAGGTAGCAAAACGGTAACAAATAATAAACTCGAGGTGGAATTACGCGCCTATAACTTATAAGTATGAAAATTACTCAAATATATTCTAATATCGTCTAAAACCCATGGTCGGAACGACCTGTGACCCGAAAATCAAAAAATTGCATCACAAATTATAAACTAAACAGAGATAACTCCAAGAATTTCAAAATACGAATATGCATTCCAGCGACTCCAGGATAATTCATCGTGATTATGAGACGCCCGATAATGACAGTAACGAACCGTGAGGCAATGCGACGGAACTAGTATGTACGGCTAACAAAGAGGTTGGGGATACCGTTGACACGAGAAGATCGCTGATCCTTTAGCTTGCGCTTTATCTTGCGATGCTGCTGCTACCGATGGTGCTCATGATAATGGTGAAAGTACAATTTGTCAAACGCGGACAGTAAGCCGCTAACTTTACCATGTACCACCATAGCTCATCTTGGGCGAAGGTTGGTCTCTCGCTCGTTCCCTCTTTCACGTATACCGAGTTCCTTCTGTCTCCCGGGTGATTGCCGTCCACTGCCATAAAGGAGGTTGTGGACTATACATCGGATGTTGGCGCGGAGTGCCTTTGTGTTAGCCTATGTCTTCCCATTTCTCGTTCATATTGACGTCAAAATCATCCATTTCCGATGAGTATGGTATTCTTGGGGTTACCCAGTCACGTGTATATACGTTGGATTTTTTTTTTCTATGGTCCTCGCGACACTCTCGGGGCTTACGTCTTCATTGTATCGGACCCTAATAGATCCTATTCGATGCTGATAGGGGTTCAGCAAGACCGATCCAACCGCATCAATTATAACCATCGAATGGAATTGAAAAGTTTTCACATAATTTCACTATACCGTTTTCAAAGGATATCGAATAACATTATTTGGAGAGTTTGTGGAGCATCAGAGTTTGGCTGGTAGATGATGCCGTAAAGTTTCTCGGAACTATGTCGCGCGGGACTACCATCAGGCAGCAGTTGCGATTTCGATTGGCCATCGTAGCACCGCAGACCGAGGAGTGAAAATCGCTATATGTGTACATAATATACCCGATCGTCGTTATATACCATGCCGTATAGTTCGTCGCCTCGTTGAATGGATGCTGAGGCTGGGGTATCCTACTCTGACATCGTTGGGACGCGGACATCACAGTTGGCAACTCGCCTGCGGTTATTGGAAGCATATACACGTAACGCGCGCCCTCGTCCACGATTCGACCTACCCTTCATCATTCGCACTTTCTCTGTCTCTCTCTGTCACTCTCTGTCTCTCTCTCTCTCTCTCTGTCTCTCTCTCTCTCTCTCTCTCTCTCTCTCTCTCTCTCTCTCTCTCTCTCTCTCTCTCTCTCTCTCTGTCTCTCTCTAACGGTTTCGCGAGAAACTCGTAGGACGTTCCGACTATTCGACGGTGGTGAGGGTTTATCAGCGAATTCAATGTCCCCAAGTGAATCTGCGCGTTCTTCCCTAGATTGATTTTCCCCACACGGCTGACCCTTCTGGTCAGTCCTGACAGCCCTACCAGAGTCGCGGAATGAGCATTCGTGTCGGAAGATTTTCGAGCTATTGGGAAAGCTTAACTCGGGATATACCACACAAAATTGAGAACGAAGAATTGTTTAATTGAATGAAAATAACGTATCAATGTAAATCTGAACAAAACATGGAATCAGATTAGATGTTGCAGAGCACCTTGCGGTTTTAGGTTTATAAATTTTTCTTTAAGAAAATCGTATCAAAGGAATTATTTTGCAGAATAATGCATTCAAACAGGAAATAATGCCTCGTTAATATCGAATAAATTCAGCGAGAGCTTGATCTCACTCGTTCTACTTTTGCACATTCGTCTTAGCAACGTTAATGAGGATCGAAAACGTGGCCATTCGTCTCGTGTAGGCTACAGCGATAAACGAGCAATGGCAGGTCGTTATATTTAGGTTAGAAACTGGTAAGGTATACACATGGAAGGAATCCTCTAGTGCACTTGCAACGTAGATCTGAAGAGCTGAATAACGACGAACGTCGTCAGGGTAAATCCACCCATCAACGACGTCTCGAGTGTACGGTGGCTCCGTCATCACCAACTAAATGCCGGCTAAATTCGCAGAGAAAATTTCTGTTGAAGATAGCTCGAGATACGAAAAGCCCGTATATGCGATAGTATAAAATGATCGAGAGACTCGGTTTGCCAAACGTTTGACGAACGACGTTATACGATAAATACGAAGATATTCTATGAATGCGGTTGTTTGATCCGTGAGAAATGCCCCCGTACTGAATGCGCCATTCACTTCATGTGAAATACGGAAAATCCATTGACCTGTCAATTAAAATTAAAATCCTACTCTTTGCTGTGAACCTTGATGTGTGTATGGCAAAAATGCATGAAAAACTTCAACGGAGAATCCATCGAAATATTCAAATATCTTGAACGTTCATTTCAAGCTCACGTAAAAATGATGAAAATAAAATTATTGCCGTGTGTATGAGTAACGGATAGGTGGAGTCTTTGGTCTATTATAGAGGTTTCGCTTGGACTATCGCGGAGATTGGAAAATAGGAGAAGTTTTGGTGCCTTGAGATTTGATTTTGGAGAACATCGCACTGTCTCGTTTCCCCTATTATAATATCCTCCATTTTGCTATTATCATCTCCAATGCATGTTTCATTATCGCCCGTCACTGAATCTCACAATCGCGTAACGCCATCAAGAATTAATGTCCGTGCATTTGAGAGGAGATTACGATGAAATGATGAAGGAGATATAATAGTTGGAATAAAAGCATAAGGGCTCATCGGTAAAAGCTTCGAGGAAAAAAAAAGGAAAAGATATTAACGTAGTGATTTCATATATCCAGAGACTTTGATATCGCTATTAGAGAAAGTAAACGGTCGACCGTTTTCATGCACTTCCGAAATCACTTTATTCCCGTACAAGTAATTGCAGCTCCGTAGTACTCTCAGCCGCGAGAAACTCGCTTCACCGGAAAGTATACTACATCTATTTGTAATGCAACGACGATTCTCATAATTATGAGTGAAACGCTCGATTACGGAGACGAGACATTGCAGAGGTAATTGAAACATGCTCGTACGAATCAATTCCAAGACAAGATTCACATTCAATCGACAAAAAGTGATCTTTTACAAAATTTTATAATGAAACTGAATATGAAACGCGTAAGCAGAAGTAGACGTCGTACAATTCATTTATCCTCGTATTTTTTTTTTTTTTTTTCGTCTATATTATATCTATGCTTGTTCTCTGGACCCCATGCGATCAAACACGGAGATATGCTGTTTTTTTTCCTCGCTGATGAGTCAAAGAAAATAATTTTTTACGTTGTAGGGGACCACTGGGTGATGCACTGATTTTCATAATGATGTTGCTGTGACTCCTTGTCTCGGGGTTTCCACGTCGGTAAACGCTGCCAAAAATGATGTGTCTCACAGTGCTCGACGTTTAGTTGCGCGTAAGGCGAGCAAAAACCCTTTGAATGTCGCTGCAATGTCGATGCTATATTAGCTTCATGCCTTCTGTACTTTCCATAGAAATCGTGCCTTCTCAAAATTCTCGACCCAGCTGTTTCTCTGACCATCCACGTTTGTCCTTTACCTCTATCATAAACTTCAACAAATTCTTGTTCCTCATTATTAGGAGACCCATTATTCACAGAGGTATACAGATCGTGAGAAATACCGGCAACTCTGATACCAATATATGTTACAAAAGGTGACATCGTGCATCTGTAGGATGTATAGCTTAAATTTTTTGAATGTGGAATCGATCCTGCGTTAGAAATAATTGTGAATTGATAAAAAGCGCGTGCACGCAATCGATAAACGATTTATTCACTAGTGACAATGAAATTTGTAAATTTGCTCATTGACTCTGTCATTTTTCGAATAATATTCAGAACTTCTGTTATTACTAATGAAATTTCAGCAATATACCTGGAAAAAAGTCAGAAAATGATTGTACAACAACGAAAATTGAAATCTGGACTGTCTATTTAGATATGACAATCAACATTTCGAAATTATAAATGGCAGGTGGAATGAGATTCACTGTTGGCAATACAACCGGTCAAAATGTGAACCAACGTTGAGAAAAGCTGAGAGAGAGAGAGAGAGAGAGAGAGAGAGAGAGAGAGAGAGAGAGAGAGAGAGGAGAGAGCGAGAGAGAAATAGGAACGCAAGAGATAGGCACGCGTTGGATCAGACGTGAATCATGCAAACCAATTCCATAGTTCACGTATACGCCAGAAAATGGTGCACGCGCGGGCATCATCTCTTGCAGGTCTTCAGACCATCTATATATATAATATCGGTATACTGAATCATTCCAATCATATTTGGGCCCCGCACCTCGAGAGTCGAATGTAGGAAGTAAACGTTTGTAAGGGTACACGAGCTCACTCCGATGCAAGAAATCCGCGTTGCTAGCAAACACTCGACCCAAATCCGAATCTGCGCGATTCCATCACTGACTCGTCGCGAATAGCTGAAACGCTACGAGAGGATCAAGACCGTGAACGTGAAAGCTTCGCATTTCAATATCCCTCGTTGAAAATATCAAGCGTTGCATACGCGTCTCCATATTTATAAGGCTCTGACATATTTTCATACGCTAGCCTTCTTCTTCTCTTTTCTATATTCTCGCCGATGTTTGATCGATTAAAATTAAAGAATCTGGACAATCCTTCACTGCATTTTATTCAGCATGATTCAATCGTTTTTTTGTCGATATAGTAAGTTAAAAAATGTTCAAGGGGGCCGAAGATTTTCAATAATTCTCCCACCAGTCAATAGTTTTTTTTTCCCCTTTGATGTCTCTCCTCTTTTTCCGAACGTCTTGACGGACCTTTTTCACTCTGCATATGCACACGTAATGTACACATTCTACTTTGTATCGTACTCTTCCAGAGCTTATACACGCAGTTCGTATGTCTGTACGTCGCGTCGAAATATAATAACGTACCATTAGAATCTAATGTGTTTGCTTGCCACGCTCGTCGCTCTACGAACTCGATACAACCTAATTAACTCGCACTTGCGGCACCCTCTCGCGAACACGCTTGGGCTCTCGCCAATTATGCCGAACCTGATAGTACACCCAGTGCCGATGTAATTATATATCCATTCCGGCTTTTGATGCCGCTTTAATCTAGTTTCAACCGCGCTGTGATGCCAGTGTGTCGGTATACATGTGACTATGGAGATATTTCCTTTCTTGCTTTCTTGCACGACTATAAGCCCTCCACTAAACTAAACTCTTCAATAATAAACTCTCTTCGTGATTTTATGCCGATCCCCCAATGTTTGTCGCAAGCCCCGAGTCCCAATTTAGGTTATTCATAAGCATGCAAAAAGATAAATCTCTTACTGTTAATAAACATTATGAAATTTAAGCACCTCAATATCCTTTCAATCCTTGCCCTAGAAAATTATTTTTGAAAATTTGGTAACGGCTTACGTAATTCTGAACGATTTATTCATTTATTTTTTATCGATCGTAAGCTTTCCGAATGCGAAAGAAATATTACAGCAAATACGTCGACAAGTTTCGGAGAGTTTAGAACGGACGAAGTTCTACGAAATCAAGAGCACGTGACAATCTCGTGATCAACTACACACACGAGCTCGATGCAACAGTTCGGAGAGCAAGAGAAGTGAGAAAGGGAGTTTAGTAATGGTCAGGAGGGATTGAGAGTGTAGATGGTTGGTGGTGCAAGGTCCGATAGTGCGGTATCAAGCACTTGATGTATGAAGACTGGCCTCGAGCAGGCTGCTCCACTATACTACGATGTGCTCTCAGTGCTAGATTCATGCTCTGGCCACCACCGCCCCTTACTCGCTCGCTCTCCATAAATTTCACCCTTTCCCAGCCTGCAAGCCGCCTGGACGCGTTAATTTCGTTAACGTCCTGGAGAGCGAAAGAGCAAAATAGAGAGAGAGAGAGAGATGGAGAGAGAGGAAAAGCCCCGAGAAACGAACGTGGAGAAGAGAAAGCGAGTTATCCGAGAGAATTGGGTTAACCCGGAACCGGGCACTGGCTCTCTACTTCACCGAGTCAAGTGCAATTGAATCTCAACATCTCGAGGACCGTGACACGGAAAAGTACGTGAAAATTGTAGGAAACAAAAAAAAATTGTGCGGCAGTGAAAAATCTTGTGGTAGCTACTCTTGGCGACCATGTGTCGGTCATTGCTGCGGTTAAAAATTTTTCGACGCAAATACAAAAATCTATCATTTACGTAAAATAATACGTTTGAGCCGTTGTTAAAAATAATTTATTGAAATCGATGGGTTATTGAATTAATTTTTTACCTCGTACCCCACGCATCTGATCGGAAAATCCGTAGATTTTAATTGGAATGGAGTGATTTGTTCTTTTGGTAGCGCATATTCGCTTCGCTATCCATGTCTATCGTATTTTTCTACTTTGGACTGAAGATCAATGGTCTCAAAAAACTACACGTGCCAAATTTCACCAAAATGGGATAATATTTTTTGAATATTTTTCTCAGCTATTTTAACATGTTCTCATTTTCATATGTTTAAACTTTATTTTTTAAACGCATATGCTGCTTCAACTCTGTACTTGACAATGTAAATTTCATTCTGCAAGTTACGGCCATTTAGTTTCAACGGTCATAACTCACTCGAGATTAATCCCGAGAACTTAATAGCTCGAGGGAATACGAGATTTTAAAAATGAGGGTGTATTACCGTAGCGTCGAAAAGAAAGAAAACTTAAAAATTTTACAAAATCAGCGACAATGAACCTAATTTATATTATCAAGATCTCTTCGTTCGGAACATCTACATAATTTAGTTAGAGCAATAACTTTTTACGCAGTCTTTATATAGGGTTTGTCCATCCGAGAGAGAGAGAGAGAGAGAGAGATGGCGAGAGGGGGGGGGGGCACAAGATTGCGATCATTTTTCCGAGTAAGATCTGTCTGAGCTTTCGAAGCCTTTTCTTCGTTCTGTGATTTCTCCTTCATTCCTCTCTCTCTTTCTCTCTCACTCTCTCTCTCTCTCTCTCTTCCCCGCACCGTCTTTTTCATCCACGCATACTCGCATATCACTTTCATGTCACCCTCTTTCTTACTTTGCCCGGCCTCTAATAAAGATTCTTTTGTTATGCCGGGGGAGTTAGGATCACCGGTACTTGGAATTCGTTGAGATAATGAGTGGCTTAGCCTGAGGGGCACGTCGAAATGAAGAGAAGAGGAACAAAGACGAATGAAGAGAGTCAGAGATCGTGGGGCTTATACAGATGTTTCGATGCAGTTTCAGCAACGAATTGCTGAATTTACTGTCAATAACGGTTCGATTGTTTAGCTTCAAACAGGCGAGGCTTACTTCATGAATTTTCCACAATTTAATTTTTCATTTTTTCCGTATACGTTTAATCGATCTGAAAATTAGTATTACACAACTTATACTTTTTGTTATCGTCGAGTATTTCATCGCGACTGTATATATATATTGTCCAGCATATATTTTACTACCCCAACCTGTTACGAAGGGTTATTTTCATGTACGCGAGTCGAACGAGGCTGAAGTAGAAAGAGCCCTGGTCGTAGTAACGCGGTCAGAGCGCTTTGTCGGCACAAGCAAGGAATTCACGAACCGCGCGACGTTCGATCGGTATGAGATTTAACGAGGATAGAGTACAAGCGAGGATAAGATTCATGGTCGAGATTTACAACGGAATTGCGAGATTCGAAGCAAGTTTTTGCCTCACCCTCTTCCATGCGCGATCATGACTTATGAGGTGATCGCGACTCTGTACCGAGATCCTCCATGCAGCTTTACTCTCATCTGCGCTTCGACGTTCTTTTGAAAGCTTTGCTCGCAACTTTTTTGTATTGCCTTTCATTGACTTTGGTATAAAAAACCAACTGCCTCTGTTTGTTTATTATAATTTTAAAAAGTTTTTTTTTTCTATGAACAGTTGACTGGGTTTCATCTTAATAGGCGTACATGTATATATGTGCCAACGTCCCTCTTATTCAGACACCACTGGGAAAATTTATCTTATTCGCCCAATTATTACGAAGCAGTTGAACAACTTTCAACTATACACGGACAGTTTGGTTAAGGAGGTTCCAAGGTAGATCAAAATACACAGGAAGATCTGGACTTTTTATCACATATTCACTACTACTGTAGAAATATGCCTTAATTATTTGGAAATTTCCACCTACACCATTAACATGAAAATTTAGTGTCCGATGAGGTTCTTTTAACACACGTTCGTATGGTCTAAGCAGAAATTATGATTTTTGCCCCTTTATAACTCCGGAGAAAATGCAGAGAAAAATTTAAAAAAAAACATTATTTAAATACAGTATAGGTGAATAAATCAGGATGACAAAAATCAGATTTATTGTGTACTTAGTTTATGAATGTTATTCAATGAACCCACAGAATTCATAGTTATATTCGCAGTAAATCTAAACCACGTCGAGATCGCGATAACGTTTTTATATTGCTTATTCTTAGCTATTATTATCGGGATACGTGTTGTGCGATAAGTATGAGATGGCTAAGTTGTGCGTAGTACCAGAGTGCCGAACGGGGTATAAAAACGCGATAGAAAATAAGTGTTACGTTTTCAAAGGGCCGAAAAACATCGAAAGTTTTCAAAAATGACATGCGGCGATTCCAAGGGATGTAAAGAGGGGAAAAGCACAGCAACATCGCTGTACAGCCGAAGCAGTTAGGTTAGGTTAGAAATACGCGTCTTACCAGACTTCTTTGCCAATTGTGTACACTTTAAAATCGAATTTCTTTCATTTTTAGTAATGTAAAATAACTTTTATCGATTCTAAACTGTCGCGGGTTAAGTATTCATTTATCGTTACTTTATTCATCTCAATTTCATGATTTTCCGATTTATGATAAACTATTTTTATAATTGGCTGCAGTGCCGTCGGCCCATGTATAAGCATAGGATTTCCGCCGACTCTCTTCACCTCCCGCAAATCCTAATGTGAGGAAAATAAGGACGTTCCCACTGAACACAAACTAAATTTCTCAGTGCACATGGTAAAAGAGACTAGCTTTACCGACCGTTGCTACTTTCGTACATACACAAAAGTAGCAGCAGCCGGTAAAATAATAATAATGTTTTGTACCAATAGTTATTGACAATTAATCGTAAAAAAAAAATTGGAGAGTGATTCGAAAGTTATCGATAGTTGTCGGTTTTTTTTTTCTTTTTTTAATTAGGGAAGAATCTGCCGCACCTATAATACGAAAAACCAATATAGCTTCGCCAATTTACCGAATAATCTGTGGCGTGTTCCGCATGTGTAACGAACGAGGAAAATAGAGTTTTTTTTTTTTTTTTTTTAATTGCGTTGGTTCACTTTTGTCGTGCAATCAAACCGCATCAGCGAAAAAAATCTCATAAAGCGATATTGTTTTTTCTCCTCGCCGTTGCAAAGGCCTCGCGCGCGTTCCGTTGTGGAAGCCTGAATATTTATTCTACATGTATGTATGTAACGCACATTGTGTAGGATAGATATATATGTATGTATATAGAGCCTGCGATCGCGTCGTTACCCAGCCAGAGGGTTGAAAGCCGCGCTCATGTGCTTCCCTGAGTCGAAATTTTAGGCCTCCCCATAACCTCGGATTCTCTTTGAGAGTTACGGTCAAGTCTCGGGAGTATTGAGGGGTCAAATAAGGGTACGATATGGATTCGGTTTGTTTTATGTCAGACTCCAGGTAAACCTACAAAAGTGGCAGAAGCTAGACATTTTCATTTAAAAAAGGTCATGGAGGGTACATAAAAACGTCCTTTCGATCCAGGTAGGCCTTATCCAAGCGCTCACGTTTGCATGAGGCATTGAAAAAGGCACCGGAAGCTCCATGAAAAATGGTGATTTCGTATTTTCCATATAATGGTATGCGAAAGTTTCACGAATCGCATGAAATTTTCAATTTTTCCGCTTCCTCGGGTACAAAACTTTGTCATGGGAATGTTTTTTTTTTGCGAGATCCGATGGAGGGATACGAGCTTTATGAATTTTCGAATTTTCCGCAAGATATTTGTACAAAAGCCAAAAGCTAAACAGGTTCTACTGGGGAAAAATATTCAAGGTGAAACACGCGTGCATTATGATTTTCTCGTAATTTTTTTTTTCTTGATCCACAATGTCTTATCGACGAGGATGATAAAATTTGGAAGTCTACTCGCTTTTACTTTGTGGATTTAGAATAAATAAAGCTCGTTCAAATGAGAGAATGAGAACTACGAGATCCCTCGTCGTTCATGAATTGGCGAAAAGTGACGGGAAAAGACAATATATCGTTGATATTTGAGCCCTCCGCATCCAGAATTCATTCTGACAAATCACTATTGCCTACTTATCTAACCGTCTCTCACGATCTCTAATTTCGTTCTCCCTCAGTGTCTGTATTTCGCTTCGCTGATCTTACATAAACATTAAATCTCGACAGTAAATTTCACGAACCAGGTATACAAGAATGTATACTCTGCCTCGTGTACTCGTGCGCTTTGCCCTTCTCGAGTGGAACCCTTTCGCTCGTGAAGTCTCTCCGAGCGAGATGATCGTTATCGATTGTGTTGGGACCACGAAAAAGAAATATAATATGGTACTTTCGGAATTTTATTGCGTCAAAGAAACAAAGTCTCTTTGAAGAAGACGATAATTTATTTCCGTGTGTTCTACGAATCGAAGTTTACGTGTAATTGAAAAAAAAAGTTGCGGAAAAGTTTTTTTTCCGAAATAAAAGTTGAAAAAATTACCGATTTTTTTGATCAATTGATTGTTGAGAGAATAATATATTGAGGAAAATGAAAGGAACGACTTTTATTTTGTAAAAGTGCTACATTTTTTAAACGACATTAACGAATTATTTACGCAACCGGGCACCTCACAAAGTCAATAAATGGGACTGTAACCTCGCAAAAGTTTATAAGCCGGCAAGAAAGCGAGAGACAAGGGAAGGGACACAATCAAAGAAGAAAAAAAGAAAAAGTAGAACCGAAGAAAGGTAAGAAGAGGAGAAAAAAAGGGATCCCAGAGAAGTTCGATGTATCCCCGCGGGATATCGTGAACGAGGAAATCGCGATCCAAGAGATACCGAACGTCGAAGGCGACATCCCGATGAATATTCACCGACGACCTCAAAGAATCTTCTCCAAGCATTCGCGAAGATCGTAATACCGATTGCAGAAAAATTTATCGCAATAGGTGTATCGAGTGTACCCGATATTTCGTCGTTGTTAGTTCAATGCATATTTACGAAAAAAAAAGCAAGAAAAAACCTTAAAAAATCGCCATATTCGCCGAAGCGCGGACAACGAGGCGATTACAATCGACCGAACGGAACAATGGACTTTGCATCATGAATAAACGGTTTCGCGATCCTTTTGTTTTCTCACGGCAATTTTGTGAGCATGATTGAAACTTTTAAAAAGTCATTTAAAAAAAATATATATGACAGGCAATTAAGCGGTTGAATGATCGGTTGTTGAATTGTTATGTCAGTGTTAACGTGCATATAGTACGTTAAATAACGTATACGTACAATAATTGCTCGAAGTATATCTCGAATGAAAGTCCGTAAATTTAACATTCCACTCAATGAATTATTCATTTTTTTTTCCTTTAACATTCAGATGGCCGTAATTTTTTGAATTTTAATTTAAAAAAAGTTTAAATAAAAAAGTTCCTAAAAATCATCCTACCGACTAGAATACTCTCTCAAGTTTTATTTTAAATTTTAAGTCCAATTAACTTCTACGGCTAAAGTTTACCCATTGTAAGTCATTGAAATTATTTTTTAGTTGGAAATTTTTGAAACAACTGGCACGCAGATATTTCTTATAGATTGATCGAGAAACAAATATAAATATAAAATATTGATATGATAATTCCGTGGGTGGCGGGAACGAAAGCCCTCTCGCGACGCTAAGCCGAAGCCACCGAAGAGGATCACTGATTGCAACTGACACCCCATATATGGGGGCTTCACGAAGGGGCCACAATCTCATATGATACCCCGTATAAATTTCACGTTCATCTACGTACTGCTCTCTATCTCCGTATATATATATATATATATATATAGGAGATTGACGCGAATCAATTCTACTTCAGATTTAAAAAAAAAAAATCTATTCGGAACAACAATATTGGCCGATTAAAGTGAAAGTGTTATTGGCACCTGTCAGCTCGTTTGGGTGCGAAATTAAATTTTCTACCTACTTCACCGTACTTCCGGTTTATCAATAAATCACCATCGAATTATCGGATGGTAAATTTTTTTGAAATTCTTTTATATGCTATAGAAAATGGGTTCAATTAATTCGCAAACTCATTGAGAAGATCAATGATTTAGAAGGTTTCGTATCCGATAAATTTGGTTTTTTTTTCTACCAAGAAATACCCTTAAAAATCGCCTCGACACTTCTTGCGGTACGATGTATCATTTCTGAAATTTACAATAACGAGAGCACGCATCTCGCGATTCTGGCTATGCGATTGTCGACGAGACGAGAACCGCACTTTGTCTTCCTTATATCAGTGTCAAGTGTATACACATCCCATATCTATACAATTGCGTAGAAATGTCCTAATATATTTCGCAGACTCGCGATCAGCGAGTTTCGTGCTGTACATGAATGTGCTTAGCTTGCTCGTACGTCCGTTTTCCGAGTTGGCAGACGACGACGAAGAACGTGTCTACGTATATAGCACGTATGCCACGTGGCCAAAATCCTCGGGAGCGACAGATCCTCGAGGTGGATCTTTCACCGTTGACGACAGATTCGGTTAAGCTCAACAAATTTCACACGTGATTTTATAATTTCGTCGGTCGAAAAATTCATCCTATTTTCGGACGATTTTTCAAGTTTCTCTTCGACTGCCAATCTATCTCATATTTATAATCAGATTAAAGAAACATGGCAAGCAAAAAAATCGTTCAAAAATATCCCTAAAAAGAGCTGAAGTAATTCGTGAATTCGTCGATAAACCGTCTGCATATGCACATTTTATTGTCAGTGTATCTTTCATCGATAGGACAAAGCTGCTTCTCAATATTAACGACAAGGTAGATGATAATTCTCATTATTGCAGGTTTACTTAAGAATTCTCATTATTTCAGGATTGCAAATATTGTACAATACCTTTTAGATTAAAGTATCGATTCAATGCTCGATAAGGAATTAGTATTCAATTAGCTGCTTTCAGCAGAAATTTGATATGACGATGAAATTTTATCTGTTCACTTATCTGGGAGTTTCGTCTGTGTGGATATATCGAGCGCATGGCCGTGACTCCACACGTAATCGATTAGTTGCGCAGAACGAGCTCAATCATTCTAATCATACGATAGCGTTCAGTTCATTGCTCATAAGAGGACGATGAGTACAAAGTACCATATCAATGGATTGGTTGAGATAAGAATTCTCAAAGCCCAGATGTGTCGAGAGAAGATCATCATTAATACCCGTATGAGTGCCCGCGTACACGTTGATGATAATACAAGTTCTGCCTCGATGTGAAATGCGTAAATAATCTGATCTTGATAAACGGTCGTATTTTATCCGTCAGGTGGGGCAAATGCCATTATCCGCTGCTGTGTAGCCTGATGAGCAGGATTGGTGGTGGTCTATATACGGTACGTGCATATTTTTATCTACGTGCATCAGCTTCGAGTGAAAAAGCAGGTCAATGTCCCGATAAGCGTCCACGCAAGGGCACATATAAAATTGAACGGTTGGGTTTTTTTTGAGCTCCGATTTTGAAAATACGATAGAAAAATGCGAATGAATAGATGCCCACGTTAAGATCCTCCTGAGCGCCAGGGTGACTGATAGTTTTTATCCTTTTTAATGTATTAAATAATAAACGAAGACAAGTTATTTTCAATAATATAATATCGATTTTCTCATGAATTCCAAGCCATCGTTCGATTTGCAAGGCAACTTGTAATATGCGATACAATTATTCAGAGAGATCGATGTTTTGTAACGTACGAAATTGGGAGCGTAGGCACTTTTTTATTTTACAACAAAATTGTGTTGCTCTTTGTAATTATTTCTTTCTCAATGTTTTCTCTGAAAAATCACGAATGCCATTTTTTCCTTTTACTTCTTGCTGTGTTTTTGCTGAACGTTGTATAACAGCTTGGTAGAATGAACAAAAAAAAACATATGTGCTCATTGAGCTGATTTCGTCATAAAGGATTTCATATACAATAAACTAAAGACTCAGCATGCTTGAGAAAGGATTCGCAGGGACATCAATATATGCATGTAAGTCGACGGGTTGGACCGGGGCTTCGCTGTCGAGATTAGCCAGAGTATCATAATACACTTGTAAGCCATCGGACGCATTCAGCCGGATCGTATATGATTCTCTTGCAGGTTTGTGTGGTGCGCCCTCTGATGGCTCTCGCTGTCCTTCGTCAAGAAGGAGGGACCAAGCTATAATATCCCAGTTTGATTTTCATAAAAGTTAACAGGTCAATGCCTTCCTGTACGCTACGCTCGTAACTCTAGCGCGGAGTGGCAGCGTCATCTCTCGGAACTCCGTTCAAACAGTAAGGTTACGGAAACTAATATAGCATGTGGCAATACATGTATCCATACGGAAGAATTTGTTTTCTTGAATAAAATTGATTGCATTCGTATCAGGTATACGATCTCAAAATGATGGTTGTTATCATTAGAAGTGGTTTTCAAATATTTCGTTTCCATTCACTATTTAAACATCCAACGACACAGGGTTAACGATTGGACCCTTTTCTAATCGATAAATTTCCAGAAATATCAGAAACACTGGCTTCGCTTTTCATTTTGTTAGCTTCCATAAGCCCACTGATTCAAAAAATGACCGCCCACAGAACGGCCCTGACGGAGTTATGATCGTAGCGTATTGACGTCTATGCATGAACTGTGCACACTTATGAGTTAAGGTTAGTACCTCCGAAGGATAGTTGAATTAGGAAATGGTCGAAATTTGGCATACAGGTCATTTAATATGTTATCCGAACATCTGTGCAATTTAAAGAGAGCTTCACTATCCCGAACCCGAAATATTTACACTCAAAGTTGGCTTGATCTACACGTAACATATGCGCCACGAAGAGCTAGTATTAATTCTACCGTCAAAACTAAAATTAAGAAGTTGATGAAAAACGGGGAGAAGCTAGAGAGGGATGTCACGAATAATGTAAAAAAAATTCAGGAAGATATACCATTTAGTTTTTGAGATATTTTAAGTGAAAGAGGTATACGCGCGAGCCTGTGAGCGGTCCGACTGTCTCTTGTTTCATGAGTGCCCGCACACCGCGCTTCACCGTGCCTACGTTCCCGCTTATTTCCCGCCCCGGGCCGCAGAGGTACTACTTACCTTAAACTTTTAATCTATCATTTCCGTCTTGAAGAAAAAACATTTTTCATACGTAAGCATAACCTAAGAAAAAATGTAATAAATAAATATAAATATACCTTTTACTTCATATCGTTATTTCATTATTATCGAGTTATTTCGTCTATCTTTCACCGTATTTTTTCCCCCATTTTTATTTTGTAGCTTTTATTCTCGTCAAAGTTGGTCGCGAGTAAAGATCGAAAGAAAGGGAGGGGGGAGACCGAGGCAATCCGTCATCGTTAAAGTTCCAAACGATGACAGTTGGAGATGCGACGGGTAGCGTTTAGTCGCCTCATGTGGATACATTGCAGAAGCTTGGAGACTCATGTGCCTGTGAAAAGTGTGTAAACGTTGTCGAGCAAACAAACGTTTTACGGTCGTTCAATAGAGCTGCATCGTACGACGATGATAATATCGTGTGTAACGGATATTTCAAAGGGGAAAGAGCTGCATATCATTGCTGGGCGTATGGTACGAAACACAGTGAGTTAAACGTACCAATGGTCGACCATTCCCCAATATCCAACCACAAACTATTATTTTTACATTTATCAAGACTTCTCTGCCTGAAAAATGTAATTGTAAATAATCATTCAATTCGTTGTTCGTTCCTCTGCATTCCATTCAAATTATATCCTGAAATTTGTTGTCAGTTTCTAATGAAAATCATCGGATTATTAAATTAATCGGATTATTAAAATTGCCGATAAAATAGATCCGTCAAATCATATTTTAAATATTTTTTGGTAAATTTTGTTCCTTAATTACTTGGATTAATCGTAATTGAATCAAATTTAATCATAATTTGATGGAAATTACATTGAGTGTAATTTTTAATTGATAAATTTCCATTATTGTTGTGCCTTATACTGAGGACAAGTCTGGAATTTATTTAAAATAACAATTTATCTAATATTGCTTACTTTTAAGGCCATAAAAAGCAATCTTCGTTGAGCAAATGTTATCGAGACTTCGAGATTTTTGGAAAACATCATCGTATCTTGCAACCGCATTCAGTTCTGTCGAAATAGTTCGGCAGTTAACGAGTCATTATCAGTGATGAGGGAAGGTTGTTGATACGTTATCTCGTCGTACAGCTGTACTCGTGGTCGCTGCCTCACGTTTTCTCGCCTTCCAAATGGCTGTATTTTACGATCCATGAGACTCGCGCGCGGGGGACTTACTCGGATAAAATGACGGAAAATCTGATGTGAAATTTTGTTTCAGACATGTACATGAAAATGTCGAGGAATTGCGCTTTGGCATCGATAGTCTGAACTTTGTCCATACATTGAAAAATATTATCGTTCGTCGCTACAGACAAAAAAAAATAATACATACAACAAAATGGGTGAGCACGACATTCATAAAAAAAGGTTTTAGCGAATTAAAAGTATATTAGTTTGATTTAATTTTACTCATTAAATTTTGGACGATTTGATTAAAGTCGTAATCGACGCTAGCGATCTCTGACGAGTAATTTTTGTGTATAATAATTATTTTATCGTATTATTGCTCTAGTATATTGGAGTGTATAATTATCATAAGTGTTGTCCTGCTTGGGTGTTAATGTTATGGCCAAATAAAAATTGACATCCCATCTCCAGCTAATGTTAAATATTATCGGTGCGGATATTTGGGAATTCCTCCACCCGTTAATTAAAAATGACGAGATTTTATCGAATTTTATGTGGTCTATCGAAAAAAAAAAAACCGTTTTTGAATCATCAACGTGTTTTTACATCATGTAATTTGTTTTTTGTCTTCTGTTTATCATGAAATATTTCAGTTGAAGTCGTAAGATTCCTCTTTGCGATAATGCTCTGCATAGCAAACATGATAATTTACGGTCTTAAAGTGAACATATCGACGGCTATAATAGGCATGGTTAAGTCGCACGGAAATGATTCCGGTGGCGAAGCGTCGACAGAGTGTCCGGAATTTAAGGATAACAACAATTCGTCAGCTACCGATCTCAATGGACCTTACGAATGGTCCGGAACGCAGCAAGGATTAGTCGTCAGTCTATACTTTGCTGGCTATCTCATTGGCATGTTTCCAGCTGGATATTTTGCCAATCGGTTAGTTATTTCGATAAAATAGAAAAGAAAAAGAAGCTAACACGTTTTTTTTTTTTTTACTAATTTTAATTAATTAATTGTTATCCTCTTCGTAGTTTCAACACAAAGTGGGTACTCCTAATTTGCGTATTCTTTAACTCGATATTTACGATTCTCGTGCCCGTAGCGGCGAATGCGATCGGTGGATTATTCGCTCTACGATTTCTCACCGGTCTCGTAAGTTCGGCAAATCTTCCCGTTGTCAATGTGCTCGTTGGAAAATGGGTCGTTTACGAGGAAAAAAGTATGTGGGTCGGTATAATTTATGCTGGCACGTCACTCGGCACGGTAATATCGATTTTCACATCGGGCCTGATCATGAAATATTTGAACTGGCAATCGATATTTTACATTCACGGTTCATTGCCGCTTTTATGGTGTCTCGTATTTGCCTTCTTTTTCGCCGACAATCCGGAGAGTCAGAAATTCATAAGTGAAAATGAACGAAATCTCGTGATCAAGTCGTACGGTCATCGTGGGCCCGTATCGGCGAGTATACCAATACCGTGGCGTGAAATTTTCACATCTCGGCCTTTCTGGGCATTGCTTGCCACCAATACACTTGGAAATTTTTCCTGGTACTTTTTACTCACGCAGCTTCCACTCTACATGAATAAAATGCTGAGATTCGATATAACTGCGGTGAGTATATATACTTGAATCGATTGTCACCGAAATGTAAATAAAAAATAATTAACAATAATCGCTTTCTACAATTATTGAATAATTGCCTTGCACGAATTTAAATTACACGACGCCTATTGGATTCATATGGGGGGAAAAAAAAAATTAATTTCGTTTTGAAAATGTCTCTGTGAACACGATTATTCAAAAAAACTTTCGTTACATTCCTAATATACTATCAAAACAAATTTTGAGTCATTGCTATACAATGTAGTTTTTATTTATCTTCTTTCTGGCTTATTATGATTATTTCAAAGTGCAGAACGCGACAATCAGCTGCATACCTTATCTGATAAATGCCTTCACGAATCCACTATTGGGAAAAATTCTGGATATGGGGAGAAGCCGAGGATACTGGACCCAGACGAATGCTCGAAAAACTGCCGTTGCGATAAGTACGTCATTAAAAAAATAAGTTAATTAAAAACAATTAATTAAAAATTAATTAAAAACAAGTTACTTTGGCTGTTTCTCGTGAAACAATTATGTTTAGATCGTTACATTGGAAAGAAAAAAATTGTCACCATGAAATGTGAAAAAATATTTCCACCAAAAGTATTAGTTTGCTATCGTTAAATTTATCATTTTTGAGTGTCTGTTCAATGTATATTCTACATGTGAAAAATACTTTTTCTGCAAATCTATAGCATGAGACCTTTTGAAAATTGTGTATATTTTTGTTTTTTTATTGCCGATCATTTTGAGAATATGTTTTCGTATTAAAAAAAATTCGACAAAGCCTTATTTACGTACATTATATAGTTTTTTGAGTTCACCGATAAAATTGAAAAAATTTCCAACGTAAATGTTGATAGGTTGCATTCCGCCGAGTATCCTCATGATAGCGATCGCATATATCGGCTGCGATCGAACAGCAACGACCGTCATGCTGATTCTCAGTATCGTCATTTGCGGTGCTATCTTCGTGGGTCATCTTACTAATCACAATGATCTGGCGCCAAATTACGCTGGCATACTAATGGGTATTACAAACACCCCTGGAACAATATCGGCATTCATATTGCCAGCATTGGTTGGAGCTTTGACGGAGAAAGGCGTAAGCACATTTTTTTTTTTTACTCTGAATTTTTATTTTTCAAATAAATAATGCCCAGAATCGATAAAATTCATCGATCTTTGTAATCCAGCACACCTTCGAACGATGGCGAATAATTTTTTGGATCAACGTCGTAGCTCAAATCACCGCGTTTCTTGTATTCGTATTTTTTGGCTCGGCAAAGATACAAGATTGGAACTATGCGACCGGAGGGCAACCACCGGCTGATGAGATCCCGTCTGTCAAGCCTGATGGAGAAAATCAAGAAACGATAAAATTGCAAAAAAATGCTTAACAATTTTTTTTTTTTTAAATTTGTTTCAATTCTCCAACGATGAGACATAAAATCCGAATGTAAGTCGAAAAACTATTTATTTAATTAATAAATTTGTTATTTATTGCTTCATTGTATACTTTATTTATAGCAAAGTTTTATTCGTATATTCATCGCTCCTCATTTGCAGCTTGATAAATAAAAGAAATAATTTTTTTTTTTTTAATTTAAATCACATAGGGAATTTCAACGGAGAAAATGTGATATTTATGAAATTTCGTACACTCATTCACGAGTACCTTTTACCATTTATTCGTATGCGTTGGCACCCTGCCAGAGGAATGAAAAGAACGAGAGGGATCCGCGAAAGAAAATGTGAAATAAAAACGCCCCTCGCAACGTACATTTATTTACGTTGATGATTGAAATATTACGTTCGTAATTTATTTTCGGGCTATCGCCTGCGGTCTATCAGCTGATATGAGCTTGGGGTGATTTGCACTCGCTCGATCTTCCTGGGCGAGAAATCGAGCAACGAGTTTTGAAGAAGCACGATCTTCTCGTCTCTCTTTCTCTCTCTCTCTCTCTTTCTCTTTCTCCAAGTCATTTCCTCCTGCCGTTTAAATAATCGAGAGCCCCGCGCCCTAGAGGTAATAAGAGAGACATGTCAAACTCGAAAACTCCCTCAATCGTTGCTTCCCTCAACATTTCCATTTCCCTCTTTCTATCAACGCTGATCCTTATATTTGGCAAACATATTGAAAATTTGATTGAACGGTAACGCGTCAAATTAAGTTTCCAGAATTTCATGTATTTTCTTTTCTTACAATTCATAAACAAAAAAACTGTTGAAAATTTTGTACGCTGCATATGTTTTTTTTTGCCTTACGGAGTTTTTTTTTTTTTACGAAAGAATAAAATAATTTACAATAAATTCAAAGGGCTGGTTTTTTTTTATTTCTATCGCGTAGATCCCGGTAAAATGCGGTTGGCGTCCAAAAATTCGTTGCTCACGTATATTCGTTGATAAAAAGATTTCGATTTAAGACCAAAGTTCTCGCTCCGTTTCGTTATGCGTAACTTCAATGATAGTAACAATCCTTGGGACATGGACGAAAATATGAGAAATTAAGGTGTTCAGACCCTGAGCTCCGTTGCCAAGGAAAGATCAGAGATTTTTATATTCAGATTTTATTAGTCAGACAAGCGCGGTTAACATAATGCGTGGGCAATTTACCGCGAGACCACAGAGGTATATTGTATTCGAAATATCCCGAGTCGCTTTTCGCCTATTTCTCTTTTACCATATCCATTGTGCGCAAAGGCCCGCACAAGCGTGGTTTAACCCCGCATAACGGCGGAATCGCGGCGAGTTCTCTCGTGTCGAAGCAGTCACACACCACGTGCAGTCTCCACGTAGGTCGCTACAGCGAACGCTGCAAGTTTTCCGCTAGTAACGCAAGAGACATTTTCAGGGGGCGAGAGAACAGCCGAGCCCCCCCCCCCGAGCCCAGCTCCAGACCGCACCGTTATTACTAGCGATAAATCGCCACATTTAATAAGAACCGCGTGTGCGAGCTTTCACCACGCCGTCCCAGAGACGCGGCTGCTGCGAGCCCGTATAGGATAAACGTGAGGTCAAAGGGGGATCTTTTGCTCAAGAAACGAGAAAGTGCCCCCCCTCTAGAAAAAAAGATAGAGATGAATAAAAAAAAAAGAAAAAACAAGAGACAGGAAGCGTAAGTGCAAGATCGACAATGCGGGAGAAAGAATCGCGTATCTGCTAGGATTGCAAGTTTTCTATCCCTTTGGATCAATCTCCCGATATCATGCTTTGGCGATTTTTTTTTTTCCCCACGAATAGGGTAAGTGTGAGTAATAATGCGATGTTTCTTTTATTTTATCACAATTTAATCTTGTCTAATTATTTGTGCATGATGAATCAACAAAATGACGTGAATCGTGATTATTTAGTTCATTGTTGATTTTTCATAATTAGGAGGTGCTTGTGAGTGAAAATTTAATCATTTTTCGCTAGTAATGGTCAAAAACGGATATCAGTATAAGGCCCTTGTTTTCTTTGTTATTGCCGCTACATCCTTATATTTTGTTACGATCACTAAAATGAAACTTATTCTTAATTCAAAAAATTTTAAATCAAAATTTAATTTATTTTCATTTTTAATTTGTTTCAAGCATGTCCGCATTACTGGAGTTGCACTACCATTGCCGTAGTATTAAATTTTGTCCTTTCTAGAAACAATTGAAAATCGTTAAAAAATAATTTTGCGTAACAAATTAAAATATTTTAAATTCATAATACGGCCACTTATTATCGGAGATTTAATTATCATTACAAAATAAGTTTAAATAGGAAATAAAAAAAATTTTATCAGAAAGAACTTGGAATGTGATAACAATTGTTAAATAATTTATCATGGTCAATTATTATCGGAGATTTAAGGATGTTCCACACAAAGTTGAAAAATAGAGAGCATGACGTGAATATATTAGAAATGATTTCACGCAAAGTCTACAGATTCTACCCTTGCAAAATTTCACGGTCATTGACTGATTGGTTTCATAGATATATATTCTTAAAAATTTCGAAAATCTTTCATTTAAATAATTTATTATGTACACGGGTTCAGAAAAATTCTAAAAATTGTTGAATTTTTTTCAAAATGAATCAATCTAATTGAAGCATAGATAAAATTAAAGCAATATTTTTTTTCACGGAGAAATTCAATTTTTTCAATTATTAGCATATCAACAATCAACGAAAATTTATGGAGAAAATTGTGTTTGAAAAAAAAGACCAAATGTCACTGTTCGTGAAAAAGAATAAAACTTTTTCTGATTATTTAATTAAAAACCGTTATTTTTAATTTGTTATTAATAACTTTTCAGTATTATTGTTGTCGAAACTCAATACCCTTGGTGTTTTCGATGTTATTCATTTTGTATTTAATTTTCAATTTTCGTCACAAGGAAATTGGCAATCTCTTGCGCTCCGACTAAACCCATTTTCAGAGAAAGAAATAAAATTGTATTATCTCGTTACAATTTTCATATGGAAAGTAAAAAAAAAAACAAATTGGTCAAGTTATCAATGGCCTTTTGCAGAGTCAGAGAAAAATGATAAGTATTTGTTGAGAGCGCTTTGTGGGTGATGAATCATTTTTTATACGTGTGCAATCTCTCGCGACGGAGTAATTACTTGTATGATATTGTAAGAGAGGTACAGAGAAACATATTTCAAAAAAGTATCAAGTATGATTTCGTTCGTAGTGTTCGTTCTTGCCAGAATTTGGGAGCGAAAATGATTCGAATAATTAATTACTCCAAGTAATTGTAATAAAATGAAATTTAATCATAATTATGTGGAATTATTATTTTTCCGACCTCGAAAGCTTTCTGCAAAATCTCGAAATTAAAGTGTCCAAATTCTCATAAGATTCGGATCGGTCTGAAATTGTCACAAAACAATATGAATGTTCCAATTTGCAATTTTTGCCGTCTATTTTTAAATGTGACCCATCGAACTCTGAGTCGCTCTGCATTGCATCCATTAACGTTCTCGTATTAATTGTGCAGCCGATCGATATTCATATATACGTATTGCAATTGACGAGATCATTTGAACATAAAATTCGATACTATCCGAACATAACCAATCAAAAATAATAATTGAATTTGATCTCGGAGATATAAATAACACGGCCATATTTTCCTGCATGTATTTTATCACATGGCATATTCATGATCAGCCCGAGGCTCATTCTATAGATTTTTTTCTTAATTCTTTATTCAGTCCATTGAAATTAGTTGTTTTAGGAACAATATATATTCATATCAAAGACTGCACATTTTTCAGGATTTTTTATATTTTATTGTTCGTTACAACGAGCTCGAATGAAAATACAAAACAAAGCTTTTCCTTCGGGTTATTTGATATTTTACGTTTCTGCCTGCCTGTCTCTCTCTCTCTCTCTCTCTCTCTCTTTCTCTTTCTCTCTCTCTCATTCAGGATCGTTAATAAAAATGGATAACGTTTACCAACGGCCAGGCTCTTAAATAATCGATATTGATGAAATATTTTTCCATCTCGATTATTTGCATCCATCACTTGAACCATACCCCGCTATCAAACCAATTGTAGTATACATTTTCCATAAAGCTCAATCCGAATAAAAGTGTATTTTGGGTTGATGGTCGTTTTCGTAATTGACGCTTCATCAAAATGAAAGTTTCGTCAATGTAAACGAACCATGAAAAAGGACTTTACGAGTTTTAATTCTTTTTTTTTTCTACTTGCAATGCGAGACAGAAAAAAGTAAAAAGAACGCAAAATGTTTTGTTCAGTATACCTGTGCGGAGTTGTATATTTTATGTTTATCTGATAAAAATTTAAATATCTCTCGAAATTCAGGAATCCCTCGTATATATGCGATCGAGTTTTTAAGTTTTTTGAGTCTTACCCAACGTCAGTATAGCCAACGAAGAGTCTTGGTGTGGCATGCAGGTAGCTGTGGAGCATCGATTTTGCTGTTGCAGGGAGGTGGCCTCGGGCAGAAGGTGAATGTGGGTTAGTGGTCACGTTGCAAAGGGCAGTGAATGGTAGGATGCATCGAGAGGGTTGAAACGTTTGTCTGGTATGTGCAAGAATTGGAAAACGATGTAAGAGAAATGACGAAAAAAAATTGTTCTTATCGACTGACGAATCATCGCACACCATGCATTTCAAAGCCCAGTAGAGTCGTGTTTCGTTGAGTTTGGATCTGGAACTTGTTTTGATTTGGACTTGAAAAATGAATTCTTAAAGGCCTATTGATAGTTCGAGAAATAGTGGAACATGACGAGGAGAGAAAGAGTAGAGCGAGAATGATGAGCGTATATTGTGAGAAACGTGGTCACCTCATGTTTATTGACCAACTCGATGACGCGAGCCAACAATCAAACTGCCAAACTCCCTCGTGCAGCGATATAGCAAGGCCAATGATCCAAGTGAGTTTTCGGCAGCGTTCCTTTAACCATCCCGAATATATTTCCTCCTGGTTGAGTTTAATATTTCATCGCTCCAAACTTTAACATGCTACGTGTTGGATTACCAGTATAGTAATGTTGCATACTATTGTATCCTCAGCCGTATATAATATATAGCCCGACCAAAGTTGTTTCTGGGAGCTGATGTGCTCGCACGATATGCAAAATTCTGATTAGTCAAAAGAGCTTTCGGCAAGCTGTAGCGCATACTTGCGATACCAGTGTTGCTTGTTTTAGGGTAGAATGGAACTTTATAACTGAGCAGAGAGAATCGTACGAAAACGAATTTTTCAGAGCACTCATGACTCTACCCACCAGCAGCTCTAGCGGAATGAGGCTTTTTTGCTAACATCTCTACCCAATTGAAAGTCTACCAGATAATAACTCGCCGACCTGGCTGACGGTGGAGTTAGCGCTAAATTATCCGGTGCGTTATGCAGATAATCTGCCAGTAGTAGCTTACCATCGACAGCCCCAGAAAGTCAATATCTGATAGACTTCTAATCGGGTAGAGATGTTAGTGAGAGCCCAATTCTGGTGTCCATCTTATTGGGTAATGATTTTTCTAATGGGCATGTAGTTGCTGTTCCTTGGCAGAATAATTGAGCGATGTAGGTTGTTACGATAATTATTTTTACAAAATGAGCTCCGACTCAACCCAACGAGCCATGGGGTGTCAGTAAGGGTCACGAAATCACCCAATTCACTGTATAAATATCATGGGGTGAATCATCCAGTCGTTCGAAAAAAACCTGCCTTATCTACTCCTGAATGAGACACCTCATCAGCGTCACTGATATCGTGTATTGGTTGCATCATGCAATATTTCACAGGAAGAAAAAGCGTGATAAGCGTGATGTTACATATCGTTCTTGTATATACAAGCATTTGCGCTTCTACACACATATCCTTGACTATGCTGCGATAATTATAACCGGATTGGAAACTTTTGACGTAGATTGGCTCAATGTCGAAGTGCACGCGAACGCCTGTGGGCCTACTCGATATTACTACTCAGTAGCTCGAGCACCAGTCACGCAATATAACGATGGGACGAGAAAGAGAGAGAGAGAGAGAGAGAGAGAGAGAGAGAGAGAGAGAGAGAGAGAGAGAGAGAGAAAGAGAAGAGAGACAGAGAGATCAGGATTTACAGTAGGCATGAGAAAATGTACCAATCGAGGCAAGAGCTTGAACGATATCTTGGAAATAACTAGGAAGATATGGAATACGCACTGAGGTGTCGTAAATACCGAATTATGTCACTTGTATCATGCCCCGCATATATATATCAAACCAGGTGGACGGATATTGAACGACGTTTATCCAAATATAAAGCTATTATTATCTTTTGGACGTAAACATAGAAGATTGAATGAACTACCTGCAGCCTGGAAAGCCCGCCCCATTTCTTCTCCCCAGCCCCTGGGCACCGTCACCAAAGGACCTGGGAGCCCAGGGAAACGGCAGAGGGCCTTGGATTATATGGCGTCGTTTATTGTTGCGCGTTCGCACTTTATTGTTGTTTCAATTACCTTTGTGAGAGGGTCTTGAAACCTTCGGAGAAGTTGACGGCCTCTCCGTTATTACCTCAGCGTACTACCCTGCCTGCCTCTCACTATCATCTCTCTCTCTCTCTCTCTCTCTCTCTCTCTCTCTCTCTCTCTCTCTCTCTCCCTCTCTCTCTTTAACCTGCTCACTTTTCCTCATTCGGTCTCGCTGTTTCGCTTGGCTCGTCGCATGTGCATATCTCTCCCACCCCAACAAGCAACTCCATGGGATTCCAAATACCACCCTGTCCAAACCAGTCTCAACCTCCGATCCGCTTTTGCCACGAGTCCACAGTCATATACGCATGCATAATTTAACGTGCTTCGAACAAATAATAAAGTTTTTGCATGCTGATGAGAGAGAGAGAGAGAGAGAGTAAGAGAGAGAGCGAGAGAGAGAGAGAGAGAGAGTGAGGTAGGTGAAACAACGCTGATTTTGGCTGACGTATAGTTCGAACCCTGTAGCGTCTCATATGTATCGAGCAATCCACTGGCACTGACACATTCTCATTCGAATTTATACCGTGGGCCGCTGCGCGATAGGTACGTAAATATACGAAGGGAAAAGGGTTGCTGCTCGTTTGTGCTTTTTGAGCGAGAGACAGAAATTCCGTTTCCGTTCGTCACTGTTTTTCATTACCGTTATTGTGAAACAGTCGGATTATATGTGTAACGAATGTAGACACAAGGAGTTGAAGGAATAATAACGTATGGTAATTTGATGCAACTCGCATCCCCTGAAAATTTAACATATCCGAATGATGTCTGAATAAATTCTAAGTCTTGCATATCGTTTATTGCTAAGAAAGTTTCGTAGTCCAGAAATTTCCACAAAATGACACATTCAGTTTTCGATCACGTGGACTTGTTTCGTCAAAAAGTAAATATGAGACGGGGAAGGATGATTTTGGCTTTGTTTCAAAGATTTTATAATAAAGTTGTTTTGGCTTTTTTTGCATAATTACCCCATGAAAATGTAACGGCACTTTGTCGTCGTAAGGTAAACAGAGTGTGCTCCTGGCTGGCTGGCAAAGTATCAAATAACCACTGGGTATACGCGAATGGGGTGTACGATTAAAAGATTGGTACGTTGGAGATACTCCTAACGAGAATATACCGTTGTTTTAGCTGGGTAAATTGGAAATGAGTCAAGAAACGAGGAATCGATGACTCTTGAATGACAGGGGAGCATAGAATATTTCTGAGAACATTCAACAGTTTGTAATCGTAAAACTCTTCGCGAATAAAGAGGAAGGCTCACGAGGCAAAGTGTATAATATACCTCCATTATTCCATAAAACCTGTATTCGTATATTAGCTGCGTGTCTGTGTGTGCATTTTACCAACCGTGAGTTTCCGATTTCGCAGCCACAGACTCATCCCGCTGCTACTTCTCAAGTATGCATAACGCCAGTGGGCGTTTCGTACTACAGGAGATATACTGAATAACTCTGGGAAGGGTGAATCTAGGTCAAGTCTGGCACACCAGCGTTCCTTAATTAATTAACTCTTTGCAACAGTAGCAGAAGAAGAAGAAGAAGACGAAGAAGACGTACAATATAACGCGAAGGGTTAGAACAGATGAAAAAGGAAGACAAGGGTGATGGAAAAAAGTCTGAAGTGTAATAGAAAGCTCAAGTGGCTTCATCCAGTCGTGGAGTAGGCTGAAAATAGGGAGTTGAGAACTAAAGTACGAAATGATTCGCTGAGAATGCATGATAAAAGAAATTGACACTTGGGGCCCATTTATGAGCATGGTTTAACGGATGTTTCACATGGCAAGCGAATACCAGAAATACGCAAGTTTAAAACGGGTAGTCTGAAAGAAAACTCTATCATTCGGTGTAGAGAATGATCGAACGAGTGTAATCATCCCTCGTGATAACGCGATTAATATTGAACGGGGTGTGAAATTCACACGTCAAGTGTCATCGTGAATCAAGAAATTGAAGAGCTAACTTTCCTACCTCTTACTTTTTCTTCGCATTACTTTTCTCATTAATTACCGATAAAGCTAGAAGTTCGACAACTCTCATTTCAGTCGGTGCTCTGCTGCACTCGATGAAATGACCTCTTTTTTTGGAATATTAACACGAATTAATTAAAATAATGAAAATAACTCGTAAATATTTCGTTCAATTGTTTGAAACAACGGAAATATTTTGAAATATTTTTGAAACAACGGAAACATATTATCCGGAAAATGATAACTTCGGGAGATACAATTGTTTCGACTCCGCTGATTAAACACGTTTTCCGAGCTCTCATTGTAGGCTCTTGGTATTTGGATTCGGGGTTTATCATCGTCGCAAGATTTCGTCACCGCGAAACTATTGTATGGGAATTCGTGCGAAAGCGGGACAAACCAGCGGGAAGAGCGAATGCGAAGAGACGTAAAACGACGAGGTGACGGGGATAGACCGACAGAACAGGAGAGCACAGGTGTAAGGGTGTTGGGTGAAAAGGCGGCTAATTGGATGTCGGAGGCGCAATCTTGCAGTCTCCATTTGTCATTCCGTAGTGCGTTCTCTCGCCTCTTCATCCTCACATACACTCTTTTAGTCCCTTCAACCCCTTCATCGTTTCACCATTACTCGCCAAGCATAGTTCTATCAACCCCTCCCCCCCCCCCCAAACCACAGTAACATCCCCTTTGTGTTGAACTCACTCGAGCCACGGATCACGTTCACACACATGGACACACACACATGCCCGTATACATGAAGATGATTAAATTTGCCTTTGAAGCCAAGGGTCTGAGAGCCCCCGCTTTACCTGTCCAATGTTACTATCAGTCAGCCTGATTTGTGACATTGAATTCGACTGGATGTTTTTTCAACTGGAAAGTAAGGCGTTCGTACATAGTGGCATCTGCAAACGGCAGAATCACTCAAGGTCTCTTCGGTGCACCGTTATGAGCCGGTGTTCTCATATCAATTACCTTATTCTCAACACTTTATGGTACACAATACGATGGTACTTACTGAATTGAAAAGCCCTAAACTAGAGGCAGTGAATTTCTTCTTGACTTACTTGCAAGGCAAACAGAAGAACGATGCCATTAGATCCTGAAAAAAGTGTGTAAACCAGGTAGTGCAGGGACACAAAACTGCATAATTTCGTTACAGGAACGTTGTTCACGAATTTTATAAAATATTGAGTTCTTTTTACGGGATAAAAGTGAATAGAATCTGGCGAAGGTTCCGGTGTTATAGTGAAGCAGGTTGCGTGTAGGTCGAAGCGGAATAGTGGAACAAGAGCAGGCCGGTGGAGGACTGTATGTATAAGTCCGTCCTCTCCCCCTCCTTCTCCTATTCCACCTTTTCCAACATCTCGTTGTAGCGCTCCATTGACTTTTGCGTCTCTGCATTGTTTTCGACGAGTAACGGCGACAAACATCACTGCTACGCTCAGCGATATAGTTGCTGATCACTCCTCTCTGTTTGTCCACTCTGGAGGATGATGTTTTATGAGTAATGCATTGGATGGAAGGAGAGATGAAACATACGTCACTGGCTCTGTCGGAAAAGCTCATTCACCGTAGTCACTCCGGTTATCGGAGTGGCAAGTTCATTCGTTCCGATCCCTCTCACTTTATTCTCATCACCTCATTTCTCTTTTTCTGTCTTTGGTCGGTGCTTTTTTCCCTCCCGGTGTACTATCGGTTTCTCCGGAACCAACAGTGCATCCCTACACCCTAGGATACATTGCACAATCTTGCCACGCAAAGTTCCTCGCGGTGTTTGAGTTCCCGCTGGATCTCATTCTCTCAAAGATCCTATTTGCAGACCGCAACTGTTTCATGCCTCGAGCCTCGCAGACAGGCTGGACTCTGGCATTCCGAAAGTCAGGATTTTCTGCCAGTTCGCGGTAACCTGATCCAGCTCAGGAACGTCGATAGCAAATGAATCCTCTTATCAGTTCAATGAGGAAAGAGATTCTGTGTTAGTGAGATTGGCTACTTCATTTTTATTGTCACAGAATTAAAGATCATCATATAGTTATGAGTTTTCCAAGCGAAAATTCGTTTATCATAGATTGTACGGATAATTCTCAAACCAATTGCGTCCTCCGCGTGATAACCGTGGAACAGTGACGCTTCTGCTTCATCTGCAATTCATTTTCCGTACGAATTTACGGGTGCAGAGGGGACGATAGATGACAGGAGGCGAGGAGCAACCGAAGGAAAGAGGAAAACGAATGGAAAAAAAAGATGCGCCAGATGTAGGGACGCTGAAAAGAGAAACTTGCTGGCTCGGAGGTATTTGTTATGCGTGAGTGGCAACCAACTGAACTAAAATTGCGGGAAGGAGAGAAACATAAGGATTGAGCAGCTTCGTTCTAGTCGTTGTCGCTACGGGTGAGAATGTTGAAGGGAGAAGAGGGAATAAAGCAGTGCCTCGAGGCGGACACCAATGTCTCGACAAAAGTATAAACTTCGGGGAAAAGTCTGTCTTGCGGGAGAATAAAGACAAAGTTTCACTCGACACTCGGTTGGAGAAGACCCAGGCTATCGAAGAACTTGCATTAACGAGTACCCGTCCAGGTTGAAGGAACTTTTCGTAAGTTACGATTGCGGAACAGTTCTACTGTTTTCTCTATCCCCCCCCCCCCCCCCCGCCCCCAAATTGACTGCGCTATAGCAATATTAACAATGTGATTACAAGGCGGGTCGATTCCTTATTGGAATAATTTCGATTTCTTATGTCATTTTATCATGGACAATAATAATAAGGGTAGATCGTCAGGTATTTCTTTTCTTTTTTTTATTATTTTTTTATGTAATCCATGAGCAAGCTCTAACTTCATGAATTATCAAATGATCGGAAATTTTCGTAAAAATAAAAAAAATGATCATATACGAGATATAAAATAATTTTGATGTATTATTAAATCACATGTACAACGTATACGTTTGACAAGTATATATGTGGTTAGTGCCAGGGGAATAGCAGCAGTTCGAAATCAAGAGTAACGCACAGTTCGTGGATCGCCTATCTGAAGACAACAAGAGACTCAAAGGAAAAGGACCATCGTGAACACAAAAGGGACGAAAAGTAGAAGGATAAAGAATAGCGGACCAGTGAGAGGGAAGGGTGGTTTTCGCGGGAATCACGTAGTTGGTTTATGCGCGGAACCACTCACGCGGTATTTCTCGCGAATTAACTCTCTCCTCGCTCTCTCGCCCCCTATTATGCCGCTATACTTTGCCCCTCGTCTTCTTACCATGCCAACGTATCGCATCACTTATTTTGCGTTTCATAAAACGTAATAGCCGGGTCTCTCGAAGATATTGGCAAAAGGTACACGCATGCTCTGGGTGGATTCGCAAATCAAAAGTTTGGCCGCGTCGGATAAACCTTAAAATATTTTGTACTATTCAAGTGGATACGTTTGAATGCTGAAAACCAGGATAACAATTGATTTTTCATTGACAAAGTCAAGCAGTGCTCGTGATAAACTAGCGAGGCATATGACATCGATTCAATGAGCAACACTTGACATTCGAATTTTCAAAAACGATGCGAGCATCCGTTTCGTAATCAAAGTCTATATCAATCTATTCAGAGCTGGTAGTAGCCCGTTTTCTTCATCTCGCTCTAATGTGATATAATATGGCTCCTTGTGTTTCAGCGAGAGTGTTTTCATACTTTTGTCGTGAAAGTAGTGGGTAATCATTTGTCAAGGAACTCGCGCGGAAATTTTCACCTTTTCTGGCTCTCGACTCATGTGCCAACGAAATATTACATGTTCTTGCGACGCGCTAACGTTCTTGGCCGTGAAACGAAAAGGGTCGACTATCCTCCATTCGTTTTCCGTCCTATGCGCGTCGTTCTCGTAGTCCTCAACGTGGCGAGTTGAGTAAACCACGAGAAAGAGAGGTAATGCGTTCACTTCGTTTTTCCCTGCCCTCCAGATATATATACCATATTACTCGAAGCGTTGCCGTGATATTTCACCATCATCGCTATTAAAGGCCATTTCGCGGATGAAGAATAACGATGCGAACTTCGCACGAACACGCGAGTATTTTGCGAGTAGTGGAAAAGATACCCTCATCTTCGGGGTTCCTTATATTCCTCATGGAGGACAGAAAATTCGTGATGTTGGCATGGTGAGTCGTATACAGTAATGACTTTCAATGATATCCTAATCGGTTAATACACACATCGAAGAAACATAACAAGGAGAATGTAAAAATATTCGCGCTACAACGAAAATCTCTGAGATTCCCACATTTTTCAAGCGCAGTGACTCTTTCATTCGTAGCATTTATTAACGTTAATTTAAATTTTTCAATTTAATCTTTTCTTTTCTTACGCGTCTACCGGTACAGAATAATGCGAGAAGAAACTGAAAATGTCAATGACGCTCCAATGAAGCTCCGAGAGTATATCTTTCCTTGGCTATGTTTAAAAAAAGATATCAAAGATGAAAGAAAATAATAGAGAAAACGAAAAAAAAAAAGGAAAATACCTTTAACGTGTTTGCGTGTTGGGATAGAAAAAAAAAAATATAATTGCGAAAGAAAGAGAAAAGTGTCGGTGTATAGTCGATAAGGGAGAAAGTAGAAATAGTAAAAAGTACTGTCTCGTCTAGATTCGTTCCTACACAGCGTAATATCTATCCCCGTTCTCCCCCCCCCCCCCCCCCCCGCGCCCTCCAACCAGTCCGATACTCGACTCTGTCGCGTATGCTCGACAGTTGATATTCAGAGAACGTCGGCCAATCTAGGATTTCTAGCAGAATTTGGCGCTTGTGTTGAAACGATACTGCCGGATGATGAGAGGAGGCGAGAGACCGCAAAATCGAAGTAGAACGAGAACGTGAGCTGGTGGAAAGGGACACGTGGCCCAGCACCAAGATTATTGTGAGTTGGTGCGCGCAACGAGGCATTATGCTCCAACTGGGGCCCTACGTGTGCGGTTATCAACAGTGGATTTCGCACAAATTATATAGACTGCCAACCAAACTACTTTCAGAAGCCAGAACCGCTGATAGATAAACCACCAAAAAGTCCGAATATCAACTAATTTCACGTTTACCGCAAATTCACGATAAACTTTACATCTCCAAGTAGCACGCTACGTATGATAATACAGTAGGAGAACAGTCAACGAATAATTAAAGAAAAAATAAACGATTTCTCGAGTCACGTGTTCAGACAAAGTACTCATCATTATTACTTGAACGATCGCGCTTAATATATCGATACCGAAAAATCAAGCTGCCAATCGTCGATGTTTAACGTCGCTAAACGTCAGATATTCGGTTTCTAACGAGACACTTAAGTAGATACTGCAAGAGGTAAATTCGTTGAATGGTCAATTACTTATTCCTCTTCGAGCTCCAAATTGTATCAAAAATGATAGGCGGTGCCAGTATAAAAGGCACATTACCAGCGGAAAGTGTTATATAGACGATGAGTTATGAGCACGATGTATCTATGCTTCGATTATTTGGGGTTATATCGTTTCATAAACACTTTATAGGGCCATAACACACGATTCATCCGGATAATTGGGGGCTTGCTGCTCTTACCATTCGAGTCTTGTTTCACTCTCCTTCGTGCATTGGCAGTTCGAGCCTGGTGCAGCACGCAATATACGTGCTGCACTTACCCCGTATATGCCGTTCTGAAACCGAAGAAAGAGCCAGCGAGACTAGGATTGGAACGAACATAGAGCATATTACGTCGAGGAAAAACGCGATAACCAGTTCAATGGAATTCTCTTCTAAAAATAGTTGGGGAGTTTCAGAAATTTATTGATAGAAGTTGAAGTACCCTCCGTTTGGAAGGGAAAGCTAGGAAAAGTGAAAAAAAAAAAAAAAAAAAAAACACGGTGGACAACCGATTGTCGTTGGAGGAGCGCCAATCCTCGATTAATTGGCTCGAATTGCCGACGGCCCCTCGTTAGCCTCTATACTCTGCTCGAGTTACTGGCTCTCCTTGATGTAACGATTGCCCCATGGTGGAAAGCTTCCCTTCTACAACGACGTTTCACTATACTCCTGCCATTGCCCATCGACTCCACCTAACAATATCGTGACGAGACTATCCGGCTTCGGATAGCCCACCAAGGCGTTAGCCGACTGAACCCCACCACCTATCTCGATCCTCCGCGTAGCAGAGAGGAGACAACCCTCGATCGTGCTGGAAGCTCCATTATTAGGTGGTGCCCCTGGGATAAGGATGTCTCGAGACGACACTTGACGAACCAAAGTGCGAGATCCTTTCCCTGATACACGGACTTCTCGTCATCGACCTGACCATATTCTATGCGCGCGCCCCAAAAAGAAATAATCTATATAAATGCAAAATACGAAAATCGACACGTCCTCCTTTTTCTCGACATCATTCCTCAAAAACGCAAACGAGCAAACTCAAACGCTCCAGAAATGCAACGTATTCACGCCAGTTTTTTTTTTTTTTTTTATGTGCCAACGTTATGCCATTGCAGATTCATGACCAGCTGCGGAGAATGCAGTGGGTTGTGAGAAACCATCGGGGATGTTGTTGCCATTCACGCTTTGTATGTATCGAATAATATTGCGATCCTATAGTATACGACGTCTCAAAATCGCATAAACGGGCTTCTCTTTGAGAAAAAGCGAGAACGCGTCCTCGAATGTAAAACAAAGATCACAGGGACCTGATAGTTCGTCACGAGCCTTGGACAGTGACCACCATATGTGTTTCCTGCAGGATTGGTGGCTTAAGGATTTAGAGGTGCTCGTAAAAAGCTCATAAAAAAGTACGGAGCAGGAGACTTTTACTGGCAGGAAGCTGACGCGCTACATTGTACCACTTTTCCCAGCCGTAAATAAAAAATATCCACGAGATCCCAATGAATTTCCAGATAAAACAAAGTCGTGAGTCATTTAGATACCCGCTACGACCGACCTGTCTCGAATCTTCATTCAGTTTC
Source organism: Rhorus exstirpatorius (assembly GCA_963564615.1). Taxonomy (NCBI): domain Eukaryota; kingdom Metazoa; phylum Arthropoda; class Insecta; order Hymenoptera; family Ichneumonidae; genus Rhorus; species Rhorus exstirpatorius. The sequence continues at coordinate 37,299,751 of OY751313.1, forward strand.
ACTGCCTCCATTTGGGACAAACAGTTGAAAAATAAAAATCTATTTCTGTCGTATAATTCATTGAACATTGACATATTTTCTATGAAATGTTTTTTTTTTTTGCTTCGTACTATTAGATTGTTCTAAAACCATCGAGAATAAACCGTCGGAGATCGGAGACTTGAAACTTTTCCAAAAATAATTTCACTGAATCTCATGATTTTCGGTTTTGGTAAACTCTTCAGTTCCATGGACCAAACCAGGTTAGTTATATCCGCAAAATTCCAAAAGCCCGTTTTTTTTTTCCTTTAAGACTAAACACTTTATTCGATACATGCTTTTGGCATAATAAGGGAAATCGCATATAAAACGGGATGAAAACTTGGCCCCGGTCCACGGACGTCAAATTGCGATCGACCAACGAGATACGGATCGATACGTGTCTCTCTCTTAACGGAGAGAGAGAGAGAGAGAGAGAGAGAGAGAGATAAAGATCTAATATGTTCTTGATGGGTGACTACCATCAGTTATCCGCCAGGTTACTCCCGAGGTATTTACGTGAGTTACCTCAAGCATGAGCATCACCAAAAGTTTCAGGGTGAGCCGTGATAACTAGATCCAAGCGAACTTGTGATCCAATAACAGTTTGTGGCAAAGTTGAGGCGCCTCGGAGCTCTCAAAGCTCAAGAAAGGGGGAAAAAAAAGGATAAGTTCTCTCGTACCGCATTGATGTCGAAACTATCAACTTGTCGCCATATACGCGTGCGTTTGTGCGAGATTGCTTATTCAAAATATACAAGTTACTAATTGTATACGATCTGTTTTCTTAACTCAGGACACGTAACCGCATCACTCGCTATGGCTTTAAAAAAAAAAAATTAAAAGCGGTAAGTTTTTATTTCTCCGTCGTCCACTAATTGATCTATAGTTGTTCTACTAATTGATACGATATCCGTATGACCCGAATGTATAAAACTATTCGAGGGAAAAAGTGAAAGATCTGATTGCATAGAATTGAGCTTACCACGAAAAATACGTATTAAATTCCCGTGGAACTCTCCAGCTTGAAATCTTTCGGAAGCCAATGTACGAAGGAAAAAAAAAATTACCCAGTTCACGTGCTTTAGGCATGCTTATAATATCTCTGTGCATACGGGTAGCACGAACCAGTAGCGAATAAAGAAAGTGTACCTACAGTTTTAACTCTACCGTGGCGTGACGTTGGAGCTCGAGGGTTTTTCTCCAACTCAACCACATGTATATATATATATATATATCCATGCATGTGCATGCACGACGGTTTTTTATCCGTGAATGCGTAGCAATGGTTAAAATTGCCGGTTGGGCGACCCAGCTCGTGGAAAGAGAATGGAGAGAGATAGGGAAAAAAAAGAAGTGTACGTCCGGATTTATCATTTACCCGCTCTCACTGTTTCCGCTTTGTAATTAGAATTTTTTTTTTCTCTCATACAAAGCTACAGGAATACCAGGACATTGCTGTGTCGTGGACAATCGTGTTTCCAGACTTTTTTCGATCTACCACATCGAGAATATACTCTGTAACCGTGCAAAATTTGGTTCGCATCTACGGAAGAAATGTGTGTTGGAGACCGACGATGGGCCCATGCTTAATAGACCCATCCACGGAGTAGCCCCACTTTCTTTTTCAGTGTTGTTTTTTTTTTTTTTTCTCAACGCAAAAATTTTCCATAGAACGCTTGCAACAATTATCCATATCCAGAGTACTTATCTAGAGCCAGAGGCTGTATGCGAGAGAGTAATATTTTCACATACCGAGAGTGTGAAAGGTTTCAGTGCATTTTATCACCCAAACTATCACAATACAGTCATCCCTTATATCAAGGGACTAGTAAAAAAACGCACCTTCGAGCTTGTTGGGAATGTCTCGGTAGCACGTTAAGTCAATGATAACGATGATATGCAACAAAATCTTGATGTCGATCGAACGAACGAAAAAAAAATGACATTGGATTGGCACGATTTTTTTGAACTCATTCAGTCGAGAGAGGTCTTCCTATCACGGAGATTCGCGACGCCATAAAGTTGGAGGGGCTGAGATGACACCATTATTTACTCTTGAATAAGCCTCAAGGTGTGTCAAAGATATTAAATTAAAAAAAAAAAAAATTAAACTCCCCATTGAACCGACGAGAGAATAAATTTCTTTCTCAAGCTTCGTCGTCTTTCCACACCACATCCAGGTGCTTAATGAGCTCTTCATCTCTTTCCCATAATGCGTTTTTCGCGCAGCTTTCAGAAGTTTGCAAAGTATTACCCCAATATTCTTAGGCTCTCTTGATTCTTGTACATTCAATTCTCCAAGGGTGGCTCTTTGATTTTTATTTTTGATCTATTGATCGGATACTCGGATCGAAAACTCGTTAAGGCTTGATGGAAATCAGTAATAACGCATTTATCGTTAAAAATAAAAGTTCGAACGACGCGGAACACTCGTATATAAAATATATATATATATACATATATATATATATATTGTGACGCAATTTTCTGGTTTTTGGCGTCACAGGTCGTCCCGACCAGGGTTTTCTACGAGTTCGTACCAGTTATCGTAATTTTAGCGATTAGCGTGTAAGTTCAGTTTCCGGTTTTGAGTTATCGAAAGCTATCGTCCCGTAGTTATCGGATCAACGCGAAGTAAAACACCGAGTTACCGTGGATAGGGGCCGAAACAATGAGCCACCCGGTATATTCGGTGTCGAAGGAAGTAATTCGTGGGAGTCTAAAGGCTCGAGTGCGACTCTCGACGCTTCGTGAAAAGGTATGGGTAAAGAAGGGCAGGTTGAGTTCCGTTTCTGTATGGAAGGCCGTGGGCGTATGGGCCCGCGATTCCCCATCCGCCACGGATTGCCCAATCGCACCGTTACCGTAGTATTAGTTATAGTTGGCTCCGATTTACCATGCCAGAAGAGGACCCCGCGAAGGACGATCATCGCGAGCAACAGGATCCACCCGCCACAACATCTCGGCGTGTCTACGTTAGTCGTTAACGCATATTCGTTTATCGAGTTTCGCGTTATCGTTCAATTGAGTTTCGCGTTATCGTTTGAATTTGCCGGTCAGTCACGCTTCGAGATAAGGCGCTCGAGTCGTTGTGACGTCAGGAGACGAGGAGGATCAAGAGTTCTCGTTACGCGTGCGCGGACTCGTCCCCCTCTATCCTCGTTACCGTCTCGATCAATTTACCTGTTCGATTCGTTCTCTTTCGGCTTAGCTCTCGATCCGAGCGGTTCACCGCTCGGGAAGCTCCCGTGATGTTACCGCTTTGCTCTCGTATCGCTACGCTATCGTTTCTCTCGAGCTATCTTTTTAACGTTCTCGCCTTCTCCGATATCGTCCGTTACCGAATTTGCTCTCGTTTCGTTCCGTTATGCTACCGTTTCCTCGAACTACCTTTGTGTGATCTCGTTTGCGAATAATTTCTGTTCTCGAGTTACCGAAATTATTTCGTCGTTGTCGTCATGCTGGCGTACTTTCGAGCTCTCTGTCCACGTTCCCGTCTCCGAATTTATCGTCGCTATCGGAGTAATTTAAGCATCGGATTCATCGTCGTTACCGCAGTTGTTTTGCGTTACGGCATTGACCGTCGTTATCGAATTTATTTAAGTACCGAGGTTATCGTCGTTATCGAATTTAGTTAAGTACCGAATTGAGTGTCGTTCTCGAATTTAGTTAAGTATCGACGTCACCGTTACTACCGACCTTTTCTATTCGCTATCGCATTCGCTATCGGGACTTGCGGTTCGATCTCCTATCAGTTATCGAAATTATGAGCTATCGTGAGCGGAATTAATAAACTAGCCTGAACCAAGGCCCCATACGTTATTTTTCGAGTTGAGTTCATTTATTTCAGATTACGTTTTGGAAGGCACTCGAGAGTTAGCCAGCCGTCCACGCCCTCTCTCCACAACCTACACACTGAGCGAATCGGGTGTACCGTCACCGATCTCGCCATCCAACACGCCGGCTTCCCTTTTTGTGTTTCGTTTACGTCCCTATCAAGTTCCGGTTAAGTTTCGCGGGTTTGGTAATTCCCGCCGGTCAATTAAAAAGATTACCTGGCGCTCAACGGCTCTCCCGGCGTCGAGGATGGTGAGATGGGCCGAAGGTGACACGAATCGCGAGATTCCCGTCACAATATATATATATATATATAGTCGTGTATAGCTGAAGAACCATATGCTTTTTCTTCTGTCGACATCGGCGAGAAGAGACCGCACGACGTATTACGTGACGTGCCGGTGACAACGCTCGTGACATCCTGTCTTACTAGCCCGCACCGCATCTTTTGCCAACTATTCTTTTCGTTTTTTTCTTCTCTCAATAATCGTTCGATCCACTGTTCCATGATTCACGCGCGCGGGGAGCAGCATGCACGGTATGCATGTGCCTGAGGTAGCGAAGGCTTTTTCGCAAGCGTGACGCGCTTACCAACCGACAGACGCACGGTGAGTCCGAGAGATGGATTCAAGTTGGGCCCACGACAATCGAGGTGGTCCTCACCGTTGCTCTTGCCTCGGGAACCGCGAGACATCCAGGATAGCCGCACAAAGCGATTGCACGGGCCTTCCTGGATGCCCCGACTGTCGCGGTAGCCCTTATGGTGATACAATGCCTTCGGCATTATGTTCGAAAGAAAATAAGAAATAAAATAGCAAGCGAGACGAATGAAAGGAAGGAACAACCGGTAGTGAGAGGAGTATGTAATTCAGGCAAAAATGGCAAAACCACGCGGATCAAGCGACAAGGTGGTCACACCAATTCCGAAAGGTTTTTCTGACAATTAAATTTCTAATTAACTTTGTGGATTTTTTTTCTGAATCATGAGAATGTCCCATTTTTCGTTTAATCGTGAACATTGACACGTTACTCAATTATTACATTCCTGATACGTGTTAATGATGTTTTATGTGATACCTTTCGGACCAATTAGGATTTTCGAAATTATTTGTCGCGTTACATTTTTCTTTATTCCTGTAAAGCCATATAAAATCGAAAACCATGCAAAAAAGACTGTCCATTTGCGCGGATAATAATCGGTGGAGGATACCATTGATACCATTGGAGTTCTTGTGGCATCCACGTAGGTATTACGATTTCCTCTTTCGTCTTGTCGCCTGAACGAGCTAATAGGGGCCATGCACCACCTGTCCGATATTGCGAGTGTATTCCGTGATAATAGCTTGCGAGTCAACACTCGAAGGACGATGCTATTGTTCTCAAGTCAGAGCAACTTTTTACCGTCAACCGAGTATAAGCTACTTTCATTTGCCGCTGCTCCCCCCCCCCCCCCCCCCCCTCCCTCCCGCCGGTAAATTTTATGGATTTGTATCGTACACGATTGGTCGAAAATCCAAGTAAGTTAAAGTTTTGCGTAAAAGGAATTTTGTATTACGTATAAGAAAATTTAACTCAATAATAATATTATTTGACGACAAGGTAATAATTGTTAAATATTCGGATAGGACGAGTGAGAGGAATGAGAGGAGAACATGGAAGGAAGTCGCCCTTTGTGTATGAAGTTATAATACAGTATTTATGAGTTGAACGTGTATGAAGAAACCAGCAGATGCACGAACGTTTTACCGAAATAAATGCAAACTCGGATACATTTACGTATATATGTAATATGTCCCCAAGGAGCGAACACCGGTCAAGAATAGAGGTCGGAAGTGGCTACGTCGAGAAACTACGACGTCACAACGGGGTCTTACCTCAACGCCCACACTTTTATCCTTGACAAAAGAGCATTGTTGGGATCTTTCTCTCCATTTTTGCATTAATTTTTATTTTTATTTTTTATCCCTGTTACCTTTCTTAGTACCCGACGCTTGTGCGTCGTAATCTCATACAGAAGACATATGAATGCCTCTTGGGTACTTGTAATGATTGTCAACGAAGATCCCTGTGAAATATTAAAAAGTGTTCGCAAGAAAATTTGACATTCCCAAAGTCAATTTATATTCGATGATACGGGCGTTTGTGAGTGAGAAATTCAATATGCCAAGGCAAAGAAGATAAAAGTCATTAGAGAGGAGATTCCCGAGGCAAGTTTCTTCGGCCGAGTTCATGGCATCGCGGTGCAACGAAGATACGTAAATGAATCCATATCTGGTGTAAGTATATACGGAGAGTGAGAATGAAAAGATCCCGTGAAATAATTCGTAAGACCGCTGTCATTCATAATTTACAGAGGAGCGCGGGCAGCCAATATCCAGAGCTCGGTTCATTGTTGTCTCGTTAAATTAGTTGTTTATCATATTAAGCCGTGTCTTGCTCAGGCTGAGCTGTCTCTTGGATTCGCTCTCGCTCTCTCTCTCTCTCTCTCTCTCTCTCTCTCTCTCTCTCTCTCTCACACACACACACACACACACACACATACACATACACACAAACTCTCTCTCTCTCTCTCTCTCTCTCTTCAACCTCCGACTCAATATCTCGCCCCATTGTTAAATTCACGTCACGTCTTGTGCGCTTACACGTATGATCTTGGACTTTTTTAGAGTTGTCGACGAAGATACGAAGACGAAACGGCAATCGAGGGTATACGTCATGTGATGATGCCTTATTGGCGATCGTCGTTTTGAGAATCATCAATCAGCCAATAATAATATTGTTTCCAAGAACTAGTTGGCGGAATCTCTTCTTGGGAAAAAAGAAAAATAATTTTTATCGATTTAGACACCCGGAATTTGGTTATAAGTGTTTGGGAAAAAAATTGTTAGGTTATTAAAGCTAATCTTGGTTCGGAAGGTAAAAAAAAGTTTACAGATGATTAATATTGGTTGTCGATTTTTTTCAAAAAATGCATTCGAAAATTGGTTAGTTTAAAGATGCATAAATGGATAAAATTAAATATCTCAAGAGAGTCGTGATCAAACTTCATTAAAAAAAAACGTTATTTGAGGTTGATTTGGACTGTAAAATGTATCAACATGACGATATCAGATGCATATTTTTATAATGACGATTTTGCGAAGCCCCTGCACATAACGAAGAGGTTGTGTCGTCAAGGCACCAGGATCTAATAATACAGAACCAGTGTGTGTACTAGTTCGTAACACCTTGCTTCCGTTTGGAACTCTACAAAGGCAGCTAGTCAAGATACTGGCGGTATACGCGTCGTCTAGAATCCCATTGTATCCCCGGACTCCCGCCTGTAAACCAACCTATATCCTTAACTCGGGAGTCATCCTAACGTCCCCTCCAGCCCCCCGAAGCTTCATCTCCCGGACCTTGGCAAACTGGCAACACGTCACGTGCAATGCACCCACGTTGGATGAACAAACAAAGCCTTGGGCAAGACCTGGTAGTTCCTCTATGGCCTTCGAAGAGAGACGATGACATGTGTGAGCCAATAGCCTCGAAACTATCTCCTAATATCCCGAACGACGATCCAATAATACGGGTAGTCACTACTGCACTTTTTGACGAATTATTATTACCGCGTGAAGAACGACTCATTAAAGTGCGACCTCTGTAAGGCTAGCAGAGCAAATTCCTGAAAATAAATGTACTATATGGCAAAGTTTAGTGCTATTTATGGGCTTGTTTTTTGCTATAATTATTATTTTTGTGTTCTTATCGTGCAGCAAGTAATTAAAAAGTATAAGCGTTCTGCTAGCGTAACATGAAGCTGGCAGAGCACTGGTTATTTCTTGGGAAATCAATTAATTATGCAACATGATATTTAAGTGGTTTTTATATGTTTTTCGTATATCCAAGGCCTTAGTTATAACCCTTAGTTTTCAAATTTCTCCAGATATCGACGCTTGAGGATCCGAGACATCCTCTGAAACGAGCATCAGTCGCCTTTCCGGTATCATGGAAACGAATCACACCACATATTAATGCTTTTTATGCACCTCTTAATTAACACCACCCCATACAAAATTTTTTTAAAATACCACCGCTAGAGACCCGAGCTACGCTCTAATAAGAGCATATCAAAAGCACATAATCCCAAAGCACAGTCAGAGATGAAAAAATGTGTTTTTGTTATTAAAAAACCTTTTTCCAAGACTCGATTCTGTACACACATACACACTATAATACTCGATCACCCTCGGCATTCACACATTCACAGCTGAAAATAGTGGTGGAAAAATAATCTTAAAATTTCAGGACCGAAAGTGATTGGAAGCGAGAAAGCTTCTCCCATTCAGGGATCAAAAAAGTGCCTCGATTGTGCTTTGACGTACTTCGAAAAAAGTGCAGAGTACTTTTTTTTCATTACCCTCTAAACGGCAGTAGCACTAAAATAATAATTTGAGCAAAAAATTAGCACATAAATAGCACTTAATTTTTCTACGTAGTAGCAATTAATTCTTGGAACTTCGCTCTGCTAGCATTGCAGAGGTCTTTAATCTTTCTATATACTCGAGGAACACTGAATCAATTATATTTGTATAGTTTCAATATAAAATAAGCTCGATCGATTTGTAACTCGCTATCAGTTATGGCAAACGTATCGTGATATCTTCGCAATAATTTTATGCGACTAAAGCACCCGCACATGCTCGAGTCCTAAGAGGGTCGAGTGAAATCGTGACAAGCTATGGAACGCGAATAAGGGTATGGGTATATTCTTACACGACTTCTTGTCTGCCTACGATCTTCCCTTTTTTTTTTCTTGAGTACCGAAAGCCATGGCTATAAGTGGAAATCGTTGTAACTTACTGAGAGTCTTTCCATGAAATAACGATTCATCGCTTCCGTGATTTACTCATATGGTGAGGGGGCACTTGGAAAGACATCGAGAACATAACGATGATTTATATAAATGACGTAATTCGGCATTACTTTTCCCCGTTATAATTCTGCAACTTTGCAATGAGAGAAAAAATAGAATATTCCATGAGGTAAGATTTCAGTCACTTATAGATAAGATTACTTTTTCAAGAACATGTGGAATAGTCCTTTAATGTGAATTAATCATGGAATTTTTCAAATGTTCTTTGTTTGTTCGTATTTTTTTTTTTGAAGTTTGACTCTTTGAGAATAATGATTCATTGTGGTGAGTAAAAACAAGTATTATTTTCAATCTGTAGGGGCAATCTTGTACCGAAACTTTAGACGCTTTTTCGAATCATGTTAAAAATATTCTATACATGTGGAGTTGACGGGTTTTTCTTCATCGTATATACTAGACAATAGATGCAAATACCTCGAGCGCTTTTACCCTATCTTCTTATGTTTTATGTACTCGATTCCCTCGTACGCTCTTCGGCCTCACCCTATACATGGCCCTACTTACGTTGTCCACCCTACCATCCATACGGGACCTTTCTATATAATCCAGCGGGAGAGCCCGGAGATCGTAGAGTATAGAAGGTATCAATCGCGAACAGATTTGAATCTCCAATGAATATTTGCTTCCTTTTTCGATGAAGAAGCACAGTCAGTATTCCACTCTTTTTTTTTCTGTATCCCTTCATCCATTGATAATGCTATCTGCCTCTCTATCTCGACGATATACGTGAATTACGAAGCTGCGTGAGAAGCAGAAAAAAGCTTTTATCGGGAGAGCGAGACCAGAGGGACAGAGATAGAGAAATAAAGGGAATGAGAGTAAGGGTGTTCCTTCACTTTTCTTCCTTTCGATCGTCGCCACGAAGAGGAACACTGAGGAAAGAAGAAGAAGAATAAGAAGAAAAAGGGAGGATCCGTGTATTGTCGAGCGATAGTAAATTTTTAGTGCAACTATCGAGAGAGAAATGATTGGATATAGTACAGTTTGTCGCTTAAGGTTACTTTTCATCCAGCCGGGAGCAGAACACTCTCGGTTCTCTCTTTGAGATTTTTCTAACGGCTATAGATGGCAAGAGGATAAATTTCAGTATCGAGATTTCGTTAACTATTATAAGGTCGTCCTTATTTAGGGCTCGGACAAATTTTCTAGCAGACGCCCCCCAAATCGACTCCAAATAATTCAAAAACAATTCCATAATTTCTTCAAATTCTTATCTCAACTCTAACTCCACCTACTAAAAATAAGTGGGTGGATTTTCCCAATTTAAAACGCACTGAATTAGTAACATTTGTTGCATTTGAAACTATCACCATTGGATTCCTGAGAAATTTTTACCCCAAGAAACACTGGTTATCGAATAGTTTTGGATTGTTTATACGAGAGTTATAGTACTTTGAAAATGCAAAATCCCAAATCGCACTCGAGTGGCATGTATGTATGCTCAATAGAGGTGTGGTTCTTACAATTTAATTGTGTAGCGTTTTATTTCTCCTTCTCTTATAATTTTATCAGCAACAATAAGAAGAACCGTTTGGAAAGGACTCATGTTACATCTTACATCCCTATAAAGGAAGAAACTTGATTTATATTATTAGCTTTAGATGATCCCAAATACCTTTTATCCCAACAAAAAGTAAATATTGAGGTTTGTATCACGATGTTGTAGAAAAATAGAAGCATAACAAAATTAGCAGGGTCCAGTTACCGAAAATCGGTATGAAAACATTCATTATTTTTATATTTTTTAAATACAATATTTTCTTGAATTGAAGAACTAAGTCAGATTTAGAGGTTGTGCAATTTTTCTAGAATGCCTGGTACGTTGATGTGAATTTTTACAGGATTATTTGAAAATTATTACTCTTACAATGAAATATATACTGAGGATATTGCCGAAACACGTGTATTTTAAATGGAGAAATCCACCCACTTAGTAGGATATGTTAAAGTTGAGATAATCTGAAAAAATTATAGAATTGTTTTTGAATTATTTAGAGCCGATGTGAGAGGTGTCTGTTAAAAAATTCGTCCATCCCTAAATAACGACCACTTCAATATATATATACATGTGTGTGTGTGTATGGGTGTGTGTGTGTACTGAAACATTTTAATTTTTTTCCAAAGCTTTTGTTGTTAAAAAATTCTACTTGACAGTGTTGTATGTAAAAAAAATAATATAATAAAAAAATTAAGATCTGAAAAAGCCTCAGCCTCATCAGTTTTTGAAATCAACCAAGCGCGAATAAGCCATGAAATTTTGAAAAAGTGTAACAAAAATATCTCAAAATATCTTGCTTGACAAGCAATTCGGCCGTTCACGAAAAAAAAAAAAAAACTAGAATATAATCGCTGCATCGTTTTCCTAACTCCCGATGTGAATTTATCGAATATTAACGGCTGACAGTGACGTGTCAATTTTAGTTACGCGTCGAACGATCATCTTGGGTATAATCTTTCGTGCGAATTAGTTCGTGGCATATTCCCAAAGTGAATGCCGATAACGACGGCTACGACAGAGAGAGAGACAGAGAGAGAGAGAGAGAGAGAGAGAGAAATATACAGACATATCGAAGAGATAAATGGCACAACGTTGGACCCTTTAAGGTTGCCTCTGACTGTACTGTGAGACACAATGACGACGTCGAGACCACGAAGACGTGACACGCATTGGCTCGCGAGAACGTTATTCGCGACGTGCATGCTAATGCCCGACCGGTGGAAATCACAAACGTCAACCGGAGCAGCAGCATCCAAAGCTCGCATCTATATATATATATATATATATATATATATATATATGCACGCGAGCACAGAGATATGTTCACACACGCGGAATATATGTAGCACGTGACGTATAACTTTGTGCGGATACTTCGCACACCTGTAACCGTAGGGAAAATACACGGGGATTGGTGCCTATCGGGATTTCCTGTGCGATTCAATTCGACACCTGTCTTGGCTTTCTCCCGAGCAAATCGTGCACGCGCTCTCAGGCCGACCAACGATTCACGCGTCCACCTCTCACGTACACACATTTATGTACGGGAGACCGAGGTGTTTTGAAACAGAGGTGATTTGAAACAACACTGATTATTGGCGTTATTTAAAACCGTTATCGGGGTTGGCAATATTGCAATTTAGCCGCTTCCCGCCGCCCGCGGGCCCCTCAGTTCACGTCCGTGACTCAAGGTGGTTTTAAGTTCCGCCAAATCAGTGCTGTTTAAAATCACCTCTGTTTCACAAAACCTCGGTCTACCCTACCTAAATTTATTAGGTCTCAATTAATTTATTATTCGATTATTCATTAGGTTATTCGATCGACCCAAGTTCTGATGCGGCAGAATCTCGTAAGAATCGGTCGCGCTTGTAGCGCCTAATTTACACGTACGTGCTCTACATAATTTACATGTACATGATTGAGGAAGGATTGTCTTGTATCGGGTTATCAATAATCTGGTCAGAACGAAATGTGTTCCTACTAACCGATATTTTATTGAGCTATGGTATCGACCAATGTTCCTTTATAGCTTTTTTTTTTCTTGCCTGAACTTCAGTAATCGCGCCCGTATGGTCATGGCTAGGTTCATGAACGAAAAGCTAGGTCATTTCGTTCATGGCTAGGTCCATGAACGAAACCAACCCCCGTCGTCACGGCAATCTTCATTCTCCTTCAACTCTTCGTCCCTCCTCTCCTATACTTCTCTTCTTCGGCTAGCGTCGCTTATGACGCAACTAATCGTTGAAATACGTGCAAATATTTATTCCCTTAGCTGTCAGGTGCAAGCCGCGAGTGCCAGAAAGCTTTTCATGGTGTCTCGCAGACACGGCATTTTCACCGACAAAGTGGTTTTTGTGGCTCGCATAGAGCATTTCTGGAGAACGAAGACATCGGGGAAATATTGCTACCCGCCACAAGCTTCTCTCTCTCTCTCTCTCTCTCTCTCTCTCTCTCTCTTTCTCAGTTGTAGAGACGCATCGTTGGATCAGAATCCTCACACTACCTTCTTGCCACATTTCCACAGTTCATAAAGCTACGTTTTGTTATACTTGCCAAAATAAATTCCCGCATATTTCGTCCCGAGGTTCTCAACGGAAATATGAAAATCCGAGAACTGGGAAATAATTTAAACTATTTTTTTTTACTAAAGTCAATTTTTTGTAGTGATCTTGGAAATGGGGTAAGCTGCCAAGGAAACGAATACTCGAGGGATATGACGGTTTTCCATTTTTCACAACCTCAGAAATTTGTCAGTGAATCTCTCGTAACTAATTCTTTTTCAAGTAAATCGTTGCTACATTACTGGAAAAAAAAAACTTCACGAGTCGTTTGCAACTAAAGGCGATTAATAATATTAATTTACAGTCGTAACCGATAAAATCTGTCCTTTTCCTGCACTGAATGAAAAAAAAAAGAGAAAACGACTATTCGTTAACATCTTATTTAATATATTATCTTGCAAAGATTACATTTATCGGCAGCAAAATTTTTTTCCGCATAGTGTGGGACGTGCGGTACCGAGACTCGAGAGAAAATTACGATGATTTACCAAACAGCTAAATAAGAAGGAAGACGAAAACGTTGTCGAGAAGGCAAGAGAGGCTCGCCCAAGTTAGACGAGAATAAGATTGGAGCCAATCGCGCCACATCTCGGGGCAACTATGGAATTTCATCCGGGATTCGTCTTTGCATTCCCGCGGGAAATCGAATTATTAAAGGGTTTCGAGCGACGCCCTGGGGGCAGAGAATTTAACTTCCGGCATGAAGCACGCGACCAGAAGGCTGATGGAAAGGCATGGGATGCAAAAATAGAGGGAAAAAATTGTTTTGCCATGGTGGTTGAGCGCGGTGCGCATAGAGTTTGGTGCCCGTCTAGGTGAATTTTCGTGCGGAAAAGCAGACTTGCGACGGCAATCGGAAGCAATCGCAAAATAGAGGACATTGCACGACTCGTACCAAATACAAATGACACGCAAAAACACTGCTTCAACTGTTTGTTTTATTCTGAAAATGGTGAATGCGGGAATCTAAAATTATTCAAACCACCTTAATCCAGCTTCTTCCTGCTCCGGTGGCTCTTTTTCTTTCCTCATTGTTCTCATTCATGCTCGTATCTCTCTTTTCTGCCCTTTCTCAAGCCAGTTGGGATTACCCTCAATTGGCTTGCTCCAGAGGAAAAAAAGTTACTCGGTGACGATTATATGCCGGAAACTTTTCAGAAATTTTTTAATGAAAATAAGTGCTGTCTCGAGATTGGCTGGTTAACATCGATACGCAAGTAAATGATTCTTATGCAATCACAAAGTCGTATGAGTAATCGCTATGAAAATTTAATTACGTGACTCCCGAATGTACATGATCGCGCTCTATCATGTGTATGTTGATATGTTCGCGACAGAATTTAGACCTCGTAACTCGAAGCTATGTACGGGAGGCTGTGAAAAGCGTCGAGAGTCAGCTGGATGGTTCAAGCGCGCCACTTCTTCCCACTGAATTTCTCTAATATCGCTGGATATTATTCGGCGGGAAGTAGGTCAGATCCAACATCCTCCAGTGGCGCGAAATCCCTGGAGAGAAGCTCCGCGAAAGCTCGAGCTCGCCAACCCATGTGCCTTTTCAGCCACAATTCGGCGGTGATATATCCCGAGCCGACCCCTTTTCCCCCAATCTTTGATTCCTCAAGCTCAACTTTTCACCTCCTCTTGTCCCGCACGGCTTACACAAATATTCGCCCGAGATGAAATTTTGGTCCTTCACGTCGACCGAATAGGAGAGATCTTTAGATTTTTGCGAGGCCCAATCGCCATTGAGGAATGCTTTTTCCGAACACTGTAAAAAATGTGGTGTTAAATTCAACACTAATTCAACACCGCTCACGAATTCTATAGTGGTCCACCCCGTTCTATGTGACCTGTTGGTGTTAATTGTCCGGTGTTAAGTATTGATAGTTGACACCAGACTGCGGTTCATCCGATTTGACACCAGGACGGATTCTACAGTGGATTCTAACACTTTACAGTTTGTTACAATAACACACTTTAAGTGCGTTATTTTTGTACGCATTTATCGTGTCAATGGAGCCAAATGAAAAACGCGGGTCAAATTGGCATAATAAATATTGTTTATTATTTATAAATTAGCAATTAGGAATGATCGATGAATGAATTTAAAACAGATGTTCCATTATTTTTGAAAATCCTGTAAATTAAAAAAAAAAAATAATAAGTCGTTGACCGGGATTTGAACCCACTATCCTCCAATCGACGAATTCAGCACTTTCGACCCTTAAATAACCATTTAAAAAAAAAATTAAAAATTTGGAAATTATTTTTTTTCACGAGTGTTTCCGGCTTCGAAGCGCGGACGTTTTTCCGTCGAAATTAATTTTGAGCCTACCTGAGATTTTACCTGAGACCTACCTAACGACCTACCTAACGACCGACACTCTACCACTACGCTATTGATTCCTTATGAGTTTCTTGTATTTAAATGATATTAGTATACGAGTTCTCATACACCATTCGGTGTATCCTATGACTCCAAACAAATTTATGTATGATTATTTTGGGCGATTAAATTTCACACATTAAGTCGTATATTTCAGTATATGCGCAACACCGTCATGTGTGAAAAATTACCACCGAACAAGTGCAACGCAAATTCGTTTCTAGCTAACACCGCCACTCGGGAGATATTCGCTCAGAACGGCGTTAACATGCCGTTAATAAATATTCCGGGTTCATTCTTTAAGTCTGTATATCTCCAAAGTTGTTTGCCGAAATGAATTATAATTTTAATTGAAATAGCACTCAGTCGGTGAGTTCAACTGCGCCTTCGAAGCATATATTTACACCGGATTTAACTAATCACGACATTAGAGTGGTGTCGTATCAGAAGATAAACGGTGTACTTTCATGAAAAAATTGTGCGCGATGTGGTGAAACACTGGGTTTAGTGTTAAATTTTGATGAAAAATCGCTTAACACCGATATACAGTGTACGAGGTCAACCATGATATCAGAACGGTGCTGCCGATAACACCACAGATTTTAACCACTAACACCGCACCAAATTGACACCCCTGATTTTTTACAGTGAATAATTGAAATTATTGTCCATCGACATTGGCTCGGTGATTTTTCAGCAAAAGCTTCCCTGAAGATCTAAACGAAGCGGAATTCGATACTGAATAGCTCCGGGACCTCTTCGCGCGTGCAGTGAATGCAAGTGACAGCTGAGATGGCAATCCTGCCTACTCCAATGAATGTTGAATAACTATATAAGCGCTCCATCATTGCTACAGTTTTTCGCGTAAAAAGGAGCGATCCTATGAATAATCACTACGAGCGTAGGAGTGAAGCGTGCGTGTGTCGACCATTTAGAGTCTTCGTTGGGATAAATTTTTTTTTCCCGAGAAAAAAAAGGAAACGTTCGCACCTCGTTCTTCTACGATTTAAATATCAAGCCTCTCGTTGAAATGAATTATTCACGGAAAAAAAAGTCTCGAGCATATTTCACATGAACGAATAGTCCATGCAGCAGCTTTACTTTCTCTGCGTACACATGCCCGCTTTTCTCTGGCGTGCTATCCCAACAGTTGGAACGATGCGGAGCTCACTGACGGCCACCAGGACGGAAGTGCATCGTACCGAAATAATTCAGATGGTCGGGTGAGGATTCTGCCCAGTTGGATGCGCGACACAGCAGCCCAAGCTCCATATTCTATTTTTCTTCGTACCCGCGTTTTGTTTTATTTTTCTCTTCTTTACTTTTTCGTTCACGGGTACTTTTGCCTTTTTCCATTAGACAACTTTAATCTCGCGTGGTTCCTAGCTGCGAGTTACGTTATTAATAAGCAGATGCTCGCACATTCTCGTTAATGAATGTACAAAATATATTTTTTTTTTTACGCTGCACTTAGGGCAGCTTATGAGGACAGCTCGAGGCTCGGAATAGCTCGACCAACGTATTAATTCCTCGATTAATTCGCTATTTTTCGTATTTTCGAGAGGATCGCGAGACTCAAACTGAGTTATATTAAAAAAATACGCATTATTTTTTCATACACGAGAAAGTAACACGTTATTTCCTATAGGACCTATCTACTGTTAAGATGCTTGATACAATTTTGATCTTCAATTCGAACAAGCCTAGAAAATGACACTCAAACTGCTAGTTTGAGGGATAAATTTTGAAAAAAAAAATTCTCCCGTCTGAAATTTTGCACGGACATTCTGTTTGACAAGATAAGACTATCCCTAATAGGGTTTTTGGTGTCTCCCAGGCGTTTTTGAGATATCAAATTATAAAATGTGATTTTTCAACCCAATCCAAAAGAAATCCAAGCCCAAATACCCAATCCAACCCAAACCCAACCTATTTTTTGGGTTGTTTCGTGGTATTTGGTATCGTCGTTATTTTTGTTTGTTTTTGTTTTTATTTATCGCTTTACGTTGTTTAATTCCTCATGTTTTCTACATATATTTTCTTAAGTTTATTCGAATTTGTTTTCAATGGACACGACGAGATGCCATGCAACAGTCGTGCCCTTGTTCTCGGCTTTTTTAACGTCCAGATGATAAGAGACAAATATAGAAACGAAGGATTTCGTTGTCATCCATAATGACGAAACACCATCTAACGAACATAACGCGATAGATATAGATATAGTAAGAGCGTAGTAAAAAATCACATTATAACAGTCGATATCTCGAAAACGCCTGCAAGTCACCAAAAAACCTTTTAGGGGTAGTATTATCTTGTCAAATGGAAGGTCCGTGTAAAATTTCAGACGAACTGGAGGTTTTCGCTTTTCGAAACTGCGCCTATTTCGAGTATTTTTTTTAAACGGTGGCCGGTGAATTTTGATTCCTAAAAAATTATATCAAATCAATTTGAATCTCCACTCGATCAAAGAGCTTCAGTTCCCACATTTCGACATTTCTGTTATAATTTTTCACTGAATCCGCGTGTGCCAATGCAATTATCATAACCTTTTTATAGCTACGCTTTTTTTTTTGTAAAGCAACGCTGTTTTCAGACATTAATTTTTAATTAATTCTCCTATGCGACCACTTCACTCGAAGCTGTTACTATAATTATTGCCGTCATAATTTTCAAATGAACCACTCGCGTATGTGTGCGTGTGCGTGTGTATTGCGAATCGTCAAGTTATTTTAGTATGTACACTCGTATGTAGCAGGCAGTTGAACACGCACGCCAACAGCAACCATATTAAAGAGGAAGAGTTCTTTCCACTCTCGTGCGTCGAGCTTGAGATGAGAATTTATGACCTATCGTTGCTGTTTCTCTTTCTTCCTCTCTCTCTCTCTCTCTCTCTCTCTCTCTCTCTCTCTCTCTCTCTCTCTCTCTCTCTCTCTCTCTCTCTCTCTCTCTCTCTCTCTCTCTCTCTCTCTCTCTCTCTCTCTCTCTCTCTCTCTCTCTCTCTCTCTCTCTCTCTCTCTCTCTCTCTCTCTCTCTCTCTCTCTCTCTCTCTCTCTCTCTCTCTCTCTCTCTCTCTCTCTCTCTCTCTCTCTCTCTCTCTCTCTCTCTCTCTCTCTCTCTCTCTCTCTCTCTCTCTCTCTCTCTCTCTGCAAGTGAAGTGGAAACGGGCAAATACAATTTAAACATTGTTGATCCTGCCGTGACAAAGTGGACTCCGTGATGGACGTCAGAGAGTTTCCTGATCCCGTTTTATATTGCCTCACAACTCTATAAGTATGATACATATTTACAGCTGGCGCACAATGCAAGAGCAAGAGTCGGGGGATGGGCAAATCGGTATGCCAATGAAGAAATATAAAGTGAGAAAGATTATCGAGACCTGAGTTGCGAAGAGAAGAGAGGTGAGGTACATTTCGCTCGTACATGCTTGAAAAAAAAAGTGAAGCTATATACGAAACAACGAATCCTCTACTCATGCACGAGTTATATAACGGCAAATTTTGCGACGCATTTATCTTCATACTCGCCGTTTATTGGCGGATTAAACGGTGGATAATATTTATATAGCAGAAATTTTTGGAATTGTACTTTCAAAAAATGAATATCTGGAATTTAGAAGCAAGGACTCCGAGAACTACCCAAAGCAGCCGACAGTGCAAAGCTGTCCTCGTATCAGCGGCCAGAGTATATAAGTTGCTGAGGCAGTAGGTCAATATTGCAGTTGTATGAGATCGTTCAAATGTCATACTGGGTTCATTCACTAGAGTTCTCAGCACTGAAACGAGATATACTCGACGAACTTCGTCTGACCGACCGAGTAAGAGAAGTGACATTATACGAAAAGTCTCGTTAGTGTGGCATTGAACCCACCATCAGCAAAAAGTTTCATTGCATCTCGTTACATTTTGTCACACAACTGTTTGTATAGTGTGACCGTAACGTGCGGTGAGCCATTCATCGCTAATGGCCATGAGTTCTTCGTTTGTATGATCGCCGGAGACACCACTTTCCAAATAATCGAGAGTTTTGTTATTGTCTCTCGCTAAAGTTGGCTAAAGATAACGCAATTACTTCCTCATTACCTGCGTCGTTTAGTTGCAGTTATATACACGGATTTTTTTTTTTTTTGCATGCAATGAAAAAATGAGCACACGTTAGTTCGGATCTTTAAACTTGAATTTCAAGGGTCAATATGACTGTTTGTATGCTGTCAATTCATCAGCTAGCGTATCGAAGCACGAATCAACGGTTTAGGGCTCTCTACGGTACGCATTGAGCAATATTCTTTTTTTTTTCCTCTTCTTTCCCTCGTTAGCTAACCAAGAGCAGGGGAAATAATATTTATCAACGTAATGATCGCGATGAAGTAGCGTTTTAATGGGAGTTAACGTATTATCGGATCGCATAACTATACACGGTAGTACGATGAGGCTCGTCATATACATGCCAATGCCGTTAGTCTCTGTGTAGCATCGTATCTGCATGCTTGTTGTTGGGGCGCATCCCACGCAACGTCGAACAAGATTCAGAACCTTGTTTGGTTAATGCCCCGGCTTTGTCGTGTGATTTGTGCGACGTGTATCCTCGTTTGCGAGAGTATATACTCTCCGTGCAGTATCATGAGCTCGAATCCAGAGCAAACTCACGTTTATTCCTTGCACACACTCGCACACCGTTAAAACTATCCACAGCATGTACTGTATCCCGGGTTGAGAATACATGCATGGGATTTCCTTCGTCGTGTAACGGGATATCAACGAGAAACTCTTGACTCGTGACATAGCAGTGCTTTCAAATATTGATTAACATAAGTCTCACGTGAAATCAGTTAATTAGGTTATTTGTTACGACTCGTATTCTCATTTGTCAACATTCTCAAGCGCAATTTTCATTGAATCATCTAACGAAATAGCGTACAGCATAATTTGTTGTTTCACCGAATGGAATCTTCTAAAAGTGTTAGAACGTGGAATGATTACTATCAAATCTCGTTGACATTAGAGTGCGCCTTCAATGATCGATGTAGCTGACAAATTGCAAATTTTACTGGAAAAATTATGACATTGAGGTTGGAGAGTTTTTTTCTACAATTTTTTTCAATGTTATTTAACCAGACGATCATTGACCATCCGTTTTCCAACTTTCCTCGTATTTCTTCAATTTTAGTAGTTTAATTCCCGAAATAATGAGTTCTCAGGTCACAAAGAGTTCTATTACAGAGTAAATATACCGAGGCTGAATGATTACACGAGTGATGATAGGTCTTTTGGTCTATGAAGAGAACTGTGTGTTACCATGGTCCAATCTACCTAAATATACGCCGCTTGATGAGAAGGTTAGCTCGATGTTGTGGATTCGCTGGAGATGCAAGGAGTCAGAAACTGTGGAAACTCCACATCCTTCATGAATATTTCATGAGATGACGCTCGCTCAATCCACGAGAGAAGTCGCAGTGCGGGCACAGGTATATCTCTGCAATAAATACTGCACTGTGGCTCCAGCTTTGCCCCTGTGACACCTCTATTTCCCTTATAAGTGGGCACTCTAATGCCCCAATCATACACGTTCTCATCGTGTACAATCTTTCGAACCCTCATCGTAGCTTTTCACAAATTTACACAATTGTTCATCATTCACCTATTCGACTCAACGATAACTCTATTGGACAATGATACTCCACTTTGTATATTTTATTATACGCAGTATCATAGGTTCATTATTATCCATGCGTTTTTATGATATTTGATAGAGAATATAGGCAATGGGGTTAGGGACAGGTAGAGGCTAAAACGTCGATAACGTTTGGCAGGAGGATTTGAAAGATGAATTTAGATTGTTTTGTCACTCGCGTTATTATGCAGAGATAAGGGATAACAGCTCTGTAATGCAATGGAAAATAAGTACAACGAAAATCAAGTCAGCACGGAAATGTGGCGAAAATAATTTTAATGAAATAAAAATCATACATCAACTCTTCGACCGTCTTTGGCCTCCTGCCTGGCCAAAAATATGTTAAAATATACCACATCTTTCCTCTTCTGCGAACTACGAAATTCTGTATGCGGCAAGCTACGAAACATGGAATATGCGCGGACAGGGGTTGAATCACATGTGTGTGGGTGTCTTTTTGAATACATGACAAATATTATCCTTTGAGCAATGGTTTGTCAGGTATATGTACATATTTGATCATCGGGGTCGCTCTCGTAAGCCCAGGATCGGAATTGGAATGGGTTTTTGATGTGCAGCACATATAATACAGCGGAACGAAGACTATAGGTCGCGGTATTTCCTATTTATGGCGTTTCCTGCCGAGCTAAATTAACCGGGAATGCTACCGGGGGACGAAGAACGATCCTTATCGTCTTGAAGTCGCGACTATCGTTGGCCTCGGGAGGACGCTCACATTTTGCATCCGTCGTTCACTCGCGAGTGTCGACTAACGTCGAGGTCCTTGCGGGCTTCCTACACGACCAAGCAGATAAGAGGGCCGAGACGTCGTTAGTCTCGAGCTCGCCGAGCTAGGAAGTACGTCGTCGCACGCGAGGGGACTAACCACCAACCCCCGGATTAGCGAGAGTTAGTCTATCTCTCTCTCTCTCTCTTAGTCGGAGAATTTAGCTCTCATACCTTTTATCTTCCTCGTCTCTTCTTTTTTATCACGTAGACTTAACGTAGTATATGTCATTTAACCGGAGCTTACCCTACTTTATCGCATGACTTTTGCCCACATCATTTCTACATTTCACTTTCAGGTTTATTTTACGGTTTAAATGTCTTTGTTTTCTTTCTCTGCGTGGTAGCCTGCATGATACTGATTCGAGATAGGCCGCATTATGGAGAAAGATTGATAGAATGTCCCGAGTGCAGTGATGATCCGAAGCATGGAGACCAATTCCTGTACTTTAGAAGTGTCCGCAAAATGCTGCAGATTGAGGGTTGCACTGAAGAGGAGGTGCTGTCGTTGCACTGGACCGACACTGTATATAATATAGATATATTATTTCCACAGGTGGGCATCTGTCATTCTGTGACAGCATATGTCATGATTAAAAAATTTTTTTTCGCTTTTTCGGGTGTATAAATATTATGACATTTTACAGACTGGTGTACTAAATTATGTACTTCATTATAAAATGTTTGAAACAGTCAAAAAATGATATTTCGAAGAAATGTCTGGACATATACGATGCAAAGTGTAATACACATTTGAAAATTGAACCTCGTCTATAATCCGTGAATAAATCAAGCTATCGTAAATATTTTTTAGCCTGTTACCTTTCTCTACTCTCTCTTTGTAATAAAAGACGCAGCGATATGAGCTTTCCCAATGCACGATTTCTATCTCTGCTTTTCACTGCTTCCATGTTATTTACGAAATCCCTAATTCACAAATTCAGTCATTATAATTATTATAATAGTGATCACTATGACCGCATTGATCTATATTGTTAAGATTAGTGCGACCTGAGCGACTTTGGTGATGAAACTGTGCACCATAAGATCTCGCTGTTTCGTGGACGCTTTTTCTGCCACTTCTCCTTAGACGTTGGTCTCCATGATCCGAAAGATAATCAGGCAAATAATTTTTATACCAAGGGTATATATTTTTTTTTTTTCACCATTGATTGGGTAAAATAGGGAGAGAATGCCGCAGCAGGAAAGACGCCGCATTTCTCTTATCTCTAAGATTTAACGATAGATGGTGTTGCAATGGTGATTTATGTTTAACAATAGAGTAATAAAGGAGATTAAAATCGAAATTGCGATCGAATTTGCCCGAAGAAGAAACTGATGGTGGATGGAAGACTGTACGTACGAATTTTTCTCGCTGAAATTTCACGCAGGGGGTCTATTTATGCAAATATCACACTGTCCGCGTTACAGTTTTCATAAATGTTATGGTCTTATTGAGTTCCTACAGCCTTATTTGGGATGTGCGTTCCATCTGCTAATCGGAAATCTGTATTGTTATTAAACAAACTACTGTGGCATATCTCCCGTAGGGTGTGGGAGAAATGCCGCTTATCACTGTCTTTTAATCACGTATATTTTTTATCAAAATAAAAAATATTTTATCAAAATAAAAATTTTTATCAAAAAAAAAAATAAAAATAAAAATTGAACTAATAAATACATTATTTAATACACATTTTTGTCAAAGCTATGAATTTTCTGCAAAAAGTGACGCATCTCTCCCCACTTTAGCGTATATATAGAATGTGTTGAATGATTTTTTTGCAGAAGTTACGAGATATTATGTGGAGAATAATTTTTTGGTAACGTTCTCTTATCTAGAACAATAAACCCGGGATGTTAATTATGCGCAGATAAATATTTCTTGAACTTAAAGTGTAAAATAATTTATGTTTACACGGAGAGAAAAGTCCTAGAAAAATTACCGTGCTTGCCCCCACTTTACAGTGGCAAGCACGGTAATTTTTTTAGGACTTTTCTCTCCGTGTAAAATAATTATGTGTACAACAGAGGGCAGCTAGAATAAGGGCTGAACTTTTTTTGAGTAGAAATCTTTTAGGAAAAAAATATCGATAGAACTTATCGATTTCAGGGCCTGTATCAAAGATTTTTAGAAAATTGTTTTTTTTTTTTTTTCGATTGAAAAATCATTGCAAAAAGATTTTAGCGACGAATTCTTTGTGAAAATATTTTTATTTCTTTCAAGATTTCGTCAGCTCATGCATTATTTCCCGTGTCGATGAAAAGTATCGAAGAATCATGCCGTAGTTAAATCGAGCGAGCCATCCATCAGTTTGAAAGGCCCTGATGCTCTTGTTTGCCCTCTTGCTTCCTGGCTGCTTGCGTGCACATTGTGCAACCCTTTTATATGGTCGAAAGACGCGAGGGTAAGGGTTGATCAGGATGATGGTGGTGGAGGGTTCAACATGGGGCGAGTGTACTATATACAAAGTGCCAAAGGGTCGAAACCCTTTCACTCCGCGCATATCTCGTTGTACCGAGAGAGTTGCGATGCACGACATTGATTGCTGACCAGCGTCAATTCATTCTCCCTCAGCTATTGAGGGTTGAATACACCCCAGGCTCGTATTAGCTGGAAAATCGGAATATTGCTCGTACTAAAAGTTCTTTAGAATCATCAGCAGCGACCCATTTCCAACGACCTCACCATACCGGTGCGTTTGTTGCAATATAATTATGAAAATAAAAAAAAAAAAAACGTCTCTTCGTAGACGAATAACGTGATGTATAAAAATGTGGAATTCCATTTAAGCAAAACGCTGTGTACGAAATATCGTGCATTTTTGCACCGACTCTCTCGACGGAATGAGGATTTTAATTGTCGAGCCGTGGAAGAAGCAATTACGGAATACGAAACTTTCTCCGGCTTGTCTTTTCATTTTTTTTTTTTTTCTTCTTTTTATTTAACGATTCTTCATACACTCTGCATTGCAAACTGCTCGAGAAATTTTGCCACGCTTTGTTTCTCAAAAACGCATCCTCGAAATGAATGAAGAAATACATTGGTAGGGTGCTTTTCTATGAAAGAAAAATTGTTGCTCGATAATGGAAAAACTTTTTAATCTTTAAATATACTCGGTACACCGTACAGGCTGTGATCCTCAAGATTTTAAATTTTTTTCCCTTTAAGTGTGTCATGTAACAGCAGCACGAAAAAATTACAACGATTTCATTGAAACGAAGGATTTGAGTATCTCTCATTGCTATGATAAAAATTGACTGACTTGCGAGAATTCAACATCTGGATTTCCAACGTTCTTTTATTTTTCACCGGCTCAAGTTTTCCCGCTCATTCACATACGTTGATCTGGATTGAGAAGCGATCTTCGGATTTAGCCTCATCCGCTTGGGCTCTACCGTATCCCTAACATTTCTCGATAGAAAGCCTGTTCAACGGTGAGCGCTATCCATGGAGAAGGCAGATCTCCGCACGTTTTCCGAGTTGCAAACTTGGTAAGCTCGTGGACTTTTGCTTTGAAACTTGCCATCGTCTAACTCTCTCCCACTCTATCTCTCGCTCTTTCGCTCTCGACGCCGTAGCTGCAGCCAAACGAGGTCGGGCACCAACTTGAATAATAGACATTGTTGTACGAGCCGGTATAGAACGGGTTACCCTGACCCTTCATACTATAACGCGCTTCATCCATGAATCATTCATTAAATGCATGAGCGCGTTTAATCTTCGATGTGAGAAACGTTAAGTCGCGTAGCAACTTGTGTAATTTATCGATCGAACAAAGTTGAAGGTTTCATTTTGGCCCCTTTGGTATTTCTTTCTCATTATTTTCGTCGTATTTTTCTCACGCGATTACGTGATCAACGAAGATTTTTTTTCTTACACGAGCAGTAAAATTTCAGCGGAAAAGTTATATCCGAATGTATATGTTTGCATATCCATATCAATTTACAGCCTCCTTTGAGCCTGGAGCGTGAAATTAATTCCCAAAGGCAGAGGTTAATGAACGGATCCCGTTCTACCTTCCACCCAGTGAAATTTACTTACGAATTAGTTAGGGAAACATTTTTCGCTCTTTTTAATTATCCAAATAATAGATTAGCTTGTCTTTACATTTTTACATCCCTGTTTTAACACCTCTTTATTCGTCAAAGCCCACGCACCACGATACACATTCACATGCAGAGGAAAAATAAATTACGAGGCTTCTGATATCTCGCGGGATGAGCGGTATAGGAAAAATCTAACTCGTTTTAGTTGTTCCATACTCTTGGCCAAGACATGTGCAACGACTAAGGAAATCCAAGCTCGTGGAATATCAGCCTTCGATGGGGCTTTTAGCTCGAACACGACCGGAAATCACAGCGAGACCGGTAGCGATCAAAAGATTCTTCAAAGATTTCACGATTGATATACGAGCATCTGGAGCGGTGAACTCAGGCCCTATATGTAGCTAGTAAGGCCTGCAGGGAGCTATCAATATTTTATTAAGCACATTGGCGAGTGAGTCTCCACGTGTATCTCGGGGGGTTGAAGAACAACGATCTCTTCGGTACCCGAAGGTATACCGGGTCGAAAAAAAAACTCTTGTAATCGTGGAATGCGCTGGGGACTCTGTGATGCCATATATATTACGTACATCTGATGCGTGCTGTATATAATTTTCTCACAAACATTACTGATCGACTCACATCAAGAGGATTGTTAATAGACAATCTTATGAATTCTGGACGTTTGACCTCTCTTCTGAAACACCCGAAGTTTAATTCGGACCGTTACATCGATATTCCCAAGAGAGAAACTTTCAAAATGATATACATACATTAGGGTGACTCGAAAAAAACTTTTTTTCTTCCTCTCGCACCAGCCTAAACTCAAGTTTGGGATCCCAAACTACATCATGCATCGTTTGAGAACCGGCAAAATATCCTGAAAGGTCGTGCAATTGAGTTTTCGATTTCCCTTTTAAATAATACGTAGAAAATTTTACCTACATCAGTAAATGTGCATGGCGAGGGCAGTCAAGGTAAGAACGTGCACTTCACAATATTCTTTCAGGTAGTATGTACAATCTGTCCGTCAAACCAGAGATGAGTTGTCAAACGTAGAGTACCTTTTTCCTCAGTTCCTAGTCATACCATTAACCTTCCGGTTATATTCTCAGAGAAGATATTTTCATGCTTCAGGTGTCCAAGTGTTGCATAGATTTTTTATCCACCCTTGAATTTTACCTATGTAACTCGTTTTATAGAATTTATCATCGTTAGTGGAATACGTGAGTTTCAGATACCATGCAGAAAACTGGTCTGGCTTTATTAATTTATATATTTGTTCAAATAAATAAATAATTTTTTTTCTTTTATATCATAATTTTTTTCTTGATGTTTCAGCTATTTTAGAGGGAAACGTTCTGAAACATTCGTCACTAGAATTAATGGTTTTGCAGCTATAAACTTTTTTAAATCGGAAATTTTTTATTTTTTCTTCGTCTGCCAGGCAAATAGCTGATTTGATATTTGAGATTTGAAACGAAAACTCTCTTGCTTAATATAATCACAGTGCAAATATTCCATTATAATGTTACAAATTTTCCATTCAGAAATATTTTAAGCGCAGAGTTAGGATAAAAATATAATTTGGTTAAAGAATAATATAATTCTTGCTTAACAAAAAATCGGGAGCAAAGAGAGTATTTTTCATAAATCATTAAGCATCATTGGAATCCGTATCCAACCACTAACAAACGATCACTGTAAATGTTTTTTTAAAATATATAATTTCACCGTAATTATATCTGGTTTTATTGTTTCTTATTTAATGAAAATGTCCGATTTAAAAAAATTTACCGCTGAAAAATCATTGATGCTAGTGACAAATTTCTACAAACTTTTTCCCTCTAAAATAGCCGGAACATCACGAAAAAAAAATATACGATATCCAAAAAAAAATTTTTTTCAATTATTCAAACACATATATATAAATAAATAAAGCCTGACCGGTTTTCTACGTGGTATCTGAAACTCACATGTTACACTAACGATGATAAATGCTATAAAACAAATTACATACGCAAAATTCAAGGATGAATAGAGTATCTATGTAACGCGCTTGAACACACCCTCTGAAGCGCGAAAATTTATTCGCTAATAATATAACCGGAAGGTTAGGGGCCAGACTCGGAACTGTGGCAAAATATACTCTACGTTTGACGGACAGATCGTACTACCTGAAAGGATATTGGTAAGTGCACATTCCTACCTCTACTGCGCTCACCATGCACGTTTACAGATAGATCAAGTTTTCTACGTGTTATTTAAATGGGAAATCGAAAACTCAATTGCGCGACCTCTTAGGATTTTTTGCAGGTTCTCCAACGATGCATGGTGTGGTTTGGGATCGCAGACTTGAGTTTGAGCTGGTAGGGGAGGATAAAAAAAGTTTTTTTTTCGTGACACGCTAATATGTATAATGTAATAATATAACGGTACCCAGATTTAATATTTATAAAAAAAATAGTCTTCTTTCAACGGAACTGTCATTAAAGATCACATAGATTTGTGTTCCTTCACTTCGTACAGAGGAACTTCTGATTACTTTGATGCGTATGTACTTTATTTTTTATATAGAATAAAAAAAATATGTATACAAAATTGAATTACAATGAGTTCCTTATTTTCCATGATTTTTTTTATCAATGCTGCTGTTTGCTGTAATAATATCGATTCCCTTTTAACGTCCCGCAAGGAAGCAATAAAAAATCGTACAGAACTGTCTTTTCTATTGCCTCGACTCTCGTTTCTGGTAGCAACGAAGAAAAAAAAAGCAGGTACCAGACATGGAAAAAGCTTCGTTGACGCTGAGCAGCTCTCAAGGAAACAGCTAGAAAATATTGCTACGCCCGGTAGAGTAAAACCCCATCCTCTATCGACCTGCGGTTGAAGAGCGAGCGAGAGTTTGAGCGTGGTCCGTGCATCACCATCTTATAAATCATCGAATGCGGGCATTAATTTTATCATCGTATGGAAAACCGGTAAGTTATACGTCGTATCACCGAATGGTTATATATTTTACGAGCGCGGAGGAACGATCTTATTATTCTGAAGAGAAAAAACAAACGAGTGCGCGGGACTCGGAAAAATATAAAGTAGTTGTGGAATGAGAAAAGTACACAGAGGGTTTGGTGGCAAAACTTTAAAAGTTTTAACGTTTTTTTTTAAGCTTTCGTCACCTACGATTGATGGATGAATATCGATGTGTGAACGAAGATTTGCGAGGTAACTCCGATCACGCCCGATCATCATCATCACATTATTGGATATAAAGTTGCTATTGTGTGGCAAAAGACTATGCGTCTTTGAGTTTTTATATCTTCTTTGATTATGGGGATTATATGATGGCGAGGACCGCACTGAGTGTATTCGTCGCTTGAGCACCGCAGCACCACCATAATATCTCTTTGCTTCGCGGTCGAGAGTTACCGCGTCGATATTATAATTATCGGCAGAACGCTCTGATTATCCCTTTACCGGGATAATCAATCGGCGGATGCTGCAGCTGTTGAAGCTTTTCTTTCATAAAGTTTCCAACTATTTGCGGGCCAACGAACGTGAAAAAAAACCCCCCCCCTTGTTCGACTTCAACCCTCCTTCTTCTTAATCGACAATGCGGGCTGGCTGATCGGAAAATTATTTTACAAAGTTCGCTTTGTCCGGACATATCGAACTCGAGAACATTTCGAAAATTAATCAACCAATTCATTTGTCCGTTGATGAAAACTTGGATCGTTGGACGGCCAACGAGGAGATCCGGTGTCTCGAGATACGATCTTTTGAGTTACGAAATTTCTCGTAGTAATTACAAAATCTGTTGTTTGGAATATTTCAAGACAACGGTCATTACAGTTGAAGTAATGAAGACACAGGAGACAATAGAAATTTCTCCTCTAACGCCTACTTTCTTTCTGGATTTGACCTATATATTCTTGTGTTACTAGACTTTGGCATCCGCGGTCCTAGTTTTAATCGTTAAATTTAATGGAGCCAATTGAGATTAACGTTCCATGAAAATTTGAAGATCATTCAGCAATCGAAAATCTTGTAGAAATCTTAAGTAATCGGTCCTGGGTACGATGAAACTTTTGGTAACAACGACTCGATAACGCAACTCATGCGTATGCGGGTACAATACGCGGATATTTAGATGGAATAGTCGACGATACTCATCCCATTATACGGTCACGAAGTGGAAAAATGCTGGGGGTCAAACGATAAACATGCGTTAATGATTTGTGAGAAACTAGAGAAGGAAACAATCCATTGTCCGAATGTTTACCAAAATATGAAAAACAATATATACGCAATATAATACTCATAAAAAGTGATCTTGAAAAGTCTGCAAGATCTTCAATGACGGTTTTTTTTTTTTTTGCTAAGCGATAATGGACAACCTTTCGAGATCACATTCATTTTGCTCATGGTATGCCTGTCTTTTCAAAGATATATGGCTCAGATCAAATGAGTTATAAACCATTTTCACATTCGCGATTGCTACCAACTCAATCCAATCAACCCAAGCTCAATCCTCTTACTGTCTGTTTTCATGTATGATCAGTATAACTCTCATCGATTCGTCTCTTCTAAAAAATATACGTATCTAGATGTATATATTTTGGTACCTAGCTATTATACAAGCCCCGCTTGTGCTATATTAATCGACTAATCATTGTTAATACTAATTGATATTAACGGATGATCAGGTGCATTCGCTTTGAAAGCGGCGAAAGCCCGGGGCATCGAGAATTTGTGGAATTTGCACGTGCCCCATTCGGTCGGGCTTAGTGATGAACATATAAACATATATATATATATATACTTGTACCCAAGCTACACACGTGTAGCGTGAAATGTCGGTAGTGCCTCGGGCTGTTGATCGACAATGTGAAATGAATTAATGACTATATATATATTATATAATATATATATATCACGTTGAGTTGAGAGAATTTACGGTGACAGATGATTCATTTATCATATATTTGGGTCAGCGTGTATACAAATATATAGGCCGGAATTTGTACTTTTACACTTCAAAGTGATCTTAAAGTTCTGACATTAAAAAAATATTGATTGGTTTTGTTGGACAAAAAAATTCTAAAAATCTCGCCACAGCAGGGCATATATCGTCCGTTTTGAGCCATAAGTATAAACGAGTTTATAATTTTTTAGTTTTTTGTTTCATATACATAAAAGAAACAAATATTCCTGATATCTCATTGAGGGATACGCTACAGCATACCCTCGATCTTTCTTCCATCTGTTTTTTCTTATTCCAGTACTTCGACCTGCAGACCGATTATTCACTTTATGTACAGGTACTTGAGAGCCAGGGGGACAATATTCGTATACGGAGCGTCGGCACGCTCGAGACGCGTGTGTAAATAGATAGAGTACCGAATGCGAGAAACGGATGCCTGAAGAAGAGAGAGCGTCGAACATCAACTCGAAACGAAGAGTCGAACAAGCGAGATTTGTGCTTTGCAGCGAACAGCTATACTTGACACGTGAATCGACTATTTTCTACTTTGCTTCTCGCTTCATTTGCAGGCAACTCGGCAGACACTCGATGACAGTGACGGCGTAAAAATAACCAAAATCTCACACTCGACGTCTCCTAGAAGAAGTGCTCCTGGGTAGACAAGCTTCGAGGATTTTTCCAAGATACTTCTTCGAGCAGCACTTAAAAATGTCTGACCCCCCTTCCGCCCTCGCGTTGATCGCTCGATGACACTCGTAATCGACGAGAAATAAATGTATCAATGAAATCAAATTTTCACTACAATTACTTGAGAGTAACTCCATATTGACGTCATCTTTTGGTCCAAAAACAAAATCGAGACCATAATTTATATTCCGTGTGATTATTCTCGCACACGTATGAACTATACCAATAGTCTTTCTAATTATTGTACAGCACGCGCGTAGGCAACCCCACACACGTGAATACGCATCATTTTCCCAACTGCAACAAAGCCCAAGACTATATCCAATGCTTTGTCCCCTTAATTACAATAGTTATCAGGCTAATTGGATCGGCTCTCTATGGTTCACCACTGTTACAGCTTTAAGTTCCACGGGATTCGAATAAACACAGACAAAGTCGTTTTTTATTACATTTTGGCCTCAATTTGAAACAAAAAAGGGAAGAAAAACATATGCACGGACGTAATGAAGATTGGATACTCTTGACTAGATGTGTTTTCAAAACTTAAAAAAAAAAAAAAATCATTTCAAGGAAACAAATTCATAATTATCTCCCATTATTCATATTATTCTTATCTGTAGCTGATATCTTAATATGGATCGACATAATTATATAATAATTGCATGTATCGTAAAAGTTCAATTAGTACCGCATATTCCAAGACCCCCGTTGAGCCGCGAAGAATCCGCTTAAACTCCCAAACTATGCATCGGAGTATCCTGAATATCCCGGGATTGCCGTGAAACGACGTGCATCTTGAATTAACGCTTCTCACTGCCACATACATAATTTATATTGTATTATGTACCATGTATTTGCACTCACGTATATAGTTTCGTATAACTAGTTTCTAAGAGCCACGTGGCTTCCTCGACCTTATTACGTATATTGTGAAACGGGAGCGAGTGTACGCACCGCCTACGTTACAAATTGGATATTACGCTATTAGTTAGCGATTAAATTAGCTGAGCTGAGTGGTCTCTGCTGTGTTGCTGCCGCGCTACGTTAGATGCGATCCGATAAACTTGCGAGCAAGCTCGATATACGCGTGAAAGCGACTGCTGATGCTCGCTCGCGGGTACCTGCATTCGCCGTGAAAGCTTCAAGCTCTCGACCTATCGTCACTTGAGCCTGGAAAATTGTTCTCATTCAAGTCTGAGAATTTGGGGAAGAAAAACACATTTTGTTTTTCTACCATTCTTTCGAAGATCGGAAAACATGATGTGTGCCAAACCGGATGTCTGAATTCCAAAAATTGTAAAAGTTACGAAAGTTTGATTCGGAAATCATAGACGATGCGAAAACGGTAAAATCGAAGGGTTTTAGTTTTTTTTTTTTTACTTTAAAAAAGAACGTCACACCAGGGGGGATGCTTGGGGCAAGAGCACCGAGAGTTCTTATGCCGAGTATTTTGCCGAGAGTGCTTATATGACTGGAGCCAGCAAAAACTGCCAGGTCGTTGCGATTTATGAAAACGGCAAAGTCTTTTCCGGGGCTGTTGGTGCAGTCGTCGCGGGGATCGAGACGAAGGTATAAACGTCGAAGAAACGCAAACAGCAGAGATGCTGGGATGTTTCGACGAATGATAGATATAATAGAGAGAGCGAATAAAAAGCGAAATGTTTGAAAAACATTGCGTCAATCTTGAGAAAATATTGTTAAATTTCAAGTCCCATGTGAAAACTCGAACGATCGAGACTTTGTGATGTTGCCAGGGAAATTTGAAAAATAAGTGTTCATTAACTCAAAGCTTCGACAGCTTTTTCGTTTTTCTTATATAGTAGCCCTGTGAAATATGAGCTTTCGGCTTGTGTGGCCATTGAAACGCTTTCGCTGCTGAATTTTTATGCTTTTTCTGGCACGAAGCTCGAAAGTATGGATCTCTTCAACTTGCCACTTGACCTGTACTGGACCACTCGTCGATCCCGTAGCACTTGTGCCTAGCTCGACTTCACGTCGTATTGCTCGTTGGCAAGCTCATCTATCTCACTCGGTTTCTCCTTCTTCTCTCGGCCTTCGTTGGGCATGACAAAAAAAAAGTTCCGGCAGTGACATACGCACTGCCGCCTGGGTGGCCGATTTCACTGTCGTGCCTCGTTTTCGTCTTCGTCTCCGTGACGAGAATAGAACGTCTCGTCGTTGGCGTTTGCCGACTGTACACACCAGATCCACCCACGAGTTTTTGTCTTCTTTTCCATACAGTTACACAATCCGAGTTGAATTGTATCGAAAAGTAGCTAATAGCTACAAAATGGATTGAAAAGCCAATTTATTACGGACGAGTATAGAGGGTCATTAGAGATACCCAAAACTACCGGAATTCAAAAAAATTTTCATGTGCTTTGACCGCCACCGTGAAAAACAGGTATTCCTTGATATCTCGGATCCTAGTGGTTGGATTTTTTATTTTTTTTTTGTTTAGTTTTGTCGGGAAAAATATTGGCTACAACTTTTGTTTGAAGAATTTTTCGATATCAGTGAAGTAAAAAAATTTTGGAAAAAAAAATAGCCATTAGTTCACGCTTACGCATGTTTATTGTCAATTTTATCGACGCTTTTTTATGTATCTAAAAAGTGTTCAAATAAAACTTGTAGAGGGACTTAATTATCAACAATTTTTGTATAGACGATTTTGCGATTACCTAAATATTATCTAAGATAGAAGGTGTATTGATTGTTTTATATGTCTCCTTCGGTTTCCGAGTATTGATTAAAGCTTCGTGGCACCCAATCGAGAGCGATTTAAAGGAGTCTTTTAGTTTGAATAAATTTAGGAAATTTCAAAATATTGTATAAGAATAGGAATTTCATATAATTTTTTTTTTTGTTGAATTTTTTTTCAAATTTAGAGGGTTTATTAAATTGTAGAGGCGATTTAAATGAGTATTTTAGTTCAAATAAATTTTTTTAAATTTAAAATATTGTATTAGAATGTAAATTTCAAAGAATTTTTTTTATTGGATTTTTTAAAATTTGAACGGTTAATTAAATTGTGGGGGCGATTCAAGGGAGTGTTTTAGTTTAAATAAATCTTTGAGAATTTAAAATATTGCATTAGAATAAAAATTTCAGAGAATTTTACCAGAACAGCGTCAGCTATTGTGTTCGGATTCTTTACAGTTATACAATGGACGATGACAACTTTGACGCGTTCTATCTGCAGTAATATTTGAGTAATCGCAAAATTGTATGTTCAAAAATTGTTGACAATTGAGTCCTCTGCAAGTTTTATTGAAACACTTTGTTGATAAAATCAAAAAAGGGCGATCAAATTGACAATAAACATGTGTAAGCGTGAATTAATGGCAATTTTTTTATCGCAACTTATTTCCTTTACAGATGTTGAAAACATTTTCAAAAAAAAGTCGTAGCCAATATTTTTCCCGACAAAACTAAAAAAACGAATAAAAAAAAACCAACCACTAGGAGCCCAGATACCGAGCATTAACTATTTTTTCAAGATGGCGGACGAAGCACAAGGATTTGTTGGATTCCGGTGGTTTTGGGAATCTCTAACGACTCTATACTCATTCTCAAAATATTGGCTTTTCAATCGATTTTGCCATTTTAAAGTTCGATTTTAGTGTGTTAGAATAGGTTTGCACTTTGTATCGTCAATCATTCATCGGTTTTGCGAAATATCAGTTTCATTTGTAGTTCTGATAAAATAAAAGTGAACGTTTCCGTAAAAAAAAAGAAAGTCACTTTAGATAGTTTTGAAATTTAAACTATTTGACGTTCGCATGTAGGAAGTTGAGTTGTGCAGCGATTTGACATTGAATTAAATAAATTCAGAGTCAATTCAAGTCGAACCAACAATTTCAGGCTATTTTCGGGGATGGGGACAGAGTTAGCAAGGCTCTCGAAGCTCCGGAAGAAAGAAAAACAGTTTGGCAGATGAAGTTTTACAATTGCATTGAGAGTCACGAAAAGAAGTGCGCTTTAATTAAAAAAATTTGTGTTAGTTTACGTGGGCCAACTAATTTGAAACGTCGATCACCCCTCTCAGCTTGCGACAAGTCTCCTTTAATTAACCAGCGTATACTTTTTTTAATTCAAACTGTTTCATTGGGAAATTACGTAAATTTCAAATGGTTATCCTCATTAAACATTCATCCGAACCGTCTGACATGGCGAAACGTCTCGTAAGTTTCGTTCAGGCAGAGGATACTTTTATCACAGTTCAGTTAAACGAAGGAAGAACCAAAAGATAAATACTACGTGTTTCTGGTTGAAGCCTTGTCGTCTTTGACTCGCTCGGCAAGTCACGAAATTTCTCCAATTCTTCAATTAATCCTTTCAGAAGAAAGATCAAAGATAAATTACAAAAAATGATTACTATCATACTTTTGTTGATGACTATGAATTTCATCAATTTTTCTTTACCTTCTCGAGTTTCTTAGAGTGTGGCCAGCTTTTTTCAAGGCAAAAACAAAAAAAAAAAATGGCGAGCATACACGACGGAGAAGTATACAGTTATACAATAATAAATGTTTCTTATTGTCTGTGTAGGGGTGCGATTTCTCGGCTTTTGTTACCACTTGGCCGCTTTCGCTAAGGCATAACCAAGAAAGAAGATTCAAGACATATCAATATTAATAGTAAATAAAAAAAATTTCTTTAAACCTTTCAAAGGATTAAATATTTTGTCACTCTGAAGTGTAATTATGCATGAATAATGCATAGTTAGTGAAAGCGGGCAATCGCGTTTTGGCTGAACATTTTTTTTTACCATCCGAGGCAGCACCTGACGACGACCATAATATGCTGCACGTTGCAGGGTGTTGGAGGGAAAGTGTATAACTATAATATAAAGCATGCAGTGAATATGGACATATAGTAAAGAACCGCGCTGGAAAGCTTTCTCCAGGAGTTTTTCTTCGACCTGCTCGGAAGAGCTCGTTGGTTCTGTATATGCAAGCATGCACCTATGGTGCACTCGCGAATATATATGTGCACTCTGTTTTCCTGCATGGATCTTGGTGTATGCTCCGTTACTTGTGTGCACAGACCATGCGAACACCAGACTTCTCGGTAGTTTTGGCTCCAGCCGGTGCCCCCCCCCCCCCCCCCTTCTGCCGCCGACTATTACTATCGGGCCATTGCTTTTTACGGCTACGATCGGCCCAAAATTTATTCGAAACGCTCCGCTGATTGGCGTTTTAAATTTCTCGAGCCATTGGGCGAGTCTCTCTCTCTCTCTCGCTTTGAGTCGATTTGCTGGCAAGAGGAAGAGAAAGGGAGAACCAGGAAGACCCCCGATGGTTTACAGTGCCGAAAATACATTCGCACAGTTCGCCCTCGAATCTCTCTCGATACTCGAAGCCAGCGATGTTTCTCATCCTCTGAAGATTTCACTTTACTGTCTCTCTCTCTCTCTCTCTCTCTCTCTCTCTCTCTCTCTCTCTCTCGCTTCAACCCCTTAATATCTTTCACCCCTTTCATCGATATTTTTCATTGCCTCTTCCATTCCCTCTTTCTGATCAATTTTCCCCCAGGCTCACGCTTTATCACCGCTTCATGGCCAAATTTTCCAGTGGAACGAGAATTTCGATCTTTTACGACGATCTCGAGGAGCATCGAGAGCCTGGAATGATGCAACAGTGAACTGGAGAATTCGAGTTTTATTATTTTTATTGCGTGGCATTGACTTTGAGACGTCATAGCGTACGAATAATCATGGCATTCTATTCAAACGTAATCACTTTTGCGTTGCTACGCTTGTTCATAAAAAAAAAAAACACCTCCTGAAGGGTCTTCAACTCTGGCCTTTCACTGTTCCGTGCCAGTGCAGACTTGCTATCTGAACCAGCTTGAAGCATTTCCGTAAACATTTCATTGGAGAGGACGGAAGAAATGTTCATCGTGAGCCCGCATTCATAAAGCGAGTGCATCGGATCAGCGAGTGCAAATAGCAAACTATGGCTAGATATCTCCCAAATGTCCCTTTGTCTCTGATCGTTGCTATATACTTGTTTCATCGCTGAAACTTTTCAGAGCGATCGAGTACGTGTTTTGTCCGAGCGCCAGGCATCATTGACGCCTGGACGTATTGTCCTATGCGCGCTGTTGACGCATCGGTCGTCAGAATTTCCATGTGAAAGTTCTCCACGCTCGGCTATTCACTGATACCATTTGCGGCACTGGTGTTGGCAGACAGTGCGCTGATTGTTTTTGGAAGATAGACGACGCGAACACGTGAAATGTTCGTTTGGTGCGCAGAGGTCGATCAAAAGGTATGTTTACATTTGGGGCGCACACACAGAGACCAATGGCAAACAAGCATATAGCGCTGATTTGAATAATGTATCGTCGAACGTTCTCCAGTCAAACTGCCCACAGATTCTGCCACTGGAGTTCAATCCACCCAGAGCCACTATTTCAACTCCTATTAATGTCCTCTAACCGTTTCTGCGATCACTTCCTCCCGGAAGCCACACCGACAGCGTCAAGACATGATAAATAAACTGACCAATTTTCCCTGATCACCATATGTCATCTCGTCAGATTTCCCGTTTTATGTTTCCCGATCGTCAAACTATCATTGTATATATCTTGCTTATTCGGCGCACAACAAAACTCGTACATGGACGATCAGTATTATTTGGTGCTTTCGCTATATCGCTTGTCCGCAAATCCGCAGAACATTCCATCGAGTTTCGTACGGTCTGTACTAAACAGACTGTTGTAACCGTTTGTACACCCTCAACTGCTGATATTGTATCTATTTTCGGTCCGTAATGGAAGTTTAACGGAATGGAGAAGTTTAGCGAAAAACGAAATGTCCGGTGGACAATAGTACGGAGTTTATTGCGCGACTACTAACGATTTTGGGAACGTCGTGATGGTATTGTGGCGAAGCCTACCATGTACGAATTGCAAGAGGGAAAGAGTGAAACGATCCTTCGGTCCGATGCTCCACTATGTATGAATGCGACGTAAATATATATGTATATATGGCTCTATGCATTAGGTCGTATACAGAATAAAGGGAGCACGCGGGGTTGAGGAAGCGCAAGAGGCAAATTAATACGAACTAACATTGTCCTCTCTTTCCGGTCTCTTTCGCGGTACGGATTGCCACGATGCCACGAGTCGACGACGCAGAACTTGGGGCAATTGTGGTTCACCGGTGAGTCCATGGTCGGGGAAGAGGGAAGGATTGCCATGAAGTGGCTGGTTGATGGGATAAAGGGAAAAGGTTGTACAACGAATGATTCTGTTCTACTACTACTGGCTACACTCTTAATATCGTACGTACAGTCGTACTGGTTTTGACTGTCGCGAAACGTTGGACCACGAGCGAGCCGAAGATAACGACTTTTTGATTACACCCAGAATGCTATATAGATCGTGACAATGGATAGAAAAAAAAAAAAAAAAAACAGTGGAGAATCTTCTGCATTGGAGTACGGAATGGATCGATGGGTCCCAACGATAGTTTCTTCCGCACGATAAATGTCCAATCGCTTGAGTTCGTGGTTTCTTTATCCATCTCGTCGTGTTTCTCAACTCGCGCTCATCCACGTTTCTTCATTTTCCCCTTTTTCTTCCTCATCCCACTTCATTTTCCTACAGATCCCAGTAACTACCTGTACAGTGGATATATATCGCATTTTGTTTTTGCTTCTTTCCCTCGTTCTTCTCCACTTTTCTCACTCTCTCTTTTAACGTCTATTTTTTTCTGCGCTTCTTCCTACGTCACCCCAACGGCTCACGCATTCTTCTTTTTTCTCATTTCACCGCTTATCGGCACGTCCATCCAGGGTCTATTCACGCCTCGTTTTGGAATCGCATTATCGGTTTTACTTTACTCATACTCGAGACCATATACTTCACGTATAAAGCCTCCCTTCGAAAGGACGTCCGACGACCTGATTTCCTTACTATTCTTTTCTTTCATGGTATTCGGGCTCTGGGTCGAGAAATTTTACCTTGCACAAGAAAAGAATTGATGGAATCGAGCATGGTATTTACCCGACTTGTCGACCCCGTTTCTTTCTTTCTATCCGAGCAGTTTATCCGATAACGTCAATATCGTCAAATATCGCTGTTCACAGTCATTCCAATGGATCGACAGAATATGCCAGGAGATGATAAATTCTTCGATTATATACGCAAAACATAAATTAAAAGTTTGATTATCGTAATATTTGTTAAATTACAATAATCTTGAAGATTATTATGATGGACGATTAAAGTACTTATATCACGCTTATACTTCAAACTTTTCAAGTGCCGAGTAAACGATATTACTTTTCTTTGGTAACTAATGGTGAATTATTGCAGTTGATGGATCTCGAAAACTTGTTGATAAAGTTAAATTATGAATTCATTGTTTCCTATCGGCAGGGAATGCTAACATTCAAAACGCATCGAGCTTGGTGAAAAAATGAAAAATATGTGCACTTAATGGTTCATCAAAATCCAACATTTTTTAAAATACTTTGAGGCTCTTTCAGAAGATCAATTTGAACTTTCACCTTTCGTACTAATTTTTTTTTAATTGTCTACCAAGATATTTCATTATTTAAACCGTAATCCGACCTAATCCTGACATCATGCGACTTGAAACAATTACGCTTCTTACTCTCTCGCGTCTCATGTGGCTCTAAAGTTTATGAGCATTCCGAGGCCTCTGGCCAGGTCGCAATTCGGAAATAAAGCTCGTCCTGGAAGACAGCGAGCAATAACGAGATTGCTCTCTCTCTCTCTCTCTCTCTCTCTCTCTCACTCTCTCTCGCCCCAACTCTATGGACTTCTATACTTCCTGCCTAATGACGAGACGAGCGTTAAACTTTCGACACGACATGCGAAGCCAAGAACTAGCAACTTTTTTCCTCATTCCTGCTCTCCTCTCACCCTCCTGCTGGCATCGTTATACTTCACTCGTTTCTTCGTGCCCGTTCCTCCACCTACGTGACGTTTTCGTCTCGAACGTTCAAAACAACTTTGAAGCACGGGTTTCGATACATAGAATAGGGCTTTGAAAGCGAGAAAAAGTCTATTATCGTCGATTCAATTTGACTGCTGCTTGGTTTCTCGAAGTTTTTTTGAGATCGCAGTCCCCCTAAAACCCCGATTCGAATTACGTGATGTGTTTGATATTTTACATGTAAATCATTCTCGTAGGACGATTGACTTGTGGCTTTTTTTTAGAAAATGCTGTAACTCAGTGACCTTCTATCAATGAAAGTCCGATTTGACACCAGGTTAAAACGGCGGAGTTTGTAAGACCGATTGAAGAAAAAAAAATCAGATTTTTATGAAAATTGGAGCCCCCGGCGGTTCGCGCTTTTCAATATCCGTCTCAATGCGATTGAACGTCTATACGCACACGGACGAAAAGTTTTTGGACGTGACTGCACGTTGATCGGGATAAATCCATGATATATTTATAGTTCTCGAGGAGGCGATCGACCGGATATGGGAGAGCGCGCTTACCGCAAGCCGGTCATTGTACTTTCTATAAATGCAACGCAAGCATTCGCAGCTGCGTGCCACGAGAGCTCTCCAAGGAATACAACACTGTGAATTACTAATATGCAAATGCATATCTACGCGTTTTGCGATTTGTATGTTCCAGCAATTCGTATATGTGAGACGGGGGGAATCAGAAAAAAGTCTTGCGTACGATTTTACGTGCTGTGGGCGCGGGTTTATCGTTGCTGCGATAAAAATCCTTTGCCCGAATGAACGGAAGAGTAAAAGTACTCATGCATAATATTGTACACATCTCGAGGCAAAACACCCGCGACTCTATGTCCACGAACTCGCGCACGCTAAGCATACGTATATAAGCCCCCCCCCCGCGTTGCACGAAATGTATACGGAGCGGAGTTAACGGCAAATATGACTTTTACATTCCCGATAATACCTCTTTCGTGATAGAAGATAAAATTTTATTACTATTGGTCGAAGTAATTGCAATTAAATTTTATTCAATTACAATCATTCCGAGTAATTGTAATTAAAACTAATTAATTCCAGTAATTGCAATGAAAACACTGATTAACTTATCGAGTAATTTTTCGCTAGGTCAATACTGGCTGTGTGCCAAATTTAATGTTGACGGATTAAACCGCTTACAAGTTTGAGAACGAAGGAGAGAGTCGTTTTTTTCGGCGCTAAAGTCTAAAAATAAGCACGGATAGTCGAAATCATTGCGAATAAAATCCAAGTGTGTTATCAGTATTCGAACAGGATGCGAACCGGGAGCTCTCTGTTATCGTACGCATGTATGCTAATACAAACCGCTTTAATTGGATTTTATTTTCACTCTACGTACACTTTGTACAAGCAAAGCCAATTTTTTCTCTCTTTTTTGTTAAATTTCAAGTTTGGTAACGGGTATTAGTTATCCGAGAACGAATATTGTACAACGAGAGTGTCGGGGCTGTAGTGTCCAGGAGGGGGTTTCCATTTCTACTCATGTGATGGTGGTGGAAATATATACGGGAATGTGAAAGTACGCTGTATTCGCCAATGCAACCAGGCTAATTCGATAAAGTCAATTATTCCGTGGAGAATATTCGATTGTCGGAATATCGACGAGTCGTTGACGGAAACGTGCGATTTGATTCGCTTCGGAGTGAGAGAGTGTGCGAACGAGATAATCCCTATGGCTATGGTAAGCGTGCAAAGAGAGAGAGAGGGAGAGAGAGAGAGAGAGAGAGAAAAAATTTGATTTGTTCGAAATTTTGGTCTCGATGATCGAAGCTAGAATCACTCAAACTCCCTCTGTCTCCTTTATAACGAGCAAAACTATGACGCAATTCCGCAATAGCTTCAATGAGTAAATAATGATTTAAAAAAGACGCGACACAACCTGAATTTCCAAACAAAAAAGCATATGTTCCTAATATTCCTGAAGTGGTTACATTAGGTCCAGAAAGGGCTTCGCAATTTCCACATTTCCAATTGTTCTATAGGATGAATTCGTACGACATCCTGAGATCATAAGGGTTACAGAGAAAGAGTCAGGGTGGTCCGTTTATTGGCGTCCATGCGCTACATTATTGAGAGCCAGGAAGACCCCCAAATTTCCATTCAATGGCAGCGATTCCGGAAGTTCTAAAATAAACCGGTGAGTTGCAGATGGGGGAAGAGAGAGAGAGAGAGAGAGAGAGCTAATACATTTCAACTGACTCGCCGAAAGCCGGGAGCTGCTCGTTCGATGTATCAATGCGCGATGTTCATTATCCATCCAGAGGATGTACATCACTTTTCATTGTCATACTAATGCCTATGAGACCGAGACCCTGTCGTTACAGTCGCGTTGACGTTTCGAATGACAATACCGAGGCGGCGGCGTGTTTGCAGACGCATTTTACCTGTCGACAATATTCACCGGCATCGCCAATTCCTTTGAACTCGGTGCGCGGCGTAGAACGACGAAGACGAAGAGGCAGAGCTCTTGGTCGATAATCGATAGCGCTAGCTCGATTCTCGGAAGGTCTCGCGAGTCTTTTGCGATCCTGCCAAAGGACTTCCTATACTTCTTTTCAGAATACATATCCCCCCATATACCTCTCTTCCCGCAGTTGTCTTCTGCCATATAGAAATTCTCGTAGAAGGTACCTTGTCCTGCACGCGTAGCTGCGCGATAAACCAACGTCGTTAGGAGTACGGGTCCTTTACATCGCTTCTTTCTCTTTCCGTCGCCCCGGCAGCAGCAGCAGCAGCAGCAACAGCAGCACCAGTAACAGCGGCATCTAACAATCGCCATTGTTCTTTCACTGTGCTCTCCACTCGCCCTACACCACGGGTCTCCGTGGGAAGAACGAGAAAACTCAGCAAAAGAAATAAAAGAGAAAATAAATAGGATCCCATGAGTGTATTAGAGACTGCGAAACTAGCGGGGGTGGAGGAGGAAGATGGGGGGGGGGTAAATAAAAAAGATTGAGACCAACGAAGAAGCATGGGCGTGCATAATAAAATTGATGCACGGGAGGAGCACAGCTTTGTTATTGGCAAGCCCTTTCCTAAAGATTTTGCAATATTTTCTTTCCATCTCCTTTTATCGCTCGACGTCTCGATAAGTGGCCGGTTC
The DNA here is from genome assembly GCA_963564615.1 of Rhorus exstirpatorius. Classification (NCBI taxonomy): domain Eukaryota; kingdom Metazoa; phylum Arthropoda; class Insecta; order Hymenoptera; family Ichneumonidae; genus Rhorus; species Rhorus exstirpatorius. The sequence goes on from OY751313.1 coordinate 37,343,231, forward strand.
TCAATCTTCGCACCCTTAAGAATCTTCATTCGAGAATAATAATGCAGGAGTATAATTGAGCATCGAATCGATAATTTCGAAAAGACTTTTGCAAGGAAAGCTTGCGCGGAATGGAGTGGAAGCTTAACGAGACGTCAAGAGAGTACGGAGCGCCCCGCAGCAGTCAGAGAGGTTACACAGCGTGGAAAGCCTTGTACAAGCATCCAGTGAATGCAGCTATGGTAAGCGTGTGTTGGTGTGTATACCGAGTACGCGCGGGCATGTGCGATACTCATTAGGGCGCTCTAGGACCATCATAGCTCTAGAAGGTGAATAATTAATAAAGGAGCAAGTGAGCAAAGAGTAGCGGAGCACCGAGATACCCAGAATAGTCTGACGTATATCCACATTCATCCTCTCGTACAGCGACACGCATACGCAGATGTTTCCCTGAAGCTATATAGATATCTATGTGGGTAGACCTACCAAAGCTGCAGCATCTCTGAACAAAATCTCCAAGAAAATCGTTCGACTAGGCAATATGTCTTCAGTCAGATGGCAGACTTTTCCTAGTTGTCTCAGACCAATGTTGAAAAACCATCGATCCAATGAAATCGAATTTGAAGGTATATGGTTACCGCTATCCACGAATTTGTCTTAGATTTGGTAGATATAAAATACTCGGGAAGCCCCGAGACTAGAAGAAAGCTGAAAAGTAGAACAGGAGTTATATTTACGGGCCATGCAAGTATATACGTAAGTTGGGCAGAAGAGAAGAAGAAGTGCCTTTGCAAGCATAGAGGACGCATGAAAGCCTCGTATCATAACTCAGAGATGCCCCTATCTCGATCGAGAGAGTGACGTTCGGCCAGAAAACCTGGAGGATCATAAACAATTCGGGAAAGTTCGATTACAAAAGTTTTGAATGGAAAAGCAGAACCATGGCTCCGGAATCGTGACGTGTGCTGGGTTATATCTTGGCCATCGTATAATGGAATATTTAAGATAAAAAAAGTGTCAAGCGAATCGTTGAAACTTTTATGAGGGTAAACCACAGATTAAAGGGAAGAATATCATTGCGATGCGATGAGTTACATTGCTTTGTTCTGTATATACTCATGAAGTTGCTGAATTTTCAAGAAACACAATAAGACCCATATGTACAGTGCCCTATATAACACTCCAGGTAAGCGTCTTGACAAGATCAAAATTGTGTCAAATTATCACAAACGTGGGTGATAATGTAATTGTGAGAAAGGTCTGGATATACGAGCCTTTCCATGAATTTTCCCTCCATCTTTCATCGCAAATACGTTTCACAACGAGGGTGGGATGGGTCGTTCCCACGAGAGACTTCCTTAATAATCGCGAACCAAAGTACCTGCTTTTCACTGTGCCGTGTGCGGATGCAATGACTGCAGTATACGTGGTGTACGAAGCCGAGCTAGCTGGTTCTTTAGTGTTACCCCAGGGAGTAACTCTGGGCCACGTGTCGCCTGATGTGAATTACGAGCAGGCGACGCGATCCGCGATACGAGAGAACCAACAGTAACGCGACGACGGTGTCTCGCGCACCTAGGACCAGTGGGTGACTTAATAATACCTCCAACCTTTCTTGCCACTGTGCTTTTCTCCTGGTTCGTTTCTCACTTGGGTCTTTCTAGGCATCACGCGATTCACCTGAGTTACAGTCGTTAAGAATTCGTTTACGAGCCCCAGCGTATCACAAGGATCTATGCCATCCTTGCTCGTTAATACCGGAGAAATCATTTTCATTGTGGAATAGATGCATTGTATCCGGTGCTGTGAGGTATACGAAGAAACCCTAGAAGGAAGAGAATCTTGATATCCTGAGCATAGGTATTGAACAAGGTGATTATAATTTTGTTTATATCGTTGCGGTCTTTCGAATAATATGGAAAAATGTTGAAAACTTCGAAATTTCAGAATGTACGCCGGGGAATGAGTTTCGTACAATTCACGAGTATCAAATATTCCAATGAGCTATTACGTCAAGCTGTAGAGCTTGCAATGAAATCCACCTAGCGTCTCTATAGACACGGATGAACAATTCATCCTGATTTTCGTTTGCGCCTAGTACGAAGGGGCCTCACCCCATGGATGCTGAACCCCTTCTCTCGATTCCTGCTTGGATGAAAGTTCTCCTTGCTCGAATCATCTATATCACCATGTTTTCCAACTATATAGGTAGATGAACGAAGCTACTCGAACCTAGCTGGGAATGGGCTCCCGTGATAAGAATTAGCATATACAAACGTCATGGCAGCCTTTTAGAATATGCAGACGGCAAGATATCTCAAGAGCGCGATGGATAAAAGCAGATTCTTGCTCACGTCCAATTGCTTTTTCTCTCGCATATTTTTTTGCTTCCTGTATAGCGATCACTTACCATATTCTGTCATGATTTTATCGTTTTAATTTCATCATTGTATTATGTTATTATTTTTAATTCATTCTGTTTTGTTAAAAAAAAACATGAGAAATTCTACCATCATTTTGATGGAATTTGCAAAGGCCCATGAAGGAGACAACTGCTTCAGATCTATCGACAACCCTTATTAGCGTACAATAACGCGTGGGATATAACCCAAGTTCGTGATCACGTTCTTTTAGTTTTTTTTTTTTTTTTGCGAGGATCCCTACTTGGCTGGTCTTCCGGAAGACCCGAGATTCTCTCGAATTCAACAATAGACGAGGAAGATATGTTCATTGTGAGACGTGCTCCGTCGGAATAAGGCAAAACGGGCGTGGAGAACACGAGGGAAGAAGAAAAGGCGAATGAGAGAGGATACGAGGAGAGAATTTTCACAAGGGATGAGAGTTTCAGTGGTATTTGGCGAATCGAATGAATAGGGCTGAAATAAATGGAGGATGAGGGATACCCGACGACGCAGAGAGAAAGAGTGAAAAGCAGTCGAGGTAGAATCTCGACTGACTTCGTCAGTCTTATCGTCTTATCGTAATAGAAAGAATAACGTCAAACTTGATAGCACTGCGAAGAGGTATTGGATCAAGCACCCGAGAGAGAGAGAGAGAGAGAGAGAGAGAGAGAGAGAGAGAGATAGGATTCGAAGAAAGCGAAATGCGCTCTTGGTCCATTGCTGAAACGAACGAATTTCAATCTGAGCGTTCTCTTTGTTTCCCCAGGAGCGTCAAAGAGTGCAAAGATATATATATATACGAAGAAAGAGAGCTTTTCTCGTGATAGAATCTAACGTAGATAAAACTATGGGTTATACGCGCCTAGTTGGTGGAGAGGCCTCGAGACGTGATGAGAGAGAAAGAGAGAAAGATAAAGGGCGAGAAATAGCTATATATGAAGGATGGAATGGTGAAACGCGAACATAAAAAAAATCGTTGGAAGACTGAGACAGACTGCAACGGCAGTCAGGAGTTGCAGAAGCATCGGAAACAGTAATATAGAAGCTCGAGGACGAAGGCAAAGAGAGGTGTAGTGAGAGAAGGAACCAGCATCCCTTTCTCCGCTGTGCATCCGGAGCCCTTTCATTAGAAACTACGCTGCGGTTCTCTTCTAATTAAATTACAAAGCAAAGTATTGCCCTCACAGAGGGGAATGAGGATGTTGGGTTGGTTGAAACTCGTGGGCGCGCCTTCGGTGCACCGACCCTCAGCAAGGATAGCAAGGACATGAATTTCCCGTTAGTGTATAGATTACGGGTGTTTGAACCAGAGGGTAAAAGCCACAGTGAGGAAGAGTGAGAGATGGGATGAGTGATGCCCCGAAAGTATAAACGTATATATGAATGTATGCTTATATACCGAATGATGAAGATATATAGGTTTGCGATGTTTATGATTTATTGAAGAGGAGGAGAAAAATCACTGGGACATGAAACAATGCCGGATGAACGATCCGCGTTCGCGAGATGAAGAGATATTATAGAAATCGTCGACGCGATATGACGTTGCTGCTCATTGCCGCAGTTTTCAAGTATTCGTCAGTTGCGTAAATACACGACTTAAAAACTTGTCAATTCTTTCAGCAACAACTTTTGTTTTTCTATCTTTATCTTGTTTATTTTGTTGCACAACATATCCGAGCAAATGTTTCGTTCGATGAAACAACTACCATATATCAACTATCTATAGTCGCAACATTTTATAAAACGTTTATCCCAACAATAAGCACGAATACGAGCTCTTCAAAGGCAAGAAAAAAAAAAAAGATTTAAAAGAATCCGCGGTTCTATTCTATTCAAATTGTAAACTGTCTGAAACAGCGACCGTGGATTACGGCAATTTGGGTTACATTCCAGCGATCAAATGAAAATCGTGACCAGTTGGACTGAAACTTCGTCTTGAACACGGTATACAGAGCGACTACCGTAATGCATATAGTGCAGTATCCCATTCGAGCGCGGGTGCGAATGTGGCGAGCCGAGCTCTTCAACTTTTGAGTGCCTCTCGCTCTTCACGCTATATAGGCACTCGCTACTTGTTCCGAGCTTTAAATGCGAGTTGAACATTCTATAAAACATGACACTCATCGTCGTGAATGCGTTGGTTGTTCTAGCACGCACTAAAAGTCCCTTCCTACTTCGCTTATACCCCCCCCCCCCAAAACTTCTCCCTCATTCCTTGTACATCCATTCCTACGCTGCTGCACACTTGGTGCTGTCAGAATCACGGGATTATATTTATGTGAGCGACTATATGTGGGTCTGCGCATGCTCCTGCCTCTCTGTTTTCTGCTCCCTTGTTGCTGTACCTGCGATTCATCCTGCACTTGTTTCCCTAGCACGAGAATGGGGAATTTATTCGTCCCACTGCAGGTGGCTCTAGTAGAGAAATAACATGACACAGCGTAAAACGCAAAGTGACGTTTAAAGTCTCGTGACCATGAACATACAATATGAAATTCATGAACGGAAGGACAACTTTTGACATGGCCAATTTTAGGTTGGTTACCGAACTTCACGAGGCCCAAAAATCTTTGGCTCCGAATAAGTTATTTTTATCTAAAATTTTCTGTATATATTATGTAGAAAATGCATTGAGCATCTAGTTATTCTCACGGGAACGCACTTCGTTATTCGACATCTCGTTCCGGTCACACGCGATATATAATTTGTTCAAGCGTGAAATTAAAGCGAAAAACGAAATAATCGATTATTCTACGTGGCCCGAGTTTGCACCGATGCTGTTATATCGCTCTGGAGGTTGCACTGTATATACCTTTACCTTATACCCGCGGTATCCCTTCGAACCTCGATTTCAGTGCCATCGGAACAAGAATGTTTTAATTACAAACGACGCCAAACCCTTACTACATCCATGACGTTATATATATTATACATGTATTTCAACAGCAGCTCAAAGCCGTTCGAACGTCGAGGGTCGAGTTCTGATGCGGTAATTCGGATGCACTTTGACTGCAATCGACAAACACTGGTGACAAACTCGGCAGAGCTTCGACGTGATTGCATGAAATAGTGTAGGGCCCAGTATGGATAGAACACGGTAGGGCGATGTAGCACGTTGATTCAAACGTATATGTGAGGCATACGACATCAGCTCGAGCTACATTTCAAAATTACCCCAAAACGTATTGAGGTGTATGTTTGTGAATTTTTTATCACCAATATTCGTGGATATATTGCAAATGGAATGATCTCAAAGATTGAAATTATTGTGAGTAATTTCAATTGTCCACGGATAATCAAATAATTACTGTGAGTAAAACAGTCGGTGCACTGAGAGAAATCTGGATAGTTATCGCGACTAAAGGACAACACTTTTTCTTTCTAGGCTACTTGAAGATTTGTTGCTAAGGCAACGAAACTTTCGTGAGAGTGTTCTATGAGGTCAACCCTTGCGATTCATACATAGATATTCTAAAAAAATGTATTCTATGCTAAATTATAGCTAAAAAAGGACTTGGGGTCTTTCGTGACCCCCTGTGTACCGAAGGTCAGAAATTTATAGATGTGTACGGTAAGGGTTAAATCTCACAGATTGGTTATAGTTAAAAGTAAATACTTGAAAGAACAAATAATACAATTCCCGAAACTATAATTATCGAGATGCCGTAACGGTGTACAAATTGTTCTGGCAGATAAAAAAAATTACATTGAGGTCTTTTTAAACATAAATTTACATTTCTTATTATTACTTTTGGCTCTCGGTGCAGATATCTGTGCGCAGAAGATGATGACAAAAGAGCTATGCACAATTTTGATTTTCATGATTCTCTAAAAAATTTCTTAGATTTCACAAGTGCCTATAGCCTACTTAATATTGAAGAGACCCACTTGAGACGGAAAAGAAGCTTTGGCAATTCAATTTTTCAAATTCATTTTGTCTAGCCTTTCCTCGACTTTTCACTAATGTTTTTTTTTTCCCAGCCCAGAGGCTCAGAGGCCGAGAGAGAGAGAGAGAGAGAGAGAGAGAGAGAGAGAGAGAGAGAGAGAGAGAGAGAGAGAGAGAGAGAGAGAGAGAGAGAGAGAGAGAGAGAGAGAGATAGAGAGAGGGTGAGAGAGCGATCGTCGTCGGGGGACTCGTTAATCGTTCAAAAATTGTCGCACGAGATTGTCTCGTTTCCGTGAGGCTTCTTTTCGTTTCAAATTCTCTCGAAAGTTCATCATTGCTGTCAGACTGTTAGGGATTGGAAAGCCTGGCATTCTCATATTTCATCATGTTTCAAAGCGAAATAGCTTCGCGAACCACGATTAATTGTTTCGGCCCTAAAATTAGTCCATGATGACAGCTAAACACTCGGAGATACTTTGGGTATACATTTTTTATCTGTTCTCAAGAATCGTGAATGCGGATTCGGACGGAGAGTTTCGAGAGACTCGTGAATCCATCAAGCTTGGCTATTAATTCTTCCGACACCTCCCACGCGAAAGTATTTTATTTTTAATTCGCTGATTGTCGTGTCCCCCACCCTCATTTTCTTTACCGGTAAAGACAACGTATACAGACTAAAAATTGTTTTTAAAATCTGAAAACAAGGCATATGCTCTTTCCCCAACTATTAGGAAATTTTAAAAGAAAGTAACATCCTCGAGAATAAAGCCCAGTGACTCAAACAATTCGTTTAACGTCAAGTACCACAGAGGTAAGACAGATTTCAATACGAGTAGTGGTCGTATGATTTTTTTTTTTTTTTTACATTGCACTCGTTTAATCATCAATTCTGGGGTGTCGAGTCAAGATCCTCGTAATTTATTATTACGCTGATGCGCGTTATCAGTGAGCGATGGTTGGAACAAGTTGAAGATAGAGATCGGGGCTTCCGCGGAACAAATGTAGGAATGCAAATAGACGAGAGTATAGTGAAGCACAGGTGAGATGAGACGGTTGAACGCAGTTAGTTGGCAGCCAGATCGTACGTAAACTGACAAAGCGACGTAATCACGTTCCTTGACGGGCAATTAGTTAGATCTCGTGCCAAGCACGACTTGATTACGTCAATTTTTCTTCTCGCGCGCCGGAAACGTTGAGGCCCTTTGCTCCGCTCAATCGATGAACCTGCCCGATTCTCCGGTGACCACGAGGGAAAAACAAAAACGAAACTTTCCTTATTCGTCCCTCGTGGTCTGATTCTTTATTTCTTACATTTACCTTCTTGCTTCAATGACTCTTGTGGTCTCGGATTCACTGGGAGAGGGTTACGACATCACATTCATCGGAGCTACAGTGAAATTTATTCGTGCCATTTCAAGGTTTTTTTTTTCTTTCTTTTTTTATGCGCCATCACTCATGATCATGGCCCGATTCTTATTCAAGCTTTTTCTTGCCACGAGCAGTCAGCGCGGTGACACTCTCGTTGCGATTTCCATCTTCTGTTATTTTTACGTGAGAATAGATTGAAAAAATAATATGATTGAAAAGATCTTAAAAATGGCTATGACGTATTCATTTCGAGCGTTTCGACTTCTGTACAAGAGCTTCGAATGAATATATTTCTGCATTCCGACGGGAACGAATATTATTGCTATTTCGTATGTAGTGTACAAGAGAATTGGGCCTTTCTACGATAATTTGATGATTTACAATCTGAACCTCGCGAGAGGACGAAAATGAAAACATGTTCGTACCTGGCTAAAAAAAAAATGGTTCCTAAATTTTTTAATACTTTTCCTCCTTTTTATATAAGCCTCCTTTTCATCATTACGAGTGACGAATATGATATTTGAGTTCATGCACTTGTCTATTGACACCATTCACATCTGAGCTATATAATCAATGAAGCGCTTTTTTTACCTTCCACTCTTCTCGCTTGACACCCTTTCAACATACATTCACCTACGTATGTTGTATATATATATATATATATATATATATATATACGCAAAATATCTGGCTTTTAATTGCTTCAGTTTGGATCCGTCGCGTTGCCTCGGCGGCTTTTAGTACCGTAGTTTCATTTCGCAAACTTGTACAAACCCTTGCTGCAAGTCCCACGACTCTGTAGAGCTGTTTTCACGTCTGGGCTATACTTTAGTCGCCTGGCTCTTCATTTTTGCCCAAGGATATGGGTCAATCGAGCTCTATCTCCCCCTCTCCCTTGCAGGCGCTATTACGAATCGAATTCTCGACACATCGTTCATCGTAAATCTCGATTTTCCATTACTTAACGACTAGCGAGTGTGTATAGAGTTCGTGTTTGTTTGCAGTCGAACGAAAAAAAAAATTGCGATCAAACTTGAAACTCTCTTCGAAGCAATATCCGGTAGAAAGAGTTTACCGGAGCATGATTTCATTGATCCAACTAGATCTGTTGTTTGTCGTTTTTTTTTTTCCAGCGCAATCGCATTTGATAAAATGAAGAATGAGGGTAAATAAAGAATGTTTCACCAATAAATAGTTTTAAAATTATTGGCGATTAATCAGAAAAACTAATGGGTTTAATGAAATCAACGCGTCTGAATTATAACTCCAGCATAAAGCAACTCTACCGGGCCTACGCAGTGAAACTTTTCCACCAGAATGAGATTAAAGCTATACCAGATGACGAGTCTCTAATCTGGCTGATGATGAATATGCTTGTGGATAAGACAGTTCCAAAAGGACAACTACCATCGATCTATGCAGGAGAGTCGTTATCTCATAAAGCTGTAACTGGATAGAGATGTTCGCAGGAGTCTAGTTCAGGTAAGGATTATTGGGTAGTGAAAGATCTGTGTCCAATTGTGAATGTTGCCGTCAATCTCATCGCGACGCATCAACATCATCCAATGCTTCTCATCACACAACTATACGCTCAATTTCACTTTTTGAATCGCCAAATAAAATTGTATATACTTATGGCAATTCGATAATATAGTTTCAACAAATTTATTACTTGTTCGTTCAAACTTTTACTCTCGACTATAAGCAATCAGTGAGTGTTAAAAACTCGAATTTTTAGTTTAGTCAATGTTAAAAAATTGATTATATAAAATTGAGTTCTTGGTTGGAATGACTAAGCGACTGTGGTCTCCTTAACGTTATTACATCATATTGTGTAATATTGCTTTATGTCGTGATAACTGCAAAAGACATAACTTTATGCATAGTTGAAATTGTCAGAGAGACAATTAAGACCTAATTTGCATGTAGTGTTTATATCAAGTACTTTTTTTTAACCCATACCACCCGAGCCTCTTAGGGGAGCAGGAGATATCAAAAATGGTTCTAAAAACTTCGTGATTATGTTCAAATTTCATTTTTGACCAAACCCAGAATAATACATAAGCTACCCAGAACCCGGCTTTGTTTGCGAGAACGATCTCGAGCGGTTGCGCGACATAGCGGCCGCTGCCGCAACTAACTCCAATCAGAATCCATATTTCTGGTAACTTCAAGAGTTATGGTCAACATCAAAATCACCACAATCTATTTACTTAATTCCGGTAACAAAAAATTGTTGACATTACTGAACAAATATTTGCCTCACTATATTGTTATATTTTCATAGTTTTGGTCTTTTAGTTGCGATATATACCCAGATTTCTCTGAATATACAGTGCATATAAAAGGGCAACGTTATTTTTGTTCATGCACCATCTCAAATCATCATACATTGCAACTGCACCGCCTATTTTGGATTGGCCTGAAAACTCGGTACGATCCGTACCTCATAGCGATGAAACGGCTATAGAGATGCAACTGATAAAAGCGAATAAGCCCCCTATCCAGACAAGCTTATGAGGCATATACATACTCGTTGCTTCGAATCGCGAGAAGCCAATGGTGACGTTCATCAGCATGGACGACATTCCCCCGACTAATCAAAGCGAGAATCCGTCAAAGGATTTCTGTATGATCGCTCTACGAACTACCATCACACACGACTGATCAAATCTGACTCGTCTATTCATCTTTGCCATTGTCGCGCGTACATAAACCCACGTAATGTTGAGGTAGTTAGTCTCGCGAGATCATCTCACTATAGACACTAAAGGGCTCTCAGCAGATACCGTCACATGTCGATTGGTTATAAAATTGAACACAACGGTAACACGTATTGACTGATCACAACTATCACCATGACCACGTATTGACTGATCACAACTATCACCAGTTCAACACCTATATGCCTCTCGTATGCAACGGCACTGAAACGCCAGATTAATAGAACCAATGAGAATCCAGCCGAATAATTCTATCAAACTGCGTTACGATGCAAAATATATCGACTGGTTTTGTTATTGACGGTACCACCGTTGGATCACCGGTAAGAAAGAGCAAAGGGAGGAAGGTAGCAATAGTTCTTGTATCAGGAAAGATTTCGCATCACGCTGCGCGTTGTAGATCAATCGACGATTTTATGAGTATGTGTGAGTCTTGGAGGCACCACCTGGTATACCACATCAGCAATCTGTCTATACGGGTTCCCTATAGAAGTCTCACCGTTATCCTTTCTGGAGAACGTTTTGCGAGCAAGTGAACCAGCGGAATCTTCGATCAAAAGTTTTAACATGCGTTTTATATACGTTCAGTCAAACTCTAATCGTAGATTTTTCTCTATTACGCTGTAACAACAGATTAACCAATGTGTATGATCTTGAAAATCCTGGAGTTTTTTTTAAACGTGACAGTTACCAGAAAATAGGTATTGCTCCAAATGCGTGCAAGAAAGATTCAAATGACGAAAAGCAGACTTTTTTTCATCTTCCATTGCTATTTTTCCTCTTAAACATCACATACATATACGCATGCGAAGGAATCACCAGGATACTATTATATTCGCGTAGAGTGATTGTAAACTTTATAGGCGGTAGAATGGCATGGTATTCACAATGTCGTATAAAACCAGTACACGATGTACATGCAAATATATATATACATATATGGATATGAATAGATGTGATGTTAGGGGGTACTATAGCCCACAGGAATCAAGTCTACGGAACGTTGTAACCACTGAACTGCCTTGTGCACCGTAGAATAGAGAGCTTGAGCAAATATCTAGAATTATCGGCTTGAGCATAGTGAATCATGTATGCGTATACGTATATACACCATTTCATATATATATAAATAAAAGGGCATACTATGCATGTCCCATCCAAAACCCTGAAATTAATGACTGAATATGGTAGAGAAGCCGCACAGATATGACTGGGTTACTCGATATTATCTGATTATCATTGAAAAGGGAAACCTCAGATGTCCTTCCAATGTTCGATCTACACATTTGCGAGAACATATTTACAAAGCTCACGGTACTAAAATTATTACTACCAAAAATCTGGCAAATAGATGTTCATTCAATTTGTACATTCACTCTAAGTTCATGTATATTGTTCTAGACCTAGGTCCATCAGCGTCTATGTGGAACTACGAAGATTCTTGTTGACGCGAAACGTCAATTGGAGCCAACTTTCTTCATTTCCCCGACTCATGTACCGCATCCAGTGTCAACTTAATATTATTCCCCCTTTGCCCGACGTGAAACGCAATTTACTCCAGTTGTTCGGATTGCGCACGCGGACTGTTGCGCTTCACTGAAACCGTTTAGCGCTGCCGAGATGCGATTTAAAGGATCTAACGAACTGCGAAGCGAGGCTAATTGAGCGAACGTATATACTCACTGCAACGGGATGCGTGAAGCTTTGTAACTGCAATGAGTTTGCGAAAATTTCGAGGAACGAAGCGACTATATAAGGTTGAAGTCGACAAAAGTTTGAAATCAAGCTTCGTCTGGTTCAACGAAGCGTGCTCGTTGCTCGGAGAACGAAAAGAAGAATTTTTCGGGATAGACGAATTTGGTGATTCCTGAAATGAGTGACTGAAGTTGGCACTAACGGTGTATGAGATATATCGCTCAGATGACACGTGACATGATCTCAGATAAAATGCCGTTTTCAAACTCTCCGCTATAACGGGGGGGGGGGGGGGGGGGCTTGTGAGTGGAATGATGCCCCAAAGTTTCATAAGGTTTTCGAATCTCACCCGAAACTCGTTTCTTTTAACCGCACGCCCCCTTAAACTGAAGATGCTTCGAATCTGCGGTGTACACAGAGACGGTTGCAACAGCCCGGCTCATGTAGTTTTCGAGGGCACACACAGTGTCGTCGTCGATTCATCCGTAATTACAATTCGAACAAAGTTATGTCGCCTGCGACGCGTCGTCTCAAGGCATACGATGCTCCGACGACACTCCAAGCGGGAAATATCCCGCTTTGGCCCCGAACGAACGGGGAGATGTGTCAAGTATTTAATCAAAGCCCCGGGGTCGAGTCTGCGTGAGACAATGGATAGGGACCATCCTTCCGGGAGAGAAGACCGTTGCTTCTGCCGTCTTTCGCCTAACATCTATAGCTATTCCCGGTATGAGTAGGGGCGCAATTATGTCGACCTCATTTCAGTACAGATTTACTTCTCTCTGACGCGCACGAGCATTGTCCTCGAGACTCCTCTAACCTCTCTCCCAACATCCCTTTCCCATCGTCCTTACTCGTTTTCTCCGTCCAATTCATTCTTCTATTCCTACGAGGACTAAATCCGCGTCTTTTTCTTCTTCTTCTTCTTCTTCTTCTTCTTTTACCCGGGCTTTCTTTCCTCTTTCATTCAATGCTCGTACGGCTATCTCTTCGTCTCCCAGGACCATACCATCGTTCGCTCAATGCACTGTTTTTTGTTTTCTGTCTTTCACGGCGACTCTCGCATTGCTGGTATTTCTTATCGGGCAACTTTTGCCATTCGGCAATCTTCATTCTTCTATTCCTATTCTCTTATTCCTGATATCATTGTTTTTATTTCTCTGCTTAAGATTCCGTTGAGTTCGCCCGTTATTCCATAATACGAATCTTTGATTTTCGTTGTCTTGTAAATTCCCCAATTTCCCGTCTAATTATCTCCGCGTTGCTTCGGAAAAGAATTAGCCTCCCAAAGATCAAATGGCTTCTTTCAACATTTCGTTCCTCGACTAATTTGCCGTTCCTCTTTTTAGCTCTTCCAACGATTATATTCACACAATGTGCACCTATCAGTCTTTTCATTCCTTTTTATTGTTTTGCTGCGTTACAGGTTGACCAAAACCAATATTTTTGATGAATGAGGTCACGCTACTTATATCGAAATGATTTGTATCTATTGAGATCGGGATGGGATGCGATATCGAAATTAAAGTGGAATTTCGGGATTGAGTTCGTCATTTTTTTCCTCAAGTTACCTCAACACGTGATATAGATATTATTCAATAAATTTTTTGATACCTCATTTTAGTAGGTGTATAATCGACGAATTAGAGATTTATTTTTAAATATAAAAAGGTAAAAAAATGATAACTTGATAAGATACTTGTGAGCGAAAAAATTCATATTCACACTTTCTTCTCTCACTCCTATCTCAGTTTACGCTGAACATAGAATTACGCATGGAATGATAAAAACCCGGCCTGAGTAGCACCTAGCCAGAGTATTATACAAAGTGAAAAGGACGCGAGTGGAATTAGTGAATTATTTTTTTAATTTTCTATTTTTCACCGTGTCTGGACGTTATATATTTATACATGCATGGGCACAGAGGCGGTATGCGATCCTATCTTTCGTAGTATTTTAATGTAATATCTCGTCGACGTATAGCGGCATGTATGAGAGCACACTTTTACGCGAAGCCGTGCGAACTGATGCAATACGAAAAAATCCGCGACTGCAACAACGTGAGAATTCTTGCTTTCTATATATAAATTGTTTTTTTTTTTTTTTTTTCGCGTTTCAATGAGAGACGCTAGTGAGAGCAAATATAAAAAATGGAGGAAATTCTATTTCAGCGAACTAACGAATGTACTTCAGTTTCAAATAATAACGCGGAATGCTTGAAAATTTCAAGGGTAGTAGACGAAATTCAAAGAACGACACAGCAGGGAAAGAGTTTTGCGTAAAAACAATCAATTTCACGAAATTTTTAAATTTCCCCCAAAATTGAGTCATCCCTCTACCCTGGTTCACGGGAAAAAAGCAAGTAGGAATACATGCAAAACCATCATGGAGAGAAAATTAATGAAGCGATACAATAGGTTCTCCGGGGAATTCGACGGGCGCGGCGGGCTCGACAAATTCATCAATCCCACGACAAACATGACGAAAATCCCCGAAACCCTGTCTCGTGGCAAGGGATCTTAGTGTACGTGATTGTCTGTCAATTATTTATGATTGGCGCCAGTTTGTCCAATCGTGAATAAAGCCCCGCCGGGAATAGGTTTTTCACTCTCTACTGTCACAACCGTCGCTCCATATTGTATTTTTTTATTTTTTTTATCTACTACGCGTTTATACATATTGCTTTACCATCTCTTCACTCTTTGTGGATATTTCGTGAACTTTAGACTCTGACAAGAGGTATATTATTCAAAGCATCAATTCCATTGAAGCCCCTGACGATCGATTCTTCTAGATTTGTAAAAACAATTTTCAGTTGTTATTATTTACTCTCACAGTCAGTCTTGAATACAAAATCCAACGAATGCATCACGATCTTCTCGGTTAATGACAGAAGCCTGACAATAAGGATGGGGGCGCAACGTCGACGCAGTTAAATTGAAATCGTAGCCAGGGCAGTCCGGTTCTATCGGCCGTGTGAAACGCCTCGAGACACCAATCATGGATTTCCTAAGCGCAAATTCCTGCTTTCACAATCATCAACCCTGCCTTTTATTTCTCGTGGCTCTCTCATCGAGCGAGAAAACAAACTTTAACGAACGTCGACCATTATTTACGAGTACCCGCGATGAAAATACCCGAACCAAGAGACACTGCACTCAAAAAAAAGTTTGGTTGTGACAACCAAAGTTTCGTTGGCGCAACAAAATTCGTTTGTTAACATGTGATCTACAAAACGTTTTGTTGGCGACATGGGTATCGTTTTGTTAAACACATTTTGTTGCCGCAAGCAAACGTTTGATTGCGCTATGGAATGATTTAGTTACCTTAACCAAACAATTTTGTTGAACGGACATATATATTTTGTTGGCTCAACAAAACATTGCTGTTCGAAACGCTATATTTTATGTATGTAGAACAAAGCAATTTTGTTGCAGCAACAAACATATTTTGCATACAGGGCAAATCATTTTTGTTGCAGTAATAATCGTATAGTGCATGGGGATAATCAATGCTCTCCGCTATAATATTGTTAATAAATATTTAAAAAAAGTGGTTCTCTAATTAACTTCCAAAATGCTTTCTCACAGAGCACAGATGAAGCTTTTTCCGTGAAAAAAGTTCAGAATTTCATGATAGAATGTTTTAGGCGAGGCTAAGGATCAACATAACCTCAAAAACCTTCGAGCAGATTTTTCGCGCAGATGCTTTGTTAGATTGAAAAATAACAAATGAGCCCATCTGAATGATTGTTAGACGCTTTCTCATGAAGATTTGTTAATTTTTTAGATTTTTTTAATATCACTGTTGGCTCGAAAAATCATATTATCACCATATACATGCACACTCGAAGCATTCACGCGGTCGTAGAACGATTGTTGCACACCACGCAATACCAAAGATGCTACAGTATTGCCGGCGTGACAAATTTGTTGGGCGAACGTAACGTTTGGTTGCGCCAACAAAACGTTTTATTCCGACAACTATACTGTTTGGTTAGAAGCCGATAGTGTGTCTGACGGGCACGGGTTGCGGTGTTCATGAAGTTTTTGTTACGACAACAAAACATTTTTGTTGTCGACTTTTATTTTTTTTATTGTCTCAACCAAATATGCAGATGGGTCGAGGTCTTCTTATTGTATCGTTCGCCCAATCCAATAATTTTGTTTGCATTACAAAATAAAGTATGTTTTGTTCCAACAACAAACAGTTTTGGTTGTATCAATGAAATGTGATTAACAAAATTAGGACGATGTTGCCAACAAAAAGAATTATTTTTATTCATTGGTCGCAACAAAATGTTTGTCCTACGAACAAAATTATATATTGGTCGTAACAAAACGCAGGCAACAAACGAATTTTGTTGCCGTTACATTACCTTTTTTTTCAGGGTGGCGACAACTACCGACGACCAGTGGTAAGATCAACCTTCCTGGCACTGGACAACCGGCCAGGAATATCCTTTCTACGACCTGTTCGAAGACCCTGAAACTAAAAGGTTATTCTACAGAATTACCCTTATCATTCAGTGCTCTATCGAGTTTTGTCCAGTATCCTTTCATCCTTCGGCGAGATTCTAATGATTAGGGAGAATGATGGGACAAGAAACTTTTCAACCCAATAAGAACGAACGTATAAATTCAGGAAGAATGTCCGACTAGAAAACGTTTATTATACGTATATACGTATAATGAACGTTTTCTAGGCGGACATTCTTCCTGAATTTATACGTTTGTTCTTATTGGAAAGTTTCCTATTTTATCTGTTTCTGGGAATGATCAATCCATCTAGCAGTTGGTTCAAACTAAATATTTCTCACATCGTATCTCTTAAAAGTCTCCCTGCGTCATTTTACAAGACGCCCAATGGCTATGAGCCACGCTTCTCGGGTAGAGATATTCCCGACGATGCGTGGAAGACATTTATTTTCAGTTGCAATTAGGCGACAGTCACTCAGACACAAACGAAACCCTTCGCAGCTTCCCCGAGACCCGGAAATTTGTTATAATCATAATTGTTATTATTATTTCTATGATTAACAGCTCCGTGGACTCTATCCTCCTTCTTTTCTTGCCTTCCTCACTCTCGTCTCGTCTCGTCGCAGTCGTCTATTTGTATGTGTATAAACAGACATTTATATTCTTCGTGCTTTTCACCTCTGGTCTGTCGCCCTAATATATGGACCACCCACGATCACACTCTCAATCTCTACTTGCTTTGCCTCAACCTCACTGTGCTTCTTCGTACTGTACACTTCGAACCCGAGCTCTCACGACACTCTCGATCCTTCGATGTATCTGTGCCCTTACGTATTCGGGAACTTCCTACGCTATATATTCGACTATTTTAAGTGTGGACAACAGAATCGTGCCTGAATCTAGCCTTAGATTCTAAAAATAAGTATCAGCTCGTTTCCGCCTTCGAAATCCGATCGAAGTAACACATATCGTTGTAGTTGCATCAAACTATGCCGTAGCCTATTCCAAGCATTTCTTTCATTCCTGCGACCTGACATTTGACTTGGTTCCTCAATCTTCAAAATCATTAGAGAATCCTATTGAGATTTTATTTTTATTTATCGCTGGAAAACGCTGGTGAAGTGAGCCACCATGTAATTCTTAAATTACTTTCTTACAAGGTCAACCAGGCTGGAACTGCTGGAGGGCTCAAATCGTTGCATCGCATCTAAATATTATGACAAATTTTTTATAGACACAATATTCTTAATATTATGCTTACAAATAATGTATGTTTAACTCTTGGGAAAAAATGGTCTTTAAATAATTCAGCATCGACCGAAGACAATTGTTCTACCTTACAAAATATCATAAATTGGCTAACGAAATTTCCAGTAAGCTCGGAAATCTTGTGCAGATTTCCTAGACGATTTGTGGATGGTAGGGATTTTCAAAAAATTTTCAAAGCATAAAGAAAGAAGTTTTGAAAATTTGAAACACTTCTGCATGCATGGGTTCTACCCTGATTTAACTAAAATTTGAGAAATTATATCGATGACTTGAAATAATCATAACAATGAGTTTTTTTATCGGCTACAAACACCTATCGTTGTTCATATCGATTATACAGCTTGTCCGTGTAAAAAAAGCCTTGTAAAAAAATGAAGCAATGAGAACACGTGTTCAAGGATCGACACCTATATGACTCACCAGTCACATCGGCCCGCGATTCTGCCTTTATCTCTCTCGGATCGGCTTCGAAGTCTAGGCTTCCAGTCTCAGGCTTTACTCTTTATCAATCTTCCTTTTCCTGTATCCCTCTCTGCTCCTCCCAGTGCAAAAAAAAAACACACCGGAAGAACAGAGAACACGGAGTCTCTCGATCGTTTCTCTCGTCAATGTTCGTTGAATCTCGATTCCACGGAGTGATTTTGCTGGACGCGCACGGATTCCTCACTACGGTCCCATGAGTCTACTTCGCACCGTTCTCTCGCGCACTGCACACCAGGTTCTTTTTATCCTCCTCAACCCCAACCACGTTTTTCCTTCGACGGCGATTGTTTTTTTTTCTCTTCTATTTCTCTACCAACAGCACAGAGTCAACGAAAATGAAGAGTCCTTCACGAGATTTTTAAAGATCTTTACCACCAGTTTGCCGGGAAAATGAAGGAATGGAGTCTTTCTTTGCTTTCCGTCTTTCACCGCACCCCTCGGATCAGCCAGTCCAACTCGAAAACTCTTCACTGTCTGCCCTTTCCAACTGTAGGATATCAAAGAACTTGGGTTACTGTCTTTCTTTACACGTCAAAGGTTTTTTGTCAACGACGTGACTTATGGTAATATTATTTTTCGGTTCCCGGATTACGATTCCTGTCGCATATCGCGCCGAATTCCGACGCGTTCAAGTACTATTTTCCACAACTGTGGGATTCACTTTTTAATTATTCGCTCCGGAGACTTGTCAATTAACGAATTGTAATAGTGTGTTGACGAGCATCAGGATAAAATAAATGTTTTTTCAGGGTAATTTAGGGATGCGAAAACTTGTTTAGGGAAAGGTTGTAAATGTTAGTCGAGCTCGTCCGGTCACGCTTTCCTCTGGAATCACGTGGCGGGACGCGGCCCACGTTTTCTGCTGGTTCCTTGGACCTAGCGCAGATTATATATTATCAGATACAGTCGTTTCTCTTCTTTCTATATTGAACTTTTCGTTGAGACTTCACGACAAAGGACTACATAGAGGAAGAAAGAGAAAGAAACAGAATGTTTGGGTGCGAGGATTAATCAGGCACGGGCATTAGCTGATTATTTATAATCAGAGGCGTGCTAGGGGTGGTCTCTAGCATGAAGTTGAAGCGTCACCGACGCGCTACGCTCGGATTTGGGTTTGAAAAAAATGTTTTGTCAACGACAGGTTGTTGGATCTGACGATACGGAATGCTTGGGACTTTATTCTAGCTTTGTTTTCAACGTTTTATTTAACTCCCAACCATCTGAAAGTTGGCGATACCGCCATTGATTCTTTCGATATGTATATTGCTTCAAAGATGGATTCTTCTCTTGTCTCCAATATATTCGATGCGTTCTTCTTTACCCTCCAGAGATAGAGAGATGGAGACATGCGGAACTTGTTACCAATTCTTGGTCACCCGTTAACGAGCAAGGAGAATTGGTTTGGTGTACGTATACGAGCTCACAAAAAAGGGGGAGGAACACGTCCGTCCGCGAACCGTTCGCCAAACGCACTGAGGAATCCGCCGCAACGGTTGCCGGTTCGCCGGTGACGTCTACGGGGCTCCTCTCTCTCTCTCTATCTCTCTCTCTCTCTCTCTCTCTCTCTCTCTCTTTCTCACTAGGCTTCAATTCCCCGGATGGGCATGCGCCACGTACCGTTGGCTGCGGGGCTATATAGAGCCTTCAAGTTACCCAACCCCTCCCGGAACGAGCTTGCCAGAGGGGTATATGCTGCCCTCGCCGAGGTAAAATTTTGCCCCGTTCACTACGCTTTGTCGGTGTTGAGGATTCGGTTGCGGGGGGTCCATGGGTGCCCCACACACGCATCCATATATATACCCTGACTCTCTTCTTCGGAATATGCTTGAATCTACGACCCTTCGTCTACGGTATAACGACTTCGATGACGTCGAAGCTGTTTCATATTTCAAAATCATTTCTTTTACAGATTACAGTGACGTTATATTTTGAATAAGTTGAGTTATTGAGGTTAGAAATCTTGCTTGAATCTACGACCCTTCGTCTACGGTATAACGACTTCGATGACGTCGAAGCTGTTTCATATTTCAAAATCATTTCTTTTACAGATTACAGTGACATTATATTTTGAATAAGTTGGGTTATTGAGGTTAGAAATCTCGCTTGAGGCTAGAATCGTCTACATCGAATTGGTCTGTTGAACATTCGAGGACAGAAGTCTTTTTTTTTTATGATGACGAGAAATCGCAATGAAGAGTGAAAATTATTATTATTAAAATAAGGTATCATGACTTTTTTCACAAATTCCCAAAAATATTGCGATATTGAAAAGCGAATTTCACGCTCCAGTGTACAATAATGCACATTAAAGTTATGTCAACGTAAAAACGAATAATCTAATAGCAAAGTACGGAAAATAAAAGGGAGATAAGCTTCCGGAGGTATATAAAGTACACAACAAAATCGAAAATGAGTATGAACTGCTTGGTATACTCGCAAAGCAATCGGCGAGACGTCAATCATTGCAACTTTTTTTCGAAGGTAATGTATACGAACCAGAGTTTCGCATTACGTCGATTGAAAGACAACCATGAGGATGGAAGAATGAACTGATCAGTCAAGATTCGTAAGAATTTCACGTTTAAATTTGCAGCAGGCGAGGAGCCGGACGAGTTTCCTTCTTCGAGATAATTATCCTGCCCATACAGCAGATCTACCAACTACCAACTTTACTCGATGCAGAACTTTCGAAGGTCGTCGAATTTTTTCTCACTATCCGGTCACTTTTGATCGTGACTTTATCGAAGAAAAAGGCACCTTATCGAAATAAACGTAGTTCGTGAAATAAGATTGAAATGAAAACAAACAAAAAACATGGCAACAATACGTCGCCTGATTGCACGAAGAACTTTCCAATGAGGCAAGATATTTCAACGGGCCTATGCTTGGGGGTCTATCGTAGAGTCGGTAAAGTAAAACGGACATTTGATTTTCGATGCGACGTGAAAAATCCCACAAGATCAGGTTCAATATCTCAACATGCGACTAAGAAAATTGTAATTCCCAAAGTCCAAGTCTCCCGGCGATCGTTCAATCTTTTTCAAATTCCTCGTAGCCAGAGTGCAGAGCGTGGGTGCGGAAAATAGCGTGTCAGGAGGTTTGCTCATCCTCGTAACAGTTTCCTTTGCAGATGATAGAGAAGTGAGGCATGGCGGATAAAGGGGTACGCGGCAGAAAGAAACCAGCTCTCACATCTATGTGCCGTCGAATAGCCTTTGGTTGGTGTTGCCAGGATAGATTATATCTCGATCTCATACGAGAAAATGCGTATCACATATATACACATGTATACGGACATTAAGCGGTTTTTCTTTTGCCTCTTGTCAGGGCTTCTCTTTTCTCTTTCGTTTGTCCACACACGAAGCGAGCGATTGATTTAAAACGAGGTTATACTCATTGTACTGGCCCACACACGAGGCGTTTCTTCTTCCCCAGAGCAATTCTAAATCTATAGTCCATAGCCTCTCTACACTTGCCTCTAGATTTCGACGAACGAATCTCAGATAGCAGAATATTTTCCGCTGACTCTCGATAAATAAAACCAAGTTTATTCGACTACTCTTCGTCCTCATTCCCGTGCTATTGTCTTGATTACAAGGTTTATGAAAACATCAAAAGACTTTGGTGGTATTGCATATTATAAAATCGCACTTGGTCCTGCTAAAGTGCTGAGCAAACAAATCGAACCCGGCAAATATTATATCAGGGATGTTGTCCCAGTGAGTAAATTAAGACTCTCGGATCAGCCCCTTCTCCTTATATGTATATCGAAGCGAAAAAGTAAATCTGGATTTGAACCAGTACAAAATCAAAGATAAATTCGCTCAAGGGCTCCGCGATGCAGCGGTAGGGATCGACGAGACAAAGCTCAGCGCGCATTGGAGGGTTGTGTGCGATAGATACGTGCGCCACTAAAAGCTTTCCTCTGTTACTCACGATATATCTTAAAAACTATGAATCATTTTAGATTTTTTCAAGGATATTCATGTTATGCTTCGCTAAGATACTCTCGTGCCACATTTACAACTCTACCAGTTACAACATTACCAAATAACAGTAATTACAAGTCTACCAGAGAACATCTCTTCGCCTTATCAGTCTTCAGCTAACGGTAGACAGCACCAAGTCCGTATTATAAAATCCAGTACATTACCGCGTGTAGACATTCAATCGATAAGTTCACTGCTTGCATCAAATTAGTACTATTTGATTCTCGTAGTGAAGACGTATTGTATCAAAGAATATATAAACGAAAATAATTTCAAATAATCGAAGTATCTATGTGATCTCGTACATGTACATACGCACCTTGATTATTTGCAGTATTTCTGGCTTACCAAAGAACATCGACACTGCGAGATACGAGCAGCATTGAACTTATAAATTAAACATCTGAAATGGGTAATTTACTGGACTTAATAATACCGACTAAGCGCTGTCTATAACGTTACGACGCTATCGTTATTCGGTAGCGTTGCAATCTGGCAGAGTTGTTCGGGTAGGCCTGTTCTTCGGTAGGGCTAAATGCATTGGGTAATGCGAGAGCTAAGTTTTAACAAATTCTTGAATAAAAGATTCTGCGAAGATACGACAATACACAAGCTCGATCGTAAACGTCAAAACGCAACGGCTAGTACGGAAAACGTCGTTTCCTATCGTCTTCGGGCCTAGACCAACATGTGCCATTACCATGCAATGCTGAATATCGAACCCCCGGCAACTATTTTCTCGAGGCTCTTTTCGCTGCTCGGAACCAAACGTATAACTTAGAGGGGCTATCTGCGAGGAAAATAATGCGTCGGCGTTACCCGTCTCTCGCCTCCCAAGAATGCCCGAGCGCACTCCCGCGACGTTCTCACCCGGGAGCCGCGCGGGGAAAATAAAAAAAGAGTAAACGGAATGATGAAGATAGGGGTTTAGGGATACTGACTGGAAGCCTTAAATCTCTTGGCTCACTGGCGAAATTAAGGGATACCAAACTTCGTCCAGTTTCGCTTATACAAAGAGAAGCAGAGGAGCAAAAGAAGAAAAATAACCAAATCAAAATTTACAAACATTTTTTTTTTCCCGTCGCAGGATTTATTGTCCTAGGAGAGAGGCCAAAATGCCATGCTTCGAATATTTGTGGGAGATTCTTTAACTTCCTAATGTAATCCGACGAAATATGCTCATTCGTTCAGTGATACTCCGGGCACATAAAAATATCCATGCCATTCGTCACATTGTCTATCCCCCTGTATTTCTCATATCTCGGAAGATGAAGAATTTTTCCTAGCCCCGCTGAACACTAAATTCATTTTGGATACCGCTTTAGCGCAGTGTAATGACTCAATACCTTACCTAACCCCCGCACATCCTTAGCGTCTCTCTGCCGTTTGTATGTTTACGAGTTTAAAAGACCACAACAGTAACACCATGTACTTTACGCTTATACTCAGTATTACTATACGGAAAACCTTGTTAACCTGATAAAAATGGAAAATAAATATCGCCTGCCTTTCGATAACGAGAAGCTACAGTAAAATAAAAGTGTATACCCGTAACGATGTAGTAACGAGGTACAATTTATGGAACAAGAGTGAAAAATGTATTTTTTCGATATGCGAAGCCTTGGAAAAAATACAATTGATGCATTATATGGAAAAAAAAAACTCTGATAGGTGGAATTCAAAGCCTCAACGAATATGTTTTCAAGCGTCGAGTGAAGTGTTCTTGCAAAAATTCTTGTATACAATATCACAACAATAGAAAAATTTAAACACGAAGCAATTGGAAACCCGGGCACTGCTGTCTCATAATTTTTCGAAGATTCAAAAAGTTTTCTCTGCACCCATGGGGCTCTCTCTCAATTTTCCCTTCCTCGTAGATGAAACACTGCGTAGAACCTCGAAAATCACGAGGAAGCCAGTGTGCAAGTTTTCACTCACATCGTCTTTCCTCCTCCTGCTTCCTGGCCCGATGAAATTGGCTTTTCGTAGATGCTTACCGGAGTTGGCGAAATTAAAAGCGATTTTACGAAAACTTTGAAACTTCATAACCGCCAAACGGCTTTATCGAATCTCGTCAAGAAGTCAATACCATACATGAGATTGTCTCTTAACCAATTCCTTCGGAGTTTCCTATAATACGAGCTACATAATTTCAGTCAAAGTTCTTTTCGCATCAGAGTCGTATCTACAAATTATTCATTGTTTTGGACAAACAATAGTTGAGGATGCAGAGAGCCTCATTGATGATTAATAAAATGAAATACTAATTAAAATCCAAATATTTTTAATATTCAAATGTCCAACACGCGAAACCATTCTTAGCAAATCGAATCTCTCGTGCACTATGAACGTCCAAAAGAAAGAACTCCCTTGCTCCGAATGAAATTCCGCCCAGCCCATGATTTGATAAAATAATCCGATATATTAAGGGTATTATGATTTTTTTTTTTTTTTGTCGACTCGGCAAGTTCTTCGCACTTGGGCATTTCCCTCCGTACGAGTTTTTTTTTTCCTGTATCCTCAGCCCCTCGCTTTTTATGCTATATCGTATTACTTCTTTTCCTCATCTTTCCTATGCCTACCAAGCTTTTTATATTTCTCCTGTTCCTTGCACTTTCCACTTTCATCCTGTCTTTCTCCCATGCTCAAGTGTTCATCCATGCCTATTCGATTTAAAAAAGGACTAAAAGGGCTGTTGGTTTCCCGAAAAAGAGAGATCCTCCCCGTAGGATCGGTGACCAGTGAAAATTATTTTAATTGGATTCGATCGCGGTATCAAAGTGAGTATACATAAAAATTAGAGTTTAACTTTAAGGATTGAGAAAACGCTTGTTCGATGAAACAAGCAACGTTTCAAGTCGATCTTTATCTTTCTTACGTTTTTCTTTATTCGTCTTTTTTTTTCGCAACGAGGCATTTTTTACGTTTCGCGAGCCAGTTCCCACCCTCGAGTCGAGACTTACGATGCGCGTAGACCCACGAGATTTCCCATCGCTGGTATAAGTAGGCAGTCGAGCGCTCACCAGCTTTAATAGGATTCCCAAAATTAATTACCCGCATTTGCATAAGCTTCCTCTCTTCGTAAACGTTTTTTTTTTTCTTATACTCTCTTCATCGCGCCTAACTTACTGCGTATAGCATTAGAAGCGCTTGGCTAAAGGAATGGGAAAGTCTATGCACGGTTCAGCTGGACGGGGAAACAAGTCGAAGATGAAACGAATCAGCCGATCCTAAATTATGAATAGCTTTAGACTTTGGGCCTTGATACGACAAACATGCATTAATCTGGATAAATTTTTTTTTCAGAAATAAACTTTTTAGCACTTTCTAGAAGATTTTTCGGACTCGGATCTTGATAATTTGTCCGAATGAACGTGAAATACTGTGTCACGCGAGATGAGTCTGCCTCTTCATCGTTAGTCCGGTCACGACGATAAAAATTTCACGCCGCTCTCTAATCACAGAAAGCACGGACCAAGAGACCCGGTCTGAAGATTCGAGCCATTCTACCCATCGCGTCAAAGTTGGTCCACGAATCGTGTCTTGAAAATATATATATATATATATATAGAGCGATGAGGTTCGACGATGTGATACGTGTTTTGCGAGTTAAGTGCTTGGTAACGAATGAGCGTAAGAGTTTGCCAGTGAAAAATGATGAACCAAACGGAATAATTGTCGGTCATTAGACGCTTGTCTTTTGTTCTGAGCAGTTTCGAGTGCGTGTGCGACCGGCAATTTGACTAAATAGAAAGACAATGATACAATTGAGAGTCAAGCTGTGTCGAAGTAATTGTGCCGAATGAGAATAAAGAGAATGCATTTCTGCGGATTGGATCACTCTACAGAATCGTATCGCCCGCCATTCGAAATATTCACATTGAGTTCCAGCCTCTGGGCCCAAAATATTTCTTGCCCTGTAACTATATATGTATTGCCTCTAAGAGGTAGTTTGATCGAGGTATGAAATTTCGGAGATTCGCCGTCTCAAACTTCTAGCATGTATCACCCATATCGACAGATTTTAACGAAGCACCGCAAGTCCAGTTTATCAGATATCATTGGGAAAAATTGTCCGCTAGCTCTCTTGATATTTCATACATGCCCCGATCACACACCGCACCTTGCGTCTCCGCTTGCTATTATCCGCAAAAAACGAGGAATGTCTTTTGGGTTGCAACAGGGACTTGGACGGCTAAAAGATAGCTTGGGAGCACTTGGGAAAATTTTCTTTTTTTTTTTTTCAATATCACAGTATCGGAGACCGAAAGTTGCCAGCCGTGATGATTCGTCCATTTTATGACGAATTTTTTTAGGACGAAAAAAATGAGTGAGCCACGAAAAATGAGAGGGAATAGAGTGAGCTTGTGACGACGGGGAGGGTAACGAGAATAAAAGTGCGGTTGCCGGCTATAGCCATTCGGACAGAATCATATGATCGAGCTACAATGTTCATTGGTAACAACGCGACGCGAGAAATAGAAAAAGAGACGTGAAAGCGCGAAAAGTCAAAATCCTCGATCGAGAGACGAGCCGCATGCACTCTTTTCGCTGTACGTATACGCGAGAGGGGTAATCCTCGGTCTCTTTCTTCCGGCGACTCGTGGATGAATACACTATCAAAAGATTGAAAGTCGATTGAATGGAGCGGGCAAGCGGGGCGGGGGGGGGGGGGGGGGAGGGTCGACCATCACGCGAGCGAGCTCTTTACTCTCCCGAGTTTCTGGCTGTGCACTATGGCAATGGATACATATATCTGTATATATTGTATGTATATATATATATTTGTACGATCCAATCGAGTCTGTGAACTTAAATCGGCAGCACAATGGATCCAATGAAACGCATCATTATTGTTCGATTCCACTCTACGTTTCGCTATCCGCTTTTCCCTCAAACCTCTCTAACTTTCCTCAAGGCTCGACTATACAGCTTGCCCGCGACTGTAGAGCATACTTACTTTTCCTGCTTGCGTATATATATTCATTTTGAAGCAATTGCGTATCACTTGAGCAATAATGGCGACTGTTTTTTCGTTCAGATAAAATAATATTCAGGGTCTACAGAGACCACTCGGCTTTGTTTTAAAGAACCAATGAGACACACACACACACACACACGCGCGCACACACACACACACACACACATACACACACACACACACACACACACACACACACACACACACACACACACACACACACACACACACACGCGCGCGCGCGCACACACACACACACACAAACACCTGATCTCAAACGAGACATTGACTCGCTTTTTCTTGCTAGCTCTTTAATGGGGATCAATCTGACGGCAGCAAAAATTTGAGCTGAACTTTCGCAAAACCGTTGGATCAAAATTGGATTTCAACCGCCAGCATCCATCGATAGTTTTAGATCACTCCCCTGTATGACAATGAGTCATATCCACAACACTTGGAATATGCTAAAATTACACTCTTCATAACTCGAAGTAATTTGTTTTTTTTTTTCTCTTGAAACGTGCACTATCGCAGTATTTTTTTTCATTCGTAGTGTTATATCTGTAAGATTGAATAGAAAAATATTAAAAATCTAAAAAATTGTGATCTCATAAGTGATGAAGTCTTTTTTCACACAGTCTCTTTGGTTTGCGATTCTTTTTGACCATATTCAAATTAATATGACAAACATTTTTATTCGTATTTTACAATTTTTCGAGAACGTTCAGAAATTTTTCCTTACTAAAAACAATGAATAGTGTTATATTTGACGAAAAAGAAATGGTCGTTAATGCGGTGAGAGAGTACGAGCGATTTTGTTGTTTTGGTTTTGACAAGTCCGGACGGTAAGGGGTCTTAAACAAGACAGTTTTGATTGTTGATGCGTGGTTATTCTAGTTACTCTGTAACCCCAATTCATGTCAACCACTGTTTAATGAAGTTATCTACGCATTTAGAACATCGAGTATCGATCTTCAGTCCGATAAACGTCGAATGTCAGATCGTCAAGTGTCGCTTTCATAATCATAACAATAGTTTGGGCCCGGCAACTTTTCAATGTTGCTTGAGTAATTTTGATTGAAGCATATAGATAAAGGGTATCATGCTTACTAAGAAATTGCTTCATTTTTCACTATTCTCAACGTGGCCTAATGGGACAACAATAAATGGCTAATTCATTCGTACTTGGTTCTCTGAAATGAAAACTTAGGGGAGCAGGTTTTTAGTTTCGATCTTTCAATGGGTGTATTGATCAACGATTGCGATCAATAAATTAGGCTCATAGGGTCCTTTTTCATAAAAAAAAAAAAAAAAAAAAAAACAAGTACGTCAAAGAATCCTAAAAATGGCGAAAGCTAAAAGTAATCAAGAAATAATAGGATTTTACTATACTGGCGAGCATCCGCATGACTAATAAGCTGTTTTTTTCTTCAACTGTTAATCAATAAGCCCATTGATTCATTCATTGGTGAGTAGTCGCGTTCTCTACTTAAAACTACTGAACGACGAGGATAACATTGATGGTTATATGCTCATGTACGTGAACATTTTTTTCCAGTATCCTTCACATGAGAACCCGAGCATCGGGTAAAACTTTTTTCGATGTTCACGTTTGCGCGCACTTGGCGAGAAATTTGCATGTCCATCGGGATCCTGTTACAGGGCTATATATATTTACTCATTCAACTGGCCCTACTAATCCCCCCCGATGATTAATGAGGTTGGGGTGAGTATCCGGTTGGCGGAGTTGCAGAGACCCCCGATGGGTTAAATCGTTGCACGGCCGATCGGTACTGCATGCGTAAGGAAC
This sequence comes from Rhorus exstirpatorius, assembly GCA_963564615.1. Lineage (NCBI taxonomy): Eukaryota > Metazoa > Arthropoda > Insecta > Hymenoptera > Ichneumonidae > Rhorus > Rhorus exstirpatorius. Next base: position 37,372,297 of record OY751313.1, read on the forward strand.
TTACGACTTGTGGAGAAAAATGAAAGCGGCAGATGAAACGCAAAGCGTCAGGATCCGGACTCCGATGTTGGATTATCAAGAGCGAAATAGTGCGGAGGTAACAGCAGTGGATCGAAGAGGACCCATATATCTGAGGGAATAGTATATAGAAAAAGGAGGAGCGAGTGAGATATCGCGAAAACACAGAGCGAGGCTGAGGGAAATAAATGTTACGCACGCGTGACGGAAGGGGATGTAGTCAAGTCGAGCCATCATTGAATCCATCCGCGGACGAGCCTCCCGAACGCGCGCGCTCTGCTAACTCCGTGCAACCCCGAGTTCCCTTTAGTTTATTTTCCCATGCGTAATGAACTCCCTCTTCTATCGTATCCCATACTCTCCATCCTCCCTCTCGTTGCATCGATAGCGTCGACTGGCACCAACGAACGACCAACCCAACTCACCCCCTGCCCACCATACCCTTTTTAACCCTGCGCCATTCAACGAAACGCAGTTTCGCAATTCGATGGTATTCCCCACTGGTAACGTCCGACTTTTTTTTTCTTTCTTTTTCCACCATTTCATCTCACTCGCTCATCTTCTCTTCTGCTCTTCTGTGCATTTTTTTTCCAACTTTTTCTCATGTATCGGGACTCTGCACCCCCATCTCTCCTGCTCGGCTACCGCCAATTTTTCTATATTCACGAGTATACATGCCATAAATGAGAAGCGAATGTGTTTTTTTTTTAAATTTTACTGACGGATTTGTGCAGTGTTATTTGCTGAGTGTGCACGAATCACGATGGCAGCCGATACCCAAAACTTGACTATAACGAGGCTACCAAATCACACTCCAAACATACCTACCCTCATAACGTGTGTGTGTGCGTGCGTGCGTGCGTGCATGTGTGTGTGTGTGTGTGCGTGCGTGCGTGCGTGCGTGCGTGCGTGCGTGCGTGCGTGTGTGCGTGCGTGCGTGCGTGTGTGTTTTACTTCTTCCTATTTTTTTTCAGAGAAGCCGAAATCAAAAATACTATTTATTATAAATTTAGGCATGCAAAGGCCACCGAAGAAGTTTCACTTTCATCACGTGTACTGAGATGCACGCGCTGTTTTTCAAATAATGGATAATTATCCATTATTTGAAACATTTGATTTTTATTATTTATTTGATAATTACTATTATTTGATAATTATCCATTATTTGAATCAAAACGCAAACACACAATTAACATGAGCGACCTTTCAATATTGAGCCACAGAGCTCTATTACCACAGAAATTTATTTCGACATGAAAGTCAACTTCATTTTTTTAGTGGAAAAAATAAAAATACGAATAAATAATTTTTTAAGCGAGTTTCTATGTTTTCTCCCTTCGAGGTCGATCAGGCAGTCGTAAAATCTAGCATAATCATCCACAGCTCCAATGTGATAACTTTTTTACAGCCCCCTTTGTATTGAAATGTACACGCAGATTAGGGTGTGCGGAAAAAAAAACAATTTTTTTTTTTCGGTTGCATCCACCAAAAAAAGTTGAAGTAAGGTAAAAAAGAAGAATCCTAAAACGGGAGGTCAAAAAAGAATTATTTCGAACGGCGCATTGCATTTGAATATTTTCCATAAGAATAACACAGGAAAATATTGGGATTTCTGAATGTGGTAGTGCAACTCGTCAGAAAAAAATCACACAAAGATGTCATTAACATATTCTCATGGAGAATCGAATTCCCTACAAAAAAAGTTCTTACGAAAAATTAGCTCGGAACAACCGTTCAAGTGGAATATAACGCGAATGAATATAGTGGAAATAACGCTGTCTGAAATTGAATTGATAGGAAAAAAAAATGATTCAAAAGGCTGTAAAAATCAAATTTTTCGCTTTACGAAAAAACTTTTCGGGGCTTTTTTGTAGAGAATGTTCTGCTCTAACAACGTCGCTTTGATAGAAGCATATAACGGTTCATTAACAAAAAACGAAGAGCAGCTACAATATTTATTGGGCATAGTGCAAAATTATCGATAGAAATACCCTAATTGCGACAAACAGACTCTTAAAAAAAGAAACGATGATTATTAAGCATTATAATGTAAAAAAAAACCTATTCTATCTTATTAAACCAAATTCATTGAATAAAGCTTTTCTAAACACGATCAATGATGAACGTCGTTTCTTTTATATTTCTTGTTGTACTTGATTTTTTTTTGTATAAGAGAAATATTTTGAGAACAATTTCATGCAAGTATGTTAGAGCAGAACGTTCTCTACAAAAAAACCCCCAAAAAGTTTTTTCGTAAAGCGAAAAATTCGATTTTTACAGCGTTTTGAAATATTTTTTTTCCTATCAATTCAATTTCAGACAGCGTTATTTCCACTATATTCATTCGCGTTATATTCCACTTGAACGGTTGTTCCGAGCTAATTTTTCGTAAGAACTTTTTTTGTAGGGAATTCGATTCTCCATGAGAATATGTTAATGACATCTTTGTGTGATTTTTTTCTGACGAGTTGCACTACCACATTCAGAAATCCCAATATTTTCCTGTGTTATTCTTATGGAAAATATTCAAATGCAATGCGCCGTTCGAAATAATTTTTTTTTGGCCTCACGTTTTAGGATTCTTCTTCTTTTACCTTACTTCAACTTTTTTTGGTGGATGCAACCGAAAAAAAAAAATGTTTTTTTTCCGCACACCCTAACGCAGATATTGCATTAGCGATTACACTATAATTAGACTATAATTTTCCCATCAAATAAAGATATTTTGAAATAATGAATAATAAAAATATAAACACAAAAGTAACATGAGCGACCTTTCAATATTATGCTAAAGGGCTATTCTTTCACCGAAATTTACTCTGACATGAGAGTCAACTTTTTTTTCTTAATGGAAATAATAAAAATATAAATAAATAATATTTTAAGCGAATATCTATATCTTTTGTTTCTTCAAGTTCGATCAGGCAGTCGTAAAATCCATCGTATCCTCCCGGCTCTAGAGAGAGAAAGCGTTTTTTTTACAACCCCTAATATCAACATGTGCACGCAGATGTTGTATTGACGATTCCACACCAATGCGTATGAGAATTTCGAGAAAAAAACTGTCGCAAAGAACATTTTTTTTTTTGTTTACTCTCAATATTTTTCCCCTTCGCCTCCATCCGGGTGTTCTACTTCTCGTTAGCACTCGATAGCAATAAATATATATGGAGTAGACGGTCCAGGTGCGTGTATGCGCCTCGGGCGATTGAGAAATCTCGGCCCGAGATTCGTTATTGCCGAAAAAAATTAAAAAAAAAAAGAATACTTACGATACAGAAAGGTATAAGAGTTTCTCCAAGTTTTCGAAAGTTATTCGACAAGACTCGCTGTCGATCTTGTCTTACGGACTCTTTACCGCCATCTCTTGTGCTCTCGATGGACAAAAAATGTACACATAACGCATTAAAGTGGGTCGATATCCGGATTACATATGTTACATGTATCCATATTCTTTTTACTCGAGCCTTTCACTGCTACCGCTCGAACAGGTGCTGGCTCGTATGACGATCGCGAACGACGTCCTTAAGAGAGATAACGATTACCCGGGGATAATTATATATTTTCAATTAAATTCGTTGCGAATAACTTTTTATCTCTTTATTGAAGATTTGCCGAGGACAAAAAATTGATTCGCGTAAAAAATTCTTTCATTTTTTTTCTTATAAATATTTATATGCTTATTTGCGAGTGCATGAGAAAAAAAAACACATGAATCCTACGAGTGCGCGTGTTCAAATCTAATGAAGGAACTTGCACGCAATAGTCATTCGTGGGTGTCGCATACTCCTGGTGAGATTAGCCGCGTGACAATTATCGAATCATGAGACTTCTCGCCTAGTGCGAGCTTTGCTTGAGCGAGTCTCGTTTTGTTTTTCCCTGCACACGCATTTCTATTTATTTTACACAACTTTTGTTTTGTCCTATACGCGCTAGTCCACATTTTTTTTTTTTTTTACTATTTAGAGAAAGATCAGACACCGTCGAAAAGTAAGTAATGGAAAAAAATGTGTCTTCATCTTATGATCAATTGACATGACATCTGTACATCAATGGCATAAACCGGGCTTTAGCCCGGCGTGTCTCCTCGCCATACGATCGCTATTCAAAACAAATATGTATATATTATGTACTGACGCATACACTGCAGTCAGCCACGGGCAGTCAGCCCCGGAATTTGTATTGCCAATTTTGTTTCTTCTTCTTTTCGTGACCAAACGAGTCACAACTTCTGTCACGCCATATGGAATGCACGAAAGTTTTTTTCTCCTCAGAAATAATTGGCGAAATGTGTTCGTATCTCAATAATATGTAACACGTTGTTAGGGCGCCTTCTTTGGTCGTTCGTTCAACTCGCAAACAGTGTCGGCTGATTATTAGGAAGGTTTTAAAAGTTGGGGGGGGGGGGGGGGGTAGAGAAGTAACGAACCGTCGTGCGGACGTATTCGAATAAAAATACAAAGGTACAGAAGAAATTTTACGATGCAATTTCATATACAAAAATGAGTATCGTGATACGAGTAAATAATTATATATCTTGATCTGAACAGGGAAACGACTGTACAATCCTCAGCTAATGCGAATTTCATTTTCATACGAAAACTTTTCGTTCCAAACTAAACACATTTTTTAGTCCCTCTCAAACGCCTAATAGTGCGAGATATCGAAGGGGAACGGAGAATTTCGAGATGATGAATTATTTATCATGGTGTATGACAGGCATTTTCATGTTAATACAAGCGGCCCCCGGAGATCATTACATTCGTGTGTCCCGGAGTGCACGAACAGTCGTGCTGTTTCGGACTTCTCCTGCCGTCGTAGACGAGAGGGAACATGCACGCTGTCCTCTACTCGGTGGGATTCTTTTTTTAATTTTTTTGCGCGTTACAAGTTTGAATACAGGCCTGACAAGCAAGAAGTCTATTGTGAGTGAATATTTTCTTGGAATTATAAATAGTCCAGTCATTCTAGCCATTTTTTTTTAACTCTTCAACGGAATTGATTTTGCTTTTGGAAAAGGTTCAGTAGTGTCCTCTGAGTGTAAATTCAAGTTGGCGGGACGCGGGGGGGGTCGAGCTTCATGCAGTCGCAATCTTGGAAAATACCTTTTATCAAATATCTCGTGAACCGTGCATCGTACGATAAAAATAGTGAGAACTTTTTTTAAAGATAATAAAATTTTCTACAACTTTTATAAAAAACTTTTTCCTGTATAGAGCGTGGTTTTTTATTTAGAGCGTGGAAAACTTTTCCAACCATGGTTATATTGCTAAATATATAGTTAATGGTTGATGTAACAGTCAAAATTGTGATTTTTGGAAAAGTTTACCACGCTATAAATCAAAATCCATGCACTATGCAGGAAAAAATCCCTAATAAAAGTTGCAGAGAATTTTATTATTTACAAAAAAAGTTTTTACTATTTTTATCGTACGATGCACGGTTCACGAGATGATTGATAAACCGTGTTTTACAAGATGGCTTTGAAGCTCAACCCCCCCGCGTCCCGCCAACTTGAATTTATACTCAGGGGATACCCTGGAACCTTTTCCAAAAGCAAAATCAATTCTGTAAAAGATTGCATTATGAACCTACTTTTTTTTTGCTAGAATGACTGAATTAAACAAGTAGCACTTTTTCGCAGCAATTTTCGACGAGATCTTATCTTTTTTTTCCTACTTCCTTCAGTCATATTGACCGTACCAGCGAGCCACAATATTCTACACATTACTATTCTATACAAGAGATTTTCTACAACAAGAAAAACGGTCGACAAATACTTTTCTACACATAATGTTCCCCATTCATTATTGTACGTAAGGAAACTTTATGGAAAATTTATTCCGAACATATCGAGTCATGCAGTCCGCCTAAAAAAAAAATTGATCAACACTCTATGATTCTTCACAGATTAGTAGGGTTCAGAGATATGTTACTACATAGGTAGATAGTGCTAGAGGACATATTTCTCTGCGCATATTATTCTACACAAAATATTCGTAAAGAAAGATTTTTTCAATTAAAAATCATTCTGTACATCCCATACGGTCAATAACGAAAAAAGATCTTTTTTGTTTTTAATTGAGACACGCGCATGCATATACATATGTAGATTTGCTCCAATCAGATATTGAAAAAATGTAGGTACACAAAGTCTTGAAAAATACTTTCCTCATATTTTAATCCGAAAATTTTCGATTTTTTTTTCATTATTTTGGACTGGCAATGAATGTATTTCTGATAATTTAATACTGATCTATTCTAATGGATCTATATGAAGCCCTGGAAAATAATTTTGAAAAAAAAATATTTTCTCGATCGGCAATGAGTTAAAAAAAAATTCTTTCTTTTCACTTCTACAGGCATCACTCGAATTTTCTACCAAAATTTCGGATTTTTTTTGTATTGATTATCGTGAACTGGTAATCGTTGGATGCCAGTGGCAATCAACTTTATGGTAGAATATGAAATAGCGGCCTATGAAAATAATTTTTGACAAAAAATTCGTTGGTTTTTTTCGTATAATCTAGCTGAAAACAAATAAAAAAGAGACTTCGATGGTCATATTTTTCCAAACAGTGTCACCTTTCCTCATTTTACTGATTGTGAACAAAACTGTTGTTCATACTTAATAAAGTCTCCTTTTTATTTGTTTATTGAAAAATCAATAAACCTGAACGAAAATCATGCAATAAAATCCAAGATCGGCTCGGACCACGCTCCGATTGGGCTCAAACGTTACGTAATTATTTGAGAATTCGTTATATATTTGAGTTTTTTAAATAAAAAATGGTGTATTTTTAGTAGGCGAAAATACAGTGTTTATTTTCTTCCCGCATGATTCTGCGATGTTGCCGTATTTTTCGAAAGTAGGTTAAAAAAAATAGCAGTTTTGTTTCTTTGAGTTTTTTACGAATTCTCATTTCTTCTACTCGAAAATTGACCCTGAATGTCATTTTATAAGGAACTTTGATGGGCTGTCCTGACTGAATGAAGATAAAGATCGGCATATTCTCCTAGGGATGTGTTTAATACATAAAAACCTGCAAGAAAGAGCTTTTGATTCAAAAAACTTTATTTCTATTTTTCTTTATAAACTAATTAGTCATATGGGATATTTAGAATGGTTTTAGGCTACAAACATTTGTTTTGCAAATATTTCGTGTAGAATCATCATGTGTGCAGTGAAATATTTCTTAGCACAATTCATCTTTGTAGAAAAATATTTGTTGACTGTAGAATATCTTTTGTGTGGAGTACTGATGTGTAGAATCAAGCCCTGCTTTGACTTTGCCATTTAATGAATCTTAAAATTTCAAATTTTAATTACGAATCTCCATAATCCTGCAACATCGTTTGGCATCGTAATCTAGTCATTTTAAAAATTTCTTTTGATTTTCTCTACGAGGTTTGGAAATGTGTAAATGGAATCAAAGAGAAATGTCAAACTGGAGTCTATTCTGGTACGCATTATACCGATATTTCACAAAAATTCAATCGAATCATTATTCAACAAGGTTCGAACAAGTTCTGCATGGTACTCAACCTCTCGTGGAGTCGTACAAATTTGTAGCGTTAATGAATAAGATAGAATGTCTATTAGCCTCAGGGTGAAGGCTTGAAAAGTGAGTACGAGTCATTAAGCACAGTATAGCACTACACAGTGTCACGCCCAGCACTTCATGTATGCCTCGCAGGCATCGTATAATGCTTTATTCTCTTTTATCCACCCTCTACCTCGCTACAATTCTGGTATTATACCCACGAGTTTTGGTCCATAGACTAAAAAGCCCGTGGGTTGGGGGGGCGGGGAGGGGGGGGGGGGGGTAGATAAAAAGATTCACAAAGTGGAAAAAGCAGAATGAATACAAGAGAATGAAAAATCGTTACCCCCCCCCCCCCCCCCCCAGATTGGACATCAAAAAGGGCACATTTACATCTCTACCGGACACAACTCTCCGAAAAATAACTGTAGCGTTCCGTCTTGTAGCTAATATACCAACGGTGTATACACACAGGATTATACCTATATCGACGAGTTGATAATACCGATGAGACAGAGCGCTCTAGTGTTAACACGAGAGGTGTTATCCGGTAGAGTTTTTTTTCGAAGAGTTGTGTCCGGTAGAGATGCGAATGTGCCGAAAAAAGTACCCTTCTTCTCACGTTTCGTTTCGAAATAATTCGACAAATCTGTCGCTTTTCTATTATTCTATCTTGGTCCGAGTCAACGAAATACATTTTTTTCCGACCCGAATCTAACACGAATTTTGCCGATTATCAGAGCACTGAAAAAAAAAGTTTCTTCGCAAACAAATGATTTTTTATCACTTAATATACTATTTTTATTTTCCGAGATTAATCTCAACCAAAATCAGAGCCTTGTACTTTAGTGGCTATCTTGAAATGACGGTCGTCTCGAATGCTGATGACTTTTTAAAACGGTCATCAACATATTGCGTTCACTCGTTGCATATATGTATGTTTTGTACCCTTCCTTTTTTTTTCCGCCTGTTCTTTCTCATTACTCTGCTCCAGTCTCGCGCTCGGACCATGAAATTGATCCGTGCAAGAGGAATAAAAAGACGGCACGGAAGATGAAGAGGAAGGAAAAAACGAGAACGACGAAGCGGGAAAAAAAAGGATAGCCAGGCGCACGAAGATCGAGCCCTGGCTACCTCATTCTGTCTTTGTCTTCCGCCATGGCTCTTTTTCTAGATATATATTTTCTAGATATATAGAGAACCGAAACGTGAACCATTGTACCCTAACTGATAGGATGTGTAGGTCGTCGAGCATGAGCGCGGGCATCAGTTGGTTTGGCCCATGAATATATGGATCGTCGTTATCCTTCTCGTGACGAATTCACCGTGATGCACGCCTTATGGATAAATATGTATGAACCCCCCCCCCCCCTGCTCCCATTTATACATCGCGATATTCGTTAACATCGCGTTTTTTCTTTCAATACCAATTCGCCACTGTCATTTCTTCATCTATTTTCATATATTTTTTTTTTTTTTAATTTGAAAAAGTTCATAAATGCCCGCATAGCTTAGAAAAAACATTGGTAATAAAAAATTCTATTGTTTATCCTAACTAATAGTTCCTTCATGTGCAAACTTGCATGAAAACTTGACTAAATATTAATAATAATAATAATATAATTCAAATATTTTCTTCGTTATTATAAAAAAGAATAGTAGAGTCAATATTTATCTCGAAAAGCAAAAAAATTTCATTGAAAATAATCATCAGATGAGCGAGATTGCCGTGAATAATGTATCTTTATGTTCTACCGAGTTAACTAAAAACTCGTGAGACATGCGGGGATTTTATTGGGACAGGGCGTATAATTTTTTTTTCATCTAGCAGTTCAGGCAGTTCGTTTTTCGTTCGCATCTATAACGTATACAAACGTAATATCACGTGGATCGATATTTTATCATGATACCATTAATACGGAAAAATTCATCTCGCGTCGCTCAATCTATTGTAAAGATCGTATCTATCGTAATCAACACCGTCGCTCCTTGCCTCCCCCACCCCCCTCTCAGACGCCCATTTTTGTTATTAATTTTTTTAATTATCACCTTCTCATCATCCCGTTCGCACTCGAGAGGGACCCTCCACTTACTCGTGGCTTATTCACCTCACCAGAGGCCATGTGGCGTGTGCGAAGATGTATAATTATGGTATGCACGTCAGAGAGGTGTGGAAAACTTGCATTGCAACGCATTAGAACATTCTGTAAATGGCTCACACACGCGAGTATATAGACGAGCGGTGGGGATCGTTGCATGAATGCTATGGGCACCGGGCTTACAGTGTATTTATTCTTTTTGCTTTTACATGGGGTGACAAGTCCTTCATTTTGATTCATTCTTTAATTATCGGTTACGTCTCTCAAGTGAAAAACTCGTTTAAAAGTCTCTCGTTCTTGCTGCTATAGCTTAATCGTATTCTTATTTGATCGCGTAGAAGTTGAAGTAAGGTTACGTCGTCTGAAGAATTTTTTTTTTAGTAAATCAATGAGCGTCGCGAGGTTAGTGAATTAGTAAGAAAAACGTAATAAAAGCAGCAAACATGTTATTCTGTTGTATCATAACGAAACCACCCCGGCGAGACTTCTTCGGTACACCACAGATCCGCCAGGTGGCCTCCCGTGCCGAGGTTTCTTATGACGAGAATTGTCACTCGCAACGTCTATAAGTCTCCCTCGTTCTATACCTACCGTTCTCATACATATTCCATGCGGTAAATACTCACGATTGTATTCCATCTTGTTTCGTGTACTTTCTCGTAAATTTCTCTTCTTTCTCGCTATCGAATCGCCCGTCATTGAATAAAAACATTCATTTGAAATGTCGGGGCTAGCCGCAAAATGAAGAAATTTCAAAGTGCTTATCGTATAAACTCCTGCAGCATCATTCCGACCGAAATTCACCATTATTCCATAAACTTATTGAGATTTGAAAACAAAATGGTGGTCCGAACTTTGTAACTTCTCCCCTCTCGATTATACGTTGAGTATAATACAAACCGTGAAATCGCGATGAATTATTTTCCGACGGATGTCTATTACGAGCTATTGAAATAACCATCTACAGGTTTCCCTTTCGTTCCCCTTCGCTTTTCTCTTTTTCCTCGTTTTTTTTCTCTCGTCTCCCGCGGCGAGAGACATCGCGGGTAAAAATTATTGAGATGAAGTTGGAAAGCGGTAAGCGGTTCGCGTTCTCCTAGTGTATAGTAACGTTCTCTCTAGTTTCACTCGCTCACCCGGAAGCTCAGTAACAATTCCTTTTCAAGCCGTTATTTCCTATAGTCCTTCGGTAAGAAGTTGCACATAGTATGCTATATATGTATACATAAAAGCGCGAAATTTGCGAGTAGCGAATAAGAGAAGGAAAGAGATGGAAAAATTCGCAGCAAAGCCAGAAACGATGCAGAGAAGCACAAAAAAAAGAAAAAAAAACGTCCATGGAGCTCAGCGGCGCGGGTGTATAAGTAGATATCGAGTGGCAGAGTAGCAAGATACTCTTTCAATCCAATCGGCTCTTATTTCACCGGTCCCAGACTCATATTTCACTACCGGATGTAAGGGCAATTGAATCTCTTTATAAAATTACCTTTTCTCGCGCTCGGCACTGCGACGAGTCCCCCCTCTAGCTCCTATATCTATATACTCGTTCCTTTTGCACGCTGTGTCATCCACCTCGTGTCTCATTCGCGACAAAAGAAAAAACAAGTCGTCGTGAACGAATTTTCAACCCGATAATTCCCTTCGTGATTTAGTTTTTCCGCAGCGTCACATATTTTTAACGTAATTTTTCGTCGGAAAAATCGGAAAATTTGTTGTATTATGATTTCAATGCTGCTGAAAATGTTCAGTTTGTGAGATTAAATTTTCAAGATTTTTGAGCTCATCGTCGTTAAGTTGCAAAAAGACACTTAATGATGAAAAGTGCAATTAATCTCTGACAGCTCCAATACGAAGTGGTGTAATGTAAAAAAAAAGATCCTGGTCCTACAAGTCTGTGAATAGCATGAGTCTCATATAATTGTATATATATTTATCGTAATGTTCGTGGCGTGTGGTGGCCACGGAAAGAGTCCGTACTAAATGCAGACTTTTCGTGAAGGCGTTGGGTGCAGTTAACGTTACTGGGTATGGAGGTGCTCGGTAGAGCTTATATAGTAGAAAGAGCGCATTGCTAGTACGAGAAATTGTTACTGTGATGCTGCTGCTGCTGCTGCTGGTAACACATATGTGGCGAGGAATCGGAAATTCCGTGGCGTTGCAGGGCATGAATCGTTTTACAACCGATGCACGCTTTTCGCCGCCTCGTAACTCGTATTAGCTTTCGCTCTGGCTTTGCTACAGCCAGAACAAAGAGAAAAAGGTGGTCTGAGTATCTGCATCTCTCTCTGTGCCCCCCCCCCCGGGGGGGGGGGGCCTTCAATACTATATACGAGAATGAATTTATTCGACAACAAGACCAACCATCGAACGAGCCCAGGTTGTTAATCGTTCCGAAAGAGCAACGAAAATTCCACCAAAGCTCGCCAGAATTTACTTTTTCACATATATGGCCAATCGAGAAACGACGTGTATAAGCTCTCACTGGATCATGAGACATTATTTTCCCGAACCGTGCTTAGACTGCTATCAGTCGTTGTCATTGTCGAGTCACTCCAGACTCGATGCGACAACAGTTATGACCTAACGACTTCTTCAAAAACCTTCAAACGCGTAGCGCACTTTTACGTATTTTCACGTAATAAATCTGACAAAACACACGCCTATCATTTGCATATTCGTGCGAGATACAGAGAGCGGCAGGAGCTCGAACGGCATTATCATTATGCGATATCGACGCTGACCACGTGGCCCATGGAAACGCGTCGAAACATGGCCTTTAATGCATATAGATTAGATCAATTTATAATAAGCCGGTTTAGCCGTTTCATGAAACACCAACCGCCATCCTCTGATCAGTTACACTGTGTATGTATCGCGGTGTTCACTCTTTCCGCTTCCCCCTCCTACTCCTCCATTATATAGTGACTCGGTTGCACAGCTTTCCCGCGCCCAAATTTGTATTTATATTTTGCGTTCATTGCTTTAATGAGGGCGCATTAACGTTGCTGTTTATTGGATAACCACAGCCGCTGGTCGAAACAGCCACTAGCCTGACCTACGCGATGCAACCTACGCCGAACAACTTTGATTTCTAAAAAATTTTCAATAACTAATCGTTTGGTGGTCGATTAGTGGTCTGATTAGAACTTTTGCTAATCCATAGTTTTCTTTTTATTTATTTTTTTCAAGTTATTAAAAACGAATTTATGGGTAAAGTAAGCTGGACACTTTTTCTGGACGTTCAATCCTTCTGATCGTTCAGGCCTCAAGCTCTCATAAGAATTCCATCGAGGGATGAGAATTGCATCTCGCGGTTGTCATATACCTAAGACGAAGCGGGCATATTTAAATCTCGATAAGTTCGCGAATCGTCTTTTGGCTGTCTCAGCACCGATCTGCTTGCGTTTCTGTCCTAAAAGATATTACATTTTTCAACTTTTTTTATTTTACTTTTTTCTCCACTCAATTCCATCGTATCCCATACTAGACTCGGTCGGATATATATCCCACTGCGTAATATAGGATTCTCTTCACAACGATGCTTCTCCCGAGAAACCATCCCCGCGGTGGTATTCCAATTTCCAAGGACAATATATCTTCTAGTTGGCTCGGTAGCTTTCGCGCGTAGCCAGAGGACTAGGCAGGCGGCGGCATCAAACCAGCTAGCTGGTAATACTATACATACAAGTGTATTATAGTTAGGTACGGAGTATGAGAGAGTGGGATGTAGCAGAGCGAGGTCCTTGCCAACTCGCAAGTTCATTAACAAAGTAAATTACCGTATCCGTTACTTTTATCGTTGAAGAGCAACGAGAGAATATAATGGCTCTTTCCTATTCTCTACTTATTCTCGATTCGTGACCTATACAATATATGTATATGACATCGACGATAAGATCAGCTCCCTTGGCGATATCTGACTCTCAACAGAGAGTAGCCACATTATACTATCATTCCCTGCTCCACCACAGTAACCGTCTGTTTCGAACGTGTATACATCCGCTGGCCTCAATAAGTTGCGTTTACTCATTAACAGGAAAATCAATAAAATATTGGATTCGTATTGTGCGAAACTAAAACTCAATGATTTTCATCGAGTCTCGGATTTGTCGCATTCTCGCGTGTTCTTTCTTATTTTCTGAGAGCTTGCAGCTCATTTTATATTGAGAATACTCCAGAGTCCACTAGTATCTTGTGATCTATAAATAAGACAAGTAATTCATGCATAGGAAAACGCATCAAAAACAATTAAGCAAGTTAAGTCTGGAATACGTTAAATTAGATTACAATCGATTATCTCTATGGGTTATGTTTATAAAACTCCCTTTCGGGAACTTGATTCGCATTTGCGATTGTATATAAAATTGGAGTATCGAGTAAAAAATGCAACGATAAAATAAAATTCGTTTTATTCTGATTCAAATTTTATATTTGTCGGATTACATATTACAATTCCAAGCAGAGTTTGTTAGCTGTTGCATTATTTACGTAACCGAAAGTTAATTAATATATTAGCTCTCCTATATCCTGTAACTTACAGCTCCCATACGGGTACATGTCACGTTAATACCACATGACCAAACGGTTATTTTTAATTTATTCTCTCAATTTATTTGAGGGTAGTGAGGTGTGGGTGAAAGAGAGAAAAAGAGAGAGAGAGAGAGCACTCATTGAGGGCAGCGAATACGGACGATAACTAATGCGAGGCGGAACGCCAGCACTCCTGAAATTATCCGGCCGATAATTTTTGTTGTAACCGCTTCTCTTTCCCTCTCTCCCAGCCACCCTGAAAACCCTCCCCATTAAAACGTAGTACCGCTGGCTATGTACCACGTTTACACACAACTATATATCCAACACAGTTGCAGATGCAACATATTCACGCGCACGTGTGGCCTTTTCACGTCCATTTGGCAAGCTCCGAGGATAATTTACTAATTTATACTTTTTTGCTCTTTTACCGCACTCTCTCGTTCTACAACCAGTATCCTCTGGTTGAATAACCACGATTTTCATGAAAAATCATTAGGTCTTTCGCGATGTACCTCGGACAAGTGTGCGTTTCCGCATGTGAATAAATGATGAGATCACTGGGGAATCGTAGCTGTAATGTTTCTCGTACATTCATGACAATGCTTTTTTTTGGCTCTACGATAATCCTATCTTTCAATCAATTTTATCAATTCGTATACGCAATGAAGGCTCAATCTTTTTATTTTTTTTTGTGGTTTTCACTATGATATTCATCATCAATGAAATAAGGATTCCAATTGCTCTTTTTCATTTTTTTTGTGCTTTTCGCGCCCAGTTTCATCTCGCACCTCTCTCATACTATTACGGATCCTCCCTCACCACGGGCACTCCGAGAGTGCTGTTCCCTCGCACTTTATATCCAAACTCCAGCGCTTTACCCTCTCTCTGTACCTAATATATGGCTTCTTCGTAATTGCCCCGCCATAAATTAATACGATTTCGCACGCATGTGCCACGGCAATATATATACAGACCAGCGTTGTTTCAGCGGCGGGTGATAGGCGCGCGAACGGCAACCAGTGTGACTCGGGTGCACATACGGCGCTGACTCTCCTGTCTCGTCAGAGAATGATAGACCAGAAAAAATTAAATTAAAAAGAAAAAACAAAAAAAGAAACCCCCCCGAACGAAATACATAGAACCCTAAAATAGTTGAAATAATTACGTCTGCACAGAACGAAAAGACGAATACACTTAAAACGTGGCGATTGCGTTAAATTTCATTGAATTTTTTTTTTTATAAAATAAAAATTATGAAAGACGAGAGGGCGAGTACGGGCGGGGGGAGAGCATATTTTTCTTTTCGTGCCTACTTACAGAGAAAGAAACGGAACCCTACAATCGACAAGTACAATATTTAGTCTGCATGGAGTACCACGGCTGTGGTTATTTCAGTTCTTAATCGACGCCCTCTCGTAACTCCGTTACCCTTCGTGTTCTTCGGTACGAAAGCTTATTTGAATTTGCCAAAAATCTATCGAGCTTGGCACCTTTTTCTTCCCCTGCTGCCACATAGCTATCAAGTACGACAGAGCGTAAACCGAGTACAATCCTCCCTCCCCCCCCCCCCCCCCCCCACCCAAGTAGAATATGGAAAGATCGCATGTCGCTAACCAGTTATTTTTCCCGTTACTCTTTCCAGTCGATACGATACATGTTGTACAGGCACGAATCAAAACTGCGGCGTTCCTCCAATGCGCCCCCAACAGATCCGCGAATAATGCATTCTATTATTTCAATAATCCACGTGATCAACCGCATTCCAGTCGTCATACCGAGCTACAAAATACTACAATGGGCAAGGACGCATTTCGAATATAGTAAAACATTCCATAAAACTAAAGAAAAAAGTTTATTTTACTATAAACTTTACTCGCGAACTTAACGGGAAAGCCTCAATATTGAATTCTCGGAACGCTTGCGTGGAATTCTCACATATGGGCCAATACATTATTTGCATGCAGGTAAAACTGAGCTTTACGGGGTTGCACACGGTGTAAATAAGCAAATAAGTTACATTCACGGAGTTTCAGTCGCAGAGTGTCCGGTTCGACTCCGTGGGATCATAACTGGAAATGCTGTCGTAACGGCGAAAAAAAAAAACAGTGTGCCAGTAAGGCATAAACCGAATCGAGCACGAGCGTGTGGTGTTTCTCATATCCGGGTATGTTCGCTTTTGCAGTTGTAGTAAACTCGGCCGAGGGTGAAACTTTCATTAAATACTAGAGAGCCTTTTCGTATGACTGGTGAATCCATTACGGATTTTGTTCTATGATTTCACTAAAGGCTCGTGTGGGCAGTTTGTATTCCGAAAATAATACAGTAGTTTGGTAGAGAATAGTCCAACACGATACTTTTTACAGCCCAGACCTACATTGAAGGGGTGGCCTCTAGTTCCTGGATGATTTGGACATGGTTTGTTAAGAATTCTATATATTCTTCGGTGACGTATGTGAGAGGAAGGTAAATATTATCCTTTATTATTTAATGCGGAGACAATCCACTCATTCTAGCCATTTTTTTCTGCAATCTTCTACAGAATTGATTTTGCTTTTGAAAAAGGTTTAGGGGTGTCCCCTGAGTATAAATTCAAATTGGCAGGACGCAGAAGGTCGAGCTTTAGCCGCTATCTTGGAAAACACGTTTTATCAAATATCTCGTGAATCGTGCATCGTACGATAAAAATAGTCGAAATTTTTTTTGTAGCTAATAAAATTTTCTACAACTTTTATAGAAAATTTTTTCCTGTATAAAGCATAGTTTTTTTTATTTATAGCGTGGCAAACTTTTCCAAACATAGTTATTTCAAAATATATAGTTAAGGGAGGTTTCTACTTTGTTGGGTCAAAAAATGTTCGATTTTTCTCAAATTTTTTATGTGAAAAATATTGAATATAGAATGTTGATATTTGGTAAGTTTATGAAGCGGTCTTTCTTGAACATGATGATATTTTTTAAAGTTGGACAAAACATGATATTGGAAGTGGGAGGAGCCACGTATGTCGGTAGGCCGACGATGATATTCTTTAATTGCGGAAGTCCCAAATCCTGGAAAGATGATCTGAAGCAAAAAAATCGAACATATTTTTACGTTGTACAATATTGTGTATAAAGTTGAACTAGAATGAAAAAAAATTAATGAAAAATAAAAAAGTAGTTAGCGATCGAAGGCGACGCTTAGTTTTTTGCCAATAATTTTTGCATTTTTTTTTGTTCATAAAATAAAAACGTTTGAATATTTTTGAACAATTCTAGTTCCACTTAGACACAATATTGTACAAAGTAAAAATATGTTTGATTTTTTTCGCTTCAGATCTCCTGTCCAGGACTTGTGATTTTCGCAAGCGAAGAATATCATCGCTGATGGCGCACCGACATACGTGGCTCCCCCAACTCACAATACCATATTTTGTTAAACTTTAAAAATATTATCATGTTCAATAAAGACCGCTTAGTAAACATACCAAACATCAGCATTAGGGTGGCTAAAAAAAATTAACATTTTTTTTCCTCGATAGTTAGAAAGTTGGAGTGTGAATTGCATTATGAACCTACTTTTTTGACTAGAATGACTGTATGTCAGTGTCAAAGAAAAAAAATTGTAATTCAAGGATAGTCATGAGTTCCCTTATAGTTCAATTGAAAACGTCTCTTAGCGTGTGCGAATCAAAGTTGTCGAATATCGATCTTGCGATCCCCGAAGGGATATCGAAATTTCTTTTTTTACCAAAGAGATATCGAAATTTCTTTTTTCATCAAAAGAATTCAACGGGTATACGGTAATATTTTTGGGAGGGTAAATTCATCAAGAAGCTTTATATACATTCGATCGTCAGGAAGAGATGAGATGTCGCTTTTTTCAAAAGCCGATTAATATTTTAAAATTTTTCATTAAAATTTTTGGCCCCATAGCTTTCACCACCGTGTTCGAAAAGATATAGATAACCTGTTGCGTGTTATAAATTTAATTTCCTTGTTAAAAATCACAGAAACATTAAAACGTGTCGGATGGACAAGAAGATATAGTCAGAGTCGTTAATGGCGGGAAATGGGAATCTATGGGAAACTCGATGTTGCGAGAGAAAGGAAGGTCTCGTAAGAGCGTGGAGAGCTGTCGGAGCGAGCGCCGCATTTTCAGTACCCCTATCGCCATCTAACAGATGTTTTCGGAAGCGAGTCCTGCCGTCAAACGGACTGTCCAGCGTGTGATGATTCAAAAAGAAATTTACTTGTAAAGGGACGAATTGAATAAACGTTCGTTCGACTCGATCGAATGATTCGATTAATCAGTATATTCATTCAACTTTACTATTACCGTCAATTTATTTCGTAAATTTTTCTGCGCTCGCTCATTTATGGCCTAGCCATGCAACAAGTGTACTAAATTGTCCATCATGACTTTTAATTTTTATATAATAATGCGATGAAAAATTAAAATTATTGTTGGGAGTGATAAAAGAAAGTGGATTTCACCAGCATAATCATTGATATACAATAGACTCGTTGCGCATTTTTTTTCGGTTAATCAAATCCACGATAATTCCGGGAAAAACTGTCAAAGATTTCATAGTCCTTGGTCATAAAAAAATCGCTAGAGTTCCGGGGTATAAGCGAATGAATTTGTGCCAAGTATTATAAAAATGAACATCATCTTGCGGAAAATATCTTACCAGCAGATTTTTTCAATGATGAGGTTGAATATTGCAACAAGGATGGAGAAATAAAGGGTGCGAGATTCCAGTAAAATCCACCTCACCACTACGAGTTCTGTTTGAAGCAAAGTGATTCATTCAGTCAGGATGGGCGTGAGTCTTAGTTGGCTAAATAAATTTTGACTTAAAGCGCCATATATGATTTATAGGATTAATCCATTTGCTGTTCGAATCCCGCAGTTGCTTGTTTTTTTACAGTCTTTCAAGTCCTTTTTCTTTACGCTTCTTCCCGATGAACTACCTCCATTATTTCCCAACAAATTTACCCGCTTTTTCGCGAGAGATCCGAGGGGCTACTTTCCCACCCTACTGTATATCTGTGTCGATCAAAGTCGATGTATACCCGTATCGGACCATAGTCAGACAAGTCCCACAGTCGTTGGTCGTTCTATCTTTCTATTGGTCTTTGGCCAATTGCAGTGGCATCCCTTGGATGAAATGGGACATGAGTATGTCAACAACTAGTGCACGATCGATCCTTTTACGATCAATGACTATGCACCGATCTCTACCTACGCAGTTTCCCGAGTTCTCGTTCACTTGGTCGCAGATCGCTTCATCCGCCAAAGTTTTAAAGTGGTTTTTAAGTGTCATCTGTCCACACTCAAGTGGAGAACGATGATACGGCATTGAACGATGATAGCTGCTCGTTTACCACTACGAGCTTTTTTTATTCATCTCTCTCTCTTTCTCTCTCTCTCTCTCTCTCTCTCTCTTTCTCTCTCTCTCTCTCTCTCTCTCTCTCTCTCTCTCTCTCTCTCTCTCTCTCTCTTCTCGTATCGATAAAACTGTAACGAGACAAATGGATGTTCTCTCAGAGTGGAAAAGACCGGTCTTTCTTCACCCTCATACTCTCATCCTGATCAATGTGTGGATATGTGCGGGTCATCTTTCGTCTTTCCATCCAACATCCAGTTCTCTGCCCCCTGCCACTGGCAGAGAATCAAAGTTGCAACTGCGTGTCCACCATAATTAAGTATTAATTCATCTCTGACAAAGGAAAATCTACAGGATTGCCTTTACTTTTCGGTCCAACATTTTTTGACGTTTTTTGTTTTCATATCATATTGGACTGTAAATAACGTGGATTCTGGTTACTGAAAGATATCATATATACAGTTCTTTACTAATTAAAAGCCAGGGAAAGGGAAAAAAGTGGCAAATTGATCCGACAATCACCAATAAACGGTTGATCTATTTACGGAGGTTAGTATAACGAACGACTGCACCATCAGAAAATGTTGGCAGCATTATGTATCACTTTCATGGGTGTCCCAGTTAATTTTTGGGGATTCTGTCATTTGGGAATAGTGTGGCTTATGGATTATGACTTCCTACTGTTTTTATTGGGAATGGGATTAAATAAGAAAATGACAATTGCAAGTAGGCGGAAGAAAGATACGAGAAAGAGTTGTTGGATTATCATCGTGATATCCCGCCGACGATTTTCTGAATGCGAGGATGTGGAAAATTTCCCGAGCTCGAGGTGCCGGTGATACGAGACCGGAAAGAAGAAACAGAATAAGACGAGAAGATTGAAGAATGTCGGTGATGCAGGATAGTAAGGAGAAAAGAAATTGGGAACGTACCCTCCTTTTCTTTTCATCATGCTATATATTATATATATATGGGAATAAAACTCTTTGAAGTACAAATTGACCCTCGATCGACGGAGGAATGGATGGGGGCCATTACGAAACGGGAGAAATATTTCTCTTTTCTCTGTCGCGTGTTTCTGCTTGGGCTTGCTTGCTCACTGTCTTCTATATATATATATATATATATATATATATATATATATATATATATATATATATCAATGTCGTCAAAGGGGTAGTACATTCTTCTGATCGTTTCAGAGAATTCAAAATACCCGTCCCACGATCGACTCGACAGTTCCACAAAGTTCTACTACAAAACAGTAACCGACAACAATACAGTGGACTCAATTTTTTTTTTTCTTCTGCTGCATTTCCGATTGGAATGTCAGCAGTTCGATAAGGAAGTCCAGCAGACGAATAAACCAATCGACCCAGACAGTGCAATCATTTAAGTCATTCTGTTCTTTCTGATTCTTTTAGTTCATACCTTCGAAAATATCGGAAAACGATACCAGAGGTTTTTTCGCTCAAAATTCAGGTGCGAAACAATTATTTGCGCTCCAGAAGGTATCACGACGAATAGTTGTGATTTTTTTTCTGAATACAGAAATTTTGCAGATTACTTTTGGCTATGATCCTAGCTGCTGACAATCCGTACCGAACCAAAAAGTATATTCACGAGCTAATTATATTCGTTCTCTGACAGATGGCAATAGTTTTGTTAGAGCGAGATATTGCTATGGAATTTTGACTTTTTTAAAAATTTTAAAGCGAATATTAAGCCGTATTTTCGCCTAGCATCCAATATAAAGCACTAATTTTCGAAGCTGCATGATTGGTGGTCTTGTGCCACTTCGGGTTTCCTCGTTAGAGCGGCAGTGTGACAAAGGGCGAGCTAGGAAAGAGGTGCATAGAAGAGCACGATGGCGTGAAAAAGTCTCGAATGTCGTTGGAAAAAGTTGTCCTGGACACTTGCTTGATATGGAGCTTGCCTTCGCGCGATAAAGAAAAAAAAGGGGTTAAGGGCAAAAAACAAAATGAAGAGGTAACAGTAGAGAGGAACGAGGAGAGGTCGTTATGCACCTTCTATTTCTGAGAATCTACGAGGAAAAGAGGCGGTAATTAATATCACGATTCAAGGGCAGTGAGAGAGAGAGAGAGGAAGAAGCACGAACAAAAGGGAGTGGAAAGCAAAAGAGGGTGCCTCGATGACTACGAAGACGACAACAAGCGCAAACGGGCCAGTTCACTGATTGGGTAAGCCCGTCCATCATTCCCCTCAGCCCAAGCCCTCCGTACAATTTCATCCGGATGGAGTCCAGGGAGTTTGTTTGTTTTTACCTGGCATTTATTTAACGATGTTACTCCATTCTTCGAAACGTAATGGTCTCTCGTGGACCGGAGTAAAGAACGAGACTGTAAGAGAGTGGTTCGTAGAGGGTCTCGCGGATTTATCGTCGGAGCGCAAATGCGAGAAATGCCGGGTCAGCTTTGACGCCAAGCTAAAGAGGATAGAAAGGATTTAAATTTTAATATTTTTATAATATTCATTATTTTTCGTTCAACGAGTTTCCGCTTGGATTTTTCAATTTCCGCGAGTGCTCGGAGTAGCCACTTTAGCCCAAAATGCCCGATTGTATATATTTTTCCCTCCCTCTCGCGATGTTTCATTACCGAACCAGCTTGTCCACTGGGTTCGCTACGAGTTAAGAAGGTGACACCTTGATTGCGATGCTTTTCCGAATTGACGAACAGTATAGGATGAAGCGAAAAGAGAACGATTATGAAAAGGCTTCCCGAACAAATCTAACGAATTACAATTCTATCGCAAAACAACTCCATATGTCGCACGTTAATATATACGTAAAACTCTTCTGTTGCAAAAAAAAATCACCAAATACCGTTATTCCGTATGATTCAGAATGTTCGAAAGTTTCATACATCCTCACGTATCATATGAATGTACATAAAGTAGAACTCGATATCATTATTCTTTAAACGGGTGGGTAACTGGACGAGATCGGGGTATGGAGTTGGGGGCACGTGTAAAGCTGCAGATCGTCATCTTGTTCTCGCCTCAGTCGTTATTTCAAATAGGATATTTTCGAAACTCGCACATTCTTGGCGCAAAGGGTGACAAGAATAAAAGAGGATAGGACGGCGAAAAAGCCACGTAGTTCTCGTTAGAGAACCGGTAATTGCGAGAGCTCGGTAACGTGCTAAGATTTCCCCCCTAGCGTTTCCACGATCTTGTAGAATAGACTTTCTCCGTTTACTGAGACTGACTTTTTTCGTACATATTTCTTTTGCTTGTCTGCGATGAGCACAGATTCCCTTCGAAAGAGAAAAAAAAAAAAACAGGCGGAAAAGAGCCGTGGGGAAGATTCTTGAAGTAGGTTGAAACGGCATTTCCGAGACGAGAAGAAAAGTTCAGCTGTGATAAAGACAGTCGGAAAGCAGAGGCATGGCTGAGCCAAGGGTGCGAGAGAGTGAGAGAGTAAAGGATAGTGAACAAGAGTGGAAAGAAATGAAAAAAAAAAGAAACGTTATCGCCAGAGATCACGCTAATCTTACTCGGTTCATCCCTTCCCCTTGCTTTAAGATCACACTGCACCCTCGAGCCGACTCGAATTTTTGTAACGACCGCTTCTTACGCCCTCACCGTATAATAGTGGTGCGAAGAGCCAGTTTTGCTTCTTTCCCTTTCTCGTTTTCTCGATCTTCTTCCCGTTGGCGAGAAACCATAGCCCCGTAATTATCCGATAAGTGTAAGATTGTGTTAGTTTGTGATGGAAATTTTTTTTCCTAGGCCTCGATATTTCGTATAGGTGTACTATAAAGTCGATCGCCATTTGGATCCAACTGTAGTTAGCCCAACAAGAAAAATAAATAAAAAAAAATCTTGAACCGAAGGGTAATTTACCTTTCCCATTCTACAACAAAACCTTTGTGATTAGTTGCAAGAGGAACATTCTACGTGCGAATTTATAAACTTTCCTCCTATGAAATTCATTTTGATAGTCACAGGAGTGGTGACAGTACAACCCTTGTAAGAGAATCTCGAGTCACCAATCACGAAGGTCAGTCTTATTCGAACATTCAAACAATTTTTATCGGACTCGTCAAATGTGTCTGCTAACACCAACCAACATTCTATTGTATAACTTTACCATCTCACTAATCATTTACTCTCCGAACAGTTCCGAAAATAATCAGTATCATCTTGTAATAACATATTTTAATTTAAATAACTATAATGATGATCTCAACTATAAATTTAACTATATAGTTAGATCAAAAAGCTGACACATACGAGAAAGTTGTTAGATCGTGATCTAGTGGCATCGCGAAACAATTTTCCGTCACTATACTGGCCCATAGTTACTTTTTTCGCGATAATGAATTTGGGGAACACGCTATGTACCCTAATGCCAAATTATATGAGAAGAAAAAGTAATTTGAAGAGTTCGATGTAACACACCGAATAAAAGTCTCAAAAAAAGAGAGTTACATGTATCTGGAGGGGGGGGGGGGGGGTACTGATTATTCAATGTGTCGCTTAATTCGTTTTTCTCTCAATGAATGAACTCCTTGCGTGGTTCACTTTCCGATAACTCTCTGATAAGGACACGAAAGAAACAAAACGTTGTTAAACGTTCCGCGGGTCATTATCATCGGCCATCATTCTTATTTTTACGTGTCACTCGTTTTCCTGGGCCATGCATGTCGAGAATAAAACGAATTAGCCCTCTGGAGTACGTCTCGTAACGCGTATGAGTGTTTATAGTTTGGGTGCTCCAATAATATAAATTCTGTTCGTTATCTCGCGAGCGAAGAGGTGGGGGCGGGAGAAGGGATTTATTGGAGGATATTATCGAACCTCGATTATCATGATACCATCGTGGCCGCACGCACACGATCTCTGAATTCTAGTGGCCACAATCTGCGATTCACCAATCTCTCTCTCTCTCTCTCTCTCTCTCTCTCTCTCTCTCTCTCTCTCTCTCTCTCTCTCTCTCTCTATTCCCCTCTTTCTCTCACGCACTCCTCTGCTGCTTCTGTCTCTCCTGGTCGAGCAGGCATCTAGCTCAAGCCCACACAGCCCGAATCCAGCAAACCGCTATACTCGTTTCGCAGCACGCGGGGAAAATAACCTGCATCCCCGACCACTGTTCCGTCGATGCTAACTCGTAGTTCCCACGTGGCTTGCATAATACGATTATTCATTGCAAAAACGTTATTTATCGAGCAAACTATCCTTCGACCACAATTTCCCTCGTTATCACGTTTTTCCACCCTGTTATAATGCCCTCGATAAAATTTCGTTGAACGAAAGAGAATAGCAAAAATCTATTTAGTTAAGGGCAGTCATATTGCCATAATTGATCTCGTATTTACCGTGTATGTGGGCTGAAAGATTCAAAGTTGAAATGATTAACAGACATATGCAGCACTTTTGACGTTTCATTTTTGTTGATTTTGGAAATGAAAATTTTGAGAAATTCCCAATTTTTACAACTCTATACCCAAAACTTCACTATTCAATAAAAACTCTACCGGAATGAGGCTTTTGCGAATATGTCCAAACAGTAACAACTCTATATCGGGTAAGGCCTCTCTGGCGTGGTCGATGGTACATACCTTTATCGATGAAACATTTTCAGAAGCGTAGTTACCATTTGCCACGATTGCGTCTGTTGCAAAAAGGTTTTTGAACGAGGGCCGTATATAGAAGAAATTAGTTTCAGTGGAATAGGCTCACGTGCCTGGCTTAAAAAAAATAATATCCATTCTCGTGTGGGAAATGGCGAGAAGCTCCCATAGTGCAGCCACTTGAAAGAAGTTCAAATAGGAGCAGCGAAATAGAATGCTTGCAGGATGAGGAAAAGGAAAAAAAAAAGAAGAGGGGAATGCACGTAAAGGATGAAAAAAGGTATAAATTGGGTAGAAGGCTGAGAGAAACGAGACTGGGTCAACTATGATGAGATGGGAAAATTTTTGAGATAGATTTTTGTGTGCATATACATTCATGTCACTAGTAAAATGAACTAACGACGCAGGGTAAATGTCATGGTAAGCGATATAGGGACTGTGTGGATACTCTCCACCATTATATAGTTCATGTGAGTAGGCCAGCTACGAAAAAAATTAAAAACTATCTTTGTCGAAAATATTTTTGAATCCTGTGCCACCATGAAATGAAAGAGAACATATCAGAG
The DNA here is from genome assembly GCA_963564615.1 of Rhorus exstirpatorius. Taxonomy (NCBI): domain Eukaryota; kingdom Metazoa; phylum Arthropoda; class Insecta; order Hymenoptera; family Ichneumonidae; genus Rhorus; species Rhorus exstirpatorius. The sequence goes on from OY751313.1 coordinate 37,398,023, forward strand.
CTCGTGGGATTCAGAAGTTGAGGTAACGCTAGATTTTCCAAGGCAATGCGAGAATCCCGTGCACTTTGGAAAACAAACACTATTAAAATTTATTCAATGAAATCGTGAAATGGGAGCAATGGCACAGACCGAGATCTCCTGGTTGTGCTATCAAATTGCACTCTATCGGGCTATAACACTTATTATAGCACACTACGCGTTGCATGGAAGTGGCACAATAATATGCATATAGGTATGGGTGCTCTGAAGGGCTCGTATATGCGATGGGTCGGTTTGGCTTACACCATTTCCATTACATTAGCCTTTGCATTAACGCGTGGGCGACCCAAACGATCCGGAAATAACCGAAATTGCATATCGAAAACCAGTGGGTGTTTCGCAGTGAGCTGGCGGCTCGCCAACCGAACTTGACGACCATCTCCTAATTCTCGGACAGCAGAAAAAAAAAAATAATCGACACTTTATGCATACACTAAACCTCTACGGGATTCACGATAGCTTCTAAATTCTCCGCCACACGTGTGCACACCCAACGATCCTCTATATACTCGAATTATACGACTGCATGGCTTTACCTTCATAGCCATAAAAATTGCACGATATTTGGAGGCCTTTTGTTCGCAACGCATACTAGCATGAATTGAGGCACAATAAGGTGTCATACTCCTATCACACTCGAGAATATGAAAAATACATACGATATCGTCGGAATACCATTAATATTTTATTTTTCTTAGTTTTGCATAACGGTAGTCGAAAGAAGATACTTTTCGATATAAAATATCTTTGCGAAACGTGCGTTAATTCTATATTCAATGATCAAAATCAAAGGGTAATACCGTGAGTAGTTTTGTTGAAAAACACGTTGGGTTTGGCGATCAGATTCGTTTGAAATAGGCAGTGCTCGAAATCATCTGACAGCGTAGACAGCACACCGAGCGCGACCGTTAACCACCAATACTAACATAATATCTATACATTGGTTGGATATCGTATGAGCACGTGCATCGTCCCTTGAAACGGCGCATGGAACCGTACGAGAATTACCTCGGTATGCCGATGAAATTTCGTCGGTATAGTAACGCGGTGGCACAATCATTGAGGGGATAGACGAATGGATGCCCGGTCCGCATGATTGGAGTCTCGTAAACCGAGAATCGGCATTGGACAGGCCGCATGCATAGACGGGCAGAGGCACACTGTATGCGCAACGAGCTCTGATCTCTCGAAGCGCTAATACGCTCTGTCACCGATTTAATTAGTCTATAATTCCCGATGCCATTCGCTCCTACGTTCCCCATTTTCAACTACCCATACAATCAGCCCGATCGTGACCGATGCATGAGCAAAGCACCGGCTGAAAATTCAGCTGTTCAATTTTCGATATGTTTTTTTTTTTAACTTCATCCGAGTGTCGAGAACGTCCATGAATGAATTTAGATTTTTCAAGATTGTCTTTATCAACAAAGAAAAACGGTAATTTTTGACGTCAGAGATTCTTTGATTGTACTTATGTACAGAATCCAGAAAAAGGTTTACGATTGAACATAATATAGTTTACTCATTAAAAGTTACGTGAAGGATTCCGACTCGACAACTAGCCACGAAAAGAAAATACAATACTTTTTTCCATTAAGTCTCAATTTCGCGAATGTGCATAAATAGTGCTTCGATGAGCATAAATTAGCGGAAAATAGGAAACGGAAAATTAGCGGTTATGTGAGCATAAGGCAAGCTGCTGATGGTTTTTCAAACAAAGTGTCAATTATATTTTGTCGGATTATCGCAGAAACGCGTGAGAGAGCATTTTCCCCGAAAGCGAGTTTGAGAACTGTTAGGTTACTGCAGCACTTCGTCCTTATAGCTGGGCGACTAAGAGCCAGAAGATTTTTTCGCCTATCCCTCTCATTTCCAGCGTTTCTCTCCCTCTCTCTCTCTCTCTCTCTCTCTCTCTCTCTCTCTCTCTCTTGCGATCTCGAGTTATGAAAACTCTGTCCGGTATCGGTAAAATCGAGGGAACGGAGCGTGCAATGACCTACATGAAGTCGCCCACTGCGAGAGGGTAAAGGTTCGCCTTTTGAAAAGGAAAGACCATTTACCGCAGAAGCGACTGCTGGGTCGGATCCAGGATACTCTAATGGTCGTCTATGGCACATCGAATAGCTCAATGCTGGTAGTGGCGTTTTACGAAGGAAAGAGGAACGAAGAGATGGAGGTAGGAGCAGAGAGAGTACCACAGCAATTTTGCTTCATACACTCTGTATGGGTTCACCCTGCTCCTGGCACCCAAACCGATTATATACCTTGGACGAATATCACAACGTGAAAGAGATTGATATTGCCGATACATTTTTCAAGCGTATTCATAAGCATCGTGTCCAGTCCTTGGCTTAGCTCACTATAGTGAGGAAGGGGGTCCAGAGGCCATCGGAAACGTAGCCAGAAGCTTTAAGATATGCGGAAATAAGGACAAAACAGAATATCCCAGAAAATATCTTTACCGTCCGGTGCAGGCTTTGGTACACGAGAGATCGTGATCAGCTTTGTAGATTTAACCTTAGCGGATCATTCGATCACCATATAGTCATATTTGGTCCCCATAAGACATTCCGTCGCTAATTTTACGATGGACCGTGTATCAAAAAATTCACGCAATCATCGAACGAGCAAAGTCGAATCAACAGGCTTTTCTTTTACAGAAGAGTGAAGAGTTTTCCGCAATTTGAGTTTAGCTTTTACTATATACATTCAATGTACAGAAAGTTGCGCATATTATATACAGGGTCGCGGTTTTTCGCCACTCCGCTAACTTTACATGTCCCCCACACGCTCGAGAGGAAACATACAGTCCGACCTCCAAATAAGAAACCCGGCAATAAGAAACCTTCCCCAGTTTCGCGCTCAAGCACTTTCCCCACTATGACTCGAGCTCCGAGCTCGAGAATTTTGTGCGCGAACCTCTGGTGAAGAAACCAGCCTGGGAGAGATTATTCCGGCAAAATAGAGTCAACATTGTAGTGTAAATGTGTGCGCGCGTGCGTGAGCGTGTGTGTGTGCGTTTTTGCATGGGTGATGTAAACAAATTAGAACTCTTTCGAGAGTTTCTCATCGAGAGGATCGCATGGGGAAAAGAGTGAGAGAGACAGACAGAGGTAGTGAGTGCGGAGCGCGCGCCTGGTGGGGGTATCCGAATTCTAGGAAAAACTCTTCCCCTTGGGGGCTTTTGGTTTCTTATTGGGAGGTTGGACTGTACTTCGGTTCAAATCTAACGTTATAAGCAAACTACATGAGGTTTTCATACGGGCATCGTTTCAACCCTTCACTCGGTAAACTTGCCACATGGTAGGTCCCTAACGGAATGGTCAGTCATCTCGAAATCATGGCATTTGTGCTCTTTGTCGATAGCCGCAATGAAGCCTCTTCACTATTACTGCGGAATTGAGAACGTTACCTCGTTGACGTCTCGTTCGTGCAATTCGCCAACAACGCGCGAGCTTTCACATTTTCCCCGCCAACCCAACTTTCCCGGCCGAATCCCCGAATCCATGAAAGTGCATGGCATAGGGATGTGCACTTCTACCATTCAGTTGTACGATTCTATGGATACAGAAAACTTTCATACATACGTATCTTCCGTATGCGTATATATAGCGAAGCTTTATGCAGAGCAGGGGTTCGCGAACGTTGGTTCCTCGAGGCCTGACGGTGCTATACGCAGACACACGGCATTAACGTGAACATCCTTTGTCACTGCTCGACCAAGTCCAGCCCTCCTCTTGCGTATCCTCTCCAACTCTCTGTCGCCAAACTCGACGAAAATTTTCGTTCATTGCACTGTATGATTTCCCTTCGAGAGCCAGACTTTGTCTCTGCTCCGCTTCCTCGCTCATTCGCTCGTCATTAAACACGAGACCAATGTCCGAATTTTCGAGACACACGCTATCCCTGGAATCCCTGCGTGGCCTAATGGCGGGCACTGTGCTCACCCGGACAGAGGACGCATATACATTTATTGTAATTCAATTATAATCGTATGTGCATCATACGGGTATCTCAAAGCACCAATCTGATTCCGACGATTGGAAATTATCCAGGAATTTGTTGCAATGCAACTATTGGCTCAGTTTCTTCATACTTTCATTAATTATTTATATACTTGTTGGAAAAAATATTTGTGTTACACTTTCGGTACATACGAATTAGTTAATAAAAAGTATTAATATCAATCACTTCAACAGAAAAAATCATTGAACCTTGTTCACGCATTTTGTAAATCCACTTCTCTATAACAATACATTTCGTGAAATAATTTTCATACGTGTTTTTTCGCCCGCAAACGTTAGTTCTTTCTTTCTATTTTCCAAAAGAGGTGACAGAAAGAGATGCGGGTTCCAGACGAAGAATCTGCCAGTAGGTTTCCTCTTTTTCTTTTTTTTTTTTTATGATTCAAAGGGATCTAGCGATGCGAAGCTCGTCAACAAAACAAAGGAAGCGTAAAGAAGATTTCGTCGCGTTGGTCCGTTTCGAGCGATAACCGATAACGAGATATAACAGGCTCAATACCATTGTCGAAAGTGTTCCTTTTCCTCAAGCTCATTTTTCCCCATAAGTAGAGTCAGGGTATTGGTCTCGTTCTTTGTCGCGACAGAGCTTCGGCATTGGTGAGACCATTCGGGTGAGTTTTCTTCGTATTATTGTCTCATCTCGAGAGAGTCAAAGGATAATCTGCGAGAAAGCGACAAAGGTCCAGATACTGCCGGACATTCGACAATCGGCGTCCGGATCGGCGTTGATTGTCTACAGTCTGCCGTGTCTCGGTAGCTCCGCAAACGTTTTTGTTGATTTCTCTTTTCGCACAGCCTCATCCATCGTCACGTTTTTTTTGTTCCCCCTTCTATCGGAGTAGCGTAGAAAATTCTCTAGAGAAACTCGTAAATAATGTTGAGAGTCAACCAACTTTTAGTTTATCTAACGTTTTACATCGATGATGTACGTTGGCTAGCTCATTTTCGGCTATTCGAGCTAAAAATTCCAGATTCATGCGTTTTAGCCATGAAATTTGAGTTTGAGCCTCTTCGTCTCTCGAGTGGCCAGACACAAAGAAACGTTTTGAGGCGGGCGTGAGGATCTTCACGCTGGTGAGGAGAAAAATCGAACGGCCGGAAAATGTGATAATGTAAGGGTGATGGAGTCAGAAGACAAAGCCTCTGAAATCGGGGCTGGGGAAATTGGACGATAAGAAGTGGAGGGAAAAAAAGCTCAAGAAGGTCAGTCACCGTGAATAATCGAGACATATACGGGCTCCTGATTGCCCGACACTATCTCACGTTTATCTTTTTTTTTCTCGTTTCCTTCACTTTTCCATCCCGTTCCTCATTTAAGTAGTTCAAACGCATTCATTTTAAAACAGAAAGATACATAACACCACAAAGACGAAAAATCCATTGTAGGCAATAGTGGTAAACGCGGGTGAACGTCGAACAATGTGACGATCTCGATTCATAAAAATTTCCCCCTATAGCTTTATTACTCTTCATACTTTCTAATTTTTTCTATCGCGAGCTGACAATCCCTCGTGAGTTTTTGTATCTTCTTGATTTTCATTTTTTGCTCCTTGCCTGCCGATAAAGCATGTATCCTGAAGCATGCTGAAAGAAGTACATGAGAACGCGAGGAATTTTTCCCGCGAGATCGCGAGCCATCTCGGCGCAACAATGGACCGTAATAGTATTACGAGTATGATTACTTGGATGAAAAGAAACGCGACGCTGGTATGCTCACTTGTACGTATACACGAGACCTCAATGCGCATTGTACCTGCGTTCCCGTTCAGTCGTACACACAATATGTCGCCGATCGGTCTTTGCTGGATCAGGTCAATGCTCATAGCTACCTAGCAATATAAGTTTATGGTCAGTGAGCTCGAAAATCTCGATTCTTTAGAGTTTTGGGTGAGCTTCATGCAATCCTCGGTACAAGTTTTTTTTTTTCCTTCTATCCGAAAGACAGCACATACGGTACAAACCAATCGTGCTTTTCTCGTCAGATGACCACTTTTCTTCCTCTATTGTGATTGTCAGAAATTTTTCAAAGGAGTGAATGGGACAAGAAGCATTTGATAGATGAATCGAGGGGTATTAAAAAATTTAGAGCTTGCCGGAGAGATCGATTAGCTGATGGATTCAAAAGCTTTCGCTTATTCAGAGTGCCATGATTGCACTTTATACTTTTGTCAGCAATTTCTTTCTACCACGAGTATTATTTTATATGTCCCGAAAGACTTGTGGCAAAAAATTAAAAAAAAACAAGTAACTTAAGTTTAATCTCGGGCAGAGAGATACGAGAAACTTTCTGATAACGCAAAAATATGCAAAGTTCGAGCATTGCGTTTTAAGCCTCTACACTGCAAATCCAAGTGCGTAGTATTTATACACTTATGTGTGTAATTTCTTGTAGTCACTTTTTACACACTTTAAGTGTGTTATTTTGTAGAATTACACACGTGAAAGTGAGTAAAAAGTAACTACAAGAAATTACACATATAAGTGTGTAAAAACTACACACTTGGATTTGCAGTGTAAGCTCGATAGAAGGCTTACGTGTCCAAAGGCACGGCAAGACACACGATATTTCGTACAGTGAAGAGAAAATATTGAAACAAGAATGGATTTCAAAAATCAATTTATGAATAGTTGGTTGACGGGACTGCTTCAAAGTTCGCGCTTGGTTTAACGAAAAGCAAGGACCAATGGCAATCAATAGGGGATGAGAAGCGCGTGGTTTCCGCATCAGCGCTCGCTCACTATTGCACGGTCAAAATTTTGACCGTGCCACCCTTAAGGGTGGTTGCGAGGGAGAGAGGAAAATGACGGAGTGCGAGAGCCAGGACGAGAGCAGCACGCGAGAATCAATCAACCATAAAACGTCCAGACTCACAATTATCCCGAAGGGGGAATATTTTATACTCCAGAAATTTTTTTCTCGCACGAATTTCATGTGACGCGAGAGGGATGACCAAACGGCCGAACGACTGGATCTAAGAGAGAAAATATATATACCCGTATTACATATATTATATGTAATACGGGTCAGTCGGTACAACGGCATCTAAACGCAAATTGAAGTAAAGGGACATTGGAGACAGAAAACCGTGTGGGGGGTGGGGGGGGGGGTGAGCCAATCATCGAGCAGAGTTTATGTAGGGTGTGAAACTGCTGGGCCAGTGTGATGCTCACAGTGACGCTGTTAATGCAATCCTGTTGGCTTTCGCGATGCGGTCAACTGGAGAATACCGATCGGGACAGTACACTACGATATCCCGGGTGCCAAATTTTGACAGTGCGACATAAGTCGATTTTCGATCAAATAACGGAGCTATAGCGATTAAAAAAAGTCGATTTTTTGCTGCATTTCGGATCTAGTCCACACCGACAGACTCTCACCCAAAATACAAACCGTATAACCTACAATCGGATCGATTCCCGCGAGACGGTAGGCCATAAATTATCGATCGTTATAATAAATAGTTTAGAAATTATAAAAAACTACGTTTTTGATAGTTGGGGGCTCTCCCCCCTTCCTCCCCCATCCCCCGTGGCTTCGCCTTCGGAGCCCACGGCAGTGTGACAATCCTGTTATACACAAACATACGCACGCACACACACATACATACATACATACATAGACACATACACACACGAATATACCTGCACGCGCACACGCGAAAACCCCGAAAAAATCGACGTAGCTCCGTATAGCAAGCAATTCACTTTTTTCAATCGCTATAGCTCCGTTATTTATCCGAGAATCGACTTTTATCCCTCATGAAAAAGTGTTTCTTTTGGCCAAAATATTAATGTTGCTTGGTCAAAATTTGACGCTCAAGATATCGCAGTATCCCCCCCGACCGGACTCTCAATTCACCCTACGTAAAAAAAAAAAAAAACATCGGACGATAAAATCAGTCAATCGACCCTATGTTGCAAGTCAGTTAGGTTACAGAGCATAGGCATTGACTCAGCATCTTTACAGGAAGATGAAATCAATGTCAAGAGCAGCCCATTTTTTTATGAGGTCTCGACAGAAAAAAATATTCCCCAATTCGCTTGGAAATTTTCGTCGTGTAGTCTAAACCATTTCTTTAAAGAAGAATACTTTCCTGACCATTACAGTTCTATGTACTTTCGAATTACCTTTATTATACTGACTAAAGAATTTTTCTCTTCTTTGCCAAGAGTTCGGTTGACGATAAAAAAAAAGTTCACGCAGCATGGTTGGATTGATGAATGTAGTCGTGTATCGCAAATACTCGTTTTGTATTCGGACATGGGATTAACAATTTGGTCTTATCCGGGTCGTCGAGGGATCGAATATCGAGGGAGCGTGATTGTAGCAATCCAGCAACGACAATAAAAGGACATTGGACGGTTACTTATAAAAAGGGAATAATACATTGTGTTATAGTGCGTCAACGTGATTGGAAGTGTTGTACCGTAAAGTCCGAAAAAAACACAAGCTCACGGTGCGATTCAGTAATTCATTTTTCGTTACATTCGATGGGGTCGAATCATTCGAGGTCTTATATTGCAATATGAGGGAAAAATGTGAAAGGACACATTGATTATTGCAGAATCGAACAATGAAAGGGATTTCGGATTTATTTCTCGGCCAATGGTGGCCCATTCCTCATTCTCCAAAGCCCCCAAACGACGTGTCGTTTCTTACACTTGAATACAGTATAAACATCATTTACTGTGCGCAGTCGTGGTGATCTTTGAATTCATCGACCATTGTCAAACTTGCATACCCAGAAAGCGACAAAAATCGTACAATCGACTCGCTTCGTTGCTTTCAGTATAGGACCAGAAAAACCTTCGCAGCTTTGCAGTGAAATCATCCCCGTAATATGATTCGACCTTCTCTGATTCGAGTTTGAACGTGCACAGCTCAGCGATTTGATGAATTATTTATATTTACATAAAATAAGTTTCTGTAACCTTTTATCCAAGTCCGGTCTGTTGTACTGTACTCACAATCAGTAAAATAACTATTGACATATGGTTTCATTATTTTTCGAGATTATTCATGATACGGATTTTAAAAGAAGTGTTTTGAAAAAAAAAAAAAAAAAAAAACGGTGACCGCTCCATTTTCTGGAACATTTTAGACAACTATTCCCAAACCTAATTTTGCATTATTTCGATCTATTTCAAGGATTCTACTATTAAAATCCTAACAAATAAAAATAGCGACAAAAAATCAAAGTAAACATTTCTTCATAGGGTCGCAAACTCTTGATTAATAGACTAAAGTTTATCCGTAATGAACCATCCGTACTGGTCCATTTGGAATCAGTCTACCCGAGCCCTACAGAAAGAAATGGTCTATATGTAATGCAGAGAACTAGCAGACATGAATCTGACGAAAAGCAATGTTGTCAAGGAGAGAGGAAGAGAGAATAGATGTATACCAGAGGGGAAGGAGGTCACATAGCTTTGCTCTCGCAATCGTCATCTCGGATCAATCATGGAGTTCAGGTAACGTAATCGAAAAGTCCTTTATATCTGGCTAAACTAAGTTCCGAGGCAATTTGTATGTCTCTTTGTAAGAAGGATGAGAGAGTCTTGCAGGAGAGTCTGGGGAGCAAAGAAGTGCAAGCGAGACCGAATGTGAGATACACAGCGAGATACGAGAGCCAGGCGATGCTGTAGCGCAGTAAAAGAACGCCAGTGAGAAGAGAGAGAGAGAGAGAGAGAGAGAGAGAGAGAGAGCGATAAAGGGCAAGTATAAGAACGAAATAGTCGCTAGACTGTGGAGAGAGCGAATGAAGGAGAAATTGGGTATTCCTTGGAAAGGGCTGAAGGTCTACGAGACTTTGCATCGCCTCGAAACCCGAATATTCTCTGCTCAGCTTTACTCCGTCTCTCTTTTACTTCTCTGTTAGCATAGCCAAATGGGTGTAGCATCACCAACATGAACCTCCTCTTATCCTCGTTCCTCCTACTTTCTTTCTTCAGCGGAGTTTACGTAGCCTCTTTCCATCTGTTCAGTCTAGTTCTTTTTTCACTATTGGTCGTCCTATATTCCAACCATCGATTCGTGTTTCCATTGAAAAAATTTAGTTGAAAAATCTAAAAATCCAGATGCGAAACCTGGAGTTCTGGTCAGTTTGTGGAATAGAGCTTAGGACAATGATCTTCCGCCTGAAAATCCAGATGGAAAGCAATTTTCTATCTGAGAATCAAGCTGGCGAAGGGCATGTCATGGGAGTTAATGGAATCCGAATGGAAAAGAATTCTCCACCTGAAAATCTAGGAAGGAATCCATGCGATGTCTTTACGTCTTATTATATAATTGCTGATGACATTCCTGTAGTTTTGGAATACACGTGGATGTTGGAACACCCTTGTATCATCTATGTTCCCTTCGAATCATCGAGTTCTCTTGTATCATGCATGAAGCCATCTATTTATCTCATCGAGCAAGCACAGAATCTTTGGCTTACTGTGCTGCTGATACTGAAGTGCATCAGAGGCCCGAAAAGCTCTATTCGCCACATCTCCTTCATTGCAGCCTTACTTCGCGAATCCCTTCATTCTGAAGCTTCGTCCCGCCTCGCGCTTTTCTTGAATCTTCTTTTTCTTCTTACTCCGTCTCCACCTGCTCCGTTGCCTTCCTCAACGGGAGAGACTCTTCCACCGCCTTTGGAAGAGATCTCAGACCAGACACGGCACAACCTTATTCCTTTTTTCGCAACACCCTTCGGATGGTATCCACCTTCCTACGTTTTTCCGCCTACTCCGGGACCCATCCTCTTTCTCCTTCATCCGGCAATTCTCCCCAATTCTTTTCTCGAAACAAGTTTGTAAAATGCAATTTTCCCGTAGGTTGACAAGTCATCTAATCGCGAACCCGGACTCTTTTTTCTCCTTCTCTTTTCTCATCCGTAGCAGAGTGTACAACGTTCGTATAATATATACGTGATTTTCTTTCCTGCTATTCTCCTACCATGCTAAATCTCACCCGCTGGGTTCACTTTCTCGCTTTGTATACCAACGCTCTTGCGTCTTTTTTTTTTTTATGTTTTTGCAATGACACAAATCGAGACAGGAGTTGTGTAGAAGAAGGGAGGATTTTCCTACCACGTATAATAAAAATCCTGTCACACCTCCCGACACTTTACCGAATAAGACGAGTAAATAGGGTGCAAAGAAGGAGCGTGTATTAGCAGCTCGTCAAATGTTCATAACATTATTTTGGAGTGTGCCCGAAGAGGAGTTATGAGGATTGGCTGGAAATCGTGGTGGCGAAATAACAATAGATTGATTTTCGAAGAATAATGTAATTAATTGGTTTCGAAACATTTCGGCTACTCTTGGTTGTCGTCAGGTAGTCCAAGATTAGGTATCGAATAAAATCGGATGATGACCTGTAGAATTAAATTATATTCTTCCTCGTATGGTGCAGTGAACTAAGTATAATAATCGATACCAGAAGCAATCGAACTAGATAAGATAAAGAGAGAGAGAGAGAGAGAGAGAAAGAGAGAGGCTTAACACCCCAACGAGAAATAAAATCGTCTAACAATCTGAGGATTGCGATATTCCTAGAGACACCGAAGGAAGATGGTATCAAGTCTCCTCAGCTCACAATCTCACCGTTTTCCTCTCTTTCCTCTCGTTTGTATCTCATTCCATTCTGCTGTGGTATCTCGCGGCTTGAGTCTACTGAACGGGTCTCCTCTCTTCCAATTTTCTCTTCATTCCAAGGTAAAGTCGGAGTTGGGGGCCATGGGGGAATTTGGCAGTTGGAAGCTCATTCGAGAGAACGACGGTGCAGCGAGGATGAGAAACAGAGGGTGTACGAGAGTAAGAAAGTGCTCGAATATTATTTCCCGGGTCTTTCAGCGCCCAGGGTTGAGACGAAGCTTTTCAAAAAATTTACGCGAGTGCCGTTAGTCTCGCAAGAATTTTTTTTTTTTCTTTTTTTTTCCCTCATTCTCATCGAAATCGAAATGATCGGGTACTCGTGGAGCTCGCGAGTGACAGGTGCGAGTGGAATACAACCTTTTTATTCTCATTTTCTGTCGGTACATTATGCGTGTGCTGCAGGAATGAAATAAGGAGGGACGACGAAGGGAATTGTGGAAGGGAACAAGTCCATTACGACTTTCGTAAATTTATCCTCCAGCCTACCTACGAAAAGTCATTCGACGCCTGTATAGCTCCTGTCTTGTGCCTGCTATACTTGTTTCTCAGCACCCTCACTCGACGCACACCTCGCATAAGTTCCAACTTGTAGGCAGCTGGTACCACCGTTTCGAGGGTAAGAAAAGCAAATAAAAATTTGAAAAAAAAAAAAAAAATGCAATAATCATGCTGTCGCGAAACGAAGTGTCATCAACGAAAAGTGCGGCGGCAAGGCAGAAGCAGAAATCTTGCAATCAGGAATCTCTGACGCTATCGTGCTTTTTTCCCCGAGCTTTTTTCCATGTCACCCTTTTTCCCTCAGGAATGAGACTCTTGAAAAATAAGTGGCAAATCAGTTCAACTTTCATGTGTAATTTAATCGGCTCTTTGCTCCCCTAGCCGAAAATTTCTATGCATGACTCGGTCTCTGACTTTACGCATTACTTTTAAATTTTTCTTCCTCTTAATTACGAGTACGAAGATTTTCTGATAATAATTGAATGATTATCGTTTGATAATTAAAAAAGAGTAATTTCTTTCAGAAAATTAAAACAAAAAAGCTCGCGACAGTAAAGTGTGCGATTCTTTTTCCACTTGTATTTCACCTGTATGGAGGGACAAATGGCGATCGAGTCTATATTTATTGGCCAATATTTCTGGCCAATCTTTCGGGGTCACAGATGTATGTATACGCATTTATGTAACACGTTATAGATGCATTTACTTGAAATCTATACCTAGTGCGTGTGTGTATATGAGTATGGAGAGGTGAGCATAGTGCATACACGCCAACGATAGATCCAGCAGTAGTTAAAGCCACCAAGCGATTTGTCCCTCGGGTTATTCGGACAGATCGAGATAACCGCTTGGTGGAATTTGTGTTGGTGTAACATGGCGGGCACACGTACAGTTGACTTGTATACAGAGCAATGTATGCATACGTATATATATATATATATATGTATATATATATATTTCAAACCCTCGAGCTTACTGCCGGGTCTCGCGTCGATTAGCATGCCACTGTGTCGAGATAAGCGACCTAGCTATGACGATATAGTCGCAGGCACGTCCTACTGTGTCCTTCCGTATTCGCTTAACAGTCTCTCTCCCTCTTGTACCTCTGCTTGCTGACCTGCCCCCCTGAATCCTGGTTTCCCCTCGTATCACCTACCGCTAACGATAATCCAGACGCCATTATCTCGTAGCTTCTAGCGATCGCTGGGCATATTTCGATGTTCGGTATCATCAATGGACATAGCACGAAGCAATTTTTTTCCCACTCGTTTCTTCGATTCTCATACTGTAATTATTCGCAAAATTTTCGCCTCAGTGCCACAATTATTGTGAAAAGTTATGAGGAAACAATACCCAAGATTTACTTGCATTTGTGTTTTCGTCTTTGCTGATCTATCCAGGCTTTCTTCCTTCTTTGAATCCTGCCTCGTGTTCCGGTTCACGATGAGATTGCAGCTGTCTGACCCCCCCCCCCCCCCCCCCCCCCCGCAGGTCCGCTGGTATGAATAAAACGAGTCCTAGGAATAACTATTAAATCGGTCATATTGAGCCAGTATATATAGCTATGAATTCAATCGCTACGAGAGAATGAACTGTCACAAGTGACTGGACGAAAGCGTACTCGGATCACTAAATTTTCGACCCAGATTCATGGCCTGTACGTCGATTGCGTGAATTCTCGCGCTATAACGGTCCATCAAATTCTCCCTTCTTTTTTTTTCTCGTTCAGCTATCCACGTTTCGGTATAGAAATATCGCATACACAGGAGTAAAAAAAAAAGAACAACATCGTGTTTCGTTATTCTTTCTTCCTCATCGATCGTGTCGACGCTCGTTCGTTCAGCCATAGAGCAGTCTATCGTGCCCGGCACTGTTCACCGACAAATTCGGACCTTTTGATTGCATCTCTGAGAGTCGCTACATTATTTATAGTATTGCGGAAGTCGGCCATCACCAGAGTTCTCGACAGAAGCGAAAGGATTGAGTGAATGAAAAAAAAAAATCCCCGACTATTCGTGTATCCTATACACGTCCGTGTCCACACATAACTTCATTGGTCAGTCAATTTTGTCACTGTATATACGTATAAAGCATGACAATCAAATAGCTTGTATGGCTATTGACCGATTAAAAAAAAGGAATAATAAAAAACGAATGAGATGAAAAATAATTAAAATTTTCGAGAAAAAAATATTCACTAGTTTTAGATTTTTTTATACGTTCTTTTTTAAAATTTTTTTTATAAATCAATGCCGTGACTGGCAGACTCAGAGCTGAAAGAGGGAAGAGTTTCTCGTTCATCAGGCAGGAAAAATCTGTATCCAAGTGTACGGAGTTGGAAAAATCCATTTGGTCGATTTAGTTAGTTTTATTTCGCAGTAAAGTACGAGTACATTCGGTTCAAGGGTAACGGGAGATACTATAGCGGGCGAAAAAAAATATGAGGCTCAAAATGAGAGAGAGAGAGAGAGAGAGAGAGAGAGAGAGAGAGAGAGAGAGAGAGAGAGAGAGAGAGAGAGAGAGAGAGCGAGAGAGAGAGAGAGAGAGAGAGACCCAGGATATGAAAGAATTTTTATGAAAGCTTCATCGAGAATTGGTGGAATTTAGAGAGAAAATAGACGCGGACGTCGATGCTCGGTGAAACTCGAGCAATTTTGGGGAGGCTGGTAGGGCAGGTGTTTGGTTTTTGCGCAGCTCGCTGGTTGTCCCGGGTCGCATCAATTGACGTCTGATGCAATGTGGATTCGGGGCGAATTGGTAACGATGGACACCGTCCATCGGGTACTGGCCAGTGGGGAAAAATAAACGGGTGATAAAGGGTAGCAAAAGCAACAAAGTCCTGGCTGGTAGATAGAGTTATATAGTTACTGTAGCGTGTACCGATGAAATACAGCTATGTAATATTTCCATGTGGCTTAATCGTCACGTGACCATGATTCTCCTTCACGGGTATTTTCACCTGGCTCAACGTTGAAAATTATTTATCCACTGTACTATAGCGACTCTGACTGTTTGGTATGAATATTCAGTAAAAGGACGTTTGGTTTGAGACTGAATAGAAAAATCTCAAACGAGTTCACAATGACATTGCACCAGTCAAAGATGGCTCTTCAAGAAACAATATCGATCGGAAGAAGGTTCAAGGATACATGACGTGAGATATTCGGCAGGGTGGAGGAGAGGGGGGGGGGGGGGGTAGAGATTGTCGAGAGACGATCGAGGAAGACCCACGCAGGGATATCGTGGTTTCGAGAAGCGAAGAGACGATTTATGCTTGGCAAACGTAGGTGCGATAAGCGGATGCCAACGCGTAATGGGCCCGGGGGCCGTAAACGCTGGCTGCTTTCGCCCAAGATTTACATGACAATGCTCCGTCATTACAACCACGACCCAATCAAACGCCGTGCACACGCCGTTCGAGCCCTCTCGCCCTTCCAAAACTACCGTATATGTAATCGCTATAACGCGGCCGATGTTCGCCTCTCAAGGAGTGTTTATTGCCGATCTCTGCCACACCATGCGAATTCTCCAGCGCTATACCAATGTGCTCTCTGGACTCGCGCACATGCGTTTCCATATACTCGAATGAACTATATATTCCGTATGTCCCTACTCGACGACCTGTGACTATTATCCTCTAGTTATGTCCATGTGTTTGTCCAACTGTGGACATTAACGTTCCGGCTAGTCATAGAGTACGCGTAGGCGTTTTACGTGCCATATGAATGCGTTTGTTTAGCCGCGGCTATGCGAATTTACGAACCTTGTATGTTTGTCAACGTTGAACAGTGATCCTAACGTTTCAAGAAAACACAGTATAATAGTCTGAATTTTGGTTGATCCTGAGAATTTGAAATGAAATTTTTTTTTTAATATTAAAAAAAAATTTGTTCACTCTATAGGTATTATAAAGAGGAAGAATTTCAGTGTTGATAATTTCAAAATCTTCAAGCCCGAGAAGACAGCAGGATCGTTTGTTCGATAGCCTTGGAAAAGTTATGAGCTATTCCCGATCGTTCTTCTTATCCGATTAAATATCTTTTCGCGTAATTCTTAGCTACGTCGCTGAGCTCAGGTACCACATATACGCTATCAGCAACGATGCGCTGATTGGTGGAAAAACGGTGACTACCGAAGAATATGGCACCGAGACTCAATGTATAACGGTTGTTTACACGAAGGACCATTTATCAGAGGGCACGAGCCCAAGTCGTGAGATAGGAAGGGACGTTATCTCGTGAAACTTGAGACAGGACGTCTCACGGACATACCCGATGAGGCGAGCGAGCGGGCAATGCCTCCCCCCGTGAAACGAATATTAAGCGCAACGTTTCTTATCTTGAAACTGGTTCGGACTATCGGCGAGAGTTTGAGAAAATGGCAGACGAGTAGCCTCTGGTTACTCATCCCGTGCGTTTTCAACGTTTCTTTTGCTGTCTCTCTATCGAAACGTCTTATCGATTAGAATGACTTTCCAGTCAGATATTCCCATAGGTATGAAGCAAACTTTGTACCGAGATTTATCGTTATCATATATGATTTATTGCCCTGTGATATATCTGTTGCATTGAATGAAAAACTGTGTGTTCGAAGAACTTGATACGCAGAGACTATACTCTTACTTTAATTTGTCGAAAGTTTTTCACTGATCATTGAAATATGATACAATCGATTCAAGATGAAGCAAGGTGAAAACTAACCTTGAACTAGTATTTTATTATGAATATTTTGTATCGAAAATCTCAGCGATAAAATCACTAGTGAATTTCATGATCAGGAAGAGAACATACGACTGCCATTTGACTTCTCTTCTGGAGTTGACTGTCAATTTTATGCCCTTATTTTCTTCGTAATCGTTGATTCTTTAAGGAGGTTCACTGTGGTTTGCGGGAGTTGAAGAAAGTCAGTAGAAATCTTGTGCTCATACATGAACCGATGGCACTGCAGCCGACTGCAAAAATCGATCATGAATCGGAAAATCGTGGAATTGAGATGAATACAGTAACGATAAATGAATACTTAAACCTTTTTGACAGTTTAGAATCGATAAAAGTTGTTTTATATTGCTATAAGTGAAAAAAATCGATATTTTAGTGTACATAATTTGCAAAAAAGTCTGGCAACAGGGCGCGTATTTCATACGGTTGGTACCGTCAAGTGTCATAGTCACAGGGACCAGATAACAGTCGAGCTGTTGAGCAAATTGCGCCCTCAATCTAACCTAACTGCTTCGGCTCTACAGCGATATTGCCGTGCTTATTCCTTCTGCACATCCCGTTGCTGCGAATAACTATGAATTCTGTGGGGTTCATTGAATAGTATTCATAAACTAAGTACACAATCAATCTGATTTTTGTCAAGCCGCTTTATTCACCTATACTGTATTGAAATAATATTTAAAAAAAAAATTTTCTCTACATTTTCTTCGGAGTCATAAAGGGGCGAAAATTGCGATTTATGCTTACGTTATAAGAGCGCATATATTTTGCTTTATGCTTACGTTATAAGCATATATTTTGATTTATGCTTACGTTATAAGAACGCATATGAAATGAGCCTCTTCAGACACTAAATTTTTTATGTGATTGGTGTAGGTGAAAATTCGTAAACAACCCAGGCACATTTTCTACAATAGTGGTGAATATGTGATAAAAAAAATTCAGATTTTTCTGAGCATTTTTTTCTACCTGGTGTGTGTTTTCTATCTGTTTTCGCCAATTATTTAACAAAGTGCTTTGCCACGGAAATAAAGATACCAGTGAGAAGTCAAGACTTTAAATTTCAAAAGTCAGTTAAATTACTTAAACTTAACTGCACTCGAAATCTCGCGGTGAGTCAAAATTTTGTCGGAATAAACAGAATGTTCGTTTGATGTGTTGCTTGCAACATGACATTTTCAATTTTTTTTTTTTTGAAAAAATATGCAGTGTGCGCCAAATGATATTGAATTAGAACTCATTTGAATTGATGCTGGCGCTTGAAAAAATAGGTCCCGTTTCTGTTACCTGCTTTGAGCCTTCGAAATATACGTCATCTCAACTTTCGCTAGCTTCTCTGCGTCTCTCTTTCCCGCGAATTCCATTGAGAAACAATGAATGATTATTGTAGGAACAATTACCGGTGGTATGAGGCAGGTTGCTGTTGCCGGTTTTACCCTAGCCATTCGAATTGTTCGGTGTACCGATAACACCAGCATCGAACGTATAACCGCACACAGCGTTGGTCAAATTCCCCTGTTGGAGGGGCTTGTGCAGCATCCTCGAACGTGCGAGAGAACCCATCGTGTATAGTATACGTGGTCCCATTATTTCTCGTATCTCGCGAGTCCACGCGGCCCTCGAAGCACCGCCACCACCATCAACGGCTGCAGCCTCGCGTTGCATCCTCTTGCACCCTAAAATACCCGGATGGGTCAGTAGCGAGGCAAACCCTGCCAAACGCTAGTTAGCCTCTACCTTCAATTCTCTCTTCGGCCCCTTCATCGCGCAGTCACCGACTGAATCCAATAGACCCCCGATATTATATGGTACGCTCCGTGTCAAAAAAGAATACAGCCCGCAATAGATGTCCGAGATCTTACTATATATATATATATTGTGACATTATCGAGTTTTGAGAACGGACAGTCGCGCGAGGCAACTCCCGTGACTATCGTTCTCTCTCGATTGTTGTCGCTCGTGAGGCGAGCGACGAATTTATTTTAAATTATGTGTTTACGTGTCGGTGATCGACTGTATGCAGAGTACGAGTACAGACTCGAAAGGAACAGCTGGGAATAAGAATTTCATTTTATGTTTGAAAATAGGCAGAAGGCCCATGAATTTTTATGTGTTTTTCGAGATGGCCTCAGAGTGCTAACCACGACTATGAGCATGAGTGCTGCGCGTTGGTTGACCCTTCATCATCGGCCATTGAAAAATGGATTATGGGTCCAAATTGTCTCAATTCCGTGAGGCGGAAGTGAGCTCTTTTGTTTTACTCTCGAGAAGCGAGAGTAACACGTAAGGAGTCTAAATTTGAGTGTTCTTTTATTTGTGAATTGTCGCTTTGCAATACGACGGAAACGTTAGCCAAAAGGGGAAGCCTAAAGGTTTGTTTTCGAGAAGGTAATGTTAATGAGAGGAAAGAATCTACGTTTGAATGAGTTAACGAGTTCGTTAGATGGGTCGCATATTTTATTATCCAGGATAGGACAAGTCGGGTTGGTTCGTTTGGTGTTTGTCACGTCGTCACGTTGAGGCGCGGGTGATGCTTTGTTAATCACGCTGTCTTGCCGAGAATGCGTGGGTAGACGTCGCCGCGTATTTAGTGAAATTATTATTGAGCGTGCGCACTCTAAGAGTGCGCTGACTGTTTTTATATGACGGTTTTCCAACAAAATTTGCCTCTTGCCGTGATCCAACTTCCAGCGGCAATCGCTGGGGCTTCACACGGCTAGAGGGGCCCTACCTAGGGGTCGGAGGTGTTCTGAGACGTTCACCCGTCTCAAGATCCAACTTCTGGGCGCAATGCCCAGGGCTTCACTCGAGACGGGTTCCCTAGTACCTGTAAGTCTTTATTGAGAATGAGTTGTCGTACGATTCGTCTTTACAAAGACGAATCGAGTTTACGTTATAGCTGAATCGTCTTTAAAAAGACGATTCAGTGGTCGATTCGATCGTCTTTAAAAAGACGATTCGAGATTGGAGACACGATGGAGATCGCGTTATGGTCGGGTGTTCCTTGAAGTCCTCGATGAGACGTCGGGTCTCTCCGGGCTTCAAGAGTGGTAAAGATGTCGAGAATTGTGGCAGAGTAAAATCTGCCACGTGTAGTGCTCACAAGAGATGACTGCTTAATGAGAGCGAGTCTTGTTTGTCAGGTTCTTAAATAGGTTTTTGTGTACTGACCAGCGCAATGATCTGATAGGCTGGTCAGTATTGAGTGGGAATTTTGGTGACGAGCGTCACGAGATTCCACGAATTGTTTTCGCCTATAATTTCGGAGAATTTATGTACATGGATAAATCTGGAAATTAGAGCGGTGATTCATAATATCCAGTTATATCTGGTTCGCGTCGGTTTCGTGCGCTCGCGTGCTCATCACGTTCTCCTTCTCCTTAGACGGGTCCTAGCGCACTCTCTCCCCCCGTACTCGTTCTGATGAGAGGTACCGAGAGAGAGTTAGCCCCGCGTAATAAGGAGGTACTTTTGCTCTTCCGCGATGTTTGCCCGCCTTTATCCGGGCCGGATAAATAGGCGGTCCTTACTGCGACGTTCCGGCCCTCCGTGCGCTTGGTATGTCGCTCGGATGGTCGTACCGTCACAATATATATATATTGTTAAACGATTACATATTTTTTGTCTGTCCGATACGACGCATTGGATTGCATCGTTACCAAGATATATATTATGTTTTATTATTTCATTCATTTAGTCATTTTTCATGTGGCCCAAGTCATACGAAATACCTCTATTTATAGATCCTTCAATATCACGGCCAGATTCTTATCGCGGAATGACCTACTCGTGACCGGTGCGAATCCAGATCCAGATATAAATCATCTCTCGCGGCTCTGGTACTCTACCAAAGAAAGTTCGTATCGCACTGGCGATATCGTGTTACCACGGTAAGGTAAGCCATGAGGCTCGGACCTTTTGCCCTTCTCGTTTATTATCATTATACCCTACCGTATCGTTAGTCAGCCATATATTCTTAGATTTTTGTCCTGCTCCCCAGATACGAGGATATATATATTGTGAAATACCGTAGTGAACGGTGGAACTATTTGACGTACTTTTTACATTTAAGGATGTATGAGCACTAGCTTCTCGATCATATAAAAATCTGAATTTTTTATATGGTGTAGCAGAAGTGTATATGATAAAACCTGCAAAATTTCAAAGTGGGTCAACGACTCTTTACGCGAGTAATTAATTCGTGAAATCAAGATATTTATCCCACGCCATATACGAATTCTGGGCTGACGCAACTTTGAAACAGAAATTCGTATCTTTCACGATCAGATACGATCAATATTAAAACTGTTAAATGTTCAGAAAACTATCACAATTACATACGTTCCATAAAAAATGGGGGTTAACGAACCTTTTGACATACAATATCGATTTTAAGGAAATTTTTCGCGTGCGTCGCATAATGAGCGGTCCGACTCTCTCTTGTTTCATGCGTGCCCCTCGCTCACCGCGCTCACTCGCGCCCACGTTTCCGCTTATTTCCCGCCACCTTGTGCTCATACATCCTTAAATTTTTATCTCATTCAAGCAAGAAAATAAAATACTGTTATGATTATCAAAGCGAAACGTGACGATCTGAAATTCAACACTCACCGGACTCAATATCGATAATCGAAATACACAGATAACTACGATGACCCTTTGTTAAACAACGATTACCATTGACTAGGATTACATAGCAACTAAGATAACAAAAGAACAATAGTCTTGTTCAAGATCTCTTGTCACTCGGACATGTGTCAACCAATACAATAAAATCACTCGTGTACTCTCATCGCCTAATTAACTTATTATTCTTTCATCAGATATTACAATACCATCCGTTTTATCGAGTAGATTGTCCCTACCGAAATGAAACGAACGAACAACGCCTTTCTCAATCGGGTGCTAAAAACGAGTCTGCATAAACCTTGATAACGGATTTATGCAATCAATTATCGTATTTATCCGTGCACTTGAAATTGTTGTCAATTCCTGCGGTATTTATCCGTGCACTTGAAATTGTTGTCAATTCTTGCGGTATTGATCCTGCAGTCATTCGTGTTTTTGCCATTAGCACTCCTTGCTTCAATTGAATCTTCGATGATCCTTTTTTACTTTTCTCGAATCCTTGGGACACCACGGATGTTTGAAGCTAAATCTCTTGGGGCCTCCATATAATATAATTCTTGCGGCGTCTTTAGGGATTAACAATTTGCACCCATAGTGACTGCGCAGTACTGCAGTGCTGAGTGAAAATATCCTCGAGGCTCACCGAGAGGTTACGATCCACGGTCATCAAGCCGGCGTGTCTTCTGTAACTCACTCAGTGACCTCGCTGAATAGTACAGGCGTAGAATACTATGTAGGCTGAACACACTGCGGATGTCGACCGAGGCTCTCTAGTTCCATCCACCGGTGGTTCGAAGCCTCGAAACACCGTTGCGCGAAGTATAATAGCATTAAATTAGGTGGTTTCACGGCGCGACCACTTAGCCAGAAAGGGTTTGGCCTACGAGATTAATTCGGTATGGTAATCCACATTGACATGACCCCTCCCGAATATTCGCGGTTGCACATACCATTTGGATCTTGAGGGGTGAATTTTTATACCAACATGACGTAAGGGTTCTTTTGAGGATGATCCATGAAACAGTCAAAAACTCTTCTGTATCCTTCTAAATTATATGTATACAAATTTGTATTTATATCGAACATTCAACGTAGCTATAACCAAAATGGTTGTACCACAGGAAATTTCTAGAAATCAAGTTGTACGATTTAAATGATTCCGCCAAGTTTGAAAATCATCCTGATGTAAAGGGCCCCACCGTGTAAGCATGTGAAAAGTGCCCCCAAACTAAATCGCCTCCACTTCGGAAATCTTGTATAAGGGTATGAATAAGGAATGTAGAGGATTTTTTCAGATCCCGATATGGTTACCCATGGGTGTTTTGGTGGAAAACGTTATTTTTCGTAGTTTTTATGCCATTTCCACCAGTTTTGAGATAAAAATCTGAAAAATTCACCTGGCTGTATCTAACTATGGGTTAACGAAAACAATTTTTAAAAAAAACTTTGGACCACAATCCAAAATTTTATTGGCCTCCAAAATTTTTAATTTTTTTTCAAATTTCGAAATCTAGTACTGTTCGAATTTTTTTCCCCATGATTGTAAACCTTTTTTATATATTTATGAATTTTTTTTTTAGATTTTTTGAAGCTTTGCGCGATGTAAAAAAAAATTTATTTATTTTGCACTTTTTGTGATTTTCTTTTATATCAGGCGCCAAAATTCCTTCAATTTTGCCAGATCTAGACGTATTACGAATTTCTTTTTCTATATATGGTCTTTTCAGAAAAGAAAAAAAATTGTAAACAAACATTTTTCTTTTCACCTATGCATTTTATTATTACAAATCACGTCTCTGTTAGTTCTCGTCTTCGTCACTGTCCTCGTTGGTTACAGGAGTATATTAATTATAATTTTGAAAATATTGCTGAAAATTTCTCCCGGTTTCATGATTTTTGGCAGATAACGACCATGAGAAAAGTAGAATAAAAATGACGCTACATGAGAGCAACAACCGGTGGTCCTGTTCCCGTTAGCAAAATCGCAACAGTGTTTTTGCACACCAACACCACCGATGGAATCTGTAACGTAGTCAATGAAGCATTTGTACGTCTTACTGTTGACGTGGCGGGATTTGATTTCGACTTTTAAAATGTTCGGTCGAACTTCTACGCAGCTCACTTGAATTTGGCCATCTTCATCAATCAGTTCGGCCAAGTATGATATTGCCTAACTAGACCGATAAGTTCCGGTGAAGAGGATTTTCAAATCGTTTTCGGTCATCTCTGGGAAATCCAAAACATCCGAGGAAGTCACTTACTTGAATGGGACTCTCCGTCGATTCCAACTCATATTTTCAACTTCAGCCACCAAAGTATTTTCAACATTTTTTTAACCAAAGATTTGGTCAAGTACAAGGTCGCAAAGTTCAACGTCCGAGTCAAGTAGTTTACGGAATTTTTTGTTCAGAAAACAAGCTATCGGAACGTAAGATTTGATGTTTGGAAGCAGCTTGTTATCTTGTTGTTGTTGAATCAATGCCGGAACAGTGCATCATTACGAAGATTACGAATAATTATAATTAAAAAATTTGGGCACACCACTGATAAAATTCAAATCACTGAGAAAAATATTAATCTCCTGCAAGTGCTTGCGTGAGTTTTTAGCACGTCATTCCCCGCAATTTGAGCCAGGCGGAAAGATCTCTCGTAGCAGCAGATTCTACGAAAATCGAGTTGATAGAGGAATAAAGAGTTTGCAAAAACTTTTCGATGCTGGAGAATGCAACTTCATTGAGAAACGATGCGGTTACCCATGGCTCCATGAACGGGCGAAATTCGTTTTGCGAGTAAAAGTCCGAGATATCGTGAAATCGAGGAAGAGATGGAGGGAGAGGGAGGAGAGAGAGAGAGAGAGAGAGAGAGAGAGAGAAAGAGAAGGAGAGAGAGAGAGAGAGATAGATAGAGTAGAAAGAGAGGGGGAAACACAGGAGTAAGAAAAATTCAGGGAGTAATCCGGAGAGTAGACTCCATTACGATTAATTGATCTCTGATAAGCCAAACTTTACTGAAAGTCATCGCCGTCAGACCCATAGGGTACGGTGAAACCTTCACTGCGTTCCTAAGTGCAGTACTTTGGCTGATATCCACAGCAGTAATACGTAGCATAAATAATAATGCGTGATATGGCTATACAAAGTGAGCTAATAATAGTCGGATACGAGAATAAATGACGTGGTTCCTGAGTGCAAACTTGTATCAACCTATTATGATTTTTGGGGCGTTTGGTCAAACAGTTTTGTGGAGTCTGGCGATTGAAATTTTGTTTTTTCTTATTTTTAATATGCACCTTGCTATACGACAAATACTAAAAATAATGCAATTTAGTGAAGCTAAAATATATCGTTGTCGAGAGGTTGAAATTCCCAAAGGAAAATTTGCATGTCATTGTGATCGCTTCTGTTATCTCGTTTCTTAACAATTTGTCACGAAAGAGACGACCTTTCATGCTATGAGCACAGAAGAGCTAAGAATACATTCAACTCGTCTACTATTATCTTCCTTCGAGGGTCCAAAGAGAACGTGGCTTTTGTGCGAAAATAATGAGCCGCGTAAAAACCAAAAAGTGTGAAAGTGATTGAAGCGTAGGAAGCAACGTTACAGTCGACGATTCAGTCGTTCGCAATTAATTCGTATACGATCATGCGGTATCTCTGATATCAACGAAAGCATCTTAACAGTATTTTAACGAACTCTCGCAGTCATGATGTTCGATCGTCTCCGTCTGAAAGCCGCGCTGCAGCTCGTCACGCAACGTGGAAAAAACGTGTCTCGAATTTTAACGACGTTCAATCGCTAAGTACTCCGATACTTTGGCTCTCCTTT
The DNA here is from genome assembly GCA_963564615.1 of Rhorus exstirpatorius. Classification (NCBI taxonomy): domain Eukaryota; kingdom Metazoa; phylum Arthropoda; class Insecta; order Hymenoptera; family Ichneumonidae; genus Rhorus; species Rhorus exstirpatorius. The sequence continues at coordinate 37,423,401 of OY751313.1, forward strand.
CAGAAGATAATTAGTACCGACAACGAGGAACACAAAATTGCCGTGACCTATTGAATCGTAGCTACCTATTCGTGACTGAAGCTTGGCGTTTCTCGGACCAAGCCATCAGTTGTGAATGACACTGTACCAAACTGTAGGTCATATATACCGACGAGCTTGGTAGCAAATAAAAAGAAGACAAAGAAGAATGTCTTTCAAAGCTTTGAAACGTCGAGTGGTGGTTTTGACGCGTTACCGGAGGTTGCAAACGCTTCGAGGGGAAACAACGACCTCTACAAAAGAGCTCGATGAAGCTAACGAACCTCCGGCAATTAGCTAACCGTCCACCTGATGCATTTCACACGGTTAGTTGATGTGAAGGAGTGGAATCACCGACGAGACCTTGCACCCGAGGTTTTAAAACAACGTGGGTAGTTTGCCATGTTGAAGAGTGCGAACAGCTATCACTCAGCCGCGGGTAAAAATTATAGGAAGCAAACAATTTAGCGTGAACACGGTGTATGTTCCGGATGCCCCGAAACATATATCGCGTCCCGTTAATTCTCAGGTAAGCTTTTTGACGCTCAAAATATCAGAAGGGCTTTTGTATCCACTGAAACGACAGTCCTAGCATTGCAGTGTGACAGTTCGAAATACTGCTTGGATGCGCAAAAGGATGCTTGTTATAGGACACGCGGAAAGTGCCCTAAATCTCTTTCTTTTCTTACCGTCATTGGTTGAGCCCTCGATTTGTGGTAAGAGCTCGATAAACTAGGGAATGGATTGGGTGGTGGATAAAACGTCAAGTCGCGACGTTACAAAATGGAAAACACGAAACAAGCGGTACAGAATGATACGGGGCAGAACGTAGAAACGAAGATAGAGGAGTTTCATGAGCATGGGGTTACATAGGTGTACGTATGTGTGCAGAAACGCAGAGAAGATAAAATGAATGTACGAAAATGGGGTTGTGCACAAGGGAGTTTGCAGACGCGTAGACCAGGATCGTTCCTTGTCCCAGGAGGTAGCACGGAGCCGAGTCCCTTGCAAGCTGAACCCAAATGTGGTCGCTGGCTTGTTAGGTATCCAGTTCGGTGATGGTAAAAGAGAGAGTGAGAGGGAGAGAGAGAGAGAGAGAGAAGATGCTTGTCGTCCTCGCCGTTTCCGACACTCTATCCCGAACGCCTAAGGGGGATACCAGCTGACAGCGGGGGCGCCACTCTTCAGCAGACCGCAATCGGGTATGCAATTTACGTTGGTATACCGACCCCAGCGACACCAACTTCGTCGCCCAGAGCGAACTGAGCAAACTTGGGACTGTGTGCGCTCTTTCGCAGTATACTCTTGCCGGGCAGTTATTGACCATGTCGCAGAACCTCTGTTGCACCTACGGTTTAGAGTGACGGAGGATAAAAAGATAGACCAGACTATTCCCCATTGGAACATTTCCAAATGAAATGATGTCACACACATCGGGTGTGAATGAGTATCGTGAGTCTAATTTACATCGTTATGCGGTTGCGCATTGTTGAAGAACTGTGGAATAAAATTTGTGGAAATATATAATCACCAACCCTTGTTCTACGCTAAAATTACTCCTATCGTCAGAAGTTTTGTGTAGCTCTCTCGAGTTATTTTCAATTGGTCGTTCAACACGAAAGTATTTTCGGGCAATGCTAGAATAAATCACAAAGTATAAGAAGATGGAGTTTAATTGAAATTTTCTAGGAGGCACCTCTCTAAAGAAAAGATACGGCGAGAGAACGAATGGACGATTCGAGTAACGCGAGAGTTCATCCAGCTCGGCGATTGGACACGTTGCAATTCAAATTCCTGTAGGTTAGATAAAAGTGAGATAGAGAGAGAGAGAGAGACAGAGAGAGAGAGAGAGAGAGAGACAGAGAGAAGGGCTGAAGAGCGCGAGACGCAGGTGTCCGAGTAATGCGTATATGTTAATCGGTTCTGCCACTGCATTTGCGTCCGTCTGTACGGTCAGACTCAACGCTGGCAACATAATTTGCTCAATTTACAAGCATTATCACGACGTCGCGTTTAATCGCATAGAATTAGGTTACAGCGACGACGGGTTACACATAGAGCAGGCGCAGCCAATGTATGTACCATAGCGACGAATTCACGTGGCATGCATTCACGTTCGTCATACCAACGAGATCGCCGAGTGCACATGGGAAAAGGCTATTTTCCATTTGACCATACCCCGAACGTTGAATCGAGTCGCCGTCATTTCCTCCATTGTTCGCTGTAACGTTGGAACAAATTATATTCTCGAACGGTGCACGTTCTCAACTGTTGTGTCGAAAGACAATTTAAATTAGCCACGATCGATGTAGTGACGTGAACGTTGACATGCCGCAGGGTGAAGTGGATATAACGGATGGGCGGATTCGAGTCTAACACATTCAGAAATGTGTCTGCCGATACTAGAACAATTTGTTTCTCGTATCGGGCCTATATGCTAGATGGGATCTCTATATACTTGGCCAGAACACAAAATTACGATTAATCATTAATCGAGTGACTTGCTTTTTAGCTCGCAATGAGTTTTCCAGCAAACCAATTTGTCATATATTGTGGGTACTGTTTTTTTTAGTCAAGCTGGAACTCACTGTACTATCTGGTTAGATGCAACCGCGATATAAGAAAGATATCATTCTACATTTACCAAATTGTTAAATGTCGTCGGCTCGCGTCCGTGAAGGCTCAATTAATCCCTTTTGCAGGATTGTCTTTCACTCGTCTCTTAATAAAGCATATCGACATTTGGCTCCAACAGTGCCAAACGCAAACAAAAAATCTGAAAATATCAGGCAAATCGATGAAGTGGATGACGATTTTTCTTTTCTTTTTGACCTGAAATTTTCTGATCCGGAAGGAAAAATTTCGTTGCTCAGCTTTACAGGAGTAGAACGATCGAGCGAGCTTACGGTACCTCGAGGCATCGACTATCTTGCGCTGTGATATATTTATATATATACGTGTATTACGTATACATCCATAACGCTATTTTATCCCAACATTTCGTACATATATCCTACACACACTCTCGGCTATGTGCTAGACGCGACTCTCCTCGCTATATCTAGCGACTTTCACCCGGATGATATTTATCTATGGAAATATCCGGAGAAGCGTCACGCATGTGGAATATCACGCACAGCAGCTGAGGGCTCCTCTCCCCCCCCCCCCCCCCCCCATCATCGCTTCTTCATATCTTTATTCTCTTCTCTTCGTTCGACTCTCTCGGTAGTACTCTATGCCAACGGCACTACACATATGATGGCACTTTTGACGCAAAAATGTACCCGCTGAAAGCGTAAGGTTCCTCTTTTACTACGCGCGCGGGCGAATCACCGCCCCCCAGCGATAGACGGAAATAAAAATATGTTTCACATACGTCGGATCGAGACCGAAAGATGCATCCAAAAGCGTACATACACGAGAACAGTTGCCATTCACGATACATGAAGCACCAACATCGTCACCAACTCTTTTCTCCATGTATACGGAATACAGAGCGCCGTATACTATTCTACGCCACTGATGTTTTGCATGAACATATTTTCTGCCTCTATTACATATAAATATACGTCAGAATCATGCGCATCAATTTACTGCATGTATAGCTTGGCAGATTTGTCCTACGCACATTTCAATGCCACCAAACTTCCTTCCCCTCATGTTTTATGCACGCACACAAACATACGCATACCCACACGCGCGCGGGCATAATTTTATGAGGCGCAAGTTGCAGGTTGTAGCTGGCATTCAATAGAATTCTCGTCTGCGGCTTTCTATCCCGTCGTTCTCTGTTTACACCATGCGGTACATAGTTATCAACGTATGCACGACTTGTGAAGGCATTTTTTTTTTTTTTGGCGCAGATACCCTTTCTTACGAAATATTTTCACCAGGATTTGAACCCCTAGAGCAGTCATTATTGAAATAATGGTGAAAGAAGATACTTTAGCAATGGAAAACGAGCTATTTCTAATGTAGAAAATGAAGGTATCACAGGAAAGGGATGAAGGTAACATCCGAAAAAAAATGAAATGTTATTGACACGATTACTGGTTGCCTCTATCTATTCCATGAAATATTTATTCTTCCTTCACACGTCGAATAAAATAGTGTTGATAATACGGTCTTCGCCACTTCTAATTCACTATGGTGGCCGATGTCGTTCCCAAAATAACGTTTTGCGCTGATCTAGCGACTTCGATGGCAAGCCTGATACCTTCCTGTATGACTCGACTACCGATTATCAGGAAAGGACAATTCGCGGCTGCGGTTACATATGCGTTAAGGATCGTTTGAACGATGGTACGAAGTGCCGCTGTCGGGTCCTCACTGGAAAATGCATCTTGAATAGCCTGTTCGATTCCAGCTGTGAAATTAGTTCCCAATTGAAGGGCCGTCGTCACGTGATCACGGGCTTCTTCGATGGCCGACGAGAGTCCGGGAATCGACGAAAGCTGGGAGAGATCGGGTAGTCCGGTAATCGCGGAATCTCCCACGTTCGATGTATTGGCGGCCGATGAAAGATCGGGAATGAGTGACTGCGGATCGGGAAGATTGAACAAGCTGCGAAGATTGCTCGAGAGTGCAGTACCATTACCGTTCCTATTGGTATTGGTATTGGTGTTGGTGTTTACGTTGCTGTTGTTGGTGGTCGTGGTCGTGCTCCGTGATATAAAGAGGCTGCTGAGTGTAGCATTGTGGGCAGGAGTTCTCGGGAAAATGGGCGAGCCTCCTCCAGAAATCTGGGGGAAGGGGGGGGGGGGCGAAAAAATGTAACTTCGGAAAATCTTAATAATAATTTCAGTACTTCGATGGAACTGGCGTCTTTTGCAAATATTTTTTGTATCTTTTTTTTTAAGAATTAATTACATAAATACATGGACATAGCTTAGGCAATGGACGGAGCTTCAACTAGTTTTCGTAAAAATTAATTGAAAATTCATGAATATCAGCTAATGAATGTAACGTATAATGTGATTAAAATAATTCTTCATTTGAGATCGTCATGAATATGAAAATTTACCTAAACAGCTGTTTTCAGGGATAACGTTCCACGTATGATTACCAAATATTATATCGAAATTAAATATTTTTGGTTCATTAATAACAGAGTTTGTCAAAAATTTAGTAAAAAATTGTGAATCAAAATTAATTAAATTTACTCGAAGTAATTAAATTTTATTCCATCAAAACTATCTCGTGTGAATCTCAACTACTCGAGAAATTTTTGCTGCTCGACTCTGGTTAAAAACTTCATAGGGAGGCCATTATATTTATTTTAAACGAAGGCATATTTAGGACAATTCTATGAACGAAAATAATTCGATAAGCACTATTGCCGTTGCATGATCATCATGCATTATCACAATAATTCACTTACGCCAGTCCTATTGATGCTGGGAATGCCGGAAATGAACATGGCCTTGACAGCGGCCAAACCGATCACGAGGTAGAAAATTGCTCCGCTGTACTTCATGTTGTCAACGATTGCGATATGATACTCGATGCTTGGTCTAAGCTGTACTTCCTAGCTCGCATCATCGAGTGTCAATTTATATACTTTTTTCCCCTCTCGATATATATCGTCGGGTCTCAGTGTTGTGCATCTCTAGCCTTGCCGTTGAATAACATTGACGGAATCACCATCTGTGTCACCAGATGTAAAAAATACTCACATCTGTCGATTCTCGCAAGTTTTCTTGGCTCACGGTATATCGATAAAGCCGATAATTAATCATTGTGGACAAATTGAGTAGTGTCAATTGATATCGAACGGATAATTCATGGCGCGCACATATCGCCGTTGCATAAAATAAAGTGTTCTTTTAGAATTTTCAAGAAATATACGGAGTATATCGCGATATGCAGTATATTTTTACGCTTTGACGGATCATTTCGTTCGTATATATATATATATCCAGTTCTATATCGAAGCTCATCACTTCAAAACCGACGTTTCACAAACTCCCGATCGGAAAAGTGTAATTGTAAAAAAAAGTCGGAAAAATACCGTTAGTTTTTTTTTATTTGAACTCAAATCATCGACCGTTTGCTCATTTTCATCCCAAATAACTTTATTATGCCTTTATCATCTTTATCGATACATCCCCTTGATGTATATCGCATCGTAAAACCGTTTTCATGAATTTTATCTCTAAATCATTCGGTGTCTTCGGAATATCACGAAAGACCGATAAAAAATTGTAAGCAGACCCCCCTCGCCCTCTCCCCCAGTAAAGAGAGAAAAAAAGAAAAGAGGCTTTTCTCAAACGAGAGTTGGCCAACTGCTGCTGTTTATACTCGATATCACGGGTGATATTCAACGTCACCGAGGCGGGCATATTGCATGAGGCACTTTGGGCCAGACACCTTAAAGAGCAAAGCGATGAGCCCAGTCGCGTGACTAAACAGCATTTTGCGTCCTCTCTCCTTTCCTCTTCTCACACTATCATAGGAGCAAGTTTCTTCGCGCATGGTAAATCCGTTGAACGAGACTATGAGTGAATTCGTGGATGGAATGAGCATCGAGAGAGTTTTCTAAGATGGTACAGATCCGCGCAGAAGAGACCTCCGTGACGATGCGCTTTGGAATAGTTTGCCTATAATATTTGGCTGTAGGGTTTGAATTTTCAGTAGAAAACTTTTCGAGCCTGGTGCGGCATCAACTACTATTGCGTGTATACGTATATATATATATATATAAAGATTTTCCACACAAGCCTACGAGCGAATCTCACGAAATCCACGGCCGTTACCGTCTTTCGGGATCCTGTGGTTCCATTTCACATCTCGTTCCACCGGGAGAGGGGGTAGCTCCCGTAGTGAGGCATCCATGGTTAGCCGTCATATAGCTACGAGCTTTGTAGAACTAGCTCACATCCCTCAGGTCTTAACTCTGCACCGTGCTCTCTGTGAGAATTCACGAAGGATTTTGAAACGCAGTCGAGTCCTACGAAGACTACTGGTTGCATGGGTGGTTGACTTTCAACTATTCCTCAGATCTTCGCGCCCTTGGGTAGTCTCGGAGCGATACAAGCAGGAGCAAAGATGTTTGTGAGTGCGAGGCACACGGAGATAAATAGAAATTTTATCGCATATAAGCCGTTGCAGTTTGAGAGTAGAAACTTCTCCAGAGTGTATAAGGATTCTGCTCTCTGGATTTGCTCAATATATCGACTATGTACTCCAGGTTGCTAATTTTTTTCCTGGCGGAATTCACAAAATCTGGGCGGAAAAACATCAGCCGGACATGAACTGATTGGGTTGTAGTTACGTGGATTTCCACATCGATTGTTCAATAGCGAATTATCAAACGGATCTAGGCTTTGGGACAATGGAAATTATACGATTGCGTTATCTTCTACACGAGTTCTCGCTTTCCGATTGTCTCCATGGGGACAAATAATGTCGCAATTGATAGCACGTGCAAAAATACTCAGATTTCTTCAATGATACATCATCCTGATTTCGACATGGTGGCTGTGTGTGTTCCATCGAGCGAACGGCAAAACGGGAATGGAACTGATATGCAAGAGCGAGGGAGCGAGATTCGCTCGAGCGAACAGAAGGGGAACGAACAAAGTTCTCTATCTTTCTCCTTGTTTCGAGATGCCGCATTTACTTTCTTATAAATGGATAGTCCCCGTTTTACGCTATAGCCAGAGGGTGATACATTGAGCAGGGATTTCAAAGGATGCGTCACTTCTGACGCTGATGCCATCCATTACGAATATGCAGTAGCCCTCGTTCAATTAATATTCTTTTTTATTTTACTCCATTCCGGTACTTTCCACTTTGAAAGTTTTTTGGAACCCTCTTGGGGCCATTGCAGCATACAACTGTACAGTCGAAAGGATTTTTAATCCTTAGACTTCTCGTCGAACTAGAACCCGTTTCCAGAATACATCGACTGTTATGTTTTATTGATGACGCTTTTGACGAGGAGTGAAACAAAAAACTAGGGATCAAAGAATAAACAATATAGTGGCGGAAAAGTAATGACTAGAAGAATAATTTAATCCAAAAACGAGTATTTATCAATTGCTTACGCGATTGAAATGACAGAGTAATTATCTCCCTTATCCCCTATCGCATTAGGTTTCGCGTGATTTCTACCCTCGTTCTCGGTTTCATTCGATTACCTCGATTTCTCAGTTAGTCAAGCACAAGAACAGATCTCTGTACGTGCGGTGCTTGGCATATCGAGGCCACAAATTTATGGGACCTTTAATTATCATCACACCAGTACGAATATGGAACTCCAAATACCGAACACCGCCTATCGACCTCGTTTCTCGCTTCTGAACCGACGAGCCTGATTTACGACGCCTTCGGTTCGATGTTTTATAGCTCAAGGTTGAATGAAACGCTATGAGTACCTCAAATCCCCATGTCTGTTCCGTACAGTCGCAAAGTGTCATATTCGCCAAGGCAATCTCGATAGAAAAGTTTAACCGTTATTCGAAGATAGCATGGACGGAAATGAAAATCGGATTTCTTTTTCGGTACTCCGTGTATTCCATGACGTTGGTTGATTGTCGCTGTTTTTCAAATAAAAATATGTCGTAACCTGATTTCTCGCTCATAACGGTTACATAATAATTCTCCCGATATTCACTCGTCCTGGTCTCAATGTGGACGATATCGCGTCTTTGGACCCCATTAATGAGCTCCACATTGCCTAAGCTATGCGTCAGCGACATATATTAATTTTCTAACATTTGCATCCAGAGCTTGGCCAAGCCATGTTGCCTGCAAATAATATAAAACTACAGTATCCTCGTTAATGCACAGACACGAAATGTCTAAAGAATTCATGTTCACTCGTATCGATAATTAGGAGAAAACATACACACACACACACATACACATGTTGGAAGTTGCAAATTTCTTTCAACAAAGCTTTTTCCTTGAGAAAACAAAATGATTGTACATTGACAAAATCCATTCATCGTGACACGCGTTGTCCGGACAATCTTGAAAGATATTCGCCTTACGGTAGATGAATGGGAAAAATTTTTTTAACTTAAATAAAACAGGGAATCGAGAGAAGATGCGAAACTCCTAAAATATTGGGCACAGGTGCATAGGCGAGATTGCCAACAGCTTCGTAATGCTCGCGAACGCTCTGCCGGAACTACATTGCGGTTGTGCCTGACTTCATGCCGTCCACCGTCTCGTAGACTTGGCATGTTTTCGAACCTTCCAATGAGTCGAAGAACGACAGTTGGGAGACGCAGTCTAGGTACCGTCGACTACTTCGTCGTCGTCGTCGCGTCTACTGCAAACGCCGATGCTTTCGAAGTTTCGCAGAATACCACACTCGGTTTTCATAGGACGAAAGTGCAAGCAGTATGGGGCAGAAGGGATGCACACGACGACTCGGGCTGAACTCCCAAAGTGGAAATTCAAGCAAGCGTCGATCGTGAACCAATTTCCGAGATCCGATGCAGATGCAGCTTCAAGCTTGAGCTTCATCAGTGGATGTATTCAGAAATCTCCTAATCAAACTGCTATTCCATCCTAACCAACAACTTTCATTCGAATAGATGTATAGATACATGTATATTATAGGAGTGGCAAAGTTATTAGCGACCGATACAATGTTTAGCTACATTTCGGATACCTATTAAGGTGGGTATTCCGTACGTGTTCTCGTCAATGTAAGTGGCGACCAGGTCTCTGATGCATGTACCTTGTATTTTATCGAGTGTTTCGTATATCGAAATTATATCTTATTCAAGCTTCATGGCTTGGATAAAAAGTAATTCCGTACGATAGATTACGATCACATGATTGGGCTGGAAACAGTTTTTTTCTTCGACGATTCTCCTCAGCGACTAGAAAATATTCGACCTGGCATGAATTGGCGATTTAAACGAAGAAAAAAAAGTAATGAAATTAGGATATCGGCTCTTTACAGACAGAATAACTAGAAACTGTTTTTTTTTTCAACAGCGAAAAGAGTAAACAGTTTCTATCAAGAAACTGCATTACAATTTCATATTTATTATCCAGAAAAAGTGGCTATATGCTTGATTATCTCCACTGCGAATGTGTATCTCAATGTTCTCGAGCCGATCGATTGCATCTGCGTACATGCTCGTGTTACCAAGGCCAAGAGCTCTGAAGAATGCTCCTACGCGTATACATTGCATGCATATAAGCTGCAATGTTTGCAAACCAAACAAACTGCCAACGAGATCGAGAGCCATGCTGAGCTCGTACGTTATTCAACCTCATTGTTGACGAAATATATTAAACGATCGTACAGTGAAATAAGCCCGTTTACATGAGGTCTAAGCTGACTCTGGTGTAACTATTGTGTTGTACATACTTTGGTACAAAACTTTGGTGCAAAACTTTGGTGTAACTATTGTGTTGTACATAAAACGAGCATAATGCAGTTCAATCGAGTCTTGAGAGCATCGTTCGGTTGGTTTTTCTTATTCCTATCATGATTTGTGCTCTGGTGCTATCGTAATACAATCTGATGACCTTGATACCGAACTGAAAATATAACAGTTTATTTGGCTAATCCTCTTGTGCCATTTTCTCTTAAAGTATGACTTTTCTACTGGAAAATGAATGTATTCATCGAGAATTCCTGCATCTGACTGCAACTTATGATTGTCGAATCAACGTTGTAACGTTGACACTTCGCAATATTCAGTGATACGCAAGCCAATCTGTTGAGAGTCCACGGAAAGGGTATGTGAATCGCGAGGGGGAAACATAATAGGCGTTCGCAGCAACTATTATATTGTATCGCACAATTCCCTGAGGCGATAAGCGCGCAGTAATGATTCCGGTGGGTGGGAGGGGGGTTCACGCAAAAAATGAACGGCCGTCAGGAACATGTGACCAATATATGACAATTAACCACCTATATGTATACAGTCTCATTGTGTGTGCCTCCCTATCTGTCAATCATGGATAAAATATATTTTTCCTTATCCATTCATTAAAACCCAAATAATTATTCGAATAAACTAGTAAGAGTTCAGCTTGTTTTACGATGATTACCAATTATTTTGTTACATTTCAACATTTTAAATCGTCCACCGATATTTTTTTAAATCAAAATCCCACCCAAGACATTTTTTGATTGGAAATGGATCAACAAAATTTGATTCAATTGCCTCCCCAGTTATTATAAATACAAAAGTATTAAATATTTATTCAAACTACGAAAATGCAGAGTGAATACTCGCAAATATCGCTTTATCATCCTAAAGCAAATACAAATGTCTACCTTCGTGCCCGAGAGAGTCTGAGGTATTTTGCAATGGCATTCAAGGAGTTTCGGTACACCTATTGAAAATGCTGCCATCAACTCAATTTTTTTTTAATAAGTGACAAATGTATAAAATGTAAACTGCTCAAATTTCAAGTCGATCCTCCATGTCGTTTTTGTAAAAATAATTTTCGAAAATTTGGCTTATACACGAGAGTAAATGAGAGTAATATTTGTTTGAGCTGTCAATTCCATTAAAATACTACCACCCGCATAAAATTTATGTCAGATCTTTATTAGATCTTCAATATGACTGTCAACAAATTTTAATAGGTTCGTCTATCTGGTTCATTAGTTACAAGCCAAAACATAAGCTCACTATCCACGGGTATAGCGCATGAACGGTCAGACTCTCTTTTGTTCTATGCATGCCCCGCTCACCGCGCGCCGCCGCACTCTCGTTTCCGCTTATTCCCCGTCACCGGTCTGTACCGAAACTCTTTCAAACTAAACTAACTTTTTCATCAAATCGTATTAGTCGAAATTGTTCGATACATCAACCTTGTGAATTTATCCGAATTTAGTAAGAAGCTGTTACGACCACGTAGAAATTTCGAAAGATCTATCCAAACTATAATCAAGGTAATCTACATGTTGAGAAATGCATTGAAGCTACGAATTTTGACTTGGCGAGTATCATCGGCGAGTGATCATATGCATGTAGAGGTGGTGGGAGTTGTCGTGGTGTTGGTGGAGTTAGGAGAGAGAAATAGGCTCAGGCGTTCGAGTGGGTCCTCGAGTTAGCAATGCAAACTAATCGCCACGGGGTCGTGGCATTGCTGGTGGTGGCGACGATCTATCGAGAGAGAGAGAGAGAGAGAGAGAGAGAGAGAGAGAGAGAGAGAGAGAGAGAGAGAGAGAGAGAGAGAGTGGTCCATCCTCGGTGCTTCGGTGATGCCGCTGGTTCTGCTTCTGCCGCTAGCACCAAACAGTGGCTAGAGAGGCGGGGGAGGTAATGGGATAGCTCCGACCACAATACACCCTTCACCGAAGCGGAAGAGAAACAAGGGAACGGCATTACCCGGGGAAACGCGATGGGATACCCAAAGCGATCTCCAAGAACCAGCAACTATTCTATAGCGCTTAGAGACCGGGGTACCCCTAGCATTGGAGTGTGTGCTGAAGTACAACCGTAGACACCATCATGAATACGCATCAGTGTAGGAGAATCGTTGATGAAACCTGAACGGAATACTAGGGTTGCATGCAGGTTACATTCAGGCCTCCGTATGTCCATAACTCGGATACAATCATCGTTACGCCGACTCTACTCTCTACAGAGGAATACCGAGTAAGTTCAGCGTCAACCCCTCTGTAGTAAGCTTGTAACTACGATCGCCAATATCGCGATGCAACACAGAACCAGTGACAATCTCTGCATTACGATGCATTACGTATCTATCTAACTGCTGCTAGACTATCCGCAGGGGTCATTGGCGTCTCCCATTGCCCCTTTCCGCCCCTGAATCGCGCTTTCATGCCCACGTATATGACATTACCGTGGTGCACGTCATTGCGTACACGCGGACATCATCAAGATTTCAAACCCTACGTAGCTAGCTGCAAGCATCACAACATTATTCTCGTACACCCCGATTGATCAGAATGGCTCTTTCTATTCGCGAAAACCCGAGTTTGCAATTTCGTTTATGCTCGCAATCCCGATCGATGTGTCATAAAAAGCCGCCCTTATGATACAGTTTTCCATCGTTACTTCTTTAAACTGGTGAATCCAGTGGATGCAAGAGATCGTATCGATCAATGGGATTTCCAACAAATCCTGTTATCCTGTAGCGCATCATGCAAGCTTGATATCTGGGTCTTTTGGCTTCGACGAGACTTCCTAACTTTCAGCCTTTCGACCTCGTGCTTCGGTCTTTTGCGCGTTGGTTTCGGCCATACGAGACTCAATGGCAATCCACGACGCTCAAAGGATGATCGTACAGTATGTACAAGCAGCAGCAACTATTGAGGATACGAACGTGTGATCCCTGATGAGAAGTGGTCATCTACTCATGCTCTTCTCGCCCGTGCCTCTCCATCGATGAGCTTAACCACTACACCCGCATCCTTCGCCGTTCTATCCCCCCGCCTTGTCTCTCTTCTACCTGCTGTCTCGCCATACCAAATCACCCTAACAGGTTTCAGTGATTTAGGCAGCAGCCCAGTCAAATACCAACCCGCGTAGTGCCACCCCGAAGCAAGGTCACAGATGATGTCTTACTATAGCGGCATTGATCCTACCAGTGCTTCGTGAGTCGGCTTACAATGCCGTTACCAGGTTGCTACCATGTTGATGACCTGCCACTCGTCTCGAGAGGTTACAATTCATTGCCCCGTCCTTCCGCAAAACCAGTTCTATCTCAACCCGAGTTTGATGACGATGATACAATAAACCTCACATCCCAAATAACGTTGTGGCACCAAAGTCTGCAAGCTCAGTACCTGTCGAAAGCTTCTTATACTTAAACTGATGCATATTTATCAATTACTAGTCTGCCGATAATTTTTGAAACCTAGAAGAATGAATTATTTAAGCTACAAAGAGGCGTCGATTACCTCGTATAAATATAAAATTTAAAAAAAAACCAAAAACGAGCGAATGCGCCGAAAGGGGGGGAGGGGATAGAGTGCGGTTTCTAAGCCCAGGCAACCTGCACGGTGCAGATAAAACAGAGCAAGCATTCGAGCACGTTAAATGCATCCGAGTGGCCAGTGGCCAACAGTGCAGAGGCCGACACCAACGAAGACCTCTTAAATCACGAGTAATCATTTCTGGCCACTCGTGCCGTTCGGACCCCCACGGGATCAGGCATCCCTCGTCTCGGTGTTCACTCTCCAACCCCGGCGTGCTTGCTGCCTACCGATATATACGGATCATATAGTTGGGTCGTGTTCACTCGAATCTCGTTTCTCCTGCGGGATCGCTATAGCCTACGTCTGCTGTTTTTTTTCTTCTTTTTTCTTTTTTTTTTTTTTGTGTAAGAAGAAATATTTCCCTCGCAAGACGGATATTCACCGTGAAATTTATTGCCAGGACTATGGTCAGCTTATTTACAGTATAAATAAGTAGCTGAAAATATACAAACCTGTAAATTTTTAACCCAAAAAATCAAAAAAACATCTCGCTGACGAGGGTCACTTTCGCTAAGTCTAATAAGTGCCTCATGACTTGCAGAGTGCCTAACTTTTTGTCACAGAGTCTCCTTTTCGTGAACAAAATGTTCGTCACCATCGCTCATAACGGAATAAAATGGCGTTTTGAAAATGATGTAATCCAGGGGTAACGTTCTGTTTATTTGGCAATGATGAAGTGGCAATGAAAGAACCGGAGACAGAAGACCGGGAGGCGTTGAAATCGGCACAGCCCGGTATCCCATCACGCCACACTGTGTTGGTTACACGATCGACGTCATTTGCCTGGGGAATTACAGCTCTTCGTCACTCTGACTAATCCGCGTCGTTACAAGTGATATGCCAACTCTGTCACGTGACCCAAAGATCTAACCATCTCATTCATTCCCCTCATTCATTATTATTTTTCAACTTTTCATTTGACTTTTTTCCCGCGTCTTCGATTGTACAAGTAATCACTATGCAGGTAGGGAATAAACGAGTAACCTTTTAGATACTTCTAACTTGACTTTGATACGTTGTCACCTATCTCAAGAAATAACGTTGACAACTCGAAAAATCTGTATCGGAAGGATTCCGGGAAGTAAACAGGCTAACGTTGAAATCGTATTTTCAATCTGGTAATCATGGTATTTCAGTATCCTGAATATAATATAACGTACAGTGCGAGATAGGGGTGCGTTTTCGCCTCGACAGTTGTAGCCGAATCAGTTCGGCACCCTTACAGGGTAGTACTCTCGCACCGTAGTCCTTTCAAAACGACACTCCATCATGTGTAATAGGCGGTGGGTATGGAGTTCAGTGTGACACAGTGTATATACGCACAATGATGTTTACACATACACAAATGTTTATTTCGTTCGTCGCTTACGATGATTGCATGCAGTAAATCATACAAGAAGGGAGTCCAAAAATAAGGTAGTGAACCCAAGAGACGATTTATTTTCGTGAAAATAAATCGTGGAAATACCAATGAAACCGTATTTTAAAAAATTTATAATATCGTCATGGAATTTTTTACTCTATTCAAATCAAAACTACATCTCAAAGTTTGCTATGGCGAAAGTACTCTGCTTTGAGAACACGTCTAAAATTTTTCAGTCGAATTCATTAACATTTTTTAGTATGGAGCTCCTCGAATAATAAGTTCTAGCAAAAAAAAATTACACTTACAGTTTTTACAGAAAAATATAATGCTTTTCTTGAGTAAATAAAATCGGGGCCAATCACATTTTTTTTTAACTCGATCGTGGCAATGAAGTTTTAGGTTCGTCAGATTTAATCGTGTTTTTTTTTTATTTTAAAATCTCTGGAACGCTTTTTCCGTCATTTCCGAAGAAATATGATGCGGATGAAAATATGTGAACGCCCCAAAAACCGTGCGCTTAAAAATCCACCAAATTTACTTTTTTCCATTTAAAAAAAATGAACACAGCAGATCTCCTAATGGGATCCGTATCATTATTGAATAACCATTACCCCGTTGACAGATTTTGTAGGTAAACCTTGTCCAGCTATAATATTACCTATTCGCTATTAGCACCTGATTCGTTTCGCTGCTGACGATGCATGGAGAGAAAAAAAACTTCCAATC
Organism: Rhorus exstirpatorius; assembly: GCA_963564615.1. Lineage (NCBI taxonomy): Eukaryota > Metazoa > Arthropoda > Insecta > Hymenoptera > Ichneumonidae > Rhorus > Rhorus exstirpatorius. Next base: position 37,439,444 of record OY751313.1, read on the forward strand.
CAGGTTTGACCGTCATACAATTATGAATGTTTTAATTGAAATGCCCACGATAATGTATGTACGGTGAAGAATTCGTTGAATTGAAAATCAAAGAGGGATAAAAGAAAAGTGTAACGATGTGAAGGAGAAAGAGAAAATGAGCGTGAATGTCCGGGTCGATCTCGACGAGAATACGAGCCAGACGCCGTCCGTAGCAACGACCGATGGTATATACCGCTGGAGTGTATCAGTCCTCATGGTGTGCTCACCGTCCATCCCGATGATTGGCCTTTTTTTAATACCACATCAGACTAATGGATCCATTCCACAATCCGATTGGGAATGCACTGGTTCGACGGAGAAAAAGAGAGAGAGAGGCGAAAAAAGTGAGTGAGAAAATACACGGAGGGTAAAAAGGTACGTTCAGCAGGATAGACAAGTGCAGAACCGTGAGCTATATATATATAATTTTTAAATAAGCAGAAAGTCGGATAGAACGAATGCTTGGGTATTGTAATTATGCTAATAGCTTTGGTAACTCTAGCCACGTCTGATGTGGTCTACACTCAAGTCCGTTCCCCAATCTCCTACCGCACTTTTTCCACGGTATTTTCCCTTTTCCCTCCGGGATAGTAAAAAAAAGTCCTACAGATGATATGGGCTGGCTGATCAAACCAACTTTTCCTCCCACTTATTAATATTACCTTCGGGTCTTTGGGCAACATTGAGGCATGCCACTAAAACGCCGCCAACTCTCGTCGATCCCCGGCCCCTCAATGTTCAGTATACTTTTCACTCGGTACAGATTTCAAACGCAGCGGCGAAAGTCCTTGCGGAGAAAGGTAAAATAAAAGGAAAGGGAGATAGAAACGGGCAATGTTTACCTTGAACTCTCCTCCTGAATCTTGCATAACGTTTCCACGGATTCTTTTGCTTGTCCACGTAACTTATCCCCCTGGACGCGAAGCGAACAACTTTACCTCTTTTTCGAAGATGAGAAAAATAAACGAAAGAACGAAGAAGCTGCAGAATGGAGCAGGGTGAAACAAAAAATGAGCGAGAGACGTAGAGAGAAAAAGAAAAAGTAAAGTCATACGTCTCGGGAATAGGCCCGTCTTTGGCATAGTCATTGCTGTTGAAAATATGAGACTTGCCAGGCAAAACTTTCTTCCATTGGTATCATCCTCTGGCACATGGACGGAAATTCTAATAATGATAATGGTCAATCTCGTCGTGAATTTTTGTGGAGAAGGGAAGGAATCGTCAAAGACAGCGACAATGTTAAGCGCATATTTGATTTATTCGAGTAGATGGCGTTTGATCTTTGTCTTTTATACATATACTATAAAAATGTACTGATATGATACCAGTGGAATACACCTTCTAACCCTTGATCGTTGATTAAACTCCATGACACGAAATTTTCGAGTTCGTTTTTTTTTTTTTTCTATGCACGAAAACAAAGCTTTCTCGATGAGGAAGCGAAAAAGTGAGAGAACGAAATCGTAAGAGCCTACAGGCAGGAGTGAAGGGGCTAGAGTTATCAGAAATCCCTCTTATATACGTATACGCTTCCATGCACCGAGGCGGATTAGCATGTCTGAGATAGAGGGAGTTAGGCACGGCTATCAATTTCAATATCCTCTCAATAAATATCCGTTTGGAAAGGCTTCGGGCACGAGACTCTCGTTTTTCCATCGAAGCTTGAGCTTTCAGAGTCAGGCGATTTTCCCTGCATCGGTTCCTTCGTCCTTTCCTTCATCGCCGTTATCCACACTTTCTCTCTCTCGCTCCCCGGTCCGGAGATCCGAAGATTCGAAAGAATCTCGTTCCCCATTCGCCTGACGTGTGCCCACGGCTGTGAATCCTTACGTTCTGATAGACGAGAACTCGGTGAACTCGCTTTTACGCCACGGGATACCGAGTAGGGGTGTATAGAGGCCAGACGCGCTAGTGCATATACCCGCACTCAGTCTGCTGGATTTAGATAACATTCTTAAGGTTTCGTCCTCCGAGAAAGATAAAGTGATGGCGTTAGGATATATATATGGACGAAGATAGCGATGGATATACAAGTAACAAAAAAGAAAGAATATTGCCCAAGTCTACAAGATATTTCCGACTGGAAACTTCTAACTTGTCTATCCGCCGGCGAGAAACTTGTGAGGAGCTGATACAACCGAATGTGTGCTATATACTTGTGCATCCATACTTTCGCCTTTTTTTCGTTTCTCGAGAACGACATAACGCACTTTACTATCTAGCCGGGTGTGATGTTGCTAGGCATATCCTTTTGCACATTGCTGCCAGATAGCTGCGTGAACATTGCAGTTACCAGCTATTCTCCAGATACTAGGAGCACTCCTTCGGATAGAACATTTTGAATTTGTAATTTTTGTCCTGATTTTTCATCTAAATATTTCACTTCCATGCCACGAATTCATGCCTTCAATTTTCTCCTTACTCTGCAAATTTAATCTCACATCGCGGAAGGAATAAATAATGCAGCAAAGGTCATTTATTCGCAGTTCAGATTATGCATCGTTGTTGTAAATCGCGTTAGGTGAAGGTTGTTGGTTCACTCTAGCGGTCGTCTCTCTTCGCAAAAGTCATATTTTCGTGATTCCATTACACTTACCGGGGAATGGTCGTAGGCTGGTGTATAGACCCTATGGTTCTATAACTACCCAGTTAGCGCAGTAGATGGTGGCTCCCGTTGCTTAGAGTCGCGGAAGAATGGGGCAATAGGGAAACGCTTCGGATATCCAAGAGGAGCCAATAAAGGGTTGAGAGGATAAGGCAAGATAGATACAACAAGAGTGAGGCGAATGAAGGCGAGGGTGGCCGGAGCGTAGAACTGGTGAAATTATGGAGGGAGAATCAGCATGGAGACGTTCCTGCGGCAGTGTTATAAAAATTCAATTAACTCAGCAGTTTTAATTAATTTTCGTATTTATGTGACGCGATAAAATCGACCCTTGAGCTTGTGGCGAATAATGGTGAAACTGACCATTTTCCCATTCCTCCCTTCATTGTTCGTCTTTATTTCAGCTAGTTGTATCGCCTGAATTCATAACTCATTCACCAACGCAAAGTTCGAAACGTTACGATTCCATCGATGTTGCAGGAGCAGCAATCAGTCGACCAAATTCTAGGCAGAAATGAGTTTAATCCATACAAGTGGACGGGAATTGGTTTCATATCGAAATCTTTTAGTGGCCCGAAAAGGAGCCATTAGGTTTGCTTTGCAGCAAGCTGCTCGTCTACGAGGTACTCGCTCTCCATGTAATCTTCCTCTCCACGCTCATGGCCAGAGCCGGTATGACAATGACACTGCGAATCGTAGGTCGCGACGTCGAGAGTTTCGATATTGTGGGTTTCGAGGTCGGTGTTGGTGGCGTGGACGCGTTTTGGTGCCCCGTGTTTGCCGTTGGGCATTCAATTATTCGATCATACTGGTGGAGTGGCCCGAGTGGACGATCCAGGAGAGTAGCCGGCGAATAAAGCGCTCGTCTGTGAGCGAAGTTTTGAAAGGAATCGACGTGGTTCGGATCCCTCGAGCGTGAGGAGCGATTTGCGTCGCGTTAAAATCACAAGTAGCCTCGTGCGAAGAAGGAGCACAATTTACCGGGGCTTCGCAGCTCTTCGGTGGTTTGGCCTCTTTGACTTCGCAGTCAAGTGCCCGAGTCGAGACTTCGCAGTCTCTCGCGTGTTGTGTTCGGATACGAGGATCTCTGTATCTCACCCACGAGAAAGTCTCGAGTCTGCCCTCCATCCTGCTAAAAAGTCTTTTCTCCGCATCGGAAAAGAATGCGAGGATTGTTGCTGGTGGGCCATGCCCACTCGGTTGCCGGACCAACTATCTTAAAAAGCCGGTGACCGGGCCAATTCACCCCATTCGTTGGGGCGAAAGTGTGGGGGACGAGTCCGAGATTTCGGCGAGAAAGGATGTTCGTGACACAGCGTTGTTACATACAGTCAAACATCGGACACTGACGGAGCTCGAGACAAATTGTTTCGGGCACTGACGAAAAGACCTAACCTTCTTACTGGCCAATGAGAAGAAAGTCTCAGGGCCGTAGTCACGACCATGAGGTAGTCTGCACCTATACTTCCTCGAAATCGCGTGGTTCTAGATCGTAGTCGGCACTGGCGATAGAATAGCGATTTGGCAGTGTCCGAAGCACAGCTGACATGCGAGATGCGAGCGGTTTGTCAGTGCCCGAAACGTCAGTGCCCGAGGTCTGACTGTATTTGCGAACAGAGTTTATATATTCGTGACCAGAGTCAATTCGCATATTTGCGACCAGAGTCGATTTACATATTTGTGACCAGAGTCAATAACGTATTTATAAAATATGATATAATATAAGACCCAGGAGCGGCAGGCTTTGCAGCACCGGAGTTACATTCACGAGAAGCGAAAAGAAATTGTAATTGGTAGATCAAACGAACTTACCTGAAGTAAAGTTAGAGCTAAATTATATACTGGTCTCGTTCTAGAGGATCCCTCCCCCCCTCCCAAATTCCCATCAATCTTCTCCTCTCCTCAAGGCAACGAAATGTCAACTAAAACCTATAGCACAATACGAGGAAATAATAAATAGGAATAAAAATCAGTCAATCACATCGCACCTCAGACAAGATACACCAATCAAATCGCTGTTTCTTTTTTCATATTTCCTATTTCCTCGCATTGTGTCACCGGCTTAACTTTTATTTCCTTATTTTATTATTTCAAGCTTTGAAAATTATGAGCATAGACGTGGGTGAATAGAGAAACGTGGTACTCTCTCTCTTTTTACTCTGAAGTGGCGGCATCGCAGTGGAACTAGCGATACTACATTTTGTAATCCTCTCGAACGAGACCAGTATATAATTTAGATCAAACTTCAATACCAATTATAATAATAATCAATTCTACCAATTTTAAGCGGCTCGAAAGGCGTTTACAAGTTATTGTAAAAAAAAAAACGTTTTTGCTTCCTGTGGCCATATATATCTTCGTCTGGAGTTGGCCGATCGAGCTAATTTTTTTCAATCTTCACATTTTAAGACGCTCTTACAATTGGTACCCGTTATCACGTGATTTGGAGTCAGCCAATACCATTTCACGGGATGTACCTACATCTTCTATTTCCATGCCTCGACGCTATCGCCTCGCACTTAGCCAATTTTTCACCGATTGCAATCGGACTAGTCTCATTCGAAAGCTATATAAATTTACTAGAATGTCCTTTTTTTGTTTTCAGAAATCCATCAAATTTTCACTAAAATCGGCCTAATAAACCTTGCTTCACGTCAAATGCCACCTACCTTCGTTCAATGGCTAGTTTCGTGCCAATAAAAGGGGATGAAACAGCTTAAAAAGACGCAAGGCCAACAAAAAATTATGAAGATAAATTTATGAAGATCTTGTGCAATTGGACGTATGAATTCTAGAGACTTAAAAAAAAAACACTTCTCAAAGTACGAAGTAACAAAACGTTCCCGTCATAAAAACAATTTTATGGTTCTCTGAACCTGTTTGTGTTTATTTAAGATAATTCATCGTCCGCTTGATTCTCTTCATCCGTTGGTTACTTCATTCGACGCAGACTGAAAAATATAACCTTGTTTTTTGACAAATTTCCGATCAATAAACCTTTTTAACCCGCAGCTTCATTCGTTCGACTTTGCTTTCCCGCTTCGCTCTGGCAATTCCGATTCAAATATTCCCGCTATCCTAGCATTGCACCGAGTGGCAACTACGCTCTGTTCTGCTGCCATGATTTCGTACTGTGGTTCGCGGTTCGCTGCAGAATTGTCTGGTTAATTTCACACTCCCATGATTATATAGACGAAATCGAGGGCATTTATATTCGCGGGCATATGGAATGAATGGAGAGAGAGAGAGAGAGAGAGAGAGAGAGAGAGAGAGAGAGAGAGAGAGAGAGAGAGAGAGAGAGAGAGAGAGAGAGAGAGAGGGGGTGAGAGAGAGGGGGTAGGGTGTTTGATTGGGTCCGATTTTCCACGACTAGAAAACAAAAAAATCAGAATTCAACGGTCGTCCGAGCTACACCACTTCACTCTATACCACTTGGTTTTATCTCTCTATTTTCCATCTCGCCCCGTCTACCTCGTTTCCTTTTTATGTGTGTATAGATATACATACCTATCGTATATATATACACGGGCTTTGCTGCACGATAGCATAGATAATGTGTCCCCGAACAAAATCGAAATGCTCGATCATACGCGAGATTGGCCCATTCTTTACCTACTTTTCTTGTGAAAGCTCTATTTTCATATGGTGGATGGAAAGAGCCAATAGAGTTGGACAAGCCATCACTGCACGAATATATATACACTTCCGGATGTAACCCGTGCATATATTTAAGAAAAGATAACCAAACTCAAAGATAAAATGAATTTCGAAGACAATCTTTTTCGAATATGAAAGGAGCTGTCGTTTTCGGTCTTTTTTATTAGAAAAAAAAAACTTTTGAGTCTGTTGAATAACTACGAATGTATTTCATGGTCCTCATGATGTTATAACGATAGTTTTCGAAATTCAATGATATTTTTTTATTCTGCCTGTTCCTCTGTAGTTATTTCAATCTTTCTGGTATTTCCCTTTTTTGAATAAACTGATTTATAGCTCATCCTCATTAACGTTATCCCAGCTGTATAATAATCCAAATTATTGGATATGGTCAGCTCTGCGAAAACAGCGTCACTTGTATCAAGCGTCAACGTTGCAGATATTGAAAGTTCGCGTTTAACACCCAATTATCAAAACATTGACGCAATCCCGTACCGATATAACCAACGATGGAAACGGGAACATCTGTCAAAGCCAATATGTATAGTTTCTTTCCAACTTTGATCGAGCGAGAGTCGAACCGTGAAGTTATTGCGACCCAGCATTTTTTGCACAGATCGTGAAAAATGTTACTGTCAGAGCATTTATAACGATTGAAAATCGGTGTTAAATTTCCATCGATATTTTCGTAGAGTATTTTCCAGTCTGCTACACAATCTGCCTGGACGCGTTTTTTTTTTTAATTACAGAAGAGAGTAGAAAACGAAAAGTTGAGAAAAAAAACACCCCCGTTCGTTCAACAAACGAGAGCCGTAGTTTTCAATCGACGATAGAGTCGTATCGAATGGAGAAAATCGTTCGTTCCCTATCCACCAACCAACTGGTAACGTTACCGGGGCGTTTTCTGTCGTATAACGCTAATAATATATCTCTAGGCTGGCTCTTGATTCTGGCCCAACTCTCGGGCCTTGCGACATATATATCTATGTAGACCGATCGCAACGGTAACCGGGTACGATCAACCGTATTGCAGGAAGGGCTTGTAATCGCGTAAATTTTGGGAAAGCAGGCATACAGACCCGGCTGCATCGGTTTTCGAACCACATCCAGAAGGAATCCAGCACTGGCACGACGAAAACGCTCGGTGACCATCATCGCAACTAGCGCGATCACGCTGTAGTTACGAGTCTCGATACAAGTGGGGGACCCATCGTTCGAGGCTAGAGAATTGGTGGACGCGCTTTATCCATATAGTCCACCCTCGAAACTCGTTCCCATCCAACCCCCGACCCAACCTTGTCGGCTTTTAGTGTGAAATAAATGCTTGTAATTACGCCAACGCGACGGGCGGCCACTGCTATGGAACGGGAGGATGGTGGCGGTGGATTGAGTTGAAGCGCGGTCAAGAGAGGGTAGGAGAGGTTGCCAGGAGAGAAAAGCGAGCAAGAGAGAGAGAGAGAGAGAAACGAGGATGGGAGAGTATGGGTGATGCTGCTGGTCATGTCGAGAGGATGAGGGGACAGAGGGAGCATTTTGAACGAATGGAGAGAACCGGACGGAATGGAACGCTTCGGTATAGCCCAACGCACACATTGGAACGCAATGATAGACTGACCGGTCGGTTGGTCCACCGGGCGCAAGGAGAGAGAAGAACAGGAGCGAGAGAGAGTGAGAGAGTTGGCCACAACCAGTGCTGCGCTATGCTCGATGCGCCATCCTTCCTACTATAATGGCGACTAATTGTAATGACCACCCATGCTCCTGCCACATGGTGTATTTTCGACGATTTCCGTTCGACAGAGAGGGATAGACTTAAAGAGCGCGGGAATTAAAGGAAATATGAGAGAAAAAAGTGTTGAGGGAAGTGACTTGAAAAATGGAATGCTGCAAGAGTTTTGATAAGTAAGGCATTGAAAATCTGACCGACTATGCAATGCTAATGCTGTCGTTTAAATCGCACGAATATTCTAGGTGACTTAATTTTTTTCTGACTCCCAGAATCATGAATACCTACCATGCATAGACCCCCACGGGAATCAATGAAACGATAACGTTTGAAATTACGCATAATAATTACTCACCATTGAATATTATTCCGTTCGATTATGGAGCATGTTGGTCTGATTGATTGGGAGAAACAATGGTTGGTTCTTTTTTTCCGTTCTGTTATAAAAGTAAGCTTCTCATCCGAACGTTAAATGGTAAGCAGTTGATCGAATCGACTAAAAATGATATATTTCTGCAAGTAATATTATTACGAATCAGTTGCGTCGATACAAAATGGCTGAAGACACATATCTGGGTATCGGCATTAAAACGGGAAATTAAACGGGAAAAGAGACAACTACGGTATCTCGTTATCAAACTTACCTGGCAATGTCTTCAAATAGATAGACTCTTTTATCGCAAACCTCTTTCTATTCCCACGTCCATTCATACATATATGTACGCGCATATTTACTTCAATCGCGATGAACGCAGCATCACGCAAAAGTCAATTCAGCGCTGTGGCTCTGAAAAATATAAACAACATATGAGCATAAAGACAAAATCCCCGAACGTCATAGAGAGCATGACTCGGAATGGTCTGATATATACCTCATCCGTTGGATTCACGTACGAATGTATACATTTGCGAGCCTCTCGATGAGTGAAAGAACCCAGGGCACTGGTCCTTTATAGGATACGTATATTTCGACGAAGAACATAATGCGATCCAACATTTGCAAGCTTAACATCCAGCAGCATCGCTATCTCTTTGCGTTAAAGCTTGTACGTAGCGATGTTTGTAAGCAAACGAGGTTTCCATTCGTCGATCTTCACGTGAATGTATCTGTCTGCTGGGAATTATTCCAAACGAGCAGCCTATTCCCTTCTCCCACACTAAAGCTTCTAACTCTTTCTATCCAACCCAACTGTCAATCACTTGATCTCTTTTTTTCGAATGACTCTTTCAAATTCCCGACTAGCTCTCCTGGGCGGAAAAACGGGAGTCGTACGTTTCACTCGTTTGACGCGAATCGGCATATTTTTGCAAACGCCAGTGTTTGCCGAAACTGCAACAGATCACTTAATGAAGTCTTCATTTTCATGAGTCCAAATGTTTTTCCTGTTGCTTGTACATTTTGGATAGTTCGGAAAGAGCTGTTTGGGGAAGACAAAATTGTATGCCCCTGGAAAAGCTGATGTATCTCAACCAACAGTTTTGCAATCGCTGGTTTAAAAATATTGCGCCGTATATTCATGTTGAGTATTCTATTCAAATCTGCCTACGTTGACCCATTCGTCATTTTTTAAATAATCGCCTAATTTGGATTCTGGTTCGCAACTCTTGTGTCTCTTCCCCCATCGTAATCGCGAAAGTCCGTAAAGCAACACGAAAACATTAATTTGCCGATCCAGCAGCAATATATTTCAGAGTTTGCCAGCCGAAACAGAACCTTACGGTCGCGAGATTTAATTAATAATCGGGGTATCGGATACATGGGTTAGGGAGTGGGAGGTTGCCTGTAACCCAACGAAGAGTTCTTAGTTGGCATATTCGACTAGTGCCACAACTAGGAACCCTCTCTATCTCCGCATGTATATGTATATACCGGGATTGAAGATTTCCTTCACCCATTCCGCAACTCGTGGTAATTGGACCGATTTCGAAAACTTGCTAGTTTACTCCCACCCCGCGTCTAATCGTCGTACCATAACCAAAGTTGCTGTTGTCTCGTTGCTACCGTATATATTTGGTTGTCATAACGTCGCTCTTGTAAAATAATTCGCTGTCGTTTGATGACCACGCAAGCTTTATTGCTAAACAAAAGTTCAGGAAAATGTTTTGACAAAAATTTAAGTATTTTCATGAGATATTCGCTGACTGGGAAAAATTCACGTGCAAATAAATTTAGTTCTGAATTACATATTGCATTATTATTCCTTTCATGTTTATGAAACGGAGTAAATTAAGAATTGTTCTATAGATAAGATGAAAATATTCTATGTTTTGTTGTCTCATTTCTATCAGATTCTAAATAATATAATTAACCTTCGTTATAATATGCGAATGTTTCCCTAACAAACTTCCTGGCCTGATGCTTCGGGCCTTTACTCTCTCGCTTTACTCTCTCTCTCTCTCTCTCTCTCTCTCTCTCTCTCTCACTCTTGAGCTCTCTCACTCTTGAGCTCTCTGTAATTACCATTACCCACAAATTGATACCCTCCATGATTATGGTATTCCTCCTGGCAATAACGCGACGCGCTATCATGCTGCTGATGCAGCGCGTTCTCACTATGATTGCTTCGCCCCTTCTCCTGCCTTACACATATCGGATACCAAGGGAGATTTACTCTCAATTTCATTATACAGATCCGTAAGTATATATTGTCAAATGATCTAGGGACTTAGGATTTCGGTGAATAAACGAACATTAGGTTTACCCGAAGACTCCAAATTTCATTTTGCAGTTGCCAAAAGTGAAGCGTTTTTTTTCGACCGAAATATCGCACCGGTATTCTGATGACATGAAATAGTTCGCGAAAAAATATTATACCGATCTTCTTAGAAAATCATTTAACTCGAGAATTACACGTCAACACATATTCTATCCAGATTCTCTCGTTGAAGCATTTTATTTTTCAACACTTGAGATACCGACAACGCGATCGGTTGAATTTCCATTAAAGTTACTCCCCCTCGTATTTCCCTTTCAGTACTTCCGGCTCTTTTAGCTTTCGTTGTACTGTCGCATTATTTCACGAGTAATGAAGAAAAAATGGAGGGAAGCATGGAGATTCTCAGGGTAGGGACAAATCGATTGGGCTAGCTGCTCGGCAGTGTAAAAGCCTGGGCTGTGAATCTTTATTCCAGGTACCCATCACCCGTCTTGGTACCTCATTATCTTCGGACCTGAACCTCGCGACGTAAATTGCAATCTTAGAGAATCATTATCCGCGGAGTATATAGAAGAGATTGGTTTTTCAAATAAATTCACCGTGATCGTGGGTGCTCATATTTTTTTTTGCAATATAATGCCGAGATAGATTGCTAACGGGTAAAAGGTGTTTTTCCTCGTGTCTGATATCCTTTTTTTTTGATCGCTCATTTTTTTCACATTGACGATGGCGAAGCATTTTTTTTTTCCTGCGAAAGAATAAAGTTGCGAGCGAGAGTCAAGCGAATCTTATGGTAACCTCCCCAGTACCATAAGACATTGAGATTCAAAAGTTCGATTCCTCACACGAAATTGACAGTTGTTTTTTCGTATATCCATAACTGATGGAAAGTTTCAATACTTTCGTAAAACCAGCTACTTTTGTGAAAAACGACGTTTTGATTCATGAAAATTTCTAAAAGGATTTTTACTATTCATTGGAGTATTAAAAGTCCTATTGGAAAAACTCTTGAGAGGCATTGATGTGAACCGACGGGAAAAAATGTGAATACATAGAAGGTGTAGAATTTTTATTTTAATAATTTTATGCACAAAAGCGAAACGGTATTTCTATTCGATCACCAAACTTCATCTGCGAATTGGGAAAATAGGATATGTACATAATACTCTCGGTTAATGAGATCAACTGCTATCAGCTACGAGAAATATACACTCTGAATGGCGTCACCGTGCACCTGTCACTCTGTATCCACCTCTTGTATGTATATACGTAGAAAATGAAATGAAAAATGCAAATCACGTAATCCTCTTATCGACTGCTGGGGATTCGCTGGTTGTAGGAATCAATATTTAGTCACGTTGGATACATCGCAATATCTTCCAATCTCAGCCATCGTAATTTTTGCGTCCGGAGCCTTCCGTACAACATCCTTATTTTACTTTTTCACAGTATACCTATATGTAATATATTTTATGATTGTCTCTGGTGACTCGTATAGTCGCTCCATATGATCAGTGATAACCATGTATTGGAATGAGCGAAAAATTTATTTTTAATTTTCAGGACTATTCTCTTTATGACCAGAAATATTTCTGGGTAATGGTATTTTTAATACACAGATAGTTAATTTTTATCCCCTTGCTGTCGCATATAGGAAATCTATCATTTCCGTAACGGTAAACCTTACTTCGATCTCATTCAACCTCGCGGTAAGATCAGGCAGGTCAGGTGACGTGGGGGAATACAACTACGTTGAAGCCCTGGCTTAGCGCTACATTAATTTACCAGCTCGGAGTTTCTCCACTGGGTCAATCAACGAATCATCGTTCGACTCTCAATGAAACGACAATATTTTTCCCACGCTTGGGGAGCTAGAGGGAGAGAGGATTTACGGTGGAAGGTTGCACATGGGAAGTCGGGCCGGGGTGACATCTGGGCCGGCGATACGTTAGCGTGTCAAAAATCGCACGCGGCCCGGGATTATAATTGATGGAGCCTCTGGTAATTAATAGGGGGTGGTTCGGTGACTCGCGCTCCGAGCTCTATACGAAACAGGACGAACGGTGGGCTTCAGATAGCTTGTGAGGTGAGGCAGAGATGAGGGAAGGGGTCGCAAGCGAGAGTGGCAGGTTTTCGGTTCGCAGTGTACGAGAGAGTGAGAGAGAAATTTAACGGGAACCATACCAGCCAATGGCCACTGACCGGTGGACCAAGCGGCGGTGTAGCAACCGATTTAAAATTGGCGAACCAGTCAGCTCTCGCTATCAGATGTAAACGCGAGGAAGAAAGAGCGAGAAGGACAGAAAGAGAGAGAGAGAGAGAGAGAGAGAGAGAGGGAAGGAGGGAGAGAGAAGGAGAGAGAGAGAGAGAGGTAGAGCTTGCACGAGCTAATTGATACGTGCCCATTAATTATTACGTCATTTCCGGTGAGCCTTGTTACTGTGGCGCTCGGTCCGCACGTGCCCGTGACACAAGAGCGCTCACCCAGTGCACCTAAAATTTTCCATCGTCAGTCCTAGGCGTTATATATACCAGGTTGAGATAGAGCGCACATTACAACGGAATTTCATGTGTGCCGGTTGATGCCGGGTTTTTCGACAAACGAGACTCGAAGGTTTTGTAATACAAAAAAAGGCAAGGGGATATAAAATTAAAGAAAAACTCTATTTCATACTTTTATATGTACAATCAAGGGAGCGAGGACTTCAGTCTTCGCAATCGGAAAAAAATTTTATGACTTTTCTTTTATTTGCCTTCTTTAATTTCGCATTTGCGCTGAAAACTCCCTTGATCTTGTGAGCTTTCAAAGTGCATAATGTCGCAAATGAGAAATATAAAATAACAGGAGACGATGGGCTCGAGGCCAAATACGAGAATCGTTAATTAAAAAGAGAAAAATCTCTTACTAGATGTTGAAAAACGCATAGAACAGTTATTGGCGAGTGCATCGAATCGTCCCGATGCTCCATGAGCATGTGGTTCATGGAATTTCCATACGAATTTACATTTTACCGGCGTATTTTCATTGTTGAGCAAGCGAGTGGAGCTTGGTGGACGCCATGGGGAGAAAAAGCGGGTCGTTGAGGGTAGCGGCGGAGGTAGATCGAGGGTACGTAGTAGAGATATGCACGACGACATTGTGCAAAATAGGCCAGTTAGCATCCTTTAATCAAGCCACCACAAAGTCCATCTGCATACAAACGCTTCGAATCAACAAAAACAAAAAGAACGGACAACTTTACGAACAGTTAAGATAAAGCGTGTATATTTAAATCACCTCCTGTTTCGTATAAAAAGGATACGACGTTACGGGCAATGCAAAGACTCTGGAAAAGTATTTTTTTTCCCCTAAACAACAGCCCCAACATATCGTTTGAAAATGCATGGCTGCAACAAAAGCAAAGCATTAATCTCTTTTTTACGAAAAATCAGCTAGCGATTACAATGATATATCGCTTCGTTGTCCCACGCGAAGCCAAAGAAAAGAGGCCTACGACGACTCGGGTCCTGTGTTGTAATCGCTGATTCTTTGAGATGTTGTATTTGTTCTCGAAAGGACGGAGATTCAGTAGAGAGGAAGGTAACCGCTTGAGCTGGTAAACAGATCGTGTTGCTTCCACAGCCGGTGCGAATAGCGCGAGCTAGACCACCGGCATTATTTATGGGGTTTACGGCTCTTGGTCGACCGCAAAACGCGAAGGCGTCGGAAGACACTGCGCCCTTGAGGGCTTTCCCCCCCCCCCCCCCCCCCTCTTGCTCGCAACTGTGAGGGTTAAAGTGCTGCCCGACCTGTAGCAACTCACAAAACCCCGCTGCATAGCTCTGGGAGAATACGCTAGCTCGGCGACTCTTGCCAAGTGCGCCAAGCTCCGAAGCGAGAAGGCGTTGCCGCTCCTGTGCTATCTTACACCGCGCTGTACGGGAGAAGGCATACGTTTCCGGCGTGTATTGTTAGTCTGCGGTCGCGTTTTCCAAGTCCCTGCACTTCGCAGAATCCACACGCCAAAGGAAAATGCACGTTGAGCCGGTGAGCACTTTGCCGCGTTTCCAGTTAATGCCCGACTGGGGAAAAAGGGTTTTAAACAAACGAGCTTTGAATGAAACGAGCCGATGTTTTCGTACCTTCAGTCCCATAATTATTTCCTCCTTAATCGAAACACAAATCTGAAAGACAATTTGAGATAACGAGAATGTAAAGAAAAACAATTTTATGCACAGCCGATGGCAGCTGAACGAATATTCGCAAATCAAGATGGGTATGTCACATGATATAATAAAAAATTAATTTAAAAAAGAACGTTGAAGCGAAAACTTGTTTGTATCCATGCCGAAAAATTACAGACGAAACTGTAGTTCAAGGGGCATTGGGGAAAACGCGAGAGGAGAACGCGACAAGCGGGTAATATATATATACGAGGACACGACAAGTTTCTGGAAATAAAAGTTTCGTCGATCCTTCTGTTTGGCGAGGGCCTATATGCGGAAACGGCAATAAAGCACTCCTCTCCTTTCCTTCAGCGTTAGACGAAGGGTAAACGTATCCTGTATATGTTAGGATCACGAAGGAACGTCGTTGAATTCACCGGATACGGCCACTGGTTGATAATATTGCACGAGTGACGAGACATACGGTGAACAGAGTTTTGTCAAATCGCGAAAGAAAGAAGAAAACAAGCAAGAGAAAGAGATGTATGAAACAGCTAGGAAAGAAAGGTATGAGTCGAGAGGTTTCTTACATTCCGTCAACATTTTAGGTCTTAAGCTCGAAATCCGCTTGTTTATACAAACTAAGGCACGGCATAGGCATCGAATAAGACAAAAGGGATCTTTCACTCGCTGTATAGTCGGTTTCTTGCTGTTTATGCTCGTCGTGCCGCGATTCGCGATTGAACCTATGGGATTGTATGTCCCACTACCCCTTGCATATAATATGGAGACGACGCGCTTGAGGATCCCGCACGCCAAGTTAACATTGTGCGGTTAGTTTTTGTTTGGGTAAGAGGAAATTAACTGTTGAATTATTGTTAACACTATACGAATATATATTGAAACTAAAAAATTTTATTACAAGATGATGATAATTATTTTCGGAAATATTCTGAGAGTTAGTGATTCGTGAGATGGTGAAGTTATACATTACAATGTTGGTTGGTGTTAGCGGACACGTTTGGGGAGTCCGATGTAAAATGTTTGAACGTTCAAAGAAGACTGACTTTTGTGATTGGTGGCTCGATATACTGTCACAAGGGTTATACGGTCACCACTCTCGTGACTACCAAAATGAATTTAATTAGAGGAAACTTTAGAAATTAGCAAGTAGGAGGTTCCTCTTTCAACCAATCACAAAGATTTTTCGTGTAGTATGGGAAAGGTAAATTTTTGCACAATCCTGATAATGCCAGGATTATCCTCGAAATATTTAAAATAATAAATTCTATCATTTACGAGGGGTTTTTCTCGATGGATCATAATGAGCGTCCGTAATTACCTAACGAATAGAGGTTAAATTGTTGCACCCGTTCATGAACCTTTTGTATATTCTTGGGATTCTTCCGTCACAATAAGCCCTGAAACAAGAAAAAATTGTCTCCTGACGTTTAAATATTAATATCATTAAAATTATAATTAATAAGGATAAGCAAAAAACCCTACAAGTAAATAAGTACCTAATCATATGTATCGAGAAATACATAGATTCGATGACAAGCGGTGTACTTTGAAGTGTTCGTCACCGTACTATTAGCCTTTATTTAATATTTCAAGTTTCCACACGTTTTGTTATGACTGATTCATAATTAGACAATTAATCCCTACTCACAGTAATCTGTTATTATACTCATATACGAATGTTAATGTGGATTTAAGGATAAACATATAATACTATAGCCCTCACACGCGATACGGCACTTTAGCTCTCGTGACCGCCTTGCCCCCCGTCAAACTCGGTGAAGTACCCGCAGCGACCGAGGGAGGGCAGCGGCGTCGCGGAGTTTCTCGCCCATGGATACAACGCCCGGTGGCTTGGTAAAGCCGAGGGCCAACCACATTCGACATTCAACATAAAAGGGCGAGCCCAAAAAATAAAGGGAATGCTCTACCATCTACTAAATAGAAAAAGTAAACTAAGCTTAAAAAACAAACTACTGTTGTATAGTGCAATAATAAAACCTGTGATATTATGCGCAGCTCCAATCTGGAGCAATACCTATGAATCTAATATTAAGAAAATCCAAATTATTCAAAATAAAACACTGAGAGCAATTACACGAATCGCGAAATACAAGCTAAAACAAAAGTTAAAGATATAAGAGAAGAGATATACACTCGAACAAAAAAATTCTTCCAGGAACAAATAAAGAACCTCCCTATCATGAACGAGATAGGTACCACTACTCGACAAAATGCCCCGCATAAATTAAAATACAAACTACCGCATCACATTATTATGCACTAAGATCCTGTAAATACTGTATATATCTTGTATATGTTGTATATATTATATTTATATTTGTATATCTAGCTTTAAGGACCAAAACAAACATAAAGCCTAATAGGATTTTTTCCAAATTTTTACCTCACCCAAAACACAAAAAACTACTAGCACTATAGTTAGTACATAACGAAAAAATAAAGATAAGTTAATAAATACAAATAAGCTAGTTAAGTTCTACAGAATAGGTATAGCTATAACATCAAAAATTATATGAGAATATAAGACTTGTATCTTCTAATCATTTAATAAAAGAACTTTTAAAACTGTTAAAACATTCGACATGCTCGCGACACCGGTAAGAAGTCATAAGCCACAAAGGTGTATTCGACACCGTTCAGGGATCTCCAAATTATCTCCATTAAATAATAACCCTTTTCCCTTTTTACTCCCTTCCTCAACTACAATCATTACACAGACGCAAACAGTACTCCATATATTTCTACACATATCATTGTATTCATTTTTATATTCGAAGTAATAAAACTAAAAATATTCCTACGCTTTTCATTTCAAACTTGTATCCATTTTCATTCTATATTCAAATAAATGAAAAAAATCTATTCCTTTTATTTTTGCCTTCAAACATACATAACGAATAAATAATAATAAATATGACAATATAGTTCTTTTTTTATATTTAAATGGTAAAAATATACATACGGTCATTGCTTTTACTCGTCAATAGTCTAAATCCCCTAAAATTCTTGTTCATACACGTCGAGGGGTCACCTTTCTCCACGTGGTGTATGACAAAATGCTAAAAGAAAATGAGAATTTTTATCTGCAGCGAAAAAGATATTTTTTTTATTATGTCGATTGTAAAGTAGTTTCAAAAAGAGAGAAGTAAATATATGTGCATTTTAGAGAATAACCAAAGGTTAAATAAAGCTAATCGCGAGGCTTACAATGATCGTTCGAAGGAGATTATAGAAAATTCTCATAAGCAGTGGAGAAAAAATTTTTTTGCTCGTTAATAAGAGGATTAAAGAACTAAATTCGCAGAGTTTAAATTTTTGTGCCGGTGCATCTGTACGCCAGATGTGTAATTTTTCCACGCGATCATCAAATGCCACAGGCGTCTGAAAAAACTGATATTGTTATTTTAACACGAGGTTAATATATGGAAAATAATTAAATAGTAACAATATTTAATATTGCGGTTTATGAGACGCAAAACGCTTGTGCTGATTCGACGCAGGTCAAGACCTACAAGCATATATATATACATTATGTTTGCTTAAGAATCCTGTGCAATTCCATCGCTAATCGGAAAAAAGAAACTTTTCTCCTTAACTCGATGAGCCTCTTATACTTTGAAAGACGAGTCTTCAGAAGTATCTTCTTTCACTAATTGTTTTTTTTTTTTTCTTGTTTCTTTCTTACTCCTCTTCGTCTTATACTCATACTACTTATACTTTGGTCTGTTACCATGTCGGTATTTTTACGTTATCGTTAGATTTAAGCGACCTCTTGGACTAGATAAAACGCCCATATCCGCCGGAATATATCAACCTGCTCTACATCACCAACGCGTCACAATCTAATCGATTTACAATCCTGAATTCCGCTTCTCTTCTAAAATGCACATCTTCTTATCTCTCCGTTTCAATGATCCCTAGATTACGACCATGTGTAATCGATAACATTCATTTGTCGCTCACATCATGAGATGAGACAATGACAATAATTCTTCATTGATAAAAATTGCAGACCTTCGGATTTTTTTGAGAGGACAATACCGTCAATAATCGTACTTATACATTGGGAGAGCTAAAAAGTTGAGTTTGACGCTGGATCCAATGAGCACAGAGGGCACAGATTTTGTCACGCATCCTCTTTCCCTTCAAACGCGATGAGAACGAGACACAACATTTTCCAGGGAGGCATAACAGTTAATTTGCATTTATATTAGAGTGCATCGATGTATGAACGAATCCAAAGGCATTGTTCACGCCGCACCCTGTCAATTTAAGCAGACCTTAAGCCTCCCACGC
Organism: Rhorus exstirpatorius; assembly: GCA_963564615.1. Lineage (NCBI taxonomy): Eukaryota > Metazoa > Arthropoda > Insecta > Hymenoptera > Ichneumonidae > Rhorus > Rhorus exstirpatorius. The sequence continues at coordinate 37,458,597 of OY751313.1, forward strand.
CGGAATGGTACCGGTTTGCCCCGCATGCTCGCCGCGAAAACTTTAAACTCACTTGCGACCGTTGGATGCTTAATCGGACGGAATGATCGTTGAGATGTATATATATATATATATATATGCTACAGGACAGTTAACACCATGGTATTAGGGCCACTCTCGGTATTAGAGTACGGACTGGTACATGGATATACAGCTGGAGCGACGATCTCTGTCTGTCTCTGCAAATAATATTACATTATGTTGTTTACTCACACTTGCCCCATAGGCATTTCTTCACGGCAGCCCGTAAGAATCGGCAAAACTGTTTTCGTGATCCATCGTACGCTTTTTTTCTGTACCCTACTATATCGCGATTAAAATGAATCCACAAAAGGGTAAATTGATATGCGCGTTTGAACGACATTGAACCTCCAAACGTTGAAATCCTAATTACGGGATGGGGATGGATCAGAGTGGGGGAGATTTTCCTATGCTTATACATTGGGCGCTGTCAATCACTCACCCGCTCAGAGTGAATTTTGACGCGATTTTTGATATATATGAAACAATATCCAAGGAAATTCTCCAAAGGCTAACGATTTTGGTATTGATCGATGCGGAATATTTTAGAGAGAACTTGGTTAGTTTTTCAACTAGAGTTCAATGGCACGATCAGATATATCGCGAGTTTATTGAGATCGCGCACGGCTCTGTCCATTAAGAATGAACATCAGCTTGATGAAAATAGTGATAATGGAATGAAACTTTCAGAATATATTTTTGAATATATATTCTATGGCTTCTCAAATTTTTAAACGGTTTCATTAAGCCATTTTTTAATAAATAATTTGCAAACTTCGAATATTTTACACATAGCCATAGAGAATAACTCGTTAGTCACATCTTTGCATATTCAGAGAAAAATAAAAAATGGTGTTAGGTTAGAAAAAAACTACTACTTAACAGCTCAAACACTCAAGAACCTGTATGCAACGTTAGAGGTGTTTTCATTCTGCCATTTTTCTATAATTAACATAAATTCTGCCCGAAAACACGGGTTTATCAGCTGATCGCAAAACGCGCGTGTAATTTAAAATGGCGGCACGGCGACACAAATTCCAAATGCAACATGCCCCACACGTCACCCGCGTCTCGCCTTACTTTTCTCTTGCCGCGCCCGGCAATCCTGATGTTTCTCCTTAAAGGCTGTCTATAGTCGGCGCTCAAAAGTACACAACTTTGCAATTTTTTTGCTCCGTAAATAAGCTCCAAACTGACTTGAAATTTTACAGATACATAGTTCAAATGTTCGACTACACACTACGTATATTTCAAATATTGTCCATAAGACGTGATTTTCTTCGAAGCAATCTTAATGTGATTCATTTGGTTCCGCATAAAAATGAACTTTCGAATTAAAAAATTATTGAACACAGAAGATAAGATTATCTTTAATTCTTCGCACTAATTTACAAGTATGAGGTGTGTGTAGTGTACGTTTTGTGTTGGGTATTCAATCGGCAACCGATGTTTTAAGACATAATAATTTGCTGTTGACTCGGCAACTTGTTGATTGAGACTGGTTTTAACTGGAAATTCTTGTGCCATTCTCGAACGCTTTATTCCCTTCCCTTTTTGAAAAAGGTGAAATCTTCAATTTTAAGTCGAAAGTTCTCATTGGATGATTTTATGGAAAAATTGAAAGAATTAAATGACCCTTTTCAGGGTAAAATATTCAAACGATAGAGATGAGGGATGATGATGCGTTCGGTTTCCTCCAATAAGCTGAATAATACTAATGTCTTGCGATTGAGTGAGTCTCGGATTTTTTTAATTATAAAATCATCAAGATTTACTCGATTTACTCGATTTACTCGTTACTCAAATGTTGATTACGGACATTCCCGCAGTAAAGCGATACTCCGAAGATAAAAAAATTGCTGATTTTAATTCTTTTATGAGTGTATGTGTTCAAAAGGAATAGAGTAAGAAAAGATTATAAGAAAAAAAAAATAAGAGAGTAGCCATAAAGGAAGCACGTCTAAATAACTTCGGCGAAATAACTTGCAACAAAAAAACCACGACAAAATATATTTTACAAAAGAAAAAGAACTTTTAAAAAAGAACTTGACGACAACATATAACTTGGCGCTAAAATATGTTCAAAGAATATTAGAAATTAGAAATGTATCAGTCGGACAAATATGATAAACATACCAATGACCAATGACCATGCTAACCTTCCGCAGTACGCCGGTGACGATAAATATCAATATTACTTATAAATACAGAGCGTAATGCACACATCAAAAAAGAATAATCAACCGCTCAGCTCATAATGGAGCAAGAACGAGTTGGACGCGACATAATAACACGTAAACGAAAAAAAAAATGTACAATACGATGCTCGTCTCAAAATCGTAGTCCAAGACCAGGCAAATCGCAAAATTCACGAGTACCTGCAGAGCATTGCCCACAATATCACGTTATGAAAATCTTTCTCATCGAATACAAAAAGTGCAATTAAAACTAATTGTAATAAATAATTATGATTGTCGCAAGTTATTTTGTCATCCAGTTCTTTTTATAAACGAATGTCGTGATTTTTTTGTCGCAAGTTATTTTGCCAAAGTTATTTAGACACGGGGCCGTTATAAAAGAGAGCGAGTCTGGAAAAATGTATACCCTAGTATGAAGTTGTAATGTTAAATGTATGATTGTGTATAAAAGCATTTGATATCTCATTGTGCGTTTCACTAAACGTCTCGAATGACGTTCCAGGTCTCAATCCATCATGTTCATCGAAAGGTACGAATTTGAGTGATTTTAATCAAGGTATGCCTGAAATCCATGTGTCGAGAAAATTAGGGAATTAGAGAGGTCCTTAAAAAAACTATTTACGCAGCTAAAAAAAAAAGATGTCTGTGGTGCGTTGATCTAGACTAAAGGAGGTCTGCTAGATACTGAAAAATTAATAATGATTGACGTTTAAAAGTTCCCAAAAATTTCGCCAAAATATTTATTTGAAATCATTAGCACAGAGTAGTATTTTTTTCTGTAAATCTATCATTCTGTATTTAGTTCTGCATAACTTGAGTATTATTCTCCAAGAATTTCAAAAGTCTTTGAAATATAAGTAACAGGGATTAACAATTTTGTTGAGAAGCTTCGTTCAAATATTTACTTCATTGACCTGTTTGTATCAGTGAAGATTCCTTACACGCTGAAGAATCGTATTCTGTCAAAATTGTGAAACGCCAAAAGGTTTTTTGACGTGATTCGAATAAAGGATTAGTCTATATGAAACAGTACGAGGCACAGCCCCATAAACTCACCCCGAAACCGCTTTGATTCGACAGGGCGTCCACTTGATATGAATGAGATTCGGCGCTCTCGCGGCGTGCACTGAGCGCAAACGAATTTTCGTCCCCTCGGGTACCGAGAAACAAGACGAGGCAATTTGTAAAAGCTCCGAATCTGCGCACCCTCGGTAGTATTAATTGCCTAGCTTTTACATATTCAGTTTTTAATAGGATCAACGATAATTCAATTTTTCTTTAAAGCCTCTTTCCAACCGACTGGTAATTTCACTCCGTCATATCCGCGATAATCCATATATATCTATCTTGGCGGAAAATTTCCACCTGGATGTTTGTTTGCGGCGGAAAATTCACTGCGTCGTAACTATAATTTAAATGCATAGCCAATTGAAAAAGAAAATAATAACTAGCTTATGGAATATTTTCATGATTTGTCACAGGCAGATTTCAACGCGTCAGAGTGTATTTAGCAAAGAAGGACGGTTCTACACTATTTTTCACTTCTATCCCGGATGATTCATCCCAAGCTAGTGCTAAGCGGGTGATCTTCAACAATGCTTAGAATTTATCGAAAGTTTTTAGTTGAAGATTCGTTCACTCGCCACAGTCGTGACAATTGTCCAAGCCAAGTGATTCCATTCGAACGGCCTATTCGTAGGGTCGTTGCAGATTTCTGCTGCGCTTAACCTTTTTTTTTTTGGGAGAAAGTACTTTGACGCATATCTGTATAGTCTTCGTCTGGCTTGAGGTGCCGCGATGTAAGCGACGCGAAAAAGGATAGCAGGTGGTGGGAGTAAAAATCGAAGGGGGTTAAAGGTATAAAATGCAAAGGAGGAAAGAGCTTACGGGGTGATCGATAGTAATTTACTTGTCAAAACTTTCCGCAGGCTCTCACAGGCTCAGCGTGACGGGGGTAACGGATAAGGGTGGCTCGGGAGGGAATGGGAGGGAGATGACGCCGGCAGAGAGGTTAATAAACCCCATCACGCATACCTAACGTCTCTTATACGGCTGAGGGGTAATATAGCCGCGTCTTCGATAATCAGGCTTTAGTCGATGACGCGACATGATTCGGCCGACGAGTCTCGAGCTGCACGGAATCCATCCGTAAAACCCTTCGAAACCTCACAGGTGAACTTATCCCTTGATTAGCTGAACCAATTATCAAAAGGGATGCGATCAGTTGAATTATAACAGGGGCTGATGAACTCATTCTTGATCTATCATACGCCGAAGTAAAAATCTTAAAGCCGAATGTCACTCGGAAAAGAATTTCTCAAGCTGAGTTGGCTAGGAAGAATAATCATTCGTTTGATAATTTTCTACGATCCTTACACCGTAAGTACACGTATTGCATACCTCATGCGTTTAAAATAGTTTTGCGAGCTCATTCGTGGTGACAACTGACCTGGGAGCAAAGTTTCGTAGATGGTAGGAGTTAAATACGTGGAGGATACCGTAGGACTAAAGCACGCAAAAACGATGAGTGTCGCTCTATAAAGCACCTCGAGCATGCAGTTTCGTGTAATTGCAGGGAAACCTCTCTTGCCTAACCTTAATTCCTCTTGCCTTACCGCGCCTTAAACAAGCCAGCTAACCCTCGCTCTTCCCCAAGCCCAAGGATTATATTTATGTAAACATATATAGCACTGAGTTAGTTGCTCGCATGTACCAAACTTGTGTATGTCGTTTACCTTCATGTACATATAAATTCTCGCGTATATAAGTAATAATACATAAGTGATCGTGGAGGGGAAGGTTACGTGACCAGGTATAAATCAACATTCCACTGGCACGAAAAACATTAATGAGTATTCTCGATTGCTGGGTATCAACCGCACTGAGATTGACAGGACTTTATTCTATCGATATTTCCAGTTTCAGCTAAAAGTTCCAACATTGATCATGACTAAAACAACAACTATAACATACACTGAGTTTATTTACGCAGATTTTTGCTTAAATAAACTAAGTATATGTATAAGTAACTAAGGACATAAGTATTGGTGCTAAGTTGAGATATTCAGGTTCGCGCAAGCTGTCGAACACAAATAAGAGGTTATGTTTACGCGAGCCGTAAAACATCGTAGCGTTGCTGTCATTACTTTACTAGCGTACAAAGATCTCGCGTATACGCAATCTTGAAGACTCCTCTCGACATGTCGATACAGTAGGAAATTTACTTGTCTTAAGTTGCTACCGCGTCTCTTGATCTGTTCATTCTTCGTACTAATATTCGTCCACGTTTGAAAGTTTGCATAACCTGAATATATCAACTAAGCGCGAGCAAAAGTTCACGTAACAAACTCATTATCAGTTAAAGAAAATAGATTATTTTTAGGAATAAATTTTCAATCAATCACTCATCTGCCACAAATAAAGAATTCATATTTTCCATAACGTCCGAACTTGATTACCAAAAACTTTACTGGATTTATCATAACAAATCGTCTTTGCTAGGCACACTTGCAGTCTTTCGATCGCAGCACGTCCGATGATTGTAAAATTTAAGTTACGATTTCGGCCGTTTGGAAATTTGTGCAATGACGTAAACGCCTATAGCGTGGATATGACCCGAGGGAGAGTCACGGATTTTGCTCCAACGTTTTGGGAAGGGGACTTTGCTGCACGGAGATTCGCACGAGAGCGTGACGGAAAAATCCTATTCGCACGTATGAATATTCAGAGGTGATAAATAAAATTATGCAGACCAGTGGGTGCATGCGCTCCAGTCCGCTCTCTCTTGCCCGTATACCCATGCTAGGTGATAGTACATGAGCACATCAGACCAGAATCTAGTGGTAGAGACGTGTCGAGTGAGGTAGCCAGGGTACTTATACGATACCCACATGTACATATATTGTATATATGCATAGAGTTACGCGACGTGAGTAATACGTAATATTTAACAGGGTTGTATTTGAGCCAACCCATAACGCATGACCGTACCATGCTTTTGTATTTGAAAAAGCCACCAGCTTGGTTGGAGCGGTCAGGTTAACCATTAAACTTTTACACCAACGCGCAAGCGGGCGTCATATGACCCACCCGCGGCAACCCCGGAGTTCCGAGCACTCTTTACTGGTTAAATTGGTCATGTTGCATATACAACGAAAATAATTATACAACAGCGCTGTTCTCTTTTCAGCCGTATGCACTCGTGCTAACTGTTTCGTGAGAATATCGACGCTAAAAAGTACCTGGCTTATTTTTGTACACTGCGTTGAAATTTTCACTGCTCATGTCCGCGATAGCAAGTTTCCATAGTTTGTCCAATGAAATATTTCGTTTCTCATGAGTGCAAATTACACAGGCGTTATGCGTTTAAGATTTAAAGAAAAAGCTTCAGCGACCAAGATGACAATTCACTTTGATTGAAGCTCTATTTTTACTTGAGTTGTTTTACTTTTACTGGACTTTGATGTTTAATTAGAGTTTCCCAGTAAAAAAAAACTACGATTCTTGCTCGCTGAAATGCTGCCTGGCCAATTAGAGCGATATTTCAGAGAAAAAAGTCAACTGCTATTATCATCAAAGATTCTAGATGCAATTTTAAATCGTCAGCAGCAGTCTTATCTCTCTTCAGGTGTGATGGAGAAACGCTGGTGACTGACCTCTTCATCCGCCCATTCTCATCCCGTCTGTATTTCCGTAACACAGCACAGAGCACAGAAGGACGAAAACTGTCGCAGCTTCTCTCGTCTTCGAATCACGTCTTGACCCTCTCGATTCTTTCCTATCCTGCTCATCCAAGAGCCTCTCTCGTCGATTCGGTACGTTCCACCGAGCGAGCTCTAGCCCAGTTTCAACATGGGCTTGCGAATCCATCGAATCAGTCACTCGACGTACCGTGAACGAGCTTGATTGTCCATATTGTCCGGCTGCAAGCGGTGTGGTGAACCAGTGAACGATCGAGTGAACGTTAAGTTATGGAGATTTCTAACGCTAACCGGATTCTCCATCTTCCATTGTATGAAACTTTTTTCCACCTCTCTCGTTGTAGGATTTATATCTCGTATTCAGGATGTTCGATCGAAACTATATATAATACAACCTTGGAGCTTCTGTTTGTTGCACGTATCAAACGCAGTGTGCAGATTGCGAATTATTAAATTCATTCCTCGTCATTGAGCCTGATATTGGAATCTTTCTTCATGGAAATGCACGGTTAATCTCTTGGAATTTTAGGGAATAATAAGAATTTATAACGAAGGCATGTAGAAACTGTTAGCTGGCAGTGGTTTTTTTTTTTCAAATTCCAAGCTCATTAATTAAGAGCTGGATCCTTCTGTTCTTAAGGAAATTATGAATGTAGGAAATTCTAAATCGTTTGTAAAATATTTTCTGGACTCATTCTTTGTGCAAAAAATTTAATAAAATTCGTTATCTATTTAAAAAAAAGCAACCACTGCATATCCTCGCCAATGACTTTACGGAAAAAAGATACCGACTATCGTCAAGTCGATAAAATGTCAAAGCAATAACCGAGAATCCTTTAGTGTATTGGTGATAGATCGCAAAAGCGATCCAAACGAGTAAAACAAGTGTGGGTACATGCAGACGTTCGCCCAGAGACCCGGTACGGGATTCGTTAAAGCAGAAATATATTCTTCCTCGATTCAACTCCAGTTCCCGGGCTACATCGTATCTCTCAATTATTTCGTGACACAAACTATGGTTCAGTCCCTTTATTGGGTATTTCATCGTTCGCGCGATCCAGACATTCGTGCGCTTTAGTTTACTCATGCACGATCCCTAAACAGACATCATTCCAGCGCTGTTGCCACGCGCCAAGAGTTGATACACTGCAAATCCAAGTGTGTTATGTTACACGCAAAAGATGTGTAATTTTTTAAATTAACATGTGTAAATGGTATAATATGTGTTAAAGCAACACACATATGCGTGCGTTATGCTACTTTTACACGCATTTCCGTGTAACTTTACACGCACGGTCCGCATTAAATTCTTACACACTTTATGATTCGTATTAAAATAACAGATTTATTGGTAAATTACACATTTCGCGCTTGACACACTTAATCCATATAGCAACATTTAACACGTTTCGATCGATGTACACGCGTTAAAGTAATACGGCATAGGATTATACCGTAATGTATAAATGAATATATATTATATATACATATACATATATTCAGTTGAAAAATGGTATTACGCAGTGATTGATATCCGACGTATGAGGTGTAATTGATAAATTGATATGGTTAATTAGAAATGCATTAAGAAATAAATGCAGGTGAACATGTTTATTTTCACATAGATAGTGTATATATAGGTAGTATGCATATGTATATTTACAAAATAAATTTATATATATAGTTATTCTATATTTATTACAATTTTATTTATTAATTTTTTTAAATAATCGTCGGGTTTGCAAATTTAAATTTCAGATAATTGAATTACTATACTGTATGAATCGATTAAGCTCAATAATCAATTAACATATCAAGCAAAAAAAATCGATTTTTAAGGACAAAAATGTGATTTTTCGATTAATTATAACTCAATTGTTAATTAACAATTGACTTTCATATTCGAATTGCAAGACAGAATCTTGCTGTTATATAATTATTGTTAAAATCAACGGCTTATTAACAGTTAAATTAAATTTTCACTTAGTAACGCCTTGTTGACCGTCTTACAAGCCTGTATAACAATTTCCATGCGGAATCTAGACGTGGTTCTTGAAAAATATAGTTGTTAATTAGGGTACAAAGAGTAAATTAATTATATGAATGTTAAATTTTTTATCTATCATCCTGTCCTGTTAACACTCTCAAGATTGAAGATACCGCATGCACTTATTATCCTATTTAAACTGCCTACGTAATTACTATGAAAATCAATTATTAATTAACAGGTAAATTAAAATTTTCGTCCAGTATCGCCACGTTCAGTCTTACAAGACTGTATAAAAATTTTGATGTTGAAACCACACGTGGTTCTCGAGAAATATATTTGTTAACTAACGTGAAACGGGTAAATTAATTATATGAATATTAAATTTTTTGTATGCATCATCCTGTCGTATTCAGAATATGAAGATTCGAGCTATCAATTTTCGAACTTTAATTGTCTGCAGTTATTTTGAACTCAATTGTTAATTAACAGTTGAATAACATTTTCACTTGCATAGTCTCACAAGCCCATATAAAAATTTTCATTTTTAAACGATACATGGATCTTGAGAAATGTAATTGTTAGCTAAGGTCCACTAAGTAAATTGATTACATGAATATTATAATTTTTCTACACCATCCTGTCCTGATAACATTCTCAATATTCCACACATGAATTTTATAATTTCAATGCTTCTACTTCTTGTGTTATCCATTTGTTAATTAACAATTATTATTATCATTACTACATAATAACAATTATTATTAAACAAATCCATTTGTTAATTAACAACTGAATCCATTTTTTCACTGCATATCACCTTTTTACTGAATATATATCACGCGATTCTTTCCAGCCATATTACATAATAACAATTATCATTAAACAAATCCATTTGTTTATTAACAATTGAATAGATTTGTTCACTGTACATCACCTTTTTACTGAATATCACGCTGTTCTATCGAGCCCGGTGAGACAATGCTTTTTCATTAGAACTCGTACACTAATATCATTTAAATACAATAAATTTATAAGGAATTAATAGCGTAGTGGTAGAGTGTCGGTCGATATGTAGGTCGGTAGGTAGGTCTCAGGTAAAATGTCAGGCAGGCTCAAAATTAATTTCGACGGAAAAACGTCCGGACCACGAAGCCGAAAACACTCGTAAAAAAAAAATCTCAAAATCTTTAATTTTTTAAAAATGATTATTTAAGGATCGAAAGTGCTGAATTCGTTTACTGCGGAGGATTGCGGGTTCAAATCCCGGTCAATGACTTTTTTTTCAAAATATACAGGATTTTCGAAAATAATGGAATAACAGTTTTAAACTCGTTCATCGATCATTCCTAATTGCTAATTTATTAATAATAAATAAACTATATTCATTGTGCGGGCAATCTCGGGCCAGAATTAAATGCGTATAAAAATAACACATTAAAGTGTGTTGATGTATACACACGAAAGTGAGTAAAAAGTGACTACAAGAAATAACACACATAAGTGTGTAAAAATAACACACTTGGATTTGCAGTGATAGACGAACGACACAGTCTGATCTTTGCTAACGTGCCTTTCACACCACTGACTATGATCATTGATTCTTGAGATGTCCTGGAAGCTTCTCTGGCATTTTCCGTACCACCAAGTATTATTTTTCAAGCTAAGAAAGAAAAATGTACTCTTCATGATGTGAAAGCTCATATCGGATGTCGTCAACAACTCTTTTACCACAATATATTTTTCTCACTCGACTATTCAATTACGTTGCTTTTATAATGTGGAAAAAAATCCAGGCAAACTTCGCAAAACATGCATCCCAAGTTTTGTCAAAGCAAACCACTTTGAATATATGTTTGTACAAACGGGTAAAGAGGCGATGGGGTTACACTCTAATTAGCCTAGAAAGTTAATTATCGGTCTCCCTCTCGACTCTCGACTCGTATTTACATCGTTCTTTGACCACTTTTACCTCGCTATTTGTTGGCCCCTCTTCTCCCCCAGCTCTTGTTGGAGTTTGATAAAAGGCATCGAGAGTAGAGAATCAACCGCGTACAATATTCCGATACGGACAAGAGCCAAGCAAACCCAGCATATCCACGCTCTATATGGACGTGCATGCATACATATACACACATTTATCCATCATGGAACTTGTGCGTTTCGGGCCAAAGGTTTAAATTTATGCACATCGTGCTCTCCCACCCTACCATGAACATTGACGTAAATATATAATATATACATATATATTTCGTTGTACTACCACATGTAGATATGTATAAATTCCATTCTCTGCCACCATAGTTCCCCAGGGGACTTCTCTAATTCCTGTACCCGTAGACCTCGATGTGCTCGTTCGTAGAATCCCGAAGCGAAAACTAACGAATCGACATTGGCCGTAGAATTCGAACTGGCTTCGATGCTATCGACTCTCTCTCTCTCTCTCTCTCTATCTCTATCTCTCTCTGTCCATATTCTATTCCGTTTTTTCTGTGTTTCTCTCTCTCTCTCTCTCTCTCTCTCTCCCCCTCCCAAATTTTTCACTCCAACTCCGATAGACTCAAGGGAAAACGAGTGGAAAAGGAGCAAAAAAAAAGATTTTTATCATGGCACAGGGCACAGAGGCACAATGAAAGAAAAGGAAATATATAAGTGAGAGGTAAAAAAAGTGAAAGAATCGCAAGAAGAGGAACGAGGGGGTAGGGAAGGTTACGGTAAATTTTTGAGGGGGTCTCCCCCCCCCTCCCTCCCGTGTTAAACGACGTTAGTCTCGTCTGCGACTGACGCTGAGCTGGCGAGTTGAGTATGAAGCTTGGGTTAGGGATGTTCCTGGTCCTCGTTAGCACCCTCCTGTGCCATCGGGCCAGCAACTATCCCTTTTCGTACCGGCTCATCCACCAACCCACTCATTTCTCAGCCATCCTTTTCAAACCCCGTTGAGGATGACACTCACCAACACCATCAGCAGTGGGGAGGAATAAAATGAACGAAGAAGCGCTTCGTACCGTTTCATCGCTTCATGCACATCACTCGAATTGGGAGGAGAGAGAGCGAGACGAGGAAGAGGAAACGATGGAATGGATAAGGATAGGAAAGGAAGAAGATGAAAAGGAGTGAGAGACAGCATTAGAGCACTCCAACGCTTCACTCAACGATGGAAGGCAACGGAACGAACAATCGTTTCGTAATTCTTGCCAATCAAGTAATTGTCGAACCTAAAACTATTGTCTTCGAACTACTGTCTGTCCCCTTGTGCACGATGCACTCTCACAACACCGTAACATTAAAGAGCGTCGTCGTACGGATACTCCATTCATCAAATCGTGTTGCTCGCATTCGAAACAAAAATGATGCCAAAAATCGAATCAGGAATCATTATTGATTTTCTGAATATATTTCAAACGTTTCAGCTCGCTCAAAAGAATTGTCAGGCATAAAAATTTATTATTAATTCTTTATGATCATGTATTGAATTAATTTGTCAATTATGGAACGTACTTTTGTTCAGTAAAGAATTTTTTGCTTCGATTGTAATTATTTTCCCCCTCTTGAGATTATTCACGAATATATACCTGCGAAATTTGTCAGTGAATGCCGTTTAAACTTTTTGGGCGAAATCTGGTGTCTGATGGCCTCTCAAAAATTTGACGAAATTCACGATTTTCTCTACGCCTTTTTTTTTTACACAAGTACATCCTTAAATTTTGCTATTGGAAATTTCTTTCACATTCTTTTGCTACCATTCGCCATTGATCTAACGGGTTATATATTTTCATGAAAATTTGCTCATAACAAACGGCTTATGGACGTTCCGGACAATGTTTCACGTATAATATCACCATTGCGCCATTGCATTAGAGTCACCAGATAACACTGATCCATTGCAGGAAGTAGAGGGATGCACCGATCGTTGATAACATCACCCCGAACCTTGCAGGCAACGTTACGAACAAGCTAATGATATCCATCGATATTAAAGTCAAGTGTGACGCCGAGATGGCTCTCACGCCGCCAGCTTCATCTGCATTTAAATGAAATCCCAGGGGAAGCTTGGTGAGTGGCTCTCCGGCCAAAGCACCCCCGGAGCATCGGCTCGATTTTTCACGCTTTTTTTTCCCCCCCACCCTGAATCGAATTTATACCGACAAGGTACCGTTCGCGATATCCATTTAAACAATTCTTTCGATACATGGACAGAATTTTTCTCCCTAGCACAACGAAACAATGTTTCAGTGCTTGAGGATAGAGGAGTGCGAGATTTTTTATGAGATAAAAATTTTGAATTTTTTTTAATGTCATTTTCAAGCATTCAGCACTCCTTGCTTGTGAAAGTCATAGATAGTTTTTAATAGTGTTAAGAACAAAATGGCGTGTGTGAAACCTTTATTTACTAATTATAAGTCAGGAGTAAGAATTTTCGAGGGAAAGAATTTTCGATCTCTGACTCGTGCAAGTCTATTTATATATTAGGGTGTGTCAAAAAAATGACTAATTTTTTTTCTTCATAAAATGAAAAATTGATTGCTTGGCACCTCAAGAAAACCTTCTTCAAGTATTAGCCCTTGATATTAACATTAGGAGGTCCCTCATCGCAATTTCTTATATCCCTTTTAAATAACATGGGAACCTTTTTTTAACTTTGAAATTTTATGAGTCTTTAACCGTTGAGGTTAGGAGAAATTTTTTACCATATTTTTGTAGAAAATTTGATGCTCTAGAAAAAAAAGCTTTCTTGTGCCTAATCGATAAAAGTAATCGTTCAAAAAATAATCGGTTCTAAAGCTTAATTTACATCGATTTCAATATTATTTCAATTATTACGCTAAAAAATTTAATCGTATTTTAAAACTCTTCAATTATTTCTATCAAATCAAATAATTATTGATCAAAATTAGCTCTGGATTCCTCTTAGCTCGTTTTTTAGTACATAAATTTCAAATTTTTTTTTAATTTTAGCACTTAAAATGAATAATTATTTGTTACATATTGTTTTAAAATGAATATGCGATATTTTTTTTTTCGATTTCATTGATCAACAAATAAATTATATTACACTGGAACTTGGTTAACTGCATGCCGTTTAACTGCAGCCTCCAGTTCTTTCTCCGCCACACGGACTGTCGCACTCACGCCTATCTCCTGAGCACAGCCTTCGTGGCCCGCTGCGACAGCGTGAGGGAGACGGTTAACTTCCTGATTTCCTCTCCTATCCGCCCTAAAGCGGGCAGTTAAGCGATTTCCAGTGTATCAAATTAATTTCATAATTTATATGAATTATAATTTTTTAATCTTTTAATAAATATATAAAATTAGTACCATTTTTTTGCTGTAGCTATGATACAGTATTCTTATTAGAATTGGGAAACTAAAATTCCGAAGTTAAAAAAAAAATTTCCATGTTAATTTAATGGGAAATAAAAAATTGCGATGAGGGACCTCTTAATGTTGATATTAAGGGCTAATACTTTAAAGTAGTTCTTGCGCGACCGACGACGGGGAATACGCGGGAACGTAGGCGCGGCGAAGCACGGTGAGCGGGCACGCATGAAACAAGCGAGAGTCGGTCTGCTCCTGGGGCTAGAAAATAACTTTTTTTTTTATTATAACGGTACGGTAGATAAATTTAAATTTTAATCAGAATCTTCTATAATGTTTATTGCATCGATCCAGCAAAGACCCAACCTTTACGTTTCTCTTATTTTTATCAGTCTATCTAGATTTGAGATTTGACGAGATGGCAAGAACTACCTTAAGATGATTTTATTAAGAAACCAAGCAATCAATGTTTCATTGTATGAAGAAAAAAAATAGTAATTTTTTTATACCCACCCTAATATATAATATATATAATATTCCTGCTTTCCGTGTCTTTAAATCAACAATTTTGTGTTGGAAACTTTTTTCAGAAGTATTTTGTGTAGAATAATAATGCGTAGAAAAGAGCCCCCCCCCCCCCTCCCTCCCCCCGTCGGAATTCAACGAATGGGACCAGCAAAGCGCTGCACTCAAAATGGTCCGCTCGAGAGCAACCCGAGTTCACCATTAACAATGGCACGAGAACGATGGTTGAGGATACGTTGGGGCATACGTAGGTGGAGGGGCTGGCGGGTGACAGACAGGTCGCATAATGGAATACTTTTATCGACACGACCCACGATCATTAATTATTCAAGAACGATCCCGTGCATTAACCACGAACCGCTCCGAATCCGGGGTTGGCCAACATTGAGAGACGAAGCCTGAAAACGCGTTTCGCTTCACTTTGCCCCCCGTCTCTCCCTACAAACGCGTCTGGGTAGCCGATGAGCATCGACGCGCCAGTTTTGCGGTCGATGCACTACGGAAATCCCGGATGGTTGAGCATTCCAAAAATTTTCCGCCCTCTACGCGTGAACTGGGAACGAATGGATCGACAATTGGAATGCTCGCGACGATTGGGAATTGAAAAAAAAATTAATATGTTACGAAATCGTTGATTGATTTGGTTTCCATTGACTTCGTTTCGCTATATTTTTATTTAGCATTCAGGGGAATTCAATGTTGCTAGGACTTTTACAATGAATAAAAAGAAAATCTCGGACATAGAGAGGATATGAAATAATAGTTCAAACCGATCTTTGATTTGAAAGAAATTTCGTAATCTCGTTGAATTCAGCTCAGTCAGTTAATCATAGAAGCGGAAGCAACAAATGGTAGACATCTCAGGATACAGTTTGCATTTGACCCTTACACCGCTCGATTATAAAACTAGCTGCATTACCTTGCTCGTTGGGCTCTGCTATTGCCGCTGAAAGTTATCACCATACTACACCTCTACGACGTTCTGAACCACTCCCTGAGACCCCGTGCTTTGCCCCGTGTGTCAGGCTAAAAGCTCCCTCTCGCCGTGTCTCGTTACGAGGAGCAAGTTTGTAGCTTAGACAGTCCACGCTAACCCAATTGCGGCAAGATGACAGTGGCGGTAGAAACAGAATAGCAGTGACCCGACGACATCAGTCAAAGCTTTAGCCCAGGTAAATGCTGGAGTACATAAAAAAGCCTGCCTATAGGTCTCTCTCTCTCTTTTTTTTATTAATCTCTCTCTTTTTTTATTAATACCAAGGCATTAATAAAAAAATCAATCAATCAATCGAACTCTCTCTCTCTCTCTCTCTCTCTCTCTCTCTCTCTCTCTCTCTCTCTCTCTCTCTCTCTCTCTCTCTTTCTCTCTCTGACTGTAACTTTTGGCTCTTCCTCGGCCAATTTATAGAGTTTCTCTGTGTTGAACTCGTTTCGCATTGGCGTTGTACACTCACCTTCTTTATGCTTTCAACCGCACTGTTTGCCGTTTAACCAGGCTGTCCTGGATAGGCATATCGAAGCAGATTGTTTCTGAAAATAGAAAATTCCATTTATCTATGTAGATCATGAAACGTTTATGGTTCTATCGCATAAGTGTAATATATATGATGTATTGAAAAACGAACGATTCGTGTAGATTTCATTTTATGTTCTCCCTGACACAGTTCGTGTGACATCGTACTATGTTCTCTTTGTGTTTTTTTTTTTACTGTTGGGGATGTTTGAGGCTAATGTTGATAGTACCAGTTCATCAAATAACCACACTTTTTGAATAACTTGTAAATCTCCAAGTAGTAAAAATGTAGAGTCGTCTAATTTTTCAAGTCTTCATTCGTTAGGCAGTTTATACCCTATATGAATATAAGTCAATTTTCGACGTTATATATATGTATTGTGTAAATCTCGATGGAACGATCGTCGTTGTCATCGCTGAGGTGAAAGACGACGTCTGTAAGAGCACTCGATAATTGATATAGGCGAACGGTGATTGAAATGCTCAAAGCTCAGTGTCTTCTGTGCACCTGCAAAACACGACAGTGAAGTGGGTAAAGACGAAGGATGGGAAAACGGAAGATTGCTCTCAGTGTGACATGGTGACGCTGTCGTATAACTGGTGCCGATAGATATATCATCGTGAGGGTAGTTTGCATCAGGGCAAGAGGAATCGCATGCTCCGCAATCTCTATGCTAGATCTCGACGACCGGGTGACGTCGGGTCCATGATGGATTGCTGGAATTATCGACGATGCAATATCCTCTCTTGCTGCTATATTCCCGAGCGTTTACGGCATTCCTGATATGGGATCTTCTTTCTGCGACACGAGCCATTGCATTTTCATTCTTTTCACTCCTCAGATTCTTCTCTAACTCCCTTACCTTTGAAAAATCATACGCGATTGCCTTCGGACTATTTCCTGCTGGTTAGATTCGAATAATGCTCTTGCGGATTTATGGAAAATAGTTTAATTATATGATTTTAATATACCATATGATCATTCGAAAAGAAGACTTTTTTCTGAGTGAACTCTTACCAACAACATTTTGCCACTTACCGTTGTGATATCCAACATAATATCAGAAGGCTTTCAGATCAAAATACTACCACATCGATGGGGATCGTTGAAAACTATAATATCGAATCAGAATTTCGCAAATTTTAATCTTTCACTCGTAATATCACTCCGCGACACTTGCGCATTCAAGAATTCCTGTGATTCTTATCCACTTAAAACAATTTTATATAAGTTTGAGCGATAATGGATTTCTTGCGGAAATTCCTTTTCCACAGAACATAATTCAAACCGATGAATAAACGAAAAAAGATGCAGATAGTATGAGTGAAATAAAAATTTCGTGGGGGCATAGAATATATATATGCATGTATAAGACGACCGGGGAAAAGTCGTTGCAGGGGGAACGACAACGGAGAGAAAAAGAGGGATGGAAGGGATCGTGTAGGTAAATTAAGTGCTCTGTCTTGCTCGTGTATAAAAGTGTAGCCAAAGTGCAGTGCACCGCGAAACTCCGGCACGAAATTCTCTTCTGTTTCTATCTCGCTCTCGTCCTCACTGAATGGAGGAGCATATTATGTTAACCCTGGCGAGAGTCGGACGATGCATTAGCGCGGGTTCCTTTTGCAAAGAGTGAAATAGAGAAAGAGAGAGTCAAAGAGTCGAATGGAACAGAGAGCAACAAAAGCTTGGTAGGCGAAAAGAATGTAACGGCTCGCCATTTATCAAGATTCCGGAATAAGTAACGTTCGTCCGTGCTGCGGAGGGCTTCTGCTAGCAACGTTTGACTTTTGTGCCTTCGCTTAATGCACCGGCATACGTGAAATTGTGCACTTTAACAAAAAAAAAAAGCGGCTACGTAAGCTGCTAAGGACAATGATAAACACTGATTAAGCAAGGTACCTCAAATTAATGTTTGCCTAAAAATGGGTCAATTCCTAGTTCAAATTGTGTTACGTCACGATAAAGGCGATTTTTCTGGCCTGTTTGGCTGGAATACGAGTATAAAAAATACAACTACGGGCTTCTATTTCTTGCTCGCAATTACACAACGAAGTAATTGATTTTTTTTGTTTGTAATTTAGTCCGAGGCTGGGAAAGAGTCCAAGAAATCTTTGAGTTAATGTAACAATCACTTGGCTTGGTAGATAAAAAAAAAAGTTCAAGGCAATTAAAAATAATGTTGCGTCACCTACAAATTATTTGTACTCTACTTTACTACTTCTGGATGTGAAAAGAAAACCATGATCAATGCTTTCATTCTTCATGATTTTTCTTTTTGTTTTACCTCGATGCATTATTTCGAAGCGATAGTTCTTGCCGATTCGCGCCTTGCACGAAACACGCTCGATACAGTCTTCGCACATAACATATATCGGTGTAAATAAATTGTGTTCAGTGAAATCTCATATGGTTCTCGTAGTATGGAACTCGGGCATGGGTGGCCAAAGGGTGAGATGAGCATAAAGTAGGCTGAATAAATCACCAAGTCCCGAGGCAAGGCAAACTTTTGCCTATAGGTTGGCTGAATAGAGCCTTACCGCGAAGAAAATCGAGAGAAGCGACGAAGGAAAGAGTTCCTCTTCGCCCCCCCCCCCCCCCCCCCAACCAGCCGACCCTTTCCACCTATCCATTTGGATGCCAAAGCTTTTCTCTCCACGTAGCTGTTTCTTCGACTGATATTGCTGCGGCAATATCCTGGGTTGTTTGCATTGATTCTCGCTGTCTGAAGTATATATGTGTGTGCCGAATATACGATAGGAGCTATGTAAAAGTATATATTCGATTGGTAATTCTTACCGCAATCGGTGCTTTCTTCTTCGTGAAGAAAGGCATATGTATAGTTATCATCTACGAATAAACGATACGACGTTACTATTCAGCGAAATGCGAGTCAAAAAGCAATATCAAGGTTTTTTTATCATTAGGTTTTCTGGATGTCTTCGTATATTTCACAAATAAACCAGAAATATGTACAGATATATTTATGAACTCGACGAATTGAGATATTCGAAATTATGAACGTCTTTATTATCAAAGCGATCATGTTTAACATTGTTTACACAGCAGCAACACCATATGATGAAATTTATCATACATAACAGAAAGTACGACTGTTACTTCCTAGTTAAGGGGGAAAGTCACCACGATATAACGTAAAATTTTTATAATGTTTTTTTGACAATTTTTAAGGAGCGTTTAACAATCTCTGTTATTTTTACTCGTGAAGAAGAATATTCTGCTTGCTTATCAGAGTCCCGTAACTTCTCTATTTCTCTTAACGGAGTTGCGATTTTTTGTACTTGCGGTACATTCTCTACATAATTAGAAATAAACTTCTGGGTCGATCAACCTCTATGCACTTTCAATATCTTTGTCACGAATCCTTGAGTCGGATCGGTGGAGTTTCGCATAGGATTAAACTTATAAAATATTACCGCATGCATTTGATGCAACGATAATCCTCTAATGTCACATAGCTACTAGGCTATCCGATACGTTGTGCAAGTGACTCGCAGGTCTAAGACACTCAGCAGTAAGGGGATCCATCATAAGTTATTCATAAGGGCTAATTATCGGACAGTCCGCTGGACAATGATCCTTGAACTGAAGCTTCGAAATATAGCAGTCGTACAATCGAGTCTCCAGATTGACCCGAAAAGTGCACAATACTGGAAGTAACCATATAAAATGAGCGTCCGGATCGGAGTTCGTACAAGTATACAACTCAATTACAATTTTATATTCAATCCTCAATATTTCTTGTCAACGTTAATTCTAAATACAATTATAAATAAAAAATAATCATAGATAAATAAAATGGTGTGAAACCAACGAGCTTACGAAGATATTCTCGAATCGTTCGAGTGAATCATCGTCGTGAATGCTTTATCTGCTAGCAGTGCCTTTAGAGTGCATAAAAGCCCGTACTAGTTCTTTTGTAATAAGCCTCTCGGTTCATCAGTTCATGGTGAGCATAAGAACTCGAATCTCCACTGCCACGACCAGCACTCCTAATGCGATCACTTATCATGCGGTTCCTTTGCCGGCTGCTTTGTGCTCTCGTAATACTCGCAGTTTCAACCACGTTAATGGCCCAACGATGGTACGAGACTTTTTTTTTTGCCCACGACCAGCTGCATTTTTTCTCAGACCGCAACTTAATTTTCCCTGATATACTGCGCAGGAATGTGCCGGTGATATTCATTTTATCTTTGATTAAAGAAATCTAGGATGCATAGAATAGAATTACCATAACAACAACAACAACTTGTTACTTCGAGGTTTTTGATTTAATTGGCCCCTTTGTGGCTATGTTCCAATTCTCTAATGGAAAAAATGTACAGAAAAGCTTGCGTTTTTTTTTTTTTTTTATAGAACAGCAAGAACTCGATACTGTGCAATTAAGTATGCGTGAGTTCAATTGATATTCGATTTTTTTCCTTTCAAGTCTGGCTGATTATTTGAAAATATATTTAAAAAGTGGCACATGCGATCGACACTGCAGCGACCAAGTTAAAATTCATCCTTTTTCCGTCCTTCTCTCCTGTTCTCTGATCACGAGACCAGCACACCAACCAGAGGAATCCCGAAGCACGCGGTTTTTCTCCCTGTGACTGCAGCTGACAATGGCATGCATTATAACCTTTGTGCAATTGTAACTGTAGTTGGAAGATAGTGACTCTCTATATGGTTGGGCGGATGGTCGGAGGTATCATCCAGTGTGGTACAAGTTTCTAATGGTAGCGGTGGTGACCGTGGTTGCGGTGATGTGGCAAGGTTGGCTCTGCGCGAGTCCTACGGCTTTAACGTCAGAGCTTAGGATCGAAACGAGGAAGGGAGACTGCTTGCTACTAGAGCTGAAACCCGTTTCTCGTCCTGCCTAACAAAAAGCATTTACAATTGTTCCTTGTGATCTGAGTAAACACATCGGTACTTTTGATTCGCATATTTTGCTCGGAACGCTTCAAGTAACCTCAGGCGCCACCTATTCCTTATTCGCTTATGCGATTGTAGATCATGCGCTACGTCTGTCCCCTTTCCTTGATGGTCCGGAAAGGCACTAAGCCAACTTTAGGCCTGAGGCAACATCGAATTGAACCATGTAGGTATTCAGCGACGAGGGAGAATTCGACGTTTTGCTATTTTTATCTCTCCGTCTGCTATTTGAGATACTGGAGAATGTCGAGGAAAATCGTAGCTTTTGGGGTTTCGAAAAGATCCCTCCAGGTCGTCGACATGTCAACGGGAAAAGTTACGAGATCGCAACATCGTGGTTGTACAGGGAGCATTCCAATTTTTCTCCGTTAGGCTCCAAGGGTACGAGATAATGAATAACAGGACAATGCAGACGACAAAGTCCATATCGCACGGTAGGCTTCTCCACGATGTGAGAAACACTACTTCAAATGAAAATTTTTCTTTTTTCTTTTTTCATTTCCACGAGTAAAAATCTAGTTGAGCAGGTACGGAAGAGAATCCTTTGAAGCGTTTTAGTATGTGATACGTGGAGAAAAATTCAGTTCGAGGATATCGGTTAGAGGATTTGTATAACAAAGAGAAGAAAGTCAAATTGATAGTTTGCACGCATCTGAAACAGGAACTCTTTGTTGATTACCAACTTTTTTGTTATTGATAGTTGATTTGAGTATTTTTAGAAACTATACATTTTTGAAAAAATCTTTCTTTATACACTAAATCGAACGAATTTTCAAGAATCAAGGAAAAAATATGAACACATATGAGTATTATTAGGGAACGTTTGATTTTCAATTCAGCAGAAATCCGACCCGTTGTTCGGAGTTTATGAAATTAAATTGTTTTTTTTTTTTTCGAAACTTTATTTTTTCGCCACATTTTCGTAATTTACAAGGGAAAAAAAATTATGAGGACAGAAAGATGATTAAAAAAAAAAAATACTGAAAGGACAATCATACAATGATTAAGAAAAGAGATAATGTCACGTGCCTCCGTGTCTGCGGGTTTTTTTAAAATTCTATTCATGTCCAATTACCGATCGCTGGAGCCTTTTTTTATTTCCGAAACTATCAACTCGAGGAACTTTCAACGTATTTTATATTTCCATTCATTGGAAATTGTGTGAGACGAAGTCTCAAGGGTATCTGTTATGAATTCATTACGTTTCCTTGCCATATCGCGATAGGTAAGACGTATGGAAAGACGGATTGAATGGAATGAAAGAATATGAATGGTTGGGTAATATCAGGAAGCTTTGTGAGTACAGGAGGGGGCCAAGCGAGTAAGAGGGAAAAGCTTGCTATTGCAGGATGAGTGGCTAATCAAATCGAGAATATGCTCTCATCGTGGAAAACGAGAAAATGCGGGAGGTAGAAAGCTCTTGCCAGCATCGGAACTTTCTGCGCACAGCTCGGCTTCGATTTTCCAAGTCTATAATAATTCCAAGCCCTGAGGGCTGATCGACGTAGTGAAGAGCGTTTGCCTGGCCAGATACCATTGAGAACAAGCTTGCAAAGCTGTATTCCGATGTTCTAATAGTGTAACTTAATTACCTCTTGGGCAATACATCATTCTCTTTATGGGCAAAGAACTCTATACGATATTACTTTTATGCTTATTCTATGATGCACTAGAATCTCAAGACTGCCGAAAATAGAAAGCAGCCAGCATGTACAGATCGCAATTTTCTGTTTTCCTGAATAAACGAGCTCTCCGGAAAAGTACCATTCACTCGCTCGAGGCTCCAGTGAATAACTTGCGAATTCACGATTTGACGAGATCGCCGTTATGAAAACACGCGATTGGTTTTCATTCGAGCTTGTGAAAAATTATGTAATGTGAGATATGAAAAAAAAATTATGGAACGTATAGAAAGAACTATAAAGAAAACGGTCAAGAGTACAAGACGATGGAAATACTGCAGGGACTATAGAGAGCTTTTCCTTCCTTTTAGCAGCAACAGAGGAATAATTTTTAGGCACTTATTTTGCAAAAAACTATTCAGTGAGGGATACTTACGTATTTATAAGATTTATTTGTTCAGCTTTTCGCCTACAATGTTTAAATCGTTTAGATAAAAATATGGCAAGTTTTGGAGACTAAAGGTACAACAAAATTTCTAAACAACAAAAAAAGAGATTCTTGAATTATACGAGTATAGACTCGTATCAGCATCAGAAAAATCGTAGTATTCTTAAAATGGTGAATTTGTGTGATCGTAGTAATACACGCGATTATTGTCGACGGTATATGGGAGATAGCTAGACCGCATCCAGACTCTAATGGCTGTAGTACAATTTTCCTTCGCACATTACGGAAAATGCCTCCTGGCAAATCCGGAAAGGACGGATAAGCGTTTTCCATGTTGTATGGAATCGGGGTCCGAATGTCCTCCAACTGTGGATCCCGATGTTCCTGTAGCTTCATTGCTCGGGTCTTCATACTGAGCGATGGAACTTGAAGCCTGCGGACACGAAGCAGAGGATTGAAGCCACCTTCGGCCTACAACCAATTTTACTCCCGAGCCTCTCTCTCTCTCTCTCTCTTTCTCTTTCTTCCTCACACTCAATTTCACCGGGATTTCATACTTGCCCTCCGTTTGAATGCGTCGGTGCTAATATCGCTTAAGATTCTCTACTAAAATGGTTCGTAGGCGATTCGTATTGTCCGGTAATGGTGGAGCAACGTTTAGGAGAGAACAACGTGAACGAGCGCGCTGGACCAGTAGCCTCTAAATTGTTATAGTAGTCGGAGGGACAGAGGGTTGTAAAATTGTGAATGTTCCGCCGTCTACCCAGCCTCGCAGTATTATATGGCTTGGTGTACGAATACGGTATTATGGTTCAGGATAATTCCCATGGAGAAAGGATACGAGGGAAGATGAATCATCAGCTCGTTTCTCAAGAGACCTCTCTACGTTGTGGATAAAAAAAATTGATCTGTTTTTTGGATCATTCGAAAACAGGAAGTGTTTCAAAACAAGAGTTCTTCGATAGCGTTAGTTGGAGTTTCTTTCCAAATGGTCTGAACCGATAAAAAAAAAATTCGATGAACGAACAGTACCTGAAGCAACGATTTTGGTTACGCAGAAAAAAAAGTATCAAATATTTTCTATTATCCGTATAGGCTACATTGAGGAAATGTGTAGGCTAGAACATTTTTCAAAGTTCTGCCATGTTCACCGATGACTTTACGAGCTAAATAAAATTGCTGAATAAACTTTTATGAAATTCTTATTAAATTGCGGCGTTCACGCTTGTTAAACACCGTGATTTATTCAGCCAAGGATAACGGGTACTATGACCGACAATATTACGGTACAGTCTTTCACAGCCTCTCTTTTATTTTCTCGAGTTACCTCCTGGTGTCCTATGGTTTTTTCTTTTCTTGTACTGCGATGTCACAGCAATTAGAGGAGCTTTTCGTGGCTCCCATTAGGAGTTCTTAAGCAAGTACCCTGGTTATAAAAGTTACTCGTGTTAATTAACATCTGGTCTCGTCGCGCGCGTGTTCATCATCATATATACAGGTTACACATGCGTTTGAGTGCTTAGACACGACGCGTCGTGCTTCTCTCAATGTAAAGAGCTGAAGAGAATTTAAGTGATGCTAATTTTCGCGAGTCAAGTGGCCAAGCTCAACGTGTGCACTTGAGCCTCAAGTTTGGTTCTACTACCTGCACCTTATCTTATGTCTCGTCATTAATTATACTTCCTCTCGCTGACACATCTAGCCAGTATTGCCTGTCCAATTAAACCTTTCACGATATCAGCAAAACTATTAGAAACTTTTTATTGTCAGAACGTTGTTTGTCGAAAAAAAATGAGTCATCTTTAAGAATTTATTCTACCAAAAATATGAGGCAGATAAATTTTGTATTCCGCTAATTATAGTGATTTAGCTTTCTTCCTAACGGGTGTAAATGTTTAGCCAAATATATATTGAAGATTCGGACCATCAGAGAACGCTGCCGAGAAGGGCTTGGACAAATATTTCTCGCTGGCGTAATAGCTCTGCCAAAAGAACTCATCAACAAATATTAAGAGAATTATGAAACCCAATTACGTCTCATTCGATTTCTTGCATAAACTACATTCGAATTAGCCATTTTTTATACTGAATCGATCACGGTTCAATTTGTGTCTGAGGTAGTTCCCCTAACCGTAATACGTATTCGTACTCTTGAAGATACTATATAGCTAGCTCAGTTAACTCCGAATCCTCGTTGAGAGGTCGTGGGAGGCTGGTAAGTTCGGGAGTTTCGGGTAAATGAGGCCAAATTAAAGGGATGTCCCATGAACGACCCCGTATAGCCGAGAGAATAGTATGCTATAGAACTGTGCCACATACTACGTGGCTTCATAGACAACGTCTTCTCAACCAGGTGTAAATGAGAGAACCGACGCTTGGTCCCCAATTATTTTCAAATTAAGGAGACATTAGTTCCGCCCTGGGGTTCGTCAACGATGTGGAGCAAGGATATTTCCATCCACCTTCCTCAGTCTATCTGTCACGATAAAGCGCGAGGACAACGAGATGGCGACGACATCAACGCCACACGGTTTTACTCTCAAGTGCGCGAATCAAGCTCTAAAAGGTTTATGCTTGAGCTTTCGGATAATAATCTTGCCTATATTACTGACCGGTTAAAAATCTTGTGTGTGTAGGAATTTATGTTTGTCGTATATTCTTCATCGAGAAAATTCACCATCAAATTTATTCCCATTGTATCAAATATGAAACAATGGGAATTTATTGGAAGTGATAAACTAATCTTTAACGGAAAAATTGTGATAAATAAACCTCAACAATATCTGCATATATGTATATCAATGTTATCCTGAGGGACTTCGGTCGAAAAGAAGGTCGGGGAATGTGCCGCGTCTACGTATACTCTCGTGTTCTCTCCCTTTTTGCTGCTTAAACGTTAATTCGACGTGGATTAATTAAAACGGTCTGCCGTCGAGTGTCGAGGACCCTCCCGAGAAATATTATTACGCGTGAGACGAGGCAACATAACGAAGGTACGAGGAGCAGACATCAAAAGAGAGCTAGAGCACGAAAGTAGAGTGTGGCATGTTGTTGAAGGGGGAATCATGGGCTAACGATATACAGGCAAAAGCAACACTAGGCCCTCCCTCGCAACAGTATATGCCCACACGTATTACATAGATGTATCACATCGTTTATACTGCCTGCATAAACTGTAATTCAGGCTGAGAAAATTTACGACTTGCCTGAAAGACAAAAATGAAATGTACATGAGTGAAAGATACGAACGAGCTTCCTTGGAAAGTTATAGCCAATGTCTTGTAGCCAACTTTGCGTGAAACAAAAACCCATGATATTCCCATTTTTAAAATTTATTTTGGAGTAAAAATTATAAGTGGATGCACCTTGATGCAGCGGAATAAATAAGGAAACGATTGTAAAATTGAAATACAAAAGGGATGTAGCGGGGGTTGAGTGGCAGCTAGGAATGATGTTAGATGCTGCAAGAGGATATTCAAGCGTACATCATGAAGCGGATGTAAGAAATAATGGAATAGGGGGATGAAAATGGTCGAGCAATGGAGGCAATGTTCAATAAGCTCGGTGAACAGAGGGAGGGAGAGAAAGTTGCAAAAGCGTATATAGAGAGAAAGCCAATGTCGATGGAGTAAAACGCAGCCGCAGGTAATTGGCACACCTTTCAGATGTAAATAGGGTTCGTTAGGGCTTACCAGGATTACTATCGGAAGGATCGTTGGAAGCGTCACTTGACGTATGAAGGACAGACTGATACAGGAGGAGTAGGAAAATAGAGCATTACTGTGCTATCTGCCTATGACATTACGGGCGCAAAAACATTGAACCATCGATACGAATAAAATCCGATGATGAATACGGAAAATCATGCGATTACAATAGTGGATAAAATTCCGAAAGTCTGCGTAGTTTCGTGTATATGATAGACATACCAGTTGTGGCGGCATTAAGCATTTTCGAACATTCAATTACGAACAGTGTTCACATTATTGTAAATTCGGAACTTAAAAAGTGATCGATATAACCTAAAAGATACACAGAATCGAATTGTTATCATCTAAAACCTTTTCTGACCATGATAAGTAAGAAGATTATAAATTATCTTGTAGCTATCATTTTCACCATTTGTGGCCACAATTGTACTACTTTGTCCACCAAGCTTTAAATTGGGATGCGGATGCGCTACGAACGAATGGTGGAGGATTAGACAATCAGCGCCCGGGAAAAAATAATCAAATCTGATTATACATGATCATATATAACTAGTCATGTATGACTCATGCCAGAAAAGTGGCCATGTCTGATCATACCAAATCGTGTATGATCATATCAAATCGTCTATGATCATATCAAGTCATGTATGCACTGCAAATCCAAGTGTTTAGTAGTAGTAATAGTTTATTTATTATTTATGAATTAGCTATTAGGAATGATCGATGAACGAGCTTAAAACTGTTATTCCATTATTTTCGAAAATTCTGTAAAATTTGAAAAAAAAAAAAAAAGTAATTGACCGGGACTTGAACCCACGATCCTCCGCAGTAATCGAATTCAGCACTTTCGATCCTTAAATAATCATAAAAAAAAAATTAAAGATTTTGAGAATTTTTTTTTTTACGAGTGTTTCTGGCTTCGTGGTCCGGACGTTTTTCCGTCGAAATTAATTTTGAGCCTACCTGAGATTTCACCTGAGACCTACCTAACGACCGACACTCTACCACTACGCTATTGATTCCTTATGAATTTCTTGTATTTAAATGATATTAGTATACGAGTTCTAATGAAAAAGCACTGTCTCACCGGGCTCGATAGAAGAGCGTGATATTCAGTAAAAAGGTGATATACAGTGAACAAATTTATTCAATTGTTAATTAACAAATGGATTTGTTTAATAATAATTGTTATTATGTAATATGGCTGGATAGAATCGCGTGATATTATTCAGTAAAAAGGTGATATGCAGTGAAAAAATTTATTCAATTGTTAATTAACAAATGGATTTGTTTAATAATGATTGTTATTATGTTGTTTAATAGTAAATGTTGTTTAATAATAATTTTTATTATGTAATAATGATAATAATAGTTGTAAAATGTCGCAAAATGTGTGATTTACCAATAAATGTGTTATTTTAACACGAATCATAAAGTGTGTAAAGGTTTAATGCGGACCGTGTGTGTAAAGTTACACAGAAAATGCGGGTAAAAGTAGCATAACACGCATATGTGTGTTACTATAACACACATTATGCCATTTACACGTGTTATTTAAAAAATTACACATCTTTTGCGTGTAACATAACACACTTGGATTTGCAGTGTGGTCATATGAAGTTATGGATGATCATATCAAGTCGTGGATGATCATACCAAGTCGTGTATGATCATGCCAAATGATCTATAAATGGTCAAAAACGGATGAATCTATATTTGTAAAAATAATTTTTTTTCCAGATTTTGATGGACTTCATGAGAAACATTTTATTTGGGGTCGGATTTTGAAAATGAAAGAGTGAATTCATCCGCTTTTGATTGTGAAATGTATATATGATCATATATGATCATATATAATACGTTTTATATAATCCTAAACGATTATATATATTGTTATGCTGTATAGTCCATAAATATAAATTTATATACGATCCACATGTTCATCTATAATATATATGGTCATATATAATCAAACATGAATGTATGTATGACCATACATAACATCATATATGAATATAGTTGCTATATAAATTCATGTATGTTTATATATCAACGTACATAACTTCATGTATGATCCTATACGATTACACATGATGCTGTGTATGTTCATACACAATCATGCATAAATGTATATATGATATATACATGTTCATATCTAATGTTATATGCTTATATATAATCAAACATAAATGTATATATGATCTACATG
The DNA here is from genome assembly GCA_963564615.1 of Rhorus exstirpatorius. Taxonomy (NCBI): domain Eukaryota; kingdom Metazoa; phylum Arthropoda; class Insecta; order Hymenoptera; family Ichneumonidae; genus Rhorus; species Rhorus exstirpatorius. The sequence continues at coordinate 37,487,821 of OY751313.1, forward strand.
GTCATATATAATACTATACATGGTTATATATGATCATATATAATGCTACATATGATCATATACGATTATACATGAAGTTATGTATGTTGATATATAAACATACATGAATTTATATAGGAACTATATTCATAAATGATGTTATGTATGGTCATATATAATTGCATATAAAGTTATATATGATCCTATACGATTTTATATGATGTTATGTATGGTCATATATAATCATATATACAGTTATATATAATCCTATTCGATTTTACATGACGTTATGTATGTTCATATATAATCATACATAAATTTATGTATGATCATATATAATCATACATAAATCAGGCATGAACCAGATATGTTCATATCTGAACATATCTGAACATATCTGGTTCATGCCTGACTCATATATAAACATTTTTTCCCGGGAGTGACGGCAGATTTGAATTAAAAGTAGTTATTTATTTGCGTCGTGAACATATTAATAAAGTGTAAAAATATTTTTAATGCAATGCTCGATGTTACGTTGCTTCACAGAAAATGTTAGGCGCTCTTTATTCATAGGAAATCCTATTCTGCATGCTCCTAATACCCATCTTTAAATTTTTGTTCGATTTTACGTCCAAGCACACATTCGGCCCCAATCGTCCTGACGACGTCTCGGGCCCTTTACGTTATACCTTATTCCATATAGAGTTGTCCGTGTTGTAATATTGTATATTAGTTGACCCGCTTTTAAAACTGTCATACAATTACGAATCATTGACAAAGTCTTCTTTACGTCATTTTCCGTATAATTTGCGAACCATTTTCGCTTCACAGGTTTTTCGTTTTTTCAATTGTTTTTGTTTTTTTTTTCCGACTTTTTGATTGTTTTTTTCGAGTTGTCGGTGCTTTTTTCGGTCTGTTTTCTGTTTCTATTCTGTCCACAGGTTTCTTTCTAATTCATCCTATTGTCTGCAAATCCTAATTAATTCTTAAATACGTAGGTACTCATCACGCTCATATTGAATCTCATCTATAATTAACAGGTGGCCACAAATGGTAAAAGTGTGCTCTATTTGTGGTCGTAAGCTGGCCTCAAATTAAACTATCGCATACTGAATGTACCACTTTCGGCTACCTCGTATTTTTCCTGTATTTTATGTTGTGTGAGTTTTTTGTTATTCCAACCCCGAAAATGAGCTTTAAGGCAGTCACCCCGTGTGACAGTCGGTTTTTATAGCTTTTAGTTTTATTTTTTTTTTTGACGAACAATATATTTTAAAAGTTCTTTTCAATAAAAATATAAGTTCTGAACTTTTTACTATGAATTTATTAACATTTCAACAGTAAGTCATAATATTTTCATACCGATATCATGGAGACCAGTCAGAAAAACGCAGTGTTAAGAAAAACGCGTTTAAAAGTTCAAATACGATTTAAACTATGAAATCTTTACTCACCATTAATCTGCTATCCCTGATCCATATTCTACGCATGTTTAGGAATGAATTTATGAAAAATAAAAATTCAATTTTTTCACCATATCACATGGGGTGACTGCCTTAACTGATCGAATATAAATTCCCGATGGGGCGGAATGACTTTCAAAATGAGAAATTGCTGTCTACTTATCTCGGGATCCTTCAACACTTCTGATAAGAAAACTACACAAACCGCACAGCGTTGACACATTTCGCCATGGTGCATTGAAATACAGTAGCAGATATTTAATAAAGTAATCAATAGTGGTGCAAAAAGATCTCAAAAATCAAAATATTGCGGTCGATGAAGTGAACATAACCTTGAAACTTTAAAAAATTCGAGGGAAATGCTGAGTGGCCACAAGCGGTACAGTGGCCACAGCTGGTACCTCCACCCTATAAAAGGTAAGATTTCCCAGTTGTTTTTGACACAAAAATCTGTATTTAAATTATGATGACATAGTTTCTTAAAATAAGGTATTCTTCCATAAGCCACCATTCACCTATATACTCATACGACCACTCGTATTAACTTTAGTTTTATCTAATTCAGTTTCCTTATGCCTTTATAAATATCCGTATTAATAAAAATGGTGTATCATTCAAGGAACATAATTGTTCGACAAGTTGACATAAAATTGGTATAAAAATTTAGCAGCAGTTTGAATTTTACTTAAAATTTACATGAAAATATAATCCTTGCGTACTTACGATATGACAACGTATATTAGATGTCACATATAACTCGCGGTGAGCAGGATTTTCCTTCTAAATGCGTAGCATACTAGATACAATAGCAGTGTCATGGGTTCGAATAGCTTGGACCCTTCACGGTAATATCTGATTACGTACTATAATACCATATACATACGTCGTCCGCGTCGTAGTCTTGTGCATCTGTGAATGGATCTTCTGTTTACAGTATGGGGAGTTCGCGGTATCCGGTAATTAACTCCCAGTAATTGCTAATCGATTTCCGCCAATCTCCGATAACCCATCGCGAAATATCAATACATCGAGGCGAGGATGTGCGTATGTGCACATGGAAATAAGCAATACAGCAAATATAGCATACCAGTATTTGCGGGATATATGTACCTGAAATTATGTTATAGAACTTTTAAAAATTCGTTAAATCCAATAATTTTATTCACTTCAGCATGGTACTACTGATAATTATAATATTTTAATTGCAATCTCATAGTTAACAGTTTCTTTTTTCAGCTGTTATGACCAATGCTATTTTCTAACATATAATTATATAACATATAACTATAATTGAATTTCGTATATATATAAAAGTGTCATGTAATAATTTTCATAAGGATTGATTCAATTGAAACGAAAATCGTATCTGCAATTCATGGGAAAAAAATCAACGCGAAACATTAATTATTCGAAGTATACATGATTGAAGTCCTCGTGAATGAACTCACCGTAGCAAAGAAAAAATTGAAATCGCCTCTACCTTCACCTCTCTGTACAGTATAAAGTCAGTAGAAATAATTAAAAAAAAAAAAAACGCGAATATGAATACGCTTTGACAATTCTAAAATAGCTCTTTGCTTCGCGTCTACCGAGTACACACTAATGATTCCTAAATCGAGAATGCCATTGGTCCAATTTTATGCTCGTTGGAATTCATAGGGATAAAGGTAAATGGTGGCGAGTTAATCATTGGGGCATGTTTCTTAACCATGCCAAAGTCGTATGGTCGGGAGATGGGTGGAAAATGATGAAAGGTTGGAAAGCGGTAGAGGGATTGATGGTGCGATTCCCACTCTATACCCGTTACTATCGCGAATAATACTATATATGTACGTTGATGCGACTCTATCAAACCTATACGACACCATGTTCCACCGATTACCGGAAGTCAGGCTACGGATTAATAGCGTTTACCTATCGACGTTAGTTACGGTTAGGGGGTTTCAACGTGCTGCCTTGAAATTAGGTACGTGCAATAATTAGACGGTTGCAAGGCCGAGCTCTGGCCACGCCATAGTTATCTTGGCACAATGTATAGAACACTCTAGATCTCCCGATCCCGTTTGGACGCTTTACGGCTTTCACCATCCTCTCCTCATTCCATGCAGTCTGCAATGATGATTCGGCGAATAATTCGTACCATCGATAGACGAGAGCCGAGCTAGCATACGTCTCATTCAAACGTAAGCGATATTGTCTCTCGCTCTCGCTCTCTCTCTCTCTCTCTCTCTCTCTCTCTCTCTCTCTCTCTCTCTCTCTCTCTCTTTCTTTGTCTGTCTGTCTGTATGTCTGTCTCTCTCTCCTATACCATAAGCAACTGAAACTGCAACTACCACGGTCATTCTCCATCTATGACCATGGATGATAATGAACCGTACAAATGATTGTGATTAGACCCAGTGAGTTTCGTTGCATATATCCGGTGATCCACTGATGAAAATACTACCAATGTCATCAGAGGGGGAAATACCAGAGCAAAGATATCTAAATTGGTCTCTCTGCTGAACGCTGATTGTATGCTGTGAAGCTTGAATGAAACTGCCCTCCTATTGATATACTTAACATTTCTCATATGAGTCTGGTATATTTCATGGGAGTGCATTTGATCACAAGTGCTGCAATTTTCGTAGTATAAATGCTCCATTTTTCTTTATCCTTGTAATTCTGCATGTTCGCGACACGCATAATATAACGTGGTGAAACATTCAAGGAGAAAAATTCTTGTTTTAGTTAAGCAGCAATTTGTGCAGACAATACTTTGATGCGTTACCGCTTAGATGTGATATGGCTATACCTCTAGTATTTTTTATAATTCATTAATGATTGTTTCCTAATAATAAATAATTCGAAAAGTGCCCATATCTAAATTTCAATTTGTTTACACAGACGTTAAAAATCGATTTAGTATGCAAAACCAAGTAGCATCTATAAGCAAGATGCGTTTCATGACGTTTCTTTCAGAGTAATGAGACAGTAATGAATTTTCAATGATCGTATCTATCCAATAGCCATACTTTCTCATTGAATTGGCTCAAATGTATAAGATTTTCTGAAGCTTGAGTACGAGGTAGATAGGATTTGCTCCTTTATTGTACATAAACATACAATGTCTGCAAGATTGTTTGAGAAAACTTGGTTCGAAAGTTAGCGATGTTTCAAACTAGATGAAGAATAAAATAGGGGAATAGAGTGGGGAAGAGATTGGAACGAGTTACCAACGCGGAGAAAACTTTAAAGTAAATATCGTAAAAATTCATTTCGGTCTACGTTCGTATGTACTGGAATCTCTCCCGCCATCAAAACTCTCCTTTCGTATATATTTGGTCCGTTCACCGTATTGTTCTATATCGCTCTATAGTATTATTTCCCCTCTTGCGTTCGGTGAAGTTACCGATTCGCGTACAATAATCCTTGTGAGAGTCGTGGGACGCGAGTTTATTTTCCGGATCGAGGGTAATAGCATCGATATTCATATGATCGTTATAATTCAACAGTGAGAGAGAGAGAGAGAGAGAGAGAGAGAGAGAGAGATATTTGATATTTGATATTTTATTGAATTTGGCTCTGGGGGTTAACCCATAAGAGCTCGACACAGAACATGATACATGAATAGAATAGAGCCTTAAAAACTAAATTAATGAGGGATAAAAATATTAAAAACTAGGAGTTATACTAATAGAGCGTATTAATAGCGTACTAATAGAGAGAGAGAGAGAGAGAGAGAGAGAGAGAGAGAGAGAGAGGGGGAGAAAAGAGAGAGAGAGAGAGAGGTGGCAACCCATATTAAATGGACGAGGAAAAGAAGAGAAGTGGAGGATTGGAAAAAAACTAGGTAGTACAGTATTTACAGGTGTTAGCGTATATTATTTAAAGAGGTTCGTTTTTATTGTAAAATTAAAAAAGCGAGACCACGCGGCAGTGTGGGCAATCCCGACGCGTTAATCTGTATTTGTTGCCTCGGAATTACAAAATATCTTCCTCCCTCTCCACCTGATCCACACGCAAGCGCGTATCGGAGACGGGGTATGTATATATAGATATGGACATGCGGGAGGTGAAACCCATACTAAATAAAATTACGATGTAATAATTATAAATTATTTTCTTTCTACAAATGTATTGAATGTGTAACGTAATTCGTAATTTCTTGAAAACAAAAAAAAACCGATGCAGCACCTTGGAAATTTCCAGGGATGTTTGGGCCTTTTCCTGAGATACAAATGAATTTAATTATGAGATAAATGTTAATTTTCATAACTATCACACGAACCAGTGGAGAGATCGTCCTCTTTGAGCCGATTTTTTCGGGTACTTTTTCCGATGATCGCTAAGAGGTTTGGATTCCATCATCAATTCACGTAGATTCTTACTTCCCAGAACCTATTTCACAACATAATAGCCACTATAATGCATATTGATTTCGAATCCAAAGCTTATACTTGGTTTTTTTCTGAGGACGAATGGAAAATCAGAAGAAGTGTCTGAACACAAGCCTCCCAAACGATTCCACAACTGAGTGTCATGTTTGACAAGCGATTGAACGTCATCAGCGATCCTTCCCAAGATTTCTCTCCACCAACCTTTTCTCTATCTGAAAGTGAAAGATCTGAAAATCCCCCGAGTCACAAGAAATCCTTCAGTTATAACAATATAATGATCATACTTCCCAACTGCCACTGTTTCGCCTTCTCGTTATCCTCGCCGAAGCTCAACGGGGTCGTAATGGAAACACTTTATTTGCGAGTTATTATGAACGGTACATCGTGTATATAACACGATGCCATTTCTCCATTCGGAAGTATAAAGAGTAGTAGACTAGGTAAGCAGAGAGGGATGCCTAGTGTACATGCCAGCCGTGAAGTCATAGAAAGTTTTCATCGTCCGTGAAGTAATCGGAAACAAACTTGTACGCTGCTTGGCCAACTCATAATACCATCGCCACGTCGTTACTTTTATCCAAGAGACTGAAAAGCATGAAGTGTGAGGGAGGGAGAGAGAGAGAGCGAGAGAGCAGAAAGAGGTGGAGAGAATCCCAGTGCAAAAAGCTGGGAATAGGTTACTTGCTCGCTAATTTGCTTGCGACGAGTATTTACAGGACCAACGTTGCTAACTCCATGAACCTCCCGAAGCTTCATCTTCAAGCGGTCGGGATGAGGGGCAGGGGGGGCAGTGGTTCACGAGTAACGCTGGTTCTCTTGTTGATCACGAGCATAAAGATTTTATTGCCACCATTATGTGAGAGAGTCGTCGGTCCAGAAGTTTTTATAGATTTTGAAACGTTCCACTCAGAACATCGTGGATGAACCTAAGCTCTTGTTACGGGTATTCGGATCCGGTACTTCTAATGGCACTTGTATATATTATTATTGCAGCTTTATACTTTTACGCTCTGGTAGAACATGCCCTCAATGCTACCATCTCTGCCTGCATTTGCCGGGATATCAATGGCGAAAAGCTGCATTGAAAATGAATGTGATGAAATTTTGCAATATCTACTGTACCGAGCCTCAAAAATGACGATACTCGTGGGGACAAACGACAATTATGTATATATATATAAAGCGTGAACGAGTGGTCTGCTTCCAAGCATCAAACAAACCCGGAAATTCATTTAGTTTATTCTCTGCTCGATTTTCGTTTTCGATGAGCTTGAGCAAGATTCAAGATTTTCTCCATTGTCGGATACGTGACGTTTAAAACTCTGGGTGGATGTTGCAACTATAACGTTTCCTGTGGAAAGTCGATAATAATCTGCGAGTGAATCAGTGTTTCTGGATTCTACGATATAGTTACAACGCAGACGTATACACAGCACAAAATTCATTGTTCTGGGGTATCTGAAAAATGGGAAAGATGGATGGAGAGTGATCTGTCTAGGCAGAAAGCTCACGGTGGTTGCTGTGCGCGTTAATCAACTAAAAGCCGATAGTCTAGGTTTACTCAGCACTGAAGGCCATGCGTTGTTCAGCAGCCCTCACGCATCTCAATAGGGGCTCCAGTTTCCCTCCTTTCCAATAACTATATATATATATAATACTGGCTGATATCTCATGTTTATGCTCAAGTTGGTACAGTGAATAGCAAAAACTCTCGTACGCAGAACAGGCCTACACTCCCCAGGCCAACTTCCCTACACTCGAATTGACTGCATCGAAACAGAAGGTCATTTTATGTCTCTGACGTTGTATTTAGTATTCGAAGAACTACAATACGTGCGAATTATTTTTGAATAATTTCCATTCCTAGACCTAGCCTCGTTCGAGATTATAAAGTTAGAGGATAGGGAGTGTAGGGGGTGGATGAACAAGGAATGGGAAGGATGTACAGGCAAAACAGATATGGGGAAACCGTAAAATAGCAGAAGCAGCAGCCGGTCAGACGCTTGGTAAATCGTACAGGCGAGAGGGAGTTGAAGGGGTCGGAAGAGAAAACGTTGTACGCGTGGTACCGTAACTTTGCGTCACGGACGCTCAGCTTCATCGATCACCGGCCAACTCAATTTGTCTCCATTGATACCGACCTGCTGAGCAAGCAATTCTTCTCTCTCTCTCTCTCCCTCTCTCTCTCTCTCTCTCTCTCTCTCTCTTTCTCTCTCTCTCTCTCACTCACTTACTCACTTACTCACTCTCTCTCTCTACCAAAACTATATACTATACGCACAGCCTACCCGGTTTCATCGGACTGTTGTTAACCGTTCGTTTAGCCTATTTGAATCTTCCAGTAATTGCGGGACTACTACCGAATTACTAAACTTGCGGCTCTCGACAAGAGCTTACAGTTTAAAATAAAAAGGCAAAACGAATATTAACGGTTCCTCAATAGCAAGCGAGATTCTTAGAGAGGATGTCATTATAATATAGTTGAGAAGTTTAAGGACGTTTTATCAATTTTTCCATTAGACAGTTATCCTCTCGCTAAAGAATTAGTTTTAGTTCCATCTTCCCCTCTTTATAAGACATGATATTATTATATATATATATTTAGATTAATTCACTGAGTTTTTATGAAATTTTCCAAATGATCGATGCACCGTAGTAGACAAGACAAGGCAATAATCAAAACAGTGCTCAAGTTTAATGGATAAACCAAAATGAGAGAAACGACTAGGAGTATATGCGCAATATATATTTATATACTATATATGCGGGCTCTATGTACATTGTGCACCTCTTCTTCTGCATTTGCATGCGAGAAATTTATAATTGGCGTATGTTTATCTTGCCCGCGCGGCAGTAGAACGAGGCAGACCGCATGAGCAGCCCCTAGTGGCTTGGTTAGCAGGTCCAAGCGGTCGGTTCTCGTTGTCTCGTGGTAAAACTCGCCTGTTTCGGCCGAGCATAGGAAGCTTTCCTGATTTCGTTTTTATTTTCTCCTCCTCCCCTCTAAACCCTTAATTCCCTCGGTCTCGTCCTGGTTTAGATGCCATGCATTTGGTTATTTCGTTCTACCAAACTGAATCCCAACTCGACTTTTCATCCAGTGCGTCAAGTAAGTCTTCAACTTTTACGATCGTTATTTAATCCGAAAGGCTGCCCGAGTTATAGGGACTCGTTTCAAAGGAAATTTTATAAAGTTTACGTATTCATGTGACATATTTGTATGCCGATCATTCATTTCAGATTTCTACCGGATTTTCGTTGTTGATTCGGGAACTCTCGATTGCCTCGTCACAAAAATATTATTGTACTTTATAATACGCGGAAATCGAATTTTACTCTTCATCTCCCGCATTTTCACAGCAGCTTGACTACAATTTATTATAAACGTATAACCAAGCAGAGGAGGTAAAGCCCCAAACTATATGACTAGACCCTTTTATCCATCGACTACACTACAACGCAAATACCCTCCCTCCCTCCCCCCTTGCCTCCTACCAGCACCAGGCCCTTCTTCGTCCCAATGCTAATAACACACGAGATAGAATCGTCGGGTTTCAGCTTGCTGAAAAGAAGTTCCAACATTGTGGCAATGTCGCCCGCGACTCGGGGGTTACATATTTTATTTATTCCCTCGCCTCGGAATTTACCATCGTAGTATACAAAACATCTTTCACTCTTTTCAAATAGTCTCATTCCGAAGAATGTGTTGCGATAAAGATTGATCGCGAAGAAAATATTCAACAACGTAAAAAAAAAAACCGTAAATTTTCAACTGAAGATGAAAATCTTGTTAACTTGCTTTCACGACGAAACCGAGTAGAAATGTCATTCATAGATTTTATTTAAAAGAATTAAGCTCGATGGAATTGTCTACGGACGCAGAAAACAACTGTCAATATTAAACAGCGAGAATCGCATTACAATTATTTTACATTTTATTTCATGATTTAGCGAGCGTGTAACGCAATAGGTTTTTGTATTCTAGCCGAATTCAGTAACAAGCTATTTCATCTGTTCGCGATGTACCTGCTGACTGCAGTGCATGTAAAGAGCGTGTTCGGAAATTGGCTGACAGTACTGTCAGTACTAGAAAATCTATAGTGCAAGTCACGTATACTGTACATTTTCTAGTACTGACAGTACTGTCAGCCAATTTCCGAACCTGGCCAAAGTCATGTCACGAATTTCTTCCCATTTTCCACGCCTGCAACGCCTCATTTAGCCTGAAAAAGAAATTTTCTTCTACATCCTCACCATCATTCGTTACGTTATCGCGGTCAGTTTTTCAAGCAGCGGCTTCCAAAATCTGTGCGAAAGACTTTTTTCCCTCGAAGCAGTAGCAATGGCAGGCATGGCTAATCTGATATTCTATGGACGTTCCGTATAGATGCAACGAAGAGTTGCAAGTTGCAGCGCTGATGTTTACAATTTACACAGGCGCGGTGAAGGAACGCCCTAGCTCTCCCCTGCAAGAGAGCGCAGAGTGAGATCTTGCCACTGAGCAAACTAGGTGGGCGATGCGGAAGGCTTCCTAAAACATCGCAAGAGGGCTCCCCCCGCCACAACGCCAACTATACAGCCCCTGGTGCGTGGTAGTAGTAAGCGAGAGAGAGTAGTGGCAGCAGAAGCAGCTCCGAGGATAGCAAGAGTATAGTCTAGAGTCGGTTCGCATAGTCGTGTGGCAGCATCAGCCAGAAGCGGCATCAAGTATCACTCTATTTACCCATCAAATATTTGTGCTTTTACCGTGGAGTACCCGGCGTACAGCCCCCTCTTCTCAACTCAAGTCTCATCCTCGTCTGCCTTCTTCTCTTCTCTTATTTCCCTCCGCGTTATCCGTAACGCGTCCTTCTCTCATCTCGCAGACCTATATATTCGGTGTGCTCCTCTATCCCTCCACGGGCACTTTGTATACGAAGAACATTACAGCCCCGGGTATCATCGTCCCGCTGGCTTCTCCCAGGATTTTCCTAACGAAAACTTGCCGAAAATTTGCAATTCCTAAAGAGGGATAGAGACCAGAAGGCAAAGATTGAAACGTCATATACCTGCTATAGTGATTTAGTTAGTGATGTATGATATATCTGTACGGATATAGGCAGAGGGGAAATAGTGAGATAGATGGAGGGTACACGAGACACATGAGACGGTGAAATCTGGACTAGGAAAGTCCAGGGATCTCGTCTCGTTTCGACTCACTCACCTTCTCATCGTGATTATCTCGTCGTTGATTCCTGCTATCCCGGGGCTCTTATCGTGGCTCCCGTGCTTCGTGAACGAACACGGGGAAAGGAAACCGAGAGCCACGGTTTGATTTCTTAACTAGGGGGAGTCAGAGCGGAAGTCGAGAATTCTCGAAGCGAAATGTGCACTCCAGTTCGTTCGAGCTTGGCAGTGCTGGTGTGCCCAATTTTTTTTCTCACTCGCATTTTCGAGCGAAATTAAGACAAAATTAATTATTCATGTACCTATTCTTACGTAAATAGAATTGGCAATCTTTAACCGAATTATGGGTGAATGTAAGATCCCATTAGGGTTCGCCACAGCTAACCAGGGCCAATCCTTGGGCCAGTACTGGCAATCAAGTCTTGGCATTCAGAACAGGCCCAGTATTTCGGTACTATCTGCCCAATATTGTTACAGCAATGATGTAACGGTATTATAATTTTAACACTAGCACAATACTGGTACAATTATGGCAGACCGACTTTTGGGCACCCAGTACTAGTTCAATGCTAATTCAACTTTCGTAAAGCCAGTGCCGGTCATTAAGTACAGCGCCAGCACCGGGTAAATAATTGAGAAACTAATACTAAGTATCCAGCACCGGCTCAAAACCTGTTAAACTTCAGGAAAACCGGAATTGCAGATCGGGTACTGTGCCAACACCAGCTCACTTGGTACCCGGTGCTTGCTCAGTACCAGGTACCATGTGCTCGGTGGTCAAGTACGGTGCTGGTACCAAGTCGGACGTAGGCTAGCCAGTTCTGTGTAACCAGTATTGACTTAACATCGGTCCAACTCTCACGATCAGCAGCCAGTAATAGCTTGTGGAGAATTTTGAGCTGCCCAATACTGGCTATCCGGCACTAGCTCGAAATTTGACTCGCGTTTTTCATTTCAGCCAATGTAGTCCCAGTACCACTAGCCAGTACAAGCACAGTACTGTTGGCCAATGCTAGGCCGGTATTATCATCCCGGAAAAAAGCCAGCACTGGCCCAATGTCGGTTTCCAGTACATAGCCAGCATTGGCACTCACGGCACGGGTACTGGTCCAGTATTCAGACCCTACACATATGGGTTATAAATAAGTTTTGCAAAAATAAAAAATTCCAACTCCCCTTGATCGGAATAATTTCCTAGTAATTTCTTAGTAACAAAATTGCATTTAAAAAATCCAGAAAAATTCGCACAGTTGACCTGCAGTGGCAGTAATTTGTATGAATAAATGGAAATCTATCACGCTTCAGATTTATTGTCGTTACGGATTAAAATAGGCAACATTATTCGTTTCTGCCAATAAAAAAGTGATTGGTACGTAAAAGAGATTAAAGCTTTACCCGTACGGATAGATATAAAAAATATATCTATCGATGTGGCTGCGTGAAAGGCTTGCGAGTCAAAGAGGCGAGGGAAAAATACTCGAGGGGTGGATTGAAAATTTGATGCCACTACTTTTCTACTTGCTGTTGCTAGTGGAATTGGTTCTGGACGCTAGAGTTCAGGTTGCCAATGCCTGTAGGCCGGTCACGAATGTCACGCACGAACGATCACTATATCGCGCCCGTTCTTCTTTGGTCCTTTTGACCGGCAGTTACCCCAAGGGAATCCTAATTTCTACGTTTGACATCATGCCAGATACTTGTTCCCTTACCCGTCTAGAATAAGAGGATGCGCCATCCCGTAATGGAACTCGATCGCAAAAAAGCCCGAGAAACAGTCGAAATACGTTTTAAAAACATATGAAAAGCACGAGAGTTTTTCTTTATGCAAATTTAAATTCCCATCTGCAACCGAACAATGCAACGATACTTATTTTATGGACGAGCAATGACTGCCAGTAGTAACATTCGTCTAATATTCCGCTAAGCTTAACGATAATTTCAAGTTCTTTTGAAAAAAAAAGCAATTGATCTTTTTAAATCATCGAAAAAATCCGAAATTTTTGAAATTTTTGTACAACGCTTTTTTCCGTAAATTTATCAACGAAAAATGATTTTTCTGAAAAATATTCTCGAGAGCTCTTGTTAGGCTCAAAGTAATGGCATCGACTGAGTCTGCTCAGGAAATCCTGGAATTGGTTTTGTAAAATACCAAAAATCCATAGCAATGGAGTTGATATGTGACCGAGAAAAATGTTTGAAATAGCATAACATTGATTTTGCTTTTACGAGCTTGCGATAATATTTTGTTATTATTTTTACACGTGAAAAGTTTCACCTCGCTTTTTTTCCCTCACATTCACAAGCGTTCACATTCAATCGTTAGCAAATACTTTTATACTCGACGCTGTATTATCGCTTCATGTTTACTGCTGTTATCGACAGTTGTTGCAGAGCTGAGAAAAAATTTTCCACACGGGAAAACATGTTTCACGGATACACTGTAACGTATGAAGTATTCCAAGTCAACTCAACCAACGTCCAATAATTATCCCGCCCGTATTTGCTCCATTATTTCTTCTATCAACGCCCTGACTCTAAAACCCGCTAAAAATTTTTAGTCTCTGCTGAATATATCCATATTTTTTCTCGACGGATTTTGGAACATTTTTAGAAAATTCAAAAAAAAATCATCAAACACATAGATTACATAGAACATTCGTGCAATACGTACGAGAGCAGCAAGGGGTGAAGTATGAGAAAAAGGGTGAGGTAGGCAAGTGATGTGAGAGCGACGCGTCGAAAAGCAAACGTCATAATTGTCGCGTGATTATGCGCATTTTAATTTACGCTGTAGACGTGGTGTTGTCGCACATAGCAAATTACAATCATGACTGTTTGAACGTTGTAGAACCGAACGAGTCACGGTCTGCCTCGTTCCAAGAGGGCCGCGAAGGGGATATATTCATGTTTGAGGCTGTGCGGGAGATGGGTGTACACCAGTAGGTTTCAGTTTGATTTATTAATCATCGATGCCTGCATATACCCCCGGCAACTCTACGGCCTACACTCAAACCACCCGTCCATTGCAACTGCGTGGTTGACGCTTCCGACTCTCTATATATATATATATATATATATTCCGTTTTTGTCGTTAATTTTACGAATTCGTATTTATTCCGATTTATATGTATTGACGGGATCGATCGGAGTTATGGAAGAGGAACAGTAGATGTGAAAACGAGAACTGATTTGATACTGCGGTGTACGATGTATACGATGTCTATATTGATCTATCTATACACATATATATGGGTAATTCCATCAATTATATGCACAAGTTGTACCGGTGGGCTGGAATTTAAAAAAACGAATTACGCAATTCGAAAGTCTATATATCTAAAATACCATCATGATTTTTTTCAAATTTTTTTCGTCCAGTAGTTTCGGAACAGTGGGGGCTCGAAATTTCCGAATTTTCGAAAACATCGATTTTTGAATTTAAAATGTCCATTCCCAGTCGACAGCTAAAAATAAATCATTACAATCTTTTTTTTTTTGTGAAACAGTTCAATTTAAAAAAAAATCTAGCGGCTTTCTCTAAAGTCATGAAGACTATCAAAAGTTAATTTAAAGTTTCAAAACCGGGTTTTCTCTCCTTGCCGACAAGTTGAAACTATTTTTTTTTTTTCTTCAAAACGCTGACATTTTATTTCAAAAGAAATATTTTTTTGAGATTGGGCGCGTCCAAACAGAGCCTGCAAAAAAATAAGTTTGTAGTTATGGGTTCCTGTCGCGATGGTCGCTTGAACTGCAAATGGAAAACTGAAAATATATTGATCAGAAATTTTTTAAAATACTTCCATGATAAATAGCATTTTAAAATTAAAGTTTTGTGGGAAATGAGGACTAAAAAATAACATGTAAAGTGATTTTAGGCATCAAGAATTTATTATTTTAACTTCTCTTGAATTTATTGAAATTGAAAAAACGTTCACAGTGCAGTATCCAAGAGCATCATCAAGAGGGATAATATAATAGATAGATTGTGCTCCTTCTACAGTCATAGCTTTTGCGAACCTTGGTACAATATACTCCCGACATATCTTATGATGTTTCTTTGGAATAAAAGCAAAATCGATATTTCATGTCAAACGATTCACTTGCTCAATCGAACAACGCTTGTGGTGTCAGGATTGCATTTTTTGTCCCCATCCGGAGGGACCCTGTGGTGGATTGGCAGGTAGCCTCTTGCAAGGCCCTTCAGATGGGGATAAAAAATGCAATCCTGACACCACAAACATTTTTCGATTGGGTAAGAGAATCCTTTGACAATATCGAATTGGCTTTTGTTCACGTTTTATGGTGTTCCAAAGGAACACCATAAAACGTGTTAGGAGTATTTTCCACCAAGGTATGCAAAAGCTATGACGGTAAAAGGAACACATTCTATCAATTGTATTATCCCTTTAGATAATTCTCCTGAATATTGCACTGTAAAATATTTTTCAACTTCACTAAATTCAAGAGATAAAATAATGCATTCTTCATCCCTAAAATCACTTTATATTTTATTTTTTAGGCCTCATTTTCCATTAAAATTCAATTTTAAAACGCCATTTATCATTTGAATGTTTTTTTAAAAACTTCTGGTTAATATATTTTCAGTTTTTCGTTTATAGTTCAAGCGACCGTCGTGACAGGAACACATAATCACAAACTTTTTTTTTTGCAGACTCTGTTTGCACGCGTACCATCTCAAAAGAAGATGTTTCTTATGTAAAAAAAAAACCTCAGCTTTTCGAAAAAAATAGTTTCATCAACTTAAATTTGTCGGCAAGGAGAGAAAAACCGATTTCAAAACTTTAAATTAACTTTTGATAATCTTCATGACTTCAGAGAGAGTCGTTACATTTTTTTTCGAGAAGATCAAACTTTTTTACAAAAAAAATATTTTAACGATTTTTTTCTATCTCGACTGGGAATGGATATTTTTAATTCAAAAATTGATGTTTTCGAAAATTCGAAAATTATGAGCCGCCATTGCTCCGAAACTACTGGATGAAAAAAATTGAAATAAATCACGAATGGTATTTTAGATAGGGACTTTCGAATAACGTAATTAGTTTTTTTTAATTCTGACCCACCGGTACAACTTGTGCATATAATTGGTAGAACGACCCATATGTATATGTGTCTGTTTACTGTATCACTCGATACAGAAATGGTGAGTGATCCAATTAAACGTGTGATAGGTTAGCTGTACGAATATTTCGACATTAGTAACAGGGCAGAGTCTGATTCGTGCGTGAAACAACCGATGATGCAATTATGATTATGGTAATCGTGGCTAAAACGTTGGAAAATCAAATTTATCAATAAATTTCCCCAAAATTTTCACTCTTGCAGTAACACGAGGCAATCGTTTTATTATTATCAACAATTATTCTTTCTGTTCGGGGTAAAATAGGTAAAATTCCATGCTCTATTATATTTCAAGAAGGTCCAATAAAGTCGGATAAATAAAAAAAAAACCATATTGGCAACAAAAATCCGCTGCACACCAATTCGTTCAAGTTAGGTCTAGGCTCCTCGAATAACCTATGATTACTGTTGGTGCACTTTACCATACCATACGAATGTCTGCGCTACGCGTATACGCAAGACAGCTATATCGTGCCCACATATATGGACCAGCTGACCACGTACATTATTTTTTTTTTTTTGTGTTTTAATCCCATTTGGCCGGTAGTACTCCTCTAGCGCGGCTCAAGCTTCGAGTTATCGTATGCACATGCCGAAGGCATAACGTACCACTTTCCCCTCATATGTATATATCGTTCTATATTATAAAGATATATCGCCGCCGCCGCCGCTGCCGCTGTTTCAGGAATTTAGCTTCTAACGGGTGTCCAATTTGAAAAGGATGACGAACCCAAACATAACTTATAACGGATGTCCAATTTGAAAAAGATGACTAACCCATACCCAACCCAAACATATAAACAACCCAATCCCAGCGAGGGCGCGTAGCGTCCCAACCATACGAACCCCTAGTATATATATTATATATATAATATATATGTGTGTATGTGTGTGTGTACATGTAGCTCGTGTACATATAGTTGACGTATACATAGTCACGCACCAAAGCCCTCAGCTTAACGCTCTATCGGTTTTAAATTAATCGTGCAAAGTTTCGAGGGTGGCGCTACTGAGATAGAGTTTTGGCTACGATGCGAATTTTGCACGAAACTGCACGCATCGCACTGGAAAACCTGCGCTCGACGCGACGCGAGATCAGTTGGCGCTTTTTCATCCACAAACATTTTTATGCTACATTCCCGCGTTAATATAATATACACTGTTCGTGCAAATTTTACCTTAATTATGCATTCTCCCCGCCTATCTGATTACTAATATTTTGAGATTACCGCAGCGTAAAGCCGGATCCGTCAGGTGTCCTCGAGTTGCAAACGTTTATTGTCCACTTCTTCCATCTGACGATTTGTCTTCCAGCAAGAAGTATATGCACCCAGTCTGTAGAGATTCACTGTGATGAATGTACATTAGAGCTGTCCTTATAAGGGGCTTGGTGGGATTTTTGAAGTCGCAGTATCACAATCGACTCCAAATGACTCAAAAAAAAAAAAATATCCTCCTAAAACGTCATTTTTTTATTTTAATATCATCCCGTGCCTACAGACACCTACTTGTTTCTGTTCGAATAACAATGGGCATTAACATATTTTCAGCAATTTTATTTTTGAGTAAAAATGTCTTTGAAAAGCCAGTGACAACTGTAATTACTTGCCTGCTGATGCATCTCACGATGGATAATTTGTCAGACCACAAAGTCATGGAAGTTGATCGTTATTCAGCCTTATTTGATTAAGAAAATCGCAAATTGCCGATTATTACTTGATATATTTCTTTTCTCAGTATGTTTGAACTATTTGAAAACAAAAAAGTCCCTTATCTCTTATTCCCTAAAATCAATAGGATTTTATTTAGGATTTTGCTGAACTCCAGAAAAATACGAAATTTCAGTAAATTATCATGATAATAACGATTTTGCAAAAATAATTTTCACAATCTGCTACAAAAGTAAATAAATTATTATGATTTATTTCAGGGTAACATTATTGAATACATCCGTTGATTTTTTCACTGGGAATTTTTTCATAAGTTTCTTTTTTTGAATCAGGAAACTTTTTTTCTGTATTCCTCAACGACCTGCAGAATATACTGCTTCTGTTCTTCATTTTTGGTAAGAATATTAATGCATCCTCTAAATAAAGAAATAGCCCTTTCTGCAGTGTCGTTGACGACTTTTTAATTTTTTGACTATTTTCATGCCTTCCTGAAAGCTATCATTTTCTGGCCAAAGAGATGGATCAATTTCTAAAAACGACTGATCGATTACAAATCTATGTAAAAAAAGTTTCGAGTTTGTGATGTTTTATATATATATTTTTTTTTTGCTCGTCATATTGACTTGACCATTCTGGCTTCTCGTCTGATTCAATTTTTCCCAGTACTGATCCCTAGATGTTCCAGCAAATTTATCCTGCAACAAAGCTTAGCAATTCGCTCATTTAGCAGTAATCGTATACCGAACACTAGATAAGGATCATACAGAGAATGAAGAGCCCATCTATACATTGACCTTGTTCAAGCAAGCAAAAATATAAATGTACATAATTGATCACCCACAGAAACCCTATCAAGGGCATAGATCGATACTTTTATTTCCATTAAATGAATGAGGATGCTTGGAACATTGATGTATAGAAGGAAACCAATCGGGGATTAGTTTATTTACATCGTTCGGACTGCGATTCGCTCATCTTACGATAAGCAAGAGCATTCGAGCATGTTGGACGTTAGACGAAACGACCGGTTGCCGGATCCGACGCGTCTGCCGTTAGCCGCACGAGCAGGATGAAACGGACCCTGAAGGCCGGCATGGCGTGTGCTATACGTCAGCGTCGCGGGACGTTTCACGCCTCGGAAAGTCGATCCACCCGATGTCTCATGGACTGCCACGCTTCGTACATCAAGACCTCATCCTGCGCCACCGTCGACCCTCGTGGATTCGTGACAAAGCGGCCAAGTGTCATGCGCGTTCGAGCATCACGAACGAATAAACTTTGCAATGAAAATTATTGATCTTTCTCTGCTGTGCGATCCCTCGCAAATCATAGAAAGGGCATTTTTCATTCTTAGCCACTAAAATTCTACGAGGGATCATTTTCATTCGGTTAGATCGAGAACTTTGGATAGGAATGTGATGTATCAAGACCGTGGCTAGCACGACTTTGATGATTGGTTTTACACCTTGAAACACATTTCGCATTCAAGAAAAATTACATCCATATCACCGCTGAATAAATCTGGTGTTTCTAACTTACAGACGATTCAGTGAGAATAGGTGTACAGCTTATCACTCCCTCTTTCAATGCGGATCAGCGAGCTTAACGTGGAATTTAGTCAAACAATGTTTGGATTTGCGGCGTTAAATATTCAAAAGGAGCCAGCCACATGCATCAGTGAAACTGGCTCTCCTCGATTCTCACTTCCTTGCTTCTTTCCTTCGTTTGTTCTGATCTCCAAGTATATAGTCGGAATCTCCAACTAACCACCCTCCCCCCTTCTCCTTCCCCCACGACCACCCTCTCAATCTGTCGAAGCGCGCCGATGTCTTCTATTCACAATCTCATACACTTTCTTGTGCTCAATCGTTTTCCGGATAGACCTCCCGAAGGGCGTGACAACGACCCCATGTGGCTCGCCCTCGCGCAACACTTTGCTCCATACACCTTGTTTGCGCCACGATTGTTTCTTCGCGATCTTTCGAAGCAAAAGGAAACGAAAGAGGACTCACGTCCGTGAACGGATCCGACTCATCCTGTCCTCATTACTTGCTCGTCTCGTACGTGTGAAACCTCGTGAATCGTGCTTTTCAGTTCCGCGCTATGTGCCATCAAGAGTTCGAAACGAAGTATCACGACACGTACGAAATAAGAAGTAAAATAGTGCCGTGAGAATCAACGCGGATCCCGATGAAAGTTGTATCGGTTATAGAGACAACCGAGTCATTTAGAACGATGGGGGACACATCGATGAAACTTTTAATATCATTTTCAGCACACGTTACACATGTGAAATTTTCAACACATATTATCGTGTTCAGACTCATCAAGTTCAAATTATAGTAAGAGCCTACATTAAGATGAATTCGTTCTGATGAAATCTTCAATCAAGCTTCGCAATATCATGTCTATCGTAAATTGTTTCCGATATAAAGATGAGCGAGCTGGATAATAGCGTAAGGAGAAAAATATCAGAATGTCCCATGCCTTGAGAGCTTGCTATCGTCTGTTTCTGATAGATGGATCCATTTAAGTATAGCAGTCTAGAACGATCGATCGAAGGGATAAAACGGTGACTGACGATCGATATTTCGCATCCCTCGATCGTGAAAAAGGTCGAGGTAAAAAGAATAAAGGAAAAGATATCTTGGGTATAACGGTTTCAAGGATGGCACAGATCTGTTATCATTAATTTACATATGCTTCACGGGTCACTCAGCCAACCTTTAGCTATCTTTGTTGCATCTTCTGGCGATATAGCGAGTGCCTGCCTTATTTCTGTGATTATATTTTCGTGCGTATAGCCATATTACCTCACTCGTTCTCCTTCTGGTGGAAATATATCTCTTTATTCAGCATCCCTTTATCTTCGATAGACACATACGAACCCCTATATCTACAAAAATATAATCGCTTTGATGTTTTATGGTCGAAAATTTCATCGAAGACGAAAAACGATCGAAGCTTGAGCTTTTTACTTTCTGAAATATAATCATACCATGACTTTATGTCATATTCATTTCTGTAAAGGTCTATGAAATAAAAGACAAAACGATATTTATTTATCAATCCGAGTGTTGTGACTTCTTGATTAAATATATTTTGGTCTTCCAATGAGTTTCTGTTATAAAATTGTAAGGAAAAACTCTTTGAGCAGAGGAATCACCTGAAATAAGAGCTATCTGACAAGTTTACAACTTTCGAGTAAAGACAGATTCCGAAAATTGTGCTCTCTCGTATACTCTGATAGTCACAATAATAATAAGAATCATCGCAAAAAAGTTGGAATTTAACAAGCAAATGATAAATTTATCACGTTGCCCGAGTATCGGTACATTTTCCGTGGAAATTTTCATAAAATCCAGGTAGACAAAGACGATGAGTTATGAAGGAAAACGAGGATATGTTTTTGAAAGCGTACAAGTATCAGAGAGTAGAGTTACCGACGCACTCGATGCAAAAAGCTCTCGTTCTCATCGCACTCGAGCTCGTTCGTCGATCAAGAGTGCGATTCCACTGGCGAGTTGTACCGGTGCCCGTGTGGAAAATAGTCAGGGAAGCCCGGAGAATGTACGGGCCCCTTAAAGGATTTGATGTGGAAATCCCTAACAAGGATTTCCCTGTTACTGCCCTAAGGGTCCTAGAGAGGATTGGACGTGGAATCCCTAACAGGGATTTCCCTGTTACTGCCCTGAAGGGTCCTAGAAAGGCACTCATTTGTTTTCATGGTAAGAAATAACAGGGGCTTGATGGATGCAGCAATGAAGGGCCCCGGTCAGGCGTTAACAAGGCATACTGGCTAATTTTTACAACAAATTGAACTGGGTCATAAATTAGGCAACTAATGTGTGCCCAGCTTGGTGCAGTTACGATTTAGATAATAAAATAAATTATTATAATATAATTAATTTTAATTAATTATAATTACATTTTTATTCTATATGTTATATATTTATTATTTTTTATGTAATATTATATAATTACATATTACATATTACAAATATATATAAATATATAATTATAAAAATAATAAAAAATAAAAAAATATATAATAATAATATAATAATAATATTTTTTAAATATTTTAATAATAATATTTATATTCATTTATAATATATATAAGGAAGTATATAATGTTACATAAAAAAGGATATATATATATATTAAAAATGTAATTATAAATAATTATAATTAATGATATTATTATAATTTATTTTATTATGGAAATCGTGACTGCACCAAACTGGGCCCACATTTGCTGTCTGATGAAGACCCAGTTAAATTTTAAAATAATTTGTTAATTAACAATTGAATAAATTTTATCACTATATATATCACCTTTTTACTGAATATCACGCTGTTCTATTCAATCCGGTAAGACAACGTTTTTTCATTAAAACTCGTAGGCTTAATGTCATTTACATACAAGAAACTCGTAATAAATCATTGGCGTAGTGGTAGAATGTCGGTCGTTAGGTAGGTCGTTAGGTAGGTCTCAGTTAAAATCTCAGGTACAATTAAAATTAATTTCGACGGAATAACGTCCGGACTACGGAGCCGGAAACAATCGTAAAAAAAAAATAATCTTCGGGCGTTAATGTTTTTTTTTAATTATTATTTAAGGATCGAGAGTGCTGAATCCGCGGATTGAAGGATAGCGGGTTCGAATCCCGATCAAGGACTTTTTTTTTTTTTTAATTTACAGGATTTTCATAAATAATGGAGTAACAGTGTTAAATTCATTCATCGATCATTCCTAATTGCTAATTCATAGATAATAAACTATATTATGTCAATTTGACCCGTGCAAGGATGAGATTGAATAATCCGGGCGCAATCAGGGAATCCTATAAGGGCCCCGAATTTATATCCATTAAGGGGCCCGATTTAAATTGCGGGACAATCCTGTAACGGCCCCTGACAGGAATCCAAACCGGGCCCCGGTTATAATCAGGGAAAATTAATCGGGCCCTTTACAGATCCCCATAGAAATTTCCACACGGGTGCTTATGTACATAAGCACCCGTGTGAATGAGAAATGAATGAGAAATGAATGAGTACGGGTGAATGAGAAATTTTTTTGGTTGCTTCGCGTGTCGCAATTCTGAGAACAAGTGCAATCTACACGTGAAATTCAGTCGTTTGATTTCTGTCAAACCGACCGTCGATCAACCGTTGACGAGTTATACGTCTCGATAATTGAATGTCTGTTGGTTTTTTTTATTAAATTTTCCCTAATGAACGCAACATTCATTGGAAAAATCCGGTGAGAACAACGAGAACTGCGAGTTTAGCGGTCATCCACCGTTTCCATAGCAGACGGATTAATGGAAAAACACTCATGCGATTCTAAATTGTATTTATGAATTCCGAAGCTGTTTTTTTTTTTTTTTTTAATTTTTATACCGCTTTTCCCGTACCCACTGACGTCACCCAAGCGAAACGTTAGAGCGAGAGCCGGATGTGGTGGGAAACTTTAAATGAAATTCATTCGGAGGGATTCGTGATTCGACATTACCATAAATTTGCAAGCTACGAGGCCCCCGTCGCGGTTGTTCGAATATATTTTAGCTGTGGAATATATTTTAGCGGGCGACTGTCGCCTTACCCCCTCTTCTTTCTCACCCTCTTGCGTGAAGCTTTGGTTTTTTTTATTTATTTCAGCATGCGCTTATAAGCTTCGCCACTTCTGAGCACGACTACCGGCGAAACCATTCCGGAGAGTCGTATCCGAAACATCGAATCTCAGAAATAGGGTGAAAGAGAAAGAGGGAGAGAGAGAGAGAGAGAGAGAGAGAGAGAGAGAAAGAGAGAGAGAGAGAAGCATGAAACATATTATGAACATCGGACAAAGGACCGCCTGCTCTGAGTACATATCGTTGTTCGCAAAATAATCATAATATCATGTAACACTATTTGCGAAGATGAATTAAACAGATAAATGTACAAATCAATATCATAAATAACTTGTACAATGCTTTGTTCATAAATACTTTATGAACAAAGCATTATACATAAAACAATTAATAACACATCAGAATCCCATTACTTATTATCAAAGTAATGGATAATGGATCGAATTCCCAATTTAAAAAATAATGAGTGTTGAAATCGATAATACATTATTAAAATAATGCAATATTCATCCCCCTGATCGGAATTGTTCGCAGTCTTCCCTGCATTAAGCATGCATTGGCTTTCCAACAATTCCAACGCTCGGTCTCGAAATTTCAACTCTACTGCATTACTGCATTGCACTGAAAGAACGATTCGAAAAAAAATAAATTAGACTATATACTCGAGATACGCAAAGCATCCAGCTCAACTAATAATAATCCCGAAAAATAATATGATCAAAGCAATTAAAAACACAATGCTGTCCAGGTTTTCAGAAAGAATTTTTTTTGTTATTTCACGCATTGATATCTCGGACTTTGTTGGCTGCATACAAATTTATTGGATTGGATTGGCATCAGAAATGAGATACAATTTTTTAGCTTCGAAAATTTCTACAACAAATTTCCAATAAAAAAATGTTTGAAATATGATGATTTTCTCGATTTTTTTTTTTTTTTTCTAACGCCGATCAGTTATCGGTGACGTTCTCATAGCATTAACATTAGATCTCGTCGTATTTCGACTATACTTGAAAACGTAAAAAAGCTACTCCGTATTGTGATAGGAATGGCTGGAAGCGAGATTACACACCATCCTCATATGTTGGCTAGTATAATAATATCCTCTGCGGAGAGGATAGTGGCAGTCCCGCGAGCGTGATATTACAACCGCAATGCCGTGTGTACCCCTTCCTGGCTGAATGCAAGCGCATGCTTCACCAACCAAAGAACAGAGGCAAGCAACCATCGTATTGCTATGCATCCGGCGGAAAGAGAACGTGGGCTATCCACACACGGAGGGTAAACTCCCGGCAAGTCTTGTACAATTGCCAATATATCGTTAGTACGAGGGGTGGATGTTAAACGGCTGATAAGACGCCACGCGCGAACCAAGAGAACTGGGATATGCTCTCTCGACAGCCATGCAGAGTTACAGCTCTGCGAAATACTGGCACTTTATAGAAACAACTAAAACGCTATTAACATTTCGAGACTGATAAATTAAAAGAAAAACAAAAAAAAACAATGGAATAAGCAAAATGTGCAAGCTGAACATTGCTTTCGTTTAGATTTCCCAAGCCCACAGAGCTCGCCTTCGACGAATCGTGAAGTTTCAACTTCATCGCTTTTGCGCGATGAAATTGCCTAACGTCGTTTTCAGCCTAACAGTGACTCTAAAGTATAGGGAGCATAACTTTATGAGCTTAGTTTTGCACTTTGCCCTCGTGTGCAGAAGGAAAGAGATTTCTTTTAGACTGCCACTGAGCGTCCAATTAACCGAAGGATTATCAACATTTCAAGTACAATAATGCCACAGTGAACGAAAGTTCGTTGGAAAGCAAAGTTGATACCTCTGTGGAAAGCGACTGTCGTGACCTCTCTTCTAACATTTAAGACCCTCGACTCGTTTCAACCCTTATTCCTTATGACCAGGGACTACTGTGGCCATGCCTTCTTGTTCTTAATGCAACCGCATTAATTAACCGGTAAAGTGCATAAAGAACTAGTAAACGTTTCCTCGTCGTTGGGGAAGTCCGCGCAGACGATTTGCATGGATACGCGGCTCAAGTCCCAGATGTCGTTGACCCTTTCGAGCTAATATAACGGGTGTACCCGCCCTGTACGATTTGCACGGTCTACTGTAGACCAAAGACTACCACTACGAGCAATACGCAGTGCAGGGATAAATTAGACGTGAACCAGTATAGCTCGGTAAATGTAGCATGGAACAGCGGCCAAGACTTTGCGGGATTTGAAAGCCAGGCAGGTTAAGGTACACTCGCCCCGGTGTCGTGAAATTTATGAGTCGCAAATGGCCGAATGTATAAGAGCAGAGCCCACAGCTGTACCCAACAGTCCTCCGGCTCGATCCCGCCGAAATCTTCAAGATATCGATAATTGCATAACGCGGAGTGTACATGTGCAGAAACCTTTGAAATTTGTTGCCATAAAACTCTCGTATTTAGTCACCAACTTTCTCGAAGATTTTCAACCATCTATATATCTGCGGTAATCTACGAATTTAAAGCGAATGTCTCACATCGAATTAAATTGAATGAGAAAAAAAATACCAACATGACTTGGAAATTTGCTTCTTATTCTGTTTCGTCGTTGGTTCTTATTATTCATGACGAATGAAGGCCGATGAGGGTGGTTTCTTAAGATCGCATATCTAAGTTATAATCGTTGAGTGGACAAGTGCGATGAGTATTTGATATTTAATTTGAAGATGTCGAGTGATGATCGAGAGAATAAAACGAAATCTCTTATCTGTCATCGAGACTATCGAAAGTAGACTTAGTTCCTGGGTCGTGAGACCATACGATGAAAGTAAATAAAACAAGTACATTTTAAAGTTGTATCGGCCGTGCATTAAATCTTACTTTTTTGCCTTGAGCTCTCTATTACGGCAAGATAATTTCTACTCATAATAAGTGCGTTTAAAACAAGTAATAAAGGCTGAAACCTTCCCAGAGTTCTGACTTAAATTTTCAATAATGACCGTTCGTTCTCTACCTGTCGCTTCCCTGATCCTTGTCCTCAGATTTGCGTGGCACATTCGCTTTTCACTTCTTCATAAATATTTCGATCCTTCGCTGCCCCTATTTTGTAATATATATATAGGCGCTTTATCTCTTTCCCTCTATTTATCTTATTTTCCTCGACATTCCCTCGGGCAAGAAGATGACGCTGGCTCTTTTCTTCCAGCGGGTCTTCAAAACGCGGTAAATGTCTTCATCTTCGGTTTGTGCCTCGATATAAAAATCCACCGGGATCTCTCGGAATATTTTTTTTTTCTCTGCTCTCACCAGTATCTATCACGTTGGTATATTTCGTCCCTCTTTGTCGTCGCTAATGACAGTTTTATTTTCATTTTTATTTTTTTTTACTTTTTCTTGGGTCGTAAACGCCTGCGACGTCGCTCCTGTATCATTCAAAGCAAGTGATAGAGAGCCTGGCGGCCAAAGATATAGGGATATACCACAAAACCGCCGAGAAACTCGAGACGAATGAAGGAAATCAGAAAAAGGCAGCTGGCATCTCACGGGAAATTAACGTAATGAGGTGGTGCGTGGTTGGATCCTTACAGTTTGCGAGTTCCAGATTTTCACCATCGTATCAAAATATAATCATCCTTATCTTCCGTCTCGCTCTTTGCCAACATTTCGATATATTATTTAATCATGCCGCTGTGTAGATTTCATTTTCCAGCAAGACGAAAAAGCGGGAAAATTTTTTCGAAAGACGTTAAAAAAATAAACGTCTACAGCATTAAATTTTTTAAGTCTCACTAAAACCAAAGGTGTGTTTTTAAGGAGACTTTTGGATAGGAAATTAGCTGCATATCCAATCAAGGGTTGCATTTGCGGCATTTTCGGCCATTCTGTCGGAAGGGGGAAGGGAGGAGGTTGAAAATGCACGGGTGCATTTGCGGTCATATCCGATAAGATCTTTATATGTATAATATACAGATGAACACATAGATTTCTTTGGTACACATCGCCTGCGGAGTTTTTTTTACCCTTCACCCGCGATCAAGCTGAGAGGAATCTGCTATGTGACTGGAGATCAGAGAGAGAGAGAGAGAGAGAGAGGGAAGAAGAGACAGTAGCATAAAAAAACAGGTCGGGAAAAGCCTTCAAGCCTGCGTCGCATCAGGGATGAAGCAGACGAGAAAACGAACAGAAACAAAAGAAATATACAGGAAGTCCTAAGAAGGACGGGGGCGTACATATAGGAAGGAGAGAGTTGACGAACGGTTGAATAAAAAAAAAATCGTTAGAAATGACGAAAAAAAATAATTATTTTTATCGTGATGCTCTTTTGATTGATTT
The DNA here is from genome assembly GCA_963564615.1 of Rhorus exstirpatorius. NCBI lineage: Eukaryota > Metazoa > Arthropoda > Insecta > Hymenoptera > Ichneumonidae > Rhorus > Rhorus exstirpatorius. The sequence goes on from OY751313.1 coordinate 37,515,572, forward strand.
AATTTTTTACTTATCGATAATGTCGAAAAAATAGTGATTTATTCGAAATCTGTATAATCTATATGAATTTTTATTAAATTTTATCCACTGCAAACTTTTACGTTAATTTACGGGAAAAAACCATGTTTTCGACGTTTTGAAGTGGAATTTTTGAGTTTCAAGGAGTATGACTAACAGATTCGTGATCCACGGATCGATACAGGGCTGTAAATTAAATTCAAAAAATCTAAGATTTTTTTAAATTTTTCGAAAAATGAATGAATTCACTAAAATCGATGTAACTTTGCTTCCCGATGGAGTTAATGCGGCACTTTGTACGCATTCTCTTTGAAATTGTTCAAGACTTCGACGCAGCTTAATCCATCGACCCACGGTTTTCTTTTCAATTTTTTACAAATTTCCAAAGTCCGACCATCGATTTTTGCCAATTTTTCCATGCCCCTTTGGGTTCAAATTCGCCGATTTTTAAAGTGCTCCTTTAGTTACAAAAATTCAGATCTCGGGATAAATCGAACGGCATTCTCTTAATCTAGGCCTGAGCTTTTCAAAGCACCCCCGGTAAACTCAAATCCGTCAATCTAGAGCTAAGTTATGGGCATTTGAAATTTCGGTATTGTTAGGTTTCCGAAAAAGTGGGCAAAGAATTGAGAAATTTTATTTTTGACTTTCACCAATTTTTTTAGGTTCTAGGCGAACGGAAATTTTCCTCTAATTCCTAATCACGCCGAATTTTTTTCCTGACTCCTAAAAAATCGTTACGAAACGTCAAAAAACTAAAAAAAAAATTTCAAGTCAACAAAACTATATTATATGCGTCATATTTATTTATATTCATGTATTCTATATACGTGAATAAACAATATCTGCTTATCTCGTATAAGCAATACATATTTTTTTAAATCAAAGTAACGATGCAAAGTATAAATTTAACGAAATTTCGTCGATTGACCAACGTACAATCGTTCCTTCGACTTATCCTCGGTCTGGTTAACCAATAGCCTCGTTCCTCATTCCTTTTGACGCCCTGCTTGGTTCAATTGTCCGCGTAAAGCGGGAGAAAGATTCTATTAAAAGTTGACGACGTCGAGTTCGGGGATGGTCGGAAAGAGAAGTCGCAAGAAACTCCCGAGGAGACCAGGAGAATATATATGTATATACATGTACATTGTACATGCATATATATATGTATACATACGAAAGAGGTAAAGGGAGAGATCGAGTGTTCATTCGGTCCACGCGCATCTGCGCTTTTCCCCGGACTTTCAAGTTTTAATGCACTCGTTATAATCGGCCCTCTTATCTCGAAATACTAAGCGCCTTCCGTCGTAAATTGGAAAAATAATTCGCTGTTTTATAACAAGAAGGGCTTTTGGACGCAGCCAGCGGGTTCTCGAGAAAAAGCAGGCAGTACAGGCTTCTATGTACTTTTCTTTATTTTTTTTATTCATTATTTCATACTCGTCGTCTTTTACCAAGACGACAAAGACAACTATACCCACCATCACCATAACTCGACGAGTATCGCCATTCTGGTTTCTGTACTGCCGCGAACCATCATTTTCATTCAGGTCTACGATCAAGTGGGAAAAACTGTCTTTACCAAGTCCCTTTTCGTCATTAAAAACAATATTATCGTGCTTCACGAGTTATCCCCGGACGTTGCGTTGTGAACTTTAGGTATACGTTTGAATTAACACCTATATACGTTAATACATTATATATTTATATTAATAATCGCAGAAGCCTTTGTTCTTTTCGCACACTATGAAATTCAATAAAGTTGTAACTGTGAGTAAATGCGAGAGTAAAATAAGCGAGATGTTGTCTCGGCGTGGAAATGAGAAAGATCGAAGGCCTGAGAAAGAGCAAGAAACAAGCGAACCAAAAACTTTAATAATACAATCTTAGGATCATTAAGTTCGGGTAATGGCGTGAACTTTTAATTAGTTGTATAATTCCATTCGGAAACACTTGGCGGATCCTCGGCGCATCTCGCTCGGATCTATTGTGTTTTTTTTACATCTTTTTTTTTTCATTCACTACGAGAGTATCGTCGGTAAGAGGGGTCATAGTTTTCTTCGCTATCTCGGGCGCTTCTGGCCATTCGGAAAACCACCGATGGAAACACCGGCGCGAAACTTTAGTTTCTTTCTCAAGCTCTCTCGCACGGTCCTCGAGGGCTTGTTCCGATACCGAAATCACCAGCTTGTGCTCACCAACTACCGAAAGCCCGAGGGCACGGATTGGAACTTTTGACCTTTTTCTCCGAAGTCTTCGCATTTCGTACGACCTTCGCGTCGGCTTGAATCATAGAAGAGTCGTAAATTGATGCTAGTACAGATTTCACAATTGACCACTCGCTATAACGCATATGAATGAAGCAAGCAATTTATATACATTTTCAAATATATCATCTCCTCTGACGATGACACTTATGATCGCTAGTTTAATGAAATTTCTTTAATTAAAAAAATATACTTTTTTTCGAGTGAAAATACAGGTTTTCAATGCAAATGCTAAATTTGCATCATTAGATTCTGAAGCAACTGCAATCAATCTTATAATTTTCAAGACTTTTCGTTAAAACTTCAGTCGTATAACACGTAGAACATTGAAATAAAGAAATTCCATTAATTTCATCGATATTATTTATTTTCCAAAGCTTTCAATAACTGCTAGAAACCTCCAAATATTTTCGTGCATTTCAAATAAAATGCGTTATTTATAGAGCAGGTTGTTCAAAACATCGTCGACTCCTCATCGAACTAAACTGATAAATATAACCCACGAGGACTTCAATTCACACAGACTGTCCGGTAAACTTGATTTTCGCCCTCTTCCTTTTTTCCTCTTTATTCGCAGAAATATAATCTCGAATTCGTACAGTACTGTATAATATCGTGTACAATACACGGTCTGTAGTTTGGGTATTATACAATGAACAGAGGCTAGACAAACGCGCGTATAGAACGGAAAACCGAGAATGGATGGCTTAATTACTCAGCACTCGATGGACGATGTAAATGGCAGCCATTAAATCGAGATACTTGGATGTTTACCCATTGCCCACCGATGGGAGGGTAAAGCTTACGGGATGAGCGCTTTCGACTTCTATCGGACTGCCTCATCTACTGGCTATGGATCACTGTATGGGGAAAGCTCGATATCGTTAATGCTCGCTGAGAGTTGAATTACGTGTAGCACTTTTCCCACTTTTCACTATTCACAATTTCGCGAATCGTTTTTTCTGCATAATTCACGGTTGAATGAAAAATTTCCCTTGAAAAATCCAATCCGTTGCAAAATTACATATCTCGTTTTGCATCCTCCGAAACGATGAGAGGATTGAAATTTTTGGACCTAAGACATCGTCGAATCAACTTATTTCGAGTATAGATACAAAATAATAACGAAAATTTCAATTACGGGTTTCATAAATTAGGTCCGAAATCAACGTAAATTTTTCTCCCGTTCCAGCACAACTTTCTTCATGAAAATGCAAAATTAGCATTGATCACGATATTCCCGCGAATTGATCATTTGACGATACACATTTCAATAATATTCCGCTCTGTAACACGAATACGTGAAACAAATACTGTGACCATGGAAAAAAAAATTCAAACTTTGAGTTTATGAACCGTCGAACGATTCGTGAAATTCAATAATGTAAATGAAGTCAGTGACGGGAAACCCACGCTTGAATCAAAAGCTCATATCCATGAATCGCGTTACGCACATTGAAATATCGTGAATCGTGAGACCTACACATTCGAGCGATTCTGCGTGGACGGACAACTGTATCATGATCGACGATTTGCATGTTTATAAGCAAACGGCAGTAAGGGAATAAAATAGCACCTATACAGTCCTCTCGATTGCCGAATTGCCAATTTTATACCCGGAAATGGTCCGAGACCTCTCTCTCTCTCCAATCGCTCGAAATAGCCAATTTTCGAACACTCTAGCCCTTTCCTTCCCCAATCGTCCTTTCTCCGTCAGCATTTTATTTTCCTCCAACTCCGCAAATATTTTAAATACACCAGAGTAAAGAAAAACTCAAAAGGCTTTTTTCTCAAACGAATCTATTTTTTTCGCGGACAAAGATTTTTTTAATAAATTTAAAATCGCACGATCCAGGTATTTCTATAAAATACTTATCGGCTTATAATATTACAGCTCCATTTTCCGTAACGTTATAAAATCTCATATTTAACACAAAAAAAATCTTGAATGCCATTGGGATCTTCTTTCGTAATACCAAATGATTTGCAAGCTCGCACATCGTCCCCGGTCCCGGCCACGAACCCCCGATCGTACCAAAGTACTATAACCCTGACCGTCATCCACCCTCAGACGATCCGGAGCTCGTATACAGGGTGTCCAATAGGAAGGTGTGAAAACTAATAAATTGGTATTTTGCAATAAATAAAGGAACCAGATCAGTGGAATTTTTTTTTAATAGAAGAGAGTTGTCATTTTTATTTTATGTCAATTTATTACAAAAAAACGATGTTTCCATAGAAAAAATTATATATTTAAGCAAATACTAAAAAAAATGTCAAAATCAATGATAAATATTTTCAAAATGTGAGCCATTTGAATCACCACATTAGAATTTTCAAAAAATGACGTAGAATATTGTGCAACGACGATTTGCTTATTTTTAAAGCTTGAGCGGCTTTACGGATTGAAGACTGAGGATTTTGTTCAAAATAGTCTTTAACTGCTTTAATCGTTTCCTCTGTAGTTACCGAGGTGGAAGGGCCTGACAAATCTTTTCTACGGTCCTGTAATGTTCCGTACTCTTTAAAATTATCGATTACTCTGCAAACGGAAAAAAAAAATAGTTACAATCTAAAAAATTTTGAAACATGAGATCTTTAGATCTGATTGTTCATAAACCTTGATATAAAAAATATTCAATTCTTACCTTCTAAGAGTAGTTTCGCTTCTGACTTTTTTACTTCCATACTTCGTACGAAAGCCTCTGAACGCTTCACTATAAATTTTCCCTCTTGAATAATAACATTCAATGAGAAAAACTTTTTCTTCGATAGTTAGCTCACTCATTTTTAAGAAGACTGTCCGCTTTCCACCACAGCTAGAATATAACTGACAGGTCTCAGGTACAAATTTCTGCAACGCAGGGTTCCTTACAATGTTAGAGAGGGAGGGGAGATTCGATTAGTTTTCACACATTCCTATTGGACACCCTGTATGACATCGGCCTACCAGTCATATATATCAGTCTTACAGGTCCCCTGATAACAGTTTCATACGAGAATTACCGGGACTGCCAGGCTGAAGGGTGAGTGCCACCCCGTCCCACCAGCGGTAGCGGCACTCCACCTGAAAGCGAAACGGATAATCCTCTGAATAATGCACATGTTGTTACTGCAATATTAATGAGGTCAAAAGTAAAACTAGTTTTGCCAACACACACGGCCCTAACCGGTTTCTGTATCTGACTCTCACCAGTCGCCGAAAAGATGACAGCACAAAAATTGACGGTATCTGCGCGTATCGTCCAGTTTTAAATATTCATCCGCAGACATTTTAAAATATTTTCGTCCTTGATTTATTGCTATGTCTTTCACTTCGGTCGATGATGTCATCAACGCCACAGTTGAGATCGTGAACATAATTTCATCGATGCAAGAGTTTTAAGTAACGGGAAGACATTGTGAGAGATTCATTCAATGATCAGCTTCTCACTCGACGTTAGGAAAAAAATTTCAACCCGATTGGACGGATAGATTACGAGATATATTTGATCAATCAGGAAAAAAGATTTTATGTAAATTATCTGGCCAGCAAGTCTCGAACGGTATTCACTATAGAATAAGTGAGGACATTACTGCGGTTTGAAATCCGGAGCAAGCTTGACGACCATATTTTTAAAAAATCATTCAAAGTTAACTGAGGTTTTATTGTTTTCAAATCAATATTTCACTTTTTTTGAACTCAGAAAAAAATTAACAATGCATGTCATCAAATGATTTTTTCATTAAATAAAAACTATTTGAAAAAACAACGCAAATGCTGGTTTTACTGCGGAGTCTAGAACGACGAGAGGGTATTACTGGGCACCAAATACTGCGGGTTGTCCAATTACTGCGCTCCTAATACTGAGCGTCGTGAATATAATTTATATTATTTTTTTGATAATAACAATTAAATCTCTGATAACAGGTAATCGTTATTAGTTATTTGGTAATTATTATCACATTTAAAGTCGTTTCTCATAAAATTATTTCATTTTTTTATTCAAACTTATTTTGCAATGATAATTATAGGAAGTTTTGTACCTATGTACCCACCCAAAAGTAAAAATGATAGTGAATTGTAAGAGATCCCGACGAGTTAAATATTAAAAAAAAAAAATCAACGATATCGACGGCACCAAGGATATTGAGTTTTGACAAAAATAATACTGAAAAGTTATTAATAATAAATTTTAAAAAAATGTTGTCAACTAAATAATCAGAAAAATTATTATTATTTTTCACGAATAGTGACATCTGTTCTTTTTTTTATCACACACACACACACATTTCCCCATAAATTTTCCTTGATTGCTTATATGTTAATAATAGAAAAAATTGAATTTCTCCGGGAAAAAAAAGATTGCTTTCATTTTTTCTAGGCTTCAATGAGATTTCTCATTTAAAAAAAAAAATTAACAATTTTTAGAATTTTTCTTAAATAACCCACGTTCATAATAAATTACGTGAATGAAAGATTTTCGAGATTTTAAAGAAGATGTATGAATGAAACCAGTCAGTCAACGACGGTGAAATTTTGCAAGGGCAATTTGTAGACTCTGCGTAAAATCACATCTAATATTCACGTCATTCTCTCTATTTTTCAACTTTATGTGAAACATCCTTGAATCACCGATAATAATTGACCATGATAAATTATTTAATAATTGTTACCACATTCATAGTCGTTTCTCATAAAAATATTTTGTTTTGTTATGCAAAATTATTTTTTAACGATTCTTAATTTTTTTTTCGAAAGGACAAGGTCTGATATAACGGCAATGGCAGTGCAATCGCAGTACTTAATGCGTGCATGCTTTAAACATTCGTGCGAAATACTGTGGTGAAAAATAAAAAATAAAAATTAATTAAATTTTGATTTAAAAAATATTTTAATTGAATATAAGTATTATTTTAGTGACCGTAAGAAAATATAAGGACATAGCAGCAATAACAAAGAAAACAAGGGTACCTTAAGCTGATATCCATTTTTGACCATACTAGCAAAAAATTATGAAATTTTCACTCACAAGCACGTCCTAAATTTTAAAAATCAACCATGAACTAAATAATCAAGATGCACGTCATTTTGTTGATTCATTGTGTTTTCTAAACATTGAATTAACAGTCTAATATTTTTCAAGCTATAAATAATTGGACAAGATTAAATTCTGATAAAATTTTTAAAAATCGCAGTAATATTCACATCTACAGTAATACCCGCACTTATGCACGGTTGCATAAACGTGGGTTAACCCCGGATCCGGGGACAAATTTTGACCTCGTGGTTTAACTGTCAAATGTTTCATAGAAATTGAGTTCGTGTGATGTCAGCATGAATCTGCGTCTATGTTCACACATCTGACTCGACCCTGAATCCGGAGTCAAATTTGAACCGCCGGGGTTAAACTGTCAAACGTTTGATGGAAATTAAGTTCGCGTGACGGCAGCATATATCTGGGCCTATGTTCACACATCTGACTTAACCCCGGGGTTAAAATTTCTTCCCAGATGCAGGATTAACCGACGTTTATGCAACTGGGTATTACCCTATTACATTATATTCTCCAGGAACGACAAGTTTTTTTCCTCACAATCCTGGAGTCTATCGCTCTACTTTAATTCTCTTAATTTCCAATGATTTTTAAGTTCGAGCGATTGATAATAAAGAATGAGTTAAAAAAAAAAAAAGAAACGTCATTCGCAGCGTAACTATCGAACGACGAAGATTAAATTTTTTTTTAAGAGCACAAGTTGCCATGAACTAGACCGGGACCCAGCGTTATATATATATATATATTTTTTTATCATATCGCAGGCTTTGATGGTGGCGTGGGAAACATCGCCGATCCTTTGCGTCCGAACAGAAGCGGTAGACCGCAACTTTCTGGCGCATAGTCGGCTTCGAGTGCCTTCGGCTTTAATTTAATTACGGAGTAAAATCTAATATCCCCCGGGAGCTCGAGCCATCCGAAAGCACGGCGACGACAGCCAAAGAGGATCAAGTGAGAAAGTTATATACCGAAGGAAGTAAATAATATTAATATGGGATTCTTTATTATTTATTCTTCTAATTCGGAAAAAAAAGGTTATAGTTATTTTTCGGAGCAAATAATTCAGAATTGCTGCAAAATTTATATTCCTTAAAATTTCAAATAAATATACCGCGTGGTGAAGCGAAGACAAAATAAGTAAGTATATACCTACTCGATAAAAATGTGAAGTCGTTTCGTGAAATATAAATCGATTTACATATATGTACCGTCGACGTGAGAACACTTTTTTTCTGCTGAACCCGTGATTGTAGATCCGCCATTTTGCGATATTTTGCAACGAAAAGCTTGTGCCAAGATATTTATGTACTTTTTTCAAAATTAATATTCCTCATACTTGGGAAATAAAGGAATAGGGCTATCTGGCATGTCAATGTATGGAAACTCCACAATACGCTAAGAACCTCGACTGCTGGAAGATAACTGCCACAGAAAAAAGTATACTCAATCGAGATGTATTTTTGAAAGGTGGTGCGCATTTGAAAAGTCGGGCGATAAATTCAAAAGCCTTATTGACTTCACGAGCTTTTCCCTTCAACCAATGAGACGACATATTCCGTTAATTCTTCTCCCGCAGTCGTTTCAGTTAAATCGCGAACGTGAACCGCGCGTGTACAATTATTAAAACGTTGAACGAAATTTCCCTCAAGCTGTAAATATTACTCCTTGGATAAACTCGTTCTTTTCACTCGCCTGCCCGATCTCATGGCACCTAAACTCGTATATATATATTCCAGAGCAAGATATTCGAGAGAAGGGACTACGTGTGCGCAATATCGGAATTGTGTTGCCGCCACTAAATCACTCACAAGTGTTTGTCGAGTGGACGTGGGGGGGGGGGGATATGATGGTACGTGTTATATAATATTTCTCTCGTTGTCCACATCTTCGTTGCTCATAAATAATTTTCCATAATGAATAATTTATGTCTCAGTCTCTCAATTAATTATTTCCCAAAACTAAACATACGATGAAAGATTTCATAGTATCGTATCACTGAAATTCTCACAAGTTTCGACAATCTATCTTTTACTATTAAATCAAATACAATTTACCAATAAAATTCCCCATTTGACAGTCTCAATGTCAATTGTGATTTTTCTCGTCTCTCTGTTGAACGAGAGCCGTTTTATTTGTAGAATTTCTCAATAACTATGTATGTACAAGAAGCATTTCGCTGTTTGCAATCTTCTTTCCAAAGATGTAATCAATCATCCAGATCCATTTTTATTAAATTCTTACCATTTTTGACGCAGTTATGGAGTGTTTTATGAGATATCGTACGATTTATCTGTGGCCGCCCATGTATAAGAGTACAACTCCATTAATTAATTACAGGAAGACTATGCGGAGGATTAACTTGAAATTTTTCACAGATACGTGATTTCTTATGTACGTATATAACTCAAGAAATTTAAACTCATTCTTATCATTTTGACGAATGTAGCCGACCCTCCTTGGATGTGATCAGTGAGTGTTAGAAATTATAACTAAATACGTAAAAATATATTTTTCCACACAAGTGAGGAGCGAAAGAAAAGGATTGAAAACGTCACAAATTCTTCTGTGCATGTAAACCCTTGGGCGAGCCATTCCATCGATGGTGTATTTCGCGCGTATCGAAACGTGAAATACGAAAACGTGTGCAACTATATAGGCAAGGGGAACGAGTAGGCATAGCCGCCCATGTAACGATAGCCTGACCGCGCAGTTACCCGCTTTGACAGTTCACGCAGTTCGAAATCCAATAAAAAGCCTAATTGAATCTGCGACCCCACCTGACTGTACTAATGAAATTTCAAACTACCAATTTCACGTTGCCCTTACTATTCCTCTACCTCGTTTTCTCCTAGTCTCGCCGTGTTTCGCCTGCCGCTATCTGCTCACCTGTCCTATACGCTACCTGTACTTTCTCTGCTCTCTCACTTCACCGATCTCTTAAACTTGATTCGCACTAACGCCATATTTGCCCTCGATTCCCTTTAACTTTCGGTGCAATAAAATGGGAAAGCTCTATAATCGCATCGGGACATCGTGTTGCCTGAATTCCGTGTAAGCCATAACATTGAATGGAATCATTGAATTCGAATTCGCAGAAGTTTTATCCCATCGCTCTCTTTCAATTTTCCATGCAACAATTACCATTCCGCGATGTCTTCGAATTACTTCGACTCCTACGTGATGGTTTTTTAGATGATTTTTTTTTTCAACACATAGGCGAAAATACCGATATATCTGCGTTCGAGATAAAAAATATGCGTGCAGGAATTAGGTAGCTCCATAATTGAGGTAAATTAAATGATTCAACCATACGTTCGTTACATCTTACCTGTAAAAATTTTATTTTTCCAAATTAAGCGCTATTTCTCATATTTCACTAGTGGGAGAAAAACAATTTTTGACCACTCTCGTTGCACAATATCTACTGTTATATTAAGCATTGACGATAGGCAAGAACAATTAAAATTTTAGAAACAAGATTCGTTGTCTCGTGCTAGGCCGAGACTTTTCCGATTGGTCGAATCAATGTTTGAATGCCCAGGGCTTTTTTTTCTTTGAACAAGCTTAACGAGCTGATCAAGTCGAACTCTTCGTTAATCGGTCTCGATTGGACTTTGAGCTCGTCATCGATGCTCAGTGCATGACCACAAGGACCCGAATCCGGCCAATAAACACCTACCAAACTGTTGTTCATCCAATTTGGCGTCGGATTTCTGCCGGGAAAAAAAAAAACGAATAGGCGATTGTCACATTCATCGTGAAAAAAAAAAAAAACAAAAATTCTTTGCACTATCAATCTCAGCCCTTGTCTCACCCGTATTTTGCAAAATTCGTCCACATAGTCGTCATCCTGATGATCATACGAGCCACAGGATCATTAGGATTGACGCTGTATTTGGCTATTGGTACGTAAAATATATATCCGGTATCGTCCCAATGTCCAGCTCCTTTACGATGAAAGTTCGTCAGGATTATAGATTCATGAGATTCAAACAATGAGACATTATTATCCGCAGTGACGGTATGACATTATTCATTGACATTTAACGACTCACCGGGAATCGAATTGGGCCAAGCTAAGCTGTGATAAGATCGCTCAGTGTGGAACGGTATGTGATAGTAGTATACCGGTTTCCCGTCATTATTAGCCGCCAAGAATCTTTGCATACGATCGATCGGAACCACGAACGTGAGGGCTGATGTAATCTGAAGAGAAATTTACAAAAATTTACCAAAATAGTAAGCTGATATGATGAATTTGTTTGGGGTAAAAAAAAAATCGTATTCGTTGCTGACTCACATTGATGGCAGTCTGAACGGTATTTTCATTGAGGGTGGTCAAATTTTTACCCTGACCAAGGTGATCCTGGACGGCAAGGAGGCTCGCAGGGGGTTCTATACCAATATTTGTGGCTTGCTGGAGGCCATTGATGATCAATGCCAAGAACCATATCGAATCTGAAACAATTCAACAATTTTTCTAATGCATGCGAGCTAAAATTTTCTCGTAACATCGAGATGCGTTCACATGTATCGAGGAAAAGCACATAATTTTTCTTTTTTAAAAACGATTTTCATTTTTCAAAAATCATTGTAAAAAAGTAGTTTTCGTTCAACGAGTCGAAATTGCAAAGAAATCAGAAAACAATATATAGCATTATCCAAAAAAAAATACCCCATATATTCTCCGGTTATTCAATAAATACAACGCGTTTGTTATTAGCAAATTTTTATCAAATTGATTGCTAATTACCTGGAGGAAAGCCAATAATCTCTTGTTCCATAAAACCAATCATCACAGGAACTTTGTTGTAATTTCCTTCGTGATATGTCTTGTGAGGGCTTTCCGTCAGAAAAGGATTGTCAGTGATTTCTGCATTTTCACTCGAGGGTGAAAACGTTATTAGCTGTCGGCGAGGAGAAAATAAAATCTCATTGTTTTAGTGGCTCGATAACCGTGATGATTCTTAACAATTCTCATTTTAATCACCGGATTCATCGGGAATGACGCTTTAACGAGCTCCGCAGGTGTTGCATTATGAAGAGCCTCGAGCAAAATCTCGTGATCGGTGGAGTTATATCCTAAATGTATTGCGAGCTGCTTCGATTGCTCTAGAGCTTTCACGTCAGTCTGGTAGGCCCAGGGAACCAATGGCACACCACTCTGTAATATCGCACCTTGGAAAAGTTCTGCAAAGTATCGTTAATAAATTGTACCGAGACAGAGATTATTTGAGATATAAGTATGAAAATTTTGTAGAATCATTATAATTCCAGATAGGCATAATCAGAAATAATTTCATTGTTTTCGAAGTAATTGCGAACAATGGCAATGCATTCGTTGATCATTGAAAAATTTACTCGTATTATGCGTACGGAACTAATGAATTATCATTTCATTTTTGAATTCGGTATCTTCCCGTATTAAAAATGACAAATTCGGAAAACTTAATTGAAAACGTGAGGAAACTTTTGGTCATCAATACGCGGGTATAGACAAAAAAAAAGTTTCAGTATAAAGCAACGAATGTCATCGCGTGCCAAGTTCTTCCGACAATTCGAAAGATTGTTATTAATTCTTTCTCACCGTGACTCGTAAAGTTCGTATAAAATTAACGACTGCAAGAATATCGATTGGCCGGTCAGTTGAACTATCTGCCGGAGCTCGAAATTTTTACGAACTTGATATTATTATGTGCGTTTGAAATTACGGTGGAATTTAATACAGCTTACATGCCTCCTCATTGTGTTAGCTGTGGGCGGCTCCATCATTATAAATAATGACGCAAAATGAAATAATTATGAATATAATTACCTGTTTCTGAATACTGTAGTGCCCATTACATTTTTCAAAATTACAATAGAAGTAAAAGTTGCATTTTTTTTTATTACCTGTCGACGCCTTGGAGATTATGTGAAAGCCTACCGATACGCTTCCAGCACTGAAGCCAAATATCGTGACGTTATTCGGATTTCCACCGAACTTTTCAATGTTCAATTGTATCCACTTGAGTGCCAGAGCCTGATCCTTGAGTCCAGCGTTTCCAGTTGCGTCGGGATGATCAAGATTCAAGAATCCTGCGTCAAGTTAATGCATCTTGTTATGCATTTTTCTTAACGAACGATCGAAGTCAGGGTCTATTGACAATAATTACCGAGAGCTCCAAGACGATAGTTCATGGAAACGAAAACTACGTCTTTATCGAGTAAATAATCAGGCTTATGAATTTTCGTCGAGCCCGAACCAAAAATATATCCACCACCGTGAATCCAAACCATAACCGATTTCAATTTCTTTGGAGCAACGCTCAGATTAGCCTACATAAATAATGAGAATGTTCGTTTGATAAAATTTACTCATTCATCGATCTAATATCCTCAAATGTAAAATTATCGATTACGCATCGTAGCTGATTTACCACGGGAGTGAAGACATTGAGAAATAAACAATCCTCCGAACCGATTGGTTTGTTCGTAAGGTATTTCAATTGAGGACACGGACTTCCTTCAGTGGTTGCAATGTGTGTTTTTATCCATGGTTCAACATCAACCGGAGGCTGTTTATAATATTAAAATTGATTAAAAACTGATTTCTTCTTATAATTCTCGTTTTTATTCTAGGAAAATATTTGCATATTTTACGAACAGATATATATAGGACATTCCATGTAAACCTGGACAGGCTGCGACCCTCATCCTCTTTGATTTTTTTCAAATTTTTTTTCCCCTTGTTCAGTAGACTCAAAGAAATATTTGTCATTTTTTTTTTGGATTTTATTCTCAAGTGGTTTTGACTCCGCGAATTTTTGAAAATTTTATTCTAAATGTGGGATTTTTCTATCCTCAAGGTAGGATTTTCAAAAATTCGCGCAGTCAAAACCACTTGAGAATAAAATTAAAAAAAAAAAATCACAAGCATTTCTTTGAGTCTACTGAAAGAGAAAAAAAAAATTTGAAAAAATCAAAGACTTTTTAAGCTTCAGGAAGCTTTTTGAAATTCGATTTTAAAAAATAGAAGGAATCCGAGGTCCACGATCAGTTGTATATGAAAATGTTTTTTTTTTTTTTACAAAGAATTTTTTAAAATTAAATCAATCGTGTCATACCCGATGGAAATCCGGTTTTCGATGTTTAGGCTACGAGGTCACCGTTCAAAGAAAAAATGATCATCCTCAATATTTTTTTTCCAAAAACTACATTTCAATCCGAATCAATTTCATGTGTTTGATTTATTCAATTCGACCAGCGAAACCGAAGATACAGGGCGGCGTGAAAATTTTTTCGTTTACTTCAAGTGTAGGATTTTAAAGAATGCATGGCCGGAGTCAAAACCACGTGAGAATAAGGTCCAAAAAAAAATTACAGGTGTTTCTTTGAGTCTAATGAACAAGAGAATAAAAATTTGGAAAAAAAAAATAGAAGAGAGTGAGGGTCGCGGTCCGTCCAGGTTGGCATGAAATGCCCCATGTAGATTCTACCTTGTATCTGAGAGGTCCGATTGGAGCTTTCCCATATCTGATACCCTTGAAAGCCGAGTATATCACTGATTTTGGTGCAGTTCTGAGTATTTCACCCTGTACAGGACCGGAAGTCGTCTGAACAATCGCTGTATATTCTCCAGCGACGAGTACGCTGATTAAATCAATCATAACGATTGCCGATAACACGAGCATCACTGAGACGTGTTGTTTCATCACGATTTTTTAAATCTTTAAATAGAAAAGTAATACGATAATTTCTAGTTGAATTTATTTACCAAATAGTATCAACGATAATTTTTTTTAAGTAATCTTCTAAGATCGGAATGCTCGATGATGCAAAAAGTTTTTTCTGCGAAAAGTATTAAGAAAAATACTTTCCCATAGACGGAACTTGGTGCATCGTTGAAAATTCCGATGAACAATTTTCGAGTTTTTACATGGTCTTTTATTTTCGATCGCCACTTTCCAAAAGCTCAGATTTTCACTCAAAATCAAACTTTTGACAATTCGGCTCTGGAAAAGAATCAGTTTAATAATTTTTTCGCGTAAATCGTTTCGAGAAATCACAATTCGCTTCATTAAATTATAATAAGGTCTCGTTTCAATGAACAGTTAATTAATTATTAATAATGTAACTTCGTGTTATTCGAGTCGAATTTCGTGAATGTTTTTTTTTTCTAAAGGTTCACGGAATGTGTACTGCGTGTCAAGATCGAGAGTTTGTGATGTCACGTATATATTTTCAAGAACAAGAAAAAGTCATCGTACGGGAGCGGCGGAGGAGGGGGGGGGGGGGGGAGGATGAGAAAAGTGAGAAATTAGAATTCCAGAGAGATAGAAAGAATTAGAGAAGGTTTTCGAGTGACGCGAAGCGAAAACTGTGGACGACGTAGAATGGTCAACTATAGTCAACGGATGCGGTTGGGTATGTGTAAGCTATAGAGGGGGCGACGATTCTTAGGTAGGAAGTTGGAGACCACTCGAGATCAGGATTTAAGCTACCACGTGTACAGTTTTTTTTTTTTTTTTTTTTTTTTATGTACCTGCCACAGCTTATGTGAAAGGATGTGCATCGTAGGTTGTGTGAGTCACAGCAAGGTGCCGCATTCGACGTTTATATACCGAAATTGAGGCACATCTTTGATTTAAATTTCACGGATTAAGATATTTTTTGAGGTCCAAAATTATGATAGAAGTTTCGAATGAGGGCTGCAGCTCATAACTGCTCCAAATTTTTTTTCTTGCATTCGTTATCATTAAAAAAATATCCCATGTAATATTAAGGAGGGGGAAGACTACCAAAATTATGAAGTGAACTTGCTGTAGCTCGATTTATTATACAGTATTTCATAAAATGCTCTTAAGGGCGGGGTAAAGTATTAAAAAAATTTTTTCATTTTTTTAAAATTTTTTAAATGAATGCATAATATCTCAAGAATATTGTGTTAAAATTTCAAGTCGATCGGAGTAAAATTGACGAAGTTATGAGTATTTGAGCGTCTATTGCTCTATGCAGGGTTTTATACCTGGGCGGCAGCTGCGCTAAGCAGCTGCGCTAAGCGACCAAACTCTTCTGCGTTTTTCAAACCGTTTTTCTGAGACTTGTCATATTTGACGTCCGTGTGCACGATAACTCAAAATCTACTGGACCAATCGCTTTGAAATTTTGCACAGTACTTCTTCACATAATTCACCAGGTATTGTCGAGAGCTTTTTTGTTTTTTTTTAATAATTACTAATTTTTCAACAACAAATTAGCCGATTTTTTTAGCGAAAATCGGGTTTTTGGCTCCCAAGTGCTACGAAAAATCGAAAAATCGAAAAAAAAAAATCCTCCCGTCATTACCTCGAGAAACATCTCCTTTAACAAATGCATTTTAATTTTTTTGTTTCAGATGATTCTGTTGCGAGTTATGGTGCACACCGCAAACCAACTTTTTTTCGAGGCGCCTCCGGGGTTTAATTTTCACTCGCTCAATTTTGAATATTTTGCAATGCAAATTTAGGAGAATGTTGTTCAAATGTTACTTTATTATATGTAAATTTTTCAATAAACGAACACTATCCGTTACGTCAAAAAAAATCTTAAAAACATGCCTTTTTTCGCCGAATTAACTTTACCCCGCCCTTAAAATTTAACAACAGAGCCCGCATTTCGGGAAGAATTTCCTAAATCATGAATCTAAATGTATAAAGAGTGAAGATTAAGAACAGAAAATTATAGAAATGAAATACACCCTATTATTTGACTTCAAAATGCGAATCTGATATAATATTTTAAAATATTGACTCACTTATTAGTTGTTATTATTTTTTTTTTCCTCGAACGTACAAGAAAAGTCCCCGAATTTCTTCCAAGTTAAAAAAAAACATTAATACAAGATTGCCCAATCTGGACTGCAAGTACTATAGATATATGGCCTGATAGTTTCAAGCTTTTTTGATTATTTACAATTTCAGAAATGTCGCAAATAAAACGTTATAAGCAGAGCAAATAGACGACTTCGATTTCAAAACTTACCGCATCGAATGTTGCTTTGAGGAACGACTCGGTCGGAGTATGACTTGCCGAGTCTCGATAGCGTCTTATATATATCGTGGCATCAAGCCCGCATAGGTAGCACTAAGCTGTCGCTGATTGGTCACAAGAGTACGACTATCAGATAGATATATTTCGAAATATATCATTGGACATTAGAATGAATTTGTTAAAGTGTGTTATTTTATAAGAATACACATACAAATATCTATGTATGTATGTTTTTTCGTGCATGAGCCCTACGGATTTACGGGCTTCTCACACCACCATAGATTTTTCTTCTTTTCCCCTGGCCGTGATCTCGTCCAATCCCAAACCTTCATTTCTTTTTCTTCTGCGATGGACTACGCCACGTGAATCTCCCGTTAATTAAAATATATAAATATATGTCACTATACATAAATATTATGTAGTATGACATAATATAAT
Organism: Rhorus exstirpatorius; assembly: GCA_963564615.1. Classification (NCBI taxonomy): domain Eukaryota; kingdom Metazoa; phylum Arthropoda; class Insecta; order Hymenoptera; family Ichneumonidae; genus Rhorus; species Rhorus exstirpatorius. Next base: position 37,533,342 of record OY751313.1, read on the forward strand.
ATAAAATATTATGATTTATAAATATTCATAAGTATGCAAATATTAATTGAATGGTAGGTTTTTATCGCTTGAATTTCTCATAATCTAGCGTGTGTTTACTATCAAATGCGACTTTTAAGATTAAATACAAAATATTGATACTATAAGAAAACGCACAAATGTTCGACCATAATCCAATCTCCAACCACAAACTACTATTTCTATATTTATTGAGACTTCTCTGCCTGATTCATGTTATTGTAAATAATAATTCAATTAGTTATTTTCCGCTACGTTCTATTCAATTTTTATCTCAATTTGCTGTCAGTTTCTAATTAAATTCATTATTTATGTTCACTCGAGTAAGTATTGCTCAGCAATATCGGATATTGACTAATGAAAATGCTAAGGAAAGGACCATTCCGTTATTGTATATATTTTTTGTATTTCGACAGTGTAAGTCTAAAAAATAGTTTTATTAACATAATTACATGTACAGTAACGATCTAGATTACTGAAATATGCAAAAATGAGTGAAATAACTGAGATATTTACTGTCCAACTATTGGGACGTCTGAAAACGTAGTCCGTGCCGAACTTCGACCGCTGTTCGGAAACTGGTACGCGTACACTATCAAATCGGGTCCCGTTAATCGGACAGCGCGTAGTTTATGGAACCGGACCGCGTTATGAAATTATGCGTCGTACGTTTGTTCATAAATTTAAACGGTAAGTACTTGAATAATTGATTGAAATTCAATAAAATATTAGGAATTAACGATGTGGAACAAGGATAACATAAATTGTGTATGAAAGATAATTTCTAATCGTGAAATCCAATGAAAATCCAAGAAATGTACTTTCTAACCTCAAATTTTTCTTTCAGCTTCCGTTTATTATAAGCACTGTTTATTTATTGGCAAAAAAATCCGAGACCAAAAAAACCAAATAAATAAAAATTAAAAATTCATTGTTCTACTCAAATACTGCTTCAAGTCATTCAAAAGAGCTATTTCAAAATGTACGTTCCATTTATATGGATGAGTATTTTATTATAGTTAATTATACCCTCAATGGATATTAATATGTTTGTAATTTTATGAAAATAAATATATATTTGTGATATATCTTTATTGTGATTAGTAGTATATAATGGTAGTAGTAGTAGTTTTGGATGGTCTAATACTGGTATAATTAATCCAGTGGTTATTATTCCGATTGATTAGCAAAAAAATTACTCAATCGTTTGTTCTCTTCATTTCTTTAGGTTATAGAAACTTCAATCTTTCATAATCAAACGCCAGATCATGTGTTGAATAGAATTTAATGAAAATAAAATTGAAATTAGTGCTCTCATCGCTTTGGATGATTATGACCACTGGTAAGTTTACCCTAGCCGAGTTCGTCGCCAAATACCCACCGCTCTGGTACAATGTAGAAAAATACGATTTCGTGGATTAAAAAAGTTGTCTGTGTGAGATGTTATTAACACAGTAGGCAAAAATCTGGGTGAAACGACTGCTCATCGGTGTGAAGAAGCAATGAGATCCTAGAGGCTAAAATGAATGCAAATATATATGTGCAAGTATCTATAAAATTCCGTCGACAAAACATATGTTCCATGACTCTTATATACGTATGAAGTATATTATCATGTACGGAAAATATGTGTTCCTTACATTTTAGCGATGAAATATATATTTTTGTATTGTCCACATATTTTAGAGTGGTTCATTTTCATCTCATCATGCTTTTTTTTTCGTAATTCTGATTTTTTTTTTAAACCCTGCTAGATGAGCTTCTCATGCGATTTTGTAAATTTCAACGAGCAAAAATTATAAGCTTCGCGTGTTATTAGAACTCGTAGCATAATGCATCATTCATTGTTACTGAAAAATACCGTTGAGTTTCCAGTGCTTCAGAGATAAGTAAAAAAAATGCATTTTTGCCAAGGATTAACTGTTACCATGAATTTTGCCAAATGCAAACGCATTGGCAATTTTTTCATGGACTACTTGGAACAATAATGAAATGGCTTTCTGACAAAATAATCTGCTCGTTTAACAAATATATATCTGCTAGAGTAAATTAATTAGAGAACCATATCAGAGAATCGTCTTCTATGGAGTTACGAAATCAGATCTGCTTGAATATCAAATACATCTGAAATGCACAAATTGCAAGTAAATATTAAAAAAAAAAAAATTAAATCTCATATTTCGTTCGTCCGTTTTTTTTTTCAAATAAATTTTGTCCATATATATCGTAAAAAAGCTGCAGCTTGATTTATTTCTACCGTCAATAAAATTTTAAATGTTAAAACTATAACGAGATTGTGAATCTCTTGCGTACTCGTAAATCCAATGATTGATTATCTCCGTAATATATGATTGAAACTTAATTTAGTTATTACGGGTTAAGCGTAATTTAAATTAATAAATTAAGATTGAGCTTTACCATGAATTCAATTATCGCAGTAATTTAATTTACCATACTGGTATTGTAGAATAAAAGATCAAGATAATTAAATTTGTAATTACTTTTTATAATAGGGCCAGTTTGCTTTTTAATCGTCAATTTTTAAAGTAAAACGATAAATTCACTTGTGCACACACGAAAAACAATTTATTTGTCTGGAAAATTTTTTCCATTCCTATGACATTAGGCACTGCTTAATTTTAAAAAATTCAATATATAAAGAATCCAATTTATTAATATGATTATACACATTCGAAATAAAGTAATGTTTACTGTAAAACTACCTTAGATTCCATAAATCTGTGTCCTGTATCACAAAAATCGCATCGCCGAACAAAATCAGTGGACCAAAGATGCTGAACCGGCGAAATCACATACAAAAATATATCTATATATATAATTTGTATATATAGATATATATTTGTATGTGATTTCGCCGGTTCAGCATCTTTGGTCCACTGATTTTGTTCGGCGATGCGATTTTTGTGATGCAGGACACAGATTTACGGAATCTAAGGTAGTTTTGAGCCTGGACAAATGAGACATGAAAAAAGTGTTATGGGCTCCCGGTCTATACGTTCTTAAAAATTAACGTGTAAAAAAATGCCTCAAATATCATATGCAACGTGAAAGAAAAATATGGTTTGACTAGTCTTTTTCGAATGTGGAATATTTATACGATATGTTATATGATACTGCTTACATCAAGGGATTGAGAACTTATACTATTTGCACAATCATATCGCTTAGAAAAAGATAACCTGCGTCACGTATGATCATTGACGCAATCGCAATGTTTTCCCAAGTGTTTTTCTCATATGGAATACCTCAATTAAAATTTTCAGATAAGCGAAATTATTGTATTTTCCCAATGGTACCGCATTAAAAAAATATGTGTGATCAGAAACTATGAGCCAGGTTAATTTGCCTACTGCCCAACGCTAGTGCCTTTATCACGAAAGAAGAAGCCTAGCAAGAAATCCAATGAGATCATTGAACCGAATTTTTGAATCCCCATTCGATTGACACGTGAACAAAGGCAGCTATCGATAAATTTATACACGATCAAGGTTACAGTTTTTTTTTTATATGCTTAATCATCGAGATACTTTTACCTATGTTCAATTATAAAACGAAACTCGTCACAAAAATCTCAGCCCCTAAACGAATATTTGCTACTGCTTAATCCATGATGAAAATTTCACATCGTTCCGAGTCAAATTGAACTGACCGTGATGGTCTTTATTTTTTTATTTCTATTTTTTTTCATTCTTTAGTTTTAGTATATTTTATAAAGCGACACGAACCACCCTTATATTTAGATTAAAAAATAATTTTTTTTTGTAACAATGGCTTCAAATAGCTGGAAAGAAAAGAATAAGTGAAAAATCACATCGTTAGTGAGAATCGATGTTGATAAAACTTCGATTAAAAAAATTCTTTGATGAAAAACAAAACATTTTGACCTAAGAGCAGATATGAGCGTGATTATATTTATAGGGAGGTAAGCTGCAGGCAAATAAAGGTAAAAAAAAAAAATTTTTAATTAAAGAGCTTGCTTGTAGACGAATTTTGAATGATATAATTAGTGATGCCGCGATAGACGAGAGAAACGAGACGAGAAGAGAGAATGAAATCGAGAGACGAGACGGGAGAACGATTTAACTGTTCGAGCATTATCTAGTGTTGGTATAATTTGTGAATTCTGTGGAGATACAATTGATTAGGTAATTAATGTGTCAAACATGATTCGTCAAATGAAGAATAATAAAAATTTTATTCATCTAGAAACAGAGATCTGAGATCCAAGAAAACTTTTATATTGCTAAGAATCTAAACTATGCCCAGCTCTTTGGTTTGTTTTTGCTTATTAACAAACAGTACAACGATGCCAATAAGATTCTAATCTTATTGATCTGATCGGATAATAATATTACGTTTTACGTAACGTTACAACAAGATTTAAAAAATGCCACTGCATAGTAGCTTTTATCGTAGATGATAATGAGCACTGGTACCACGAATTTAGGCAAAGAAGAAATTCTGCATTTTCGTTGCTCAATTTATTCCGATATTTCCGAATTATTAGCCCGGCTCCCGAAAATAAACGCTCGATTGGAGGACTTGATGCGCAAATGACCAACAAAACTCGGGCCATATTTAGATAGACGGGGGAATGAGTTTAGATTTTGATTCCGCCATTCCAAAATGTTCACTCTCGCATCAACTTCCCATTCCACACATTTTGTTTTAGTAGAAATATACAATACTCTTATCGCTTTAGGATAATCATTATCAGAGTCATTATCACTTTCGTCTAAAATATGGCACTGTATTTTATCTGTCGAGATCGCATATTTTCTTTAAAAAAATACTGTTATGAATATTAGAGTCACAACTTTTACTAATACGAAAAATTCACGGACAAATGATTAACCCTTCGTGGTCACACCTCCAAATTCAATCACGGTGGTCACACTGGGTCGATTCTATACCCAGTCAGTTTTCAAAGATGTATTATGACCAAACTATCCGTCCAAAGTGTTTCAAAAAATTACGGAAAATGCTTTGAACATTCTGGATGATGTATGAAAAATTTATTTATAAGAAATAAAATGGCGACGCCGAAAGTTTATCGACGGGTCGATTCTACCCCGTGTGATCACATATTCACTACTACTGTAGAAATGTGCCTGAATTATTTGGGAATTTTCACCTAAACCGTTCACATGAAAATTTCGTGTGTGACTAGGCTCTTCTAACACGCGTTCTATGGCATAAGCAGAAATTGCGATTTTTGCCCCTTTATAACTCCGAAGAAAATGTAGAGAAATGTTTTAAAAAAATATTATTTAAATACAGTACAGGTGAATAAAACACATGACAAAAATCAAATTGATTGTGTACTTAGTTTAAGAATACCATTCAATGAGCCCAAAGGATTCATAGTTATTCGCAAGAAAGGGATGTAAAGAGGGGATAAGCACGACAACATCGTTGTAGAGCCGAAGCTATTAGCAGGTTAGATTAGCGCGCAAGTTGCTCGACAGCTCGACTGTTATCTACTGCCCGTGGCTATGACACTTGACGGTACCAGAACCGCAAGTAATACGCGCTTTGTTGCCAGACTTCTTTGAAAATTATTTACACTATGAAATAGAATTTCTTTCATTTATAGCCATTTAAAATAACTTTTATCGATTCTAAGCCGTCAAAAAAGGTTAAGTGTTCATTTATAGTTACTTTATTCATCTCAGTTCCATGATGCAGTGACGTCAGCCCATGTTAAGCATAAAGTTTCCGCTGACCCTCTTCACCTAGCTTCCGCAAACCCTAGTGATCCTCCTTTTAAGGTAGGCACGAACTTAACGATTAGATAAGAATAGGAATTTTTTATATAGTGTAGCAGAACTGTATAGGATAACACCTGCAAAATTTCAAAGTGGATCAACGACTCTTTACGCGAGTAATTAATTCGTGAAATCGAAATATTTGTCCCACGCCATATCCGAATTCTGGGCTGACGCAACTTTGAAACAGAAATTCGAATCTTTCACGATTAGATATGATCAATAATAAAATTGTTAAATGTTCAGAAAACTATCACGATTACGTACGTTACATGAAAAATGGGGGTTGACGAACATTTTGACATAAAATTGTCGATTTTGAGGAAATTTGTCGCGTGCGTCGGCCTACATGAGCGGTATCCGACTCTCTCTTGTTTCATGCGTGCCCCTCCCTCACCGCGCTCACCCGCGCCCACGTTTCCGCTTATTTCCCGCCCACACTTGTGCTCGTATTACCTTAAGCTAATGCTTGATAATAGAACAATGATAAAACGGTAAACTTCATGACGAGGAGACAGATGACCAGAGAGTCGAGTGCCAGACCAAAGAACGAACAGTCGTGTGACATTGACGTGCGATCAGAAAGAGAATAATTGTAATTAATATATCCACCCCAAAACAAAATATCAGTGTCGTTATTTCGCTCGGTCAGTAATATTCGATGTAAGCGGGGTTTAGCCCAACAAGAATCGCAACAATACGTCGGAATTCATCGTATGATTTTGTTTTCAAATCTTTGTCCCAAAATGTCGTATCGAACGTCTCCAACTTATGACGAGGATCCAATATGAAAACTGCGCAATACACCGATTGGATTTATTATAATATTTGAGTGATTTGTCTCGACCTGCCTGAATGGCAAGAATTATTGACTCGTCAAATTTACTTCGATCGAGCTTTTCGTCGAGCGTGTGGTACAACTTTTTAATACCATCGATCAGAATGTTGATACCTCCACGCGGCTGATGGAAGTGTAGCGTATTGGTCTTCACGTAGTGTCGTCGATAATTTTTTTAAACATTTCAAATTCTTTAGCAGCATCGTTAGCAAAGACCATTCTTTTTCGGTAATAACCAAATTTTGCATATCTTTATTATTGAACGCAAGAGCAGAAATCGACTTTTTCATGTGATAGTCCCGCTGTGATAATATCGAATGAACTATTTCACCTTTTTGAAACATCAAGAGGCATGTCGATCAATTTCTCTTCAAAGATTTTCTTCGTCGCTGTTGCCATCCAGCTCGTCCAAATTTTTCTCGTCAGTGTTGTTAACTTTTAATATTTTCAATACATCTTGAACAACCAAATTTAAAACATATGCACAAAGCAACATCACGTCATTTTTACGCTGTATTTTCTCGAGTTCTTTCATCAAAGTGGTATTTACTGGTGCGTTGTCAAAAGTGATGCCTTGTGTTTTATCTGTGAGTTCTGCGCTTTCCATCGAATCGTGAACCAAAGTAGTTATGTCCATTCCTGCATGATTTCCCTGACTCAGAATAAAAGTCGATTACGAGTGAATACACCTTCCATTTTTCGTCGATAAAATGAGCAGTGATACCATTAGGTAATAAAGTTCATACCTTATGGAAGTCCACGCATCCATCGTGAAAGATATTCTCTGATTATTATCTTTTAATATTTTCGTGATAATTACTCGTAGCTCTCCATACGCGGTAGACGTTGAAGTCGTCTATAGAAATAAATCGTTTTAATTTTTTACTTATCTTACTATCAATCTCTAAACACTGATTTTTCGACCATGAAACATTTATGTCTGTGAAATGACTTGAAGTGCTGAAATTTTTCACACAATTCAACAAATACATCCCCTTTGTTCCCATCACTTTCATCCTTAGCTATACCGGGCTTTGGAGAATCCGAAATGTCATGATTTCGGTTAAATAGGATTCGAGATTTAACGGAATTTTACGCGAAACCCCTTTCTCATAGTGAAATTTTGTTAGGGTGAAAGAATCGCGAGGTAGCAATGCGCAAGCTTTAAAACTTTTATTTTGTACTCGTGCGATGCTTCATCCGGTGAAAAGTTCCTCGCTCGGTAATGGTGGGCAAGACAACGATAATTTTACGAGCACTAGGACGGATCAGGCGTGAATTTCGTGCTAAGAAAAGTTTACAATTTTCAGAACGCACCCTCACGGCAAAGGTTAATTTCGTGTAAGGAATGCCTACCACTAAATTTCCCGTGTACACAGCGAAAAAAGAGAAAACTTTTTATAGTGCAATTACCCACAACTGTACTCCAACAAAAAGTATATTCCTCATACAAGCTTAACATATAATCGTTTCCAAGCGAGCATCTCCGGACTTGCGCGAACAATATTGTGACTACATTTTGTATCTCTTATCCTTATTCATTCTCGGAGATCAAGCTCGCCATCTTGGCTTCTCATTTAGTCTGAAACTTTTCCCGGAGATACAAGTGTTCTCGAGGGAGAAAAAAAAAGTTTAAAAAAAATTGTCCGCAGTTACGGAACCTCGAAATATAAAACTGATATATGAAAGTATAAATGAAAAAGGATATATCTACTGGAGAAAGTGTGTGATTCTAAAAAGCTTAAAACAATCTCATGAACAAATCAGTCTGGCCGGTATCACTGATCTGGCCGGTATTACTCAATTCTCCCCTACATCGACTATGCTTCCGCTAGCTTTACTATTTTCACAATAATATATCGTGCGAATGTTACTGTCCTTTGTTTTTATGTTTCATCCTTTCTTTACTCGTTCAATATATTGCTTGAGAATTGAAAGGAAGCTCTTTCAAGCCATTACAACTTGCTCTCTCAATGACCATACTCTGAGAAATCATACCTACGAAGTGATATAATTATTCGTCAAGTTTTCAATGAACCCCAGAGCCACGAGCGTGTAACGGTACAACGAGACAAACTATCGTTATCGTGAACTTACTGCAACTCGATGTCGGCGCTAACGCGCAAGGGGAAACGCCCTCCATGGATGGCTTCAACAAACTCCCCTTTCTCTCACGGTATAATAGTTGCGGGAACAGTATCGAGAAGGATGAGGCCCATTGGTGAACAAGTAGAAATTCGAGTTTCCAACTTGTGACTCTCAGCCTTTCCCGATCGTGCATCATAAGGTTATGGGTTCGCGATGACATTTATAAGGTTTGCTCAACTTCGTAATGGCGTTATCCCTGCGATCCGCGCTGCTTCTTGCATCTTTCCCCTTCGTATACGCGTAGAGTCTCTACTGGCCCCTAACCTCGTCTTTGTCCACACTTTCCCTCACTCAATCATCTCTTTTCTCTGGTATTTTATACTTTCCTATGGGGCAGACGCGTCATTACCACCGAGATATATGCTCGCGTACCAGTTGCGTCGTTAATGGGGTGAGTCCACCATGAGGAATGCTTTTCTCGTTTCGTGTGACATTGCTGGAAAATATTGCCCTGATTCCACCTCTAAATATCATCGTTGAGAAAACGAAAAGGTTCTTTTTTGCTGGATGGATATTTTGGACTCTGGGGGTGGGGGAAGGGGGGGGGGGGGCGCTGAGGCGATAATTATAGAACTTGGCAACTAAATGCAATGCTATTTCCATTGAATCGATTTTTTTCTTTGTAAATTTCCCTGTCCAGTGCGTATTATCGAGATTGCAGTCTTTCTTACATATTTCGTTGCCAACAACACTTTTTGATTCGATCTATGCGTGGAAAATATCCGTTGAATCTATTTATGTTCCATCGTAAAATTTACTGTTGACTCCGCTGCGTCGCAATTTACTTCTTGTACATGACGATTTTTCAAAATTCTTACACAAGAATGGAACAAAATACTATACGTGCTGCGACCATTTTTGTATTATTGTTATTTATTCGTACGAGCGCCGTTCACGTTGACCATAAATTGGGTAAAGGTCTCGTGAAAGCGTTGTTCTCTCGTCTCAGCGAGAGCCCTCGGGACACCACGAGATTTTCCCGTTCACCGTTGCTTTCTGTGGCAAACGGATTTCTTCTTTTTCTACGTGACAATTCCCTCGCTCTTTGCACCACGTCACAGTTTCCTGAAACACACATAGATCCGGAATGGAAAAGGAGTCCGAGAGAAGGCGGACACTGCTGTGTAAAGCCAATCGTTCATCCCCATCCATGCTCATCCTCCCGTTGCGTACACCAAAAGCGCGCTCTGCAAAGAGCGAATTTGGTAAAGCGCAGGAACATCGATTGCCACGATTCTGCTGGCTCTTCCCGCTGATCCCCTCGGCGATTTTTACCTACGAGCCATTCGTGTAAACTCGCCGAACGCTTTTCCGACTCTTCGATCTGACAGTGGCGGAGCAACTGTGTTTGAGCCTACGATTTACTAAGATCCTGATCTACGAGTTTCTTTGGACTAGGGACGAATATCAAAGAGGAAAATGAATATTGTTCACTGCTGTCTTTTCTACTTCAGCTTTTGTGTGTTCCAATAGCGATGCATCTTTTTTCACAATTATCACGACCAATTGTATCGATATTTTTTCTTTTCTAGACAATATTTTTTGCACCAGCTGTCGATATAGGATTGATTGATAATTGATATCTAATATCTTAATCTAATATCTAATATCTAATATCTTAATACCTAATAAATATATATATATATACTTTGTGTTTCATCTAGATTTTTCGCTTTGGACTCTGGAACTTACATGCAGGACAAACTCTATCCGATGGCGTTGGCCGCTGGCAACCTCACTATAGTGATATTTCTCCATAGTAATATAGTCTGCCACACCCCATCATATAACTGACATTTCATGCATTGGAAATGTAATTTTACCACCGGGAAGAGGCTCCTGTAGTATGCGGGTACGCTGCCCCAAAAGCTCCGTAACTGTTTGCATGATATCCCCAACGAGAAATTAAACGAGCGCATAATGTTGGCTAGTCGGGTAACTCGCACCAAGTATACACGTCGTTGGTGCTAATAGTTCCTCCGCTATCCCGTATGGGCGTCCTTATAGAGGTAGCAAGAATTTAATTCTCAGTAACGCATGGCAGCAAGTAAAAAAGAAACATGTATAGGCAAACCGTAATCGCGATGCACGTACACGGAGAAAAAAGTGTCGTTGTGACAGCCAGATTTCTAGTTCTTGTAGGTATAATCGAGACTTTGGTCACAACAGTACAGTTGTTCAGCTACAGGAACAGAACAGTACGGCCATACGTTATTTACTTGCACGAACGATGCGGTATAGCTGTGGGAGCTGAATGACGGATTCCTATAACAACTATCTCACGTTCAGTACGTCAATTTTAGAGGGCCAAAATCATAAGCATATGTAGCTAACCTATTTCGATGTGGTTTATGATAAATTATAGACAGAGTATTTATCAGAGAAGGTTTCAAGATAATTGGAATATTAAAGTACGTTTAATTTATAGTTTATATATAGTAATAGTAATCAAGGCAACGATGTGGCCTACGAGAGTTAGAGGTTAGGTTGGACGTGTGACTTTAATATCATGTAACAGCGTTATAAAACTGCGTGACTTACCTTCAAAGACGCCTTCGTATTTCTCCAAACCCCACTGTGATAATTTTTCCTTCACCCACTGGTCCATTGTCAATAATTTTCTGCAAATTGCACAATATCCCGAGCATCGATGTCGCTATGCTTGACGCGCGAACTGAGAACTATACAGTTGGGTCGGAGACCCATGCGTATAGTTCCCATAGCTATACGCTTAGCTCGGGGACCCATGCGTATAGCTCCCAGAGCTATACCGGGATAGTTACCGGAACATAACAGAAGGTTCGTTTATGTAACTGACAGTATGTCTGTACGAACTTCGGCGCATCGTTACAGCAACAAATACGCTAAATGCTATACCGTATTGCTACTAGAGCAATACGTAAACTTCGTACAACGAAACACGAGGTTGCAGTAAGGGACCTACAGACAACTATAATCTAGTTTGTTACACGAACCAGTCTTTTTTCTCCGTGTAGAGTAAATCGTCCGATAGCTTCAAAGGTGCAATTCTAACTCTTTTTTTCTACCCCTCTTCTAATCCCATAGTCTATGTTGTGGCTGTCCACTTGCCTGGCCAAAAGTCGCGTGTACACTAAAGTTTACCAGTCGTGGTTCAATTTTCATACTTAGTGTTCCTTACTCATCCGTCATTCGTGCTAGAAACGATTTATAACCTAGTTTCAATAATTGTCAATAATTAATACCGTAATAAAAATAAAAATAAAATCTTTTTATCAACCGATTTTATTTTTTTCAAAGTCACTAAAAGTGCAAATCTTGACTCAAAAAATCCTTCACCAAATGGTAAGTCTGGGCAAAAATTCGTAAGAGATACCTCATTCCTCGTTTACACTGAATACATGTTCTAATATTAAATATTTACATGATATATGATATGATACTGCTTATGTCAAGCGGTTGAGAACTAATCAACCAATCCTATTTTCACAATCATATCGCGTCATGTATGATCAATGACGCGATCGGAATGTTTTCCGAAGTGTTTTTCTTATATGGAATTAGTCTAATCAAACTTTCGGATAAACGAAATTATGTTATTTGCACAAGGGTGTCGAATAAAAAAAAATACGTGTGGGCATAAAGCGAGGCTGTGAGGTGAAAACTATTTTTTTATTTTCACGAGATGTGTCTCCGACACACATCGTGACTATACTTACAGAAAGAGAGGATCGATAAAAATTGACTGAATAATGGACCCTAATGTTGATTCAGCGAAACACGACTGTATTCCTGAGCGGCGTAGCCAATATAAAATTTCTCTATCTTAATCCTTCCATGATGACGAGCTTTCCTTTTGCATCATCATAACCAACCGCACCGAATAATCACTTTTTTATCTTTCGCTAGCATTTTTTTTCCATCGGACGTTTGTTCGTCGTTTCATCCCCTTGGCTATTTTTCCAGATGGATCAGAATGTGTCGTTTGAGTGCTATAAGTTCTCCACTTTTCTCTTCGCACTCTACCCAAGCCACACGGGGCCGTTTCGTGATGTTGTCTATGGATATCGTATAATTTCAACTCGTTCCACAAAAACTCTCGGGGTACCCGGCTCCTGACTGCTTACGTTTGCCAGCCAATTCAATTCCACCTCGTCGTACCTCTCGCGCCACTTAAATAAATCATAAATACGAGACTTCTACGTTCTTCCTCTACCGTTAGTCCACCGTTACATATATATGTATACATATCTCTGAGCTGCTTATTATTGCTTATAGTGGCTGGTCGAGTGAGCGGCAAAAGCGGGGATCCTGCCGACTTCGAACCATCTTTTTATTCTTCTTATTCCGGTTTATGCATTCCTCGTTTTAATCTAATCCGCGAGAGCGCATGTAAGAATATATTAAAGAAAAACTTTTGCGGCGTCGCGCGCTCAGCTTGTGAAATTATACCGTCTAGAGAGGGTTTTCTACGGGCTCTCTTTTACGGACCAACTATAGCCCCACCATGATCTTTCACCAACTCGCACCCCCTCTTGTATGGTTCTTCGCCACTTTTTTCATATTTATTTCCGTCACTGTCTCGCGTTTTTTTCTTTTCTCCGCTCGCTTATACCCAATTGTAACATCTTCGAGGCGATTACTACTATCTATGCAACACTTCCGAAACTCAAATGTTCTTTCTTCATTTGCGAAAAAAAAAAAAGTTCTCCACTGATTTCATACATTGAAACAGTAACAGTGCATTTAATTAAACAGCAATGAAGTCGAGATATAGTTTTTTTTATCTCATGTTCTACTTATTATCTTCTCAATATAATCTTGTCTGATTTATAAACGAATAAGTCCGAAGCATTACTTTTACTCTACTGGATACAATATTAACTCTTGCAAAAGCCACCCAAGGTGTTTCTCATAATTATCATACATGAGTGAAATTTTTGGTGAATTAAACTGTTTTCATGGCCCGAAAGGTGAGAATGAATGTAAAATCGATCAGCTATAGAAAAAAGTGTCGAAATAAAGTTGAAGTGAATTTAGACGGAAAGCTAAGTCAAAGCAGAGACACAACCGTTCGCAAAAACTCTCGCTGGAATGAATGTTAAGAGGGAAAAGTTGAGACAGTGAACTCATTGCAGTTGTCTAAATACATATATCCTGTAACAACTTGGAAGAAAGAAATAGTTAACAGCTAGAAGGTGGAGAGGGGCAGTGCTTTTGGTATAAGATTGTGTACGGTGAGTCGACTCGAGGTATTGACATGTGAATGAGAGTGGATCGTAGGTGCGCAAGGCTGATGCTATGCTATGGGGATGAGGCTCGATGGGATGAGAGTTAAGGGAGGAAATGATGATGTGGGACGGGGTCACAGCAGAGCTGCTTCTCATCGACGTCGGGTGGCGTCTCGACGTTTCCATCACTCACTCACTCTTTCTTTCTCTCTCTCTCTCTCTCTCTCTCTCTCTCTCTCTCTCTCTCTCTCTCTCTCTCTCTCCGCAGTCTCCAGATCTGTTCCCTTCCTCAAGAGTTGTTGCTGCACCGGTAAGCGGGAATCGTGCGCAGGGAGATCGACGAAGATGGTAGTTGGAGCAAGGAGGAAGGTGGAATTGGGTGAGAGAGGCCAAGAAGGCAGACTCAGGGGTGAGCTTATCTCCGCGAACCGAGATTGACTTCCTTTCTATCCATTCACCCGCTCAAATGAGTTCCTTTGATAACTGTTGTGTGATCGAGTGTGCTGAATGCTGAAGGGTTTAGAACGGCGGTCGGCGTCTCTTGCTTCTTCCTATACGCTCGTTTTCACTGCACACACCACCCCGTTGACTCTCCCTGTCCCACCATGCGCTGCTTCAGCGTCTGCCTGGGTTACGAAACTTCCACGAGCGACCCCTGGAAAAATATTTCGTTAAGCTCCCACGTACGTAGCTCATACCCTTTTCTTCCATGCATTCTTCTTTTTTTTCACTCTCTCGTCACTGCCCGAAGAAAAATTTTCTCACTTAAGATTCACCATCTCAACACGATACTTTCCAGGTGCGCGATAAGGGCCCTGGATCGACAAATGCGAACTGTTTTCGTTTCTATTAGAAATTAACGAGGAAGTAACCAGTTTGGCCTCAGCTTTATAACCAAACGAAAGTAATAGACTCCTCATTTTCACAAAGCACCCTGCACATTGTTAGCTGGCAAGCTAATGTACCTGGGGATCACTGAAGTAAAGCTCACAGAGAAATTGATTGGTAGCACAGCAAAGATCGCTGAACTGAAACTTGGTAGACTTAACCCAAGAATCGACCTAGCGAAAATTTTGCTGGGTCGCTAGCTCTCCAATATGTAATCGGTTGTTGAAGGCTGAATTGGAGACGGGCGATATAGCGAAGGTTGTTCCAAGAAGCGGCAGATGCTAAATATCAGCAGAATGGTGGAAATTTCAGATGTAGTTAAGCAGCAACCCAACGAGGACCAAGAGTCAAAACCATACTACCGGTAAAGAGAGCCTGAGAAACAAATGAACGGATATCATGAACGTGTTAGGGTGAAGGAGGGGTGAAAGGTCGAAACTTGCGTTCTAGACAACACCAAAATATCTTGGCGACGGGATAGAGGGGGTCCCACTAGTGCATTTAGAATAACTTACGGCATCACGAGATTACAAGTCTACAGCATAAACCCTCCTTACCACTCGTGCATACCAACCCCCTCTCTCTCTCTCTCTCTCTCTCTCTCTCTCTCTCTCTCTCTGAGATGCTTTTCCTCCTTGCCTTCCTTTGGCCGCCGTCGTCTAGGAACCATTAATTAAGAGCTTCCACGAGCTCGGCAGAGTACAATCTTACTATGTGCCCGAGACAACCACTGCATTTCATAGAATTTCACGTGAAAAAGAAATACAAAATACTGCTTCACGTGTGCTTCTGCATACGGGACGAGGGGACAATCGTCTTATTTAAATCTTCGTTCACGTTGCATAAAAATATGCAGATAAACAATGCAATCATTATTTTAGAGAGAGAGAGAGAGAGAGAGAGAGAGAGAGAGAGAGAGAGAGAAAGCGAGAGACAGAGACAGAAAGACAGACAGAAAGTTCTCAACTTTCGTTTGTGTCAAACGTTAGGTAGGAGAAAAGTATTGATAGTTAAAAAAGAAACTTCAAGGATAAGTTGTAAGAAGTGGACATAATGGATGGAGAACGGTAAAGAGCGAACAAATATATCTGAAGGTATTTGTCGCGCGACCCGTGGCGGAGAATAAGCGGAAACGTCGGTACGGTGGCACGCGGTGAGCTGGGCTCGTATGAAACAAAAGAAGTCGGACCGTCCACACGCTCGTTGATAGCGGGCAACTTTGACTAATTATCGTTAAAATCTGAAATATCGTTTGTCATAAATGGAAAAAGGGGAATGATCTTTCGTCTGCGTATAAACAAGAATTTAATGGGTGAAGCAGAGTTTTTTTTTAATGTTTGAAGGAAGAAATATTGGATTTATTTTTATAATTTTACATATAAACTGAAACACCGCGATATCCGGGAATTACTCGGTGAGTATGTTTACTATTATTAACTAAATATGCTCAGATAGCAAGAGAAAAAGAATAATAGTAAAGGAGAATCCTTATTCTAAATATTATTTGTTCCTTTCGTATTTTTTCATAAAATAAAGTCTCGAATTTCTCTAGTTTGTAAGGATTTGTTAAATTAGAAATTCTCGCCGTAATAACGCTGCAAACTTTGATAATCTCAATCTTAATATTATTATTCCTTCATATTAATTTCTTTATCTTTTAGTTATGTCTGGTAACAGCGAGAGACTTTCCGGCAGAGTAACAAGGTCTCCGCTATGCTGTAAGTATTCTCTATTTCTATTTTCATATTATATTTGACTGATTTTTTCCTTCGATTCTGGGTTTATTTGGACCAAAGAATCCCAAGGATATAAAGGGTTCACATTCACGTGTAACACGTTCAAAAATCGCAAGACAAAGCAGTGCATTGGGGCGTGCGTTCACAGCATGGATGATACATGTAAAATTTGATGATTTCAAAAGTAAATATCTCTAATATGAAACGTCAAATTAATCTCCTTGAAATTTAACACATGTTCAGATAACATCATAATTAATATGTGTAAAAAGTTACAAAAAAATCTTTAAAAGGAGCTACCTCGAGGTATATACCTTAAAATGTGTAAAAATATAGGTAGAATTAGTATATTATTCACTACAGGGCAAACATTTTTTTTGACGAATGCGAGGATTGTATCCCAAGGCGAAGCCGAGGGATACAATCGCATGAGTCAAAAAAAACTTTTTGCCCTGTAGTGAATACGATATTTTATACACCAAGGGAAATAAAGTGGTTTTCCCTGCTGGTGCAGGGCAATAAACCACGGTGTATTACCCTGAGGTGTATAATGGTATATTATGCACCTGAGAAGGAACTCGTCTTCGGTCTCGGGTACCTTCGGGGCCCTCGACTTACAACACGTTCTGCAAAAATCGCGCTCGACAGAAATAAACGCCTACACTGGAAATCGCTTAACTGCCCACCGGTTAACTACACCCTCCAGCTCTTTCTCCGCCACATGGACAGACGTGTAGGAGACAGTTAACTGCCCGATTTCCCTCTCCTATCCGCCCTAAAGCGGGCAGTTAAGCGATTTCCAGTGTACTTCCTTCCCGTTTTTATACGATATTTTCTCCAATACATGCATTAAAAACAAGTTTTTTCGCGCTTCTGAAACGGGATAAAAGTCACAGTTTTTTGACCGGGGAAATAAACTGTGACTTTTATCCCGTTTCAGAGATGAACAAACACGAGTTTTTAAGGGGTAACACCACTGTAAAAATAGTGGCATATATTTAAGTATAATACAAAAAATTATTATCAACGCATATTCAAAAATGGCGACACTGGAGCCATTCTCGCGAGACACGCGGCACGCAGTGTAACTGTCACAAATTTGAATTTGAAAAAAAAAAAAACTTAACCTATACATTAATAGTGACAGAAATACGTAGAAGATTTTCGAGAAGTTAATTTAAACATTATTTATTAACAAATAAGTGCCCTCTGTTTGGTCCAAAATAAAAATTTTCATTCAAATACTCGCCAATTACACAAAAATCAATATTTTTAAAATCCCCTACGTTTTACTCTAGCTATAGACATGTAGATTAAGTAGTTTTTTCTACATTTAAATTTGCATGTTAAATTATGTGACACTGCGTGCAGCAGAATTCATTCAGTCTCGCAAGAATGGCTCTAGTGTCGCCATATTTGAATATTTTTTGATAATAAATTTTTGTATTATACTTAAATATATGCCTAATCACTTCCTTAAATATTATTATCATATTACCTTTTCTTCCATCTAAAAAAAAATGATCAAAACAGCGCTTTTCTTTTATTTTTACAGTGTTGTTACCCTTTAATGCATGTGTTGTAGAAAATTATATATTCTCACTCCAGTTGTTTCAATTGTATTGCAGCGCTTGTTTGCTGGATTCAAAGTCTTCAAAGTTGTCAAGATGAGAAAGTACAAGAACAATTATCAAGGACTATGGCTCGGGCTACCATACGACCAAACGCAGTAGGATCATTATTTTCTCATTGGTGATCGAATTACACAGCTTGTCCTCTGTGTTGGCTCTTCGAGGAGATCGTTAGCAAACAAAATTATGTAGTCACCCGCAAGGGACCCGAGGGTGAAGGAACAGACACACGACTATACTCTCTCTGTCCCCTCTGTTCTTTTTTTCCCGAAGAATCACGATTAGTTGGTCGTAACGTAGCTTCTGATGCTTGGGATGGAGAGTCTTGAGAAGGGAGTACGAACATCACTCGCAGCGCGGAGATTTCTCCGAGGACACCCAACGACCCCTCCATGTTTCTTGCTCGTTCGATTTTCCTGTCTCTTTTCTCTCTCACTTTTCTCTCTCTCTCTCTCTCTCTCTCTCTCTCTCTCTCTCTCTCTCTCTCTCTCTCTCTCTCTCTCTCTCTCTCTCTGTTTCTCTCTACCCTTCGCAATAGCGAAAGGACAGATAGTAGACCAAGTGACTGAGGGAGCAGGCATATTAGAAGGATTACAATTATCAAAATAGACCGTGAATAAGATCTCGTCTTGGCTCAGTGAGACCTCAGATTACGAGTCTCATATTTTTTTATGACACGTTCCTCGTTTCGGGCACATTTTTGGATTGCTAGAAAACTACGAAAAGGATTGTTGGGTCAAGTGAATATATATATATATATATATATATTCAAAAAATGACCCTTGTGTGTCTCCTCCATCGTTTGAGTAACATTTTAGTTTCTACGAATCATAAATCATCATGAGGGGTCACACGGGGACGTAATTTTTGGCGCTTGGACAGTGTCCTTCTGATTCGTATTAGTGAATGACGGTGACTACGGCGATGAATGTGGAATGCCCACACCAGAGATAGAAATAAAACTTGCCGGACGAATAACTGTGCCCAACTCCCTCAGGAATCCCACACCCTTAATTCCTGTTCTCAATTTATTCGCTGCTAAGATTCGTCCAACAGCTCCACCACTTTTGACTTTACGGCCCTCGAGTTTCTTTTATCCATTAAAAAATAGATATTTATTGGAATTGAAAAACTGTTATTTTTTTTACCGTCGATTTACGGTGGAAAAGAACGGAAATATTGGACACTGATTCAAAGTACAGGTTTCTCGTAGACATGAGAATTTCTCATCGATCGGATACCGAAAAAGTCCCAAAAAGCTAGGAACACGAAAAATTTTTGGCTCGAAATTAGCAGAGCTTCTCTGCCAATTTCGCTTCAAGCTATACTCGACGTTCGTCTACCGCAATCAAACTAACGCATCATCCACCATCGCGTAAAAGTCACTTGGGTATAACGTTAAGCGACGTGTTATACGCGTTATGTTCTAACACAATAACACAAAATCGGTGTACGTTGGACTGGAAAGATGGAATATCGTAAACGATGCTTTATCCTCCTTGTACTCGTCGTTCGCTCGAATCTCTCGTATATTTTCGCTTCGATGTTATACAGCCCGTGAAATTTGTCACCATTGTGACAAGTGGAACTTTCAAGCCGGAGTAATACGGCCAGTTTCGCTAACTAGCTCTTGTTATATTATTGCCCGAGAGCCACCGCGTACGTTCCGTTAATGTTCTCCCTTCATTCCCGATATTTCCTGCCTCCTCTCGTCATTCCAATGGAATTAATTATTGTTGTGTGCGACTATGTCGACCGACGAAGACAAAATATACCACCGCTCAATCGTGACAATCCTAAATTCTCGCGTTGCGTTATCGTGAAAGCGTATGCCTCGGGGATTTCGGAAAATTCGCTACTAATTGCTTCGCTCACTTTCTACCAGTCCACGACACAAAGTCACAAAGCTGGACGACGAATCGCCGATGACTGCTATTTGCCGGCTTCGTTTCATTAACACAATCCCTTTATTCAGCGTCGCTTCTTATCCTCGGCTCAGATAGAGTGAGGAAATTTAAGCCCTGGGCTCATCGAGCCTTCGAAAACAAATAATTGAACGAAGAATTAAAAAATTACCAGATATCCAATTTTCGTTGGTCTTTCTAAACTTCTGTATCTGCATTTTATTGTATTTCGATTCCGATTTGAAATTTTTCTCGACCGTAGAAAATTCAGGGTGGATTTTCTTAAGATGTATTTATATTTTTAAGGGTATCTTATGTGCGTTTTATATATGCTGCGTATGCGAAAACTTTTCATACGAAAAAATATATCGTTGTAATATGATCGTATATATGCGGTAAGGGATGGTAAGTGGGTTCTATTATGCACCTTCGAATAAGAAAACACTCGTTAACGCGAGCTTGTTTTGACATTTTAATGACCATTCTGCACTTTCGGAGGAAAACTACATAAAACGGATGAAAGCGGCAATAACAGCAAGTCAAGAAGTGCCGGTGGATTCTTAGGCGGGGGGGGGGGGGGTCGTTAACGATACTGCGTTACATCACCATGAATCTCGACTTTACCGCGTGAAAGCTCGTTCGCTCACACGTTTTAGAGCAGACATGCGTTCGCTCGAAAATACAAAAAAAATTAAAATAGGATAAAAAATGCATGCGGATGAAAAGCAAAAGAAAATTTTGAGGCTGCCGAGTTACATTGAAGTCAGAAAAGTAAAGCTATAATGACATTGCAGATGTAAAATTATGGATCATTTTGTTCGTAGAAGAGAATACTTTTCGGAAACAAGTATTCAACCATATTTTGATTCCATACATGATCGAAAAAAGGGGCAAATACTAACTTTGTTTGAATATAAATGCGAAGTAATGGAAAGGCAAAAACGAAAAGATAATGAATCTGGATGATTATGATGAATCGTTACGCGGTAAAAAAATGTATCTGGCATAATTGAAAATCCTGTATCACTGTGCGCTAAAATGTATTACACCGTAAGAGAGGATATTTTAGTAAATTTGACAAACGCGCTCTGCTTTCGAGAATTTTTTTTCCGAATTTTACAAATACTTTGAAACTATCAAAGCAACGTAAAAATTCGTTTGGATTATTGCTGTACGCGAAACGAGACGCGAAAGGGAGAGCTAGAGAGAGAGAAAGGGAGGGAGAGAGCGAGCGAGGGGTGCAATAAGCGAGGAAGCAACATGGAGGCTGAAGATTCGGGAATGGTTAAAAAAAAAGAACTCGGGATCGCGCGTGTAGAGATGAGAAGCGAGGTATTAAATTTCATTTTAAATGGTCGAGAAAACCTGTCATTTCGTGTGTCTTCGCAGATGGTGCAAGAACCCGAGATCAACTCACCCTTATGTATATACGCCATGCGTCGTCCGCCACCAGTTACACAATCTCCTTTATTCGATATCCAGGACACACGAAAGAGAACCCAAAACTCGTATATCTCACTCTTTATTCAAAGATTCTCCTTGAGATTCGATGAAGATAGAAAATGCCAGAAAATTGCCTGACGTAACGTGTATTTGCCTATTAACGACGATATATATATGAGGGACCACTTCATATATACATGCAAATCTTTTATATAATATCGTGTGATTCGGGTTTTAGTTCGGAAGATTTTAAACATGTTTTTTTTTTTTTCTTTTTTACTATTCCTCTATCACAGTCCTCTGGAAGAACACGAATAGTGAATTTTCCAAAATACGAATGTGCTTAACAACTTTTGGTAGACAGCATAAAGTCTCAGAGGCCAACAGGAACATTCGCCTTATGATCCCGTGTAGAAATTTGACCAGTTTTCCGGGCTTCTGGCTAGAGACAGTGATGGATTTACTGATTAGGATGAACTTGGCGTTGCCGGATCTGATACTGGTTAGAATTCTTCTGGATTTACTAGTCTGGCAAAACTCGGCAAATCTCGACTTGGTACTGGCCAGAATTCTTTTGGATTTCCTGACCAAGGCAAACTCGGCAATCGCGACTTGGTGCTGGCCAAAATTGTCTCGGATTTCGTGGCCAGGGCAAACTCTGCAAATCCCGACTTGGCACTAGCCACAATTCTTTTAGATTTACTAGTCTGGGAAAACTCGGCAAATCTCGATACTTGGCATTGGCCAGAATTTTCGATCATAATCTGACAAGTTATGGCATTTTGAGACTTTTCAATCCACCATATTAGATTCGCCATATTGAATTTTGTAATTTCTACGTCAAATTTATGTTCATTATTCCAAAAATCCCCTAAATACTTGAGTTAGATCGAAATCTGACAAGTTATGTCATTTTGAGAATTTTCGATCCACCATAATTGATCCGCCATATTGAATTTTGTAATTTTGACCTCAAATTCATGTTCACCGACTAAAAAACCCCTGAATATATAGTTAGAGTGAGTCTGACAAGTATGGAATTTTTAGAATTTTGGATCCACCATATTGGATTCACCACATTGTGTAATTTCTCCCAAAACCAACATGCATGGTTATACTAAATGAACGGTTAAAGACGCTACCACCACTATCCCCTGAGTAGCTCCCAACATACAACTGATCAAGTGTTCTCTGGCGTGTAAAATACATGATACGAATGACCAAAGTTGATAAATAGTCGATAGCGTAGTGGGTAGCGTGTTAGGTAGATAGGTAGGATAGGTAGGTAGGTCGCAGGTTCGAGTCCCCGTCGAGGAGAATAAAATTCTATGGAGAAACCCTACAGGATTTTTTTTTTCAGTGTAACTCTTCTATGATCTATAACAACGCCAAAATATGCATATGAAACCATTTTGCAAGTGATATATTTCGTTTTTATTTATGTTTTAGATTTTAAAATATTAGCAAAGATATGCAGACTTTCCTGACTATCAACTGCCAAGTTCTCTGGCTAAAAGCTGTCGAGATCTCTGCCTACCAGTTGCCGAGTTTTTCCGACCAGAAACTCTTCAGTCCGCCAAGACAGGTACTAGACAGATGCGTCACACGCCTAGTCTGGAACTCGACAGTTTACTGGCGATCACCTGGCCAGAAAGAAGAAAAACTGGACAGGGCCAGCGCCTATTTTAAATTTCTGCACGGGATTTTCTGAAACTCTTTTGCATTTTATATTCTTCGTCTACGTGGCGAACAATTGTTGTCTCGTTTCAATGGGTCATCTCTTACTTACAACCTTTGAAGATGATTTTTAATTTATTTATGAATAATTATCATCCATGTACTATCCTGTTTGATAAAAATTCTCATTGAACACTCTCTTCAAAACGTCTTACCTTACACTGCTAATTTTTTCTTCCCCGTCATCAATGACCGTTGCACCTTTTCTCATAACACGCTTTACACACCTATCGGCGATAAAAAATTTACGATAGGATCGGTGTTTACGCACGTTTTATGCAATATTTTTTAAAAATACTCCAGGGGGGTGAAAAGAACCGAATAACCGACATAGCGTATGATTTTACGATAAGTGGTGTAAAACCTCGAGAGAAGCTCATTCCATCGGCAAATTCTGTTGTCGATGAAGGTTATTCTGTCTTTTTTTTTAAGGCGATAAGTACTTACTATAGTTATTTACCAACTTTGATCAATTTGCTAAAAAGAAAACGATCCGTAGTTATGATCGTTAAAACCAATAAGCTTTGAGATATTAATTTTATAAATTTAACCATTTATATATATATATGAAAAGCCTACCTTCAAAACTTATGATCGTATTTGAATGTTAATTTATTTGAAAAATTGACAATCCTCTACTAATGTTATTATCGGTAGCTATAGATATTTTGGACGTTCCCCATATACTCCATAACATTGGCATCTTTGGACTGCAATATTTTCGACTGTAATTACACCATGATGTCACGATTTATGAACGTCAAGAGATTATTTTCGATAACGATGTACGACGAATACATGTACATACATATATAAATATATAAATAAGAGTAAAAGAACAGCAGCAGAGGCAGCAGCAAAGAATAATGCGTTAGCAGGCAGGAAGAGAGAGGAACGGGTAGAGGGCAGCATATTGCAGTCACGGACTTCACTCGGTAAAAAAGTGAAATTTAATGCAGACGATATTGGAGAGCTTTCCGGGCGAGTGTGGACTGGGTGGGGGACAATAATGTGTCGCGAACAAAACGAGAGAACAACGTCGACAGTACGAGCGACCAAGTTGGAAGAACAAGCCAGAGGAAAAGAGTGAAAGAGAATAACGGACAGAGGTGAGGGTGCCGGCACGCTTGATACTCTGACAGGACAATTTGGGCGCATAAATCACCCGGAGCTCCTTTCTTTATATCGTTTAATATGAAATCGGCGGGGCAGAGGGGGTGAAAAGAAGATATAAGAGAAACGAGGCAATTTTCCACGTCCGGAACAACTGTCATCAAGCAGATTGATCGACCATTACGATTTTTCTCTGGGCCCAAGAACAAAAAGCACAAATAATTATTGAAATTGTATCGCGATGGAACTCATCGTGATATTATATAATCGACAGATATGAAAGCGTGCAAGGAAATTGATGACCGCGCTTCTTGATACCGATGGAAGTTTTTATCAATGCCTCAAGCGAAAGACTGTAGAAATATCATCTCTGGCGAAAAAACAGCATTTATGAGCGAAAATTTTTCAAAATTTCTCCATGCCCATGGGCAAATATGATAAAATGGTAGGGCAGCAGGGGATATAAGAAGTGATGTCTAACAAATTGTCGAACACTTCTTTGAAGTTCTTGAAAATTCCTAAAACTCGAAGTTCAAATGAAATAATTTCATACATTTTCCTGTGACTTTCTGGCAATTCACCACATGCGTCTTCTAATTCGCAATAAATTCATTAACAATTTCGAAGGTTCTCACCTCAGTTGATCATTCGTAAAAAATAGAAGAAAAAAAAAAACATTCCATATTAAATTCATTCGGCGTAGTACATTCGTTCATATAGAAGCACGAGTCGACTGGAAAACTCAGAAAGGTCTCGACTGTGCAGCCTCTTGTGGTTATGTACGTAATGCGAGTTCTCATACAGAGACATGAAAGAAGTTTTTTCCAGCCTGAAATTGGTAACTACGTGCAAGAACGAAGAGCAAAAGTACCTCTTTGCTCTCACATGTGTTTCCCGAAAAGTTACATTCTCGTCACGCGCCCATTTATCCTTTTTTGCGGAATGAGTGATAATTCGAGTAAATCGAATTACGAGCTCGGCCCCGTGGCATGTGTTCCGGTGTTCGTACGGGCTCTCCTCTTACTTCAGGCGTGAAAAGCATTCGAGTTAGCACATTCAGTGGTCTTTGCCCAAACCCTTCTCACCTTCGTGTCCCATCCAACGTCTGGCCTTAACCGGCCAGTACCGGCTTTACCCCGTTCGCGTTTTCAAATTTCATTATGAAGTGCGACCGGTGCATAAAGATCTCGTTCACCGGGACCTTTCCTCTGTGCTCGACCAAGTACAAACGTTGCTGATGCTTCCGCAGCTTTTACCATAATTTCATAATTTTTGAATTACCACGCGGATGAACTCTTCTCTTTTACATTACCCCTCTTCGTCGCTTCGACTATTCCTCATCCGTGTATGAAAATTGAAATGAAAAATTATTTCAATACTGTTTTTATCTTGCAGTATTATTCATTTGATGAGGAATCAATTAACTTATACAGAGGAAAAAATCTTAAACTTAAACGTATAATTTAATCCTTAAACCAAACAGATCCTTCATTTCAAAGGATCTCCAAAAAAAAATCCTGCACGTATCGATTATGAAAATTTTACACCCTGTAAATATAGTCCATGGCAGGAAGCTAAATCAAAGACACCACTGTCAAATTAATCAGTCTAACCATCTCTCGAAAGTGCTCTATGGGGCAAAGGGATTCCCAAGCAACGAGAACTCATGCAGCAACATGAATACATATAAGTGCTGCTCTTTCTACTTGAGAAAGGAGAGAGTCTCGTGCAAGTATCCGCAATGCCGAGGCCGCAGAAAGGTGTCCGATAAATTTTCCGGAAGTTTAATTTCATTTTATAGGCGTGATACTTTAGCGTAAGCACCTACACTTTACACTAACGGCTCCATGCTCCCATCGCTGAGTTTCTCTCCTAGCGGGTGTGGATGGTTGGCTTTTGAAAGGGTGAGAATCCTCTGTGTGGTAGCACCAGATGGAGGTTTTCGTGAGAAAAGGGTGAGGGCGAAGAAGAGGCCGGAGTATAGGATAGCTGATAAGTATACTGGCATCGACCAAGTCGACCGACTCGAAGAATTAAAGACTGTATAGTACCGAGCAGAGTACACTATGATACTATAGCCCTGAATTTCTGAATCATGGCTCAACAGGCCAATGTCTCTTACCGCGTAATTATTTCCTTGTTTCAAGAAACAAGCTCCAGTTGATGGACTTGACTCGGTAAAGACGAACCCCGTTGTGAACGTACTACGTGATTCTTCGTAACGATCTAAAGGGTGAGCAGGAAGACAAAAGCGAGAAAGCGTTTTAGTTAACAAGAAAATTCGGCCAAGAAATATCCAAGATGAATTGAGAATTCACAGTTTTCGATGAAATTTGTATGGAACACGAAAATCTATTGCTATGATAACTTTTCTATGCAGATTTTTCATTGTAAAGAAAGAAAGTTATGCCGGTATTGTACTCATCAACTGAAGTTTACCGTTCTTTGTTGTACGTTTGACCTGACATTATTCCAATTAAAATGACATGGAGAGTGAGCAAAAAAAAATGTTAAGCCTTGTGCAATAAATAAAGCATTAACGACAGAGGCAACCGATTGATTTTTCATACCTTTAGAATAGATGCAAAGTGTTACATAATAGATATGTCTCCCATCGATCTGCAAGCATTATATTCAACGATTACAATGTATAATAAAATGAAGCAAATGAAAACTTTGATGAAGTCCCGAAGGTACTGTCACCGGCTGAAAGTAAGAAAAAGACAAGTGAAAAATCTTAACGAGTATTCGCGAAGCGAACGGTATTAATTATTTAATTAAAATTCAGTGGCTGATGGTACGCGTTGCCTCGAAATCCGCCGTACGCGGCTACGTGACTCCGTATAACTCGATGAACGCGATGTCGGACCTTGAGGATTAAGTAAAAATATTCGCCGCTTCGCTATGCCGATCTTACACGCTTTGGGTATGACGGTGTGCACCGACAGACGAGAAGACGATTGCTCGATAGAAAGAGCCGTCTGATCAAACACTTGATTAAAGAAACTTTCCGATAGCCAGCAGAGAGGAGCTGTGAACTCGTGAACCACCATCGCAGGCTCAACCGAAGCCAACCACCGTGGGCTCACTGAAAATCTTGGTGCAGTCGTGGTACAGGCCGATGAGGTGATTGGATATGGGAAAAGATGAGGGAAAAAAAATGTTCACCCTTTTTTTCTCTTACCCTTCCTCCCAACTCAGCCTGGTTGGTCGCTTCTCCTCGCTCTGTATTCAGCAGAGCACCGCGTGAGTGTTCGAGCAGGGATGAGAGGATGAAAGAAGAAATAGGGTAAAACGAAGGGCTGATATATAAAAGAACCCAAGAGTCGGGATCCTATAAGTTTTTCGAATATATTGCACGCTCGATACTTTCATTACTTGCCCAACACTCCAATTTACAAATTTGTACATCAACTGGAGATTTTAGGAAAACGTATTCCCACGACACGATTATGATCTGTTCCTCCTCAAAGCAACGTTAGATTTATGAAAAAAGTTTACTATATAATGTCAATAGTTGCATGATAATGTTCTGCTATATAGTATTCAACGTGGAGATATATTGTAACTCTTTCGTAATCTGAAATTTAGAAATATCTTGTTTGGAAAGTGAATGAATGAGAGATGAAAGATAGGAGCTGTTTGGAAAAAGTAGTTGTGTGACAATGAGAGTTCGTAATAGTGAGCTTGTACATGATCAAACATGTAGGATAGACACACCGTTGAAAAGAATTGTGTAGGTGAAGAGAGATTACTCACGATGGGTTGGCGACGCGACGCCTAACGCGACACACATAACAGTCTCAGTCTATCGTAAAGCCACCCCTTACGTTCGATGTAGCAACGACAATATCACCACCGAACCCGCTACCCAATAAAATCAGCACAGCCAGCCACCTACTGGCGCAACCGTAGCCTGGAAGTTCCCCCATTGCCTCCTGGCACGTTTCACATTGTAGGTGGCTTATAGGATTTCCCATTCCCGCGAACGCGATCTTATTAATTTTCCATTTAATTAGCGCTTAATTAGGCGCCCGGATTTACCGGGAAGCGTGACGTCAAGAATTGCCGAGATCGGAAGGGGCGAATGGGCTTGGGTAAAGTAGGGTGAAACGCACGAGGGGCTGTCATACATGCTCAACGTGTTGATAAATCTATGCACTCGTTCTACTCGCTACGTGTGAAAGCGCTTCGATTGCATATTCGATGATTTAATGCTGTGCTTTTGAGGGTAGAAGTGGAATGTATGTTGTAAAAGTTGTAGAAACCAGTCGAACCGGAGATAATTCTGGGAAATCATTTAGGATTTTGGGGTAGATTATCATCTATTGGGCGTTCCTAACTGAGGGATCAATTTCTAGATGGATTCCATGATTCTCCTTTAATTTCCAAGTGGGAAGGATTTTCGTTGGATTCGACTTTGATTATTTACCTAGAAATCATATCCTATCCAAATTGCTTCAATATCACCTGGATTCACATCCGGGGATCTCCCTCGTACTCTCCAGTAGAACGTGATTCTGAACCTCGCACTCACCAGCTCCACTAGATTCTTTGGCATCCCACATCTATTTTTAGGTCCACTGGTATTCGTAGATTAACCATCTGGGTTTCTCACCAAAATATTGTAATTTTTCGTAACTTGGTCACGCACCGTGTGACCGCGAGCGTATTAGGTATAAAGCAGAATTTTAGAACAAAACATCCTGATCCACATTGCCACTAACCGTAGAAATCAGTATTGGTGAATGATCCTTCCGCCTTTCCAAGCATATATAATTTCCTATATTTCCTTCGTTCACCATATACACCGGTACTTGTTGGAAAATGAAGAAAAAAAAAAATCACTATGCCATCTGAGAGATGGAAAACGCCTGCTACAAAGAAGATACGACGATCTAGTGACTCAAGAAAGGTGGGGATAGATGCAGGAATAGTGGATAACGAAATGGGAGTGAAGGGAATATAAGCGAGTTGGAACAGAGGAAGAAGAAGAAGGATGAGAGCCCGTGCCGAGAGACACACCGTCTATGCAAACATCAAACCAATATCGTAATTGCTCCGAAGACTGTTGGCATAAGAGTCGCTGACGTCTCGGCTCTGTTCTGCTCGGGTGCGAGACAGAGTGAGCTACTATATATAGAAGAGCTGAAACGCTTTGCATTCGGAGATCGAGCCCTACTCTACGTTTTACCGGTTTCATCGCTTCTATACCAGCTCTCTCTCTCTCTCTCTCTCTCTCTCTCTCTCTCTCTTTCTCTCTCTCTCTTTCATCTCCGTCCTCTTATTGAATGCTTCAGCCACTCTAACGTACGCAAGTACAGTAGGGATATCTAAAATCGCATTGTATCGGCGATCCCAGGAATCGGTATTAAAGTGGAATCGAATCTAAAGTTTTACATGCTCTCCCTATATAATCACCGCTGTCAGAAATTTTCGAGATTAAGTAAAATGAAGAAAGCTGTTACTAGGGCAAAATTATATTATTCGCAGTCGTTTCTCACTTCGCATGATCCAAAGGCAAATTTTTACGATGAAATATTCCAAAAATTGACCAATTAACAGCTGGACACGGTGAGGCCCGTCGATTTCCAATATTTTCTCATATGCTCTCCGCTCTGTCGTACAAACATTAAATTTAAAAAAAAAAAATTTATCCATGATCCCGTTAGCAATTTTCCACATCGCCTATCTGCAATGTATTCAAAACTTGAGTCTGAGAAAACAAATTTTCGGAAATTCAGAATTTCCTGCGAGAGTGCTGATTATGCTCGCTTACTCGAATTTATGCCCCACCTACTTCAGCGGGATTGAATTCTTGAAAACAATTTCTCTCGATTCCTTTGTAACATCTTATCTCAACTTTCCGATCCAGAAGTAAAAAAATTAACTATCGTAACATGTGTAAATAGTTCGAGGGTATACGCAATGGTACGTTCCATCCTATCCATCATAGGAATGCAATAAAATCCTGTCACGTTCACGACCTTGTTCCAGTTAATAAGAAGGATAGAATAACTTCTAAAATAATGAAATATTGATTATTCCAATGAATAATCCGTTGGTTCCGCACTTGAAATTGCGAATTGATTCATTTGCTAATTCGTTTATTCCCATCGGCACGAATAAAAGATAAGTTCGCGAGAATCGAAAGAAAATAATCGTATTTGATCAATCGGCTTCAGAGTAGAATGGGCACAGGCATCCACGGTATTGTTATAGACTGCGGAAAGGTTAATGATATGCAGATTCGGCGGGTAAGGGGCTGGCGCGGATTTTAAACGGCACCTCTTCCCATCCTCTTTCAACGCCCGGGTCCTGGAGCGGCAAAAAAACTGTAACAAAACTGAAAAAAAAAAGATAGCGAAATGCAAAATTGGTAAGTCGAACAGCGAAGAATACGAGAACAAGAATATCCCGAATGAATGGAATTCAAATCGAAATATAAGGGAGTAACGGCCTGGAAAATTAAATATCATTTGAATAACGTGAGATTGCGGTATGGTGCGATAGAATAATCGGTCGTCCGAGATTGGTTAATACAATTGAATGCAACGTCTGGTGTGACCTTCTACTTCATTATGACGGTACCTGTCATTAACCTAATTTATAAGATAGAATAAGATTTTTCGATAATTTATGCAGGACGTCGAAAAAAAAATGAGTGAATTTTATACCGACGCTGTGTTTCGTCGTGCTTGACTCTAAAAATTAACGAACAAAAGCTCGAAGTACTATGTACTAATTGAGTTGTTACATCATCATGAACATTCCCGTGCAGAATTTTTTTAGGGATACCCCAAGTCCGACTATATCCCGATCGGGATTTTCCATGGACTCCCCAAAACCGGTATCCCCATAGGAATCTATATGGTATCCGTTTCGTAATCGGATTGGTGGATGTGACAAAATTTGTAAGTTATGGTGCTACTTTCTTGCAGGGTGTACCGATTGAATCCCGATCCGAAGCGCAACTGCGTCCCGAGCGTAGACATAAATTCCAATCTCACGTTTGTTCTGGAACAGGATTTGTTGCGAGCTCCTCAAGACGAGTATCCTCCGATGATTTAATGGGATAATCGAAGAATTTTAATTTGCGAAATGCCCAGTCATATTTCGGTGGTGGCAGTGTCATTGGCAGTGGTAGTGGTAGTAAAAGTGGTAGCGGTGGCGGCGGTGGCGGCGGCGGCGGCGGTGGCGGCGGCGGCGGTGGCGGCGGTGGCGGTGGCGGTGGTGGTGGCGGCGGTGGCGGTGGTGGCGGCGGTGGCGGCGGCGGTGGTGGTGGTGGTGGTGTCGTCGTGGGGACAGCGTCGTGGTTAGTGCGTTAGTTCATTAGGTAGGCAGATAGGTAGGTAGGTTGTCCTTGAATCATTTTCCGGGTTAGCAAATAAATTTTCAAGCACCGGAATCATCCTCGGAACAACAACAATCAATAAAAAATGTCAAAAACATTAATGTTCATAAAATATAATTTTTTTTGTCATTTATTTCGGGTCCAATACGCAAACGAAGGCTAGTGAGACGTCGTAGGTTCAAACCCCGGTGTCGACGTTTTTTCTTTGTTTACTTTTTTTCTATGGCTCCGGTAATAATAAACAATTGCCTATAACCTGAATTGCGGAAGATAAGTATTTATTCGGGATTTTATATATATGCCAGATATAAACCACATTTCGATCGGGTTTTGACTGGATACCATAATTGGAATCCAGTCAGGGGTCCCTGTCGGATTCCAATGTGCAAATGTTACATTCAGTCATGGGATCTGATCCGATAACCAGCTGGATCCCTATCAGAAAATAGGGATCCTTCTCAGAATCCACCTGGATCCCGACCGGAATTTCTGCACGGGATGACATCATAAATTTGATCTTTAACACATACTTGAGATTCAATTTCATTTTGAATAAATTTTGAAGTAAAAAATTATTTCTCAAAGATCTGAGCGGAATTTTTTTAACGAATGCAACGTAGTTACGTGATCGCTTAACGCGGGTAAAGGGCGAATCAGAGATCGTAGCCAAGACGAATGAGGATTCTTACAATGATTTACGAAGGTAACAATATTCCACAAAGCGTTGGTGGCAAAAGTCAGTGGATAACACTCACAGACACAGAGGCTGCCGAGTGAACAGGAAATTGCGTTTCATTGTACCGAGGCGTTGTTTGCTTTTAAACTACGATACCCCCTCCGTCGTTTCCCTTCACCTTTCTGCACCACACCGTGCCTTGCCCAAGCATTCGCATTACCCCGCGTCTCGAATTATCACTATAGGGCACTCTCTTTACTCTCCCGCACCCCGCTGGTTTCTGGAATGAGCTCCGAATGACAATTACGCCTTGGTGGATAAGCGCGTGTATCCCAAGCTATTCTTCCCTCCTATTTTCACGAGAGCTTCGGTGAAAAACAAAGGATGAGCCAGAGCTTGATATAGTTCGTGAAAACGTTAAAATTCTCAGTATACAACATCCTAAGCTTCAGCAGCCATCCTACTTTTTAGAATCCAATTATCACTCTTTATCGTCGTTTGCTTACCTCACAAATAAAGCTTCTTTTTTTCTCAAATGTAGTTCCTTCTTACTCTCGGGAAAACTCGATTTTATCGTGGGCTACAGGAAAAGTTGCCTTTTTTTTTGCGTAAAATATAATGAGCCAGGAAAACGTGGATAGTACGAAGCGTCTGGAAACGTCGGATGACGACAATGAACGATGAAGAAGGGCGCAAAGTTGTGGGCACTGTATCCTCACGTGCAACTGTCGGAACGGTTATTTATATTCAAATTGATACATTGGAAAAGTTGTCCCACCTTCTTGCTCTCCTGTCGCTTCGCCAATCGTCCTCTCGCAGACATTTTTTCCCACTTTTTATTCTTCTTCTTCTTCTTCTTATTTTCCCTCCTGTGCTTTGCACTCCGTGTTTGCTCGTTTTGTTTTTCACCCTCAAGATTTTCTCTCATGATACACGTACTTGCGACGGGACTCCGGGTAACCTTTTTCCTGCACTTCTTGTACATAGAACGTATGTATGTGTATACGTATGTGGGTATCGGTACAAATTCTTGTGTATTCCCGCGAAACGTTTCGTATTTCAACCGGTCATAAATACGAAAAATTCTTCTTTCTTTCTTATACGGGATTGCCACGGAAGGCAAGCCTAACGCTAGACGCAATTTATTGCATATGAGTTCGTGGATTTGTCAATTGTAAGGATGTAGACGTGCTGCAAGTAGTCCCCGGGAGAGACGATAGAATGTGTACCAGGCACTTATTTTCGACGTCGAAAAAGCTTCATGAATCATGAGAATACTGTTGGAAAGATTGTAATATAATGCAGAAGTACGACAGACTCACTGCATTGCATGTTATTCGGATACACGTGCGGCTATTCTACCCCCGCGTTTTATGCGTCATTCCACCCTTCAAAGAATACATCTATTTTAATAATCCAAATTTGAAGAAAATAAAATTCTCACGGGGCTTTTTTTCTCAGCTTCGTCCACTACAAGTGTTTGAGATTGGACAATAAGGAATTCTAAATTAATAGATCATTGATGAAATGTCTCAATTTTTGGTATTTTTAATCCATTCCAAAACGCTCGTGCATCGGAAAATACTTTCTGATTGCTTTTTCCCCATGTACGAAATTTTTTTCAATCATACCCAAGCAAGGGGTACGAGTGATGCAAAGTACAGAATCCAGACCCTCTATATATATCATTTCCCTGTGCCTCAAGGTTCACGGAACTCCGGGTGAATCCAAGGACTCTCATTATACCCGAGAACACGATCGAGCACAAAAGCCCGAGGAAAGTTCTGCAGAGAAAGTTTCTTGTTTGGAAAATTCAAACTCGACGTAGGAGCGTTGAAAAGTTTTTTTTTTTTAATTTAATTCTCTCTAATTTGTAAGGTAAATTTCCAATAGAGATTCTCCGGAAGTAACGTTGACGTGCTTGGATTGGTTAGAATAAGGGAGAAGCACGGAGTAAAGCGAGCAAGAGGATCGGCAATAGAAACCGAAGTAGTTTTGCCAATACCGTTCCGGCTCACGAAGCTTTGATTCATTGTAACTTTAGAGCTGGTAAAATCATGCCAACCTACTAGAATTGCTTGCCAAGGCCTCAAATTTCTACACCACTACCCTCGTATCCGTACCGATACTTCTACTTGTAAGTCAGCTTTGTTCTAGTTATACCTTATACATGCATCGAGAGGGAGTGGTTATTCGACTCCGCAGAGGCTTGGAACAACACGAACACAATAATTTCGAACATACACGATAAAACGACATCGCACCTTGGAGAAAAATATTTCAAGTAAGGAGAATGGGGCAAAGCGAACCTCAAAGTGTTTAAAGCAGAAAAAGTGTATCATTCGAAGATTCAGAGTAATACGAATTGTTCTACGTGAAAGTTCAGCCTTTAAAGAATTTCAATCTTGGTCAGCCAGATTTATAGATTGCTAAACAAATGCATAATGTGTAATAAAGTCAAATAGGTGCGAAAGTGCCGTTTTACCCCATGTATGGGGTAGACCGGAATGCATATGGGGTAAAGTAGATCAGTAATAAACAATGGGTATATTACCCTCAGAATATATTCATCAAATCTTATGTCATGTTTTCAACATTTATATAGTTATCTAGGAACTTTAAACTTATTATACGAAGTCATCGTACGCACTGATGTTTGTTTCTTTAAATACTTATTTCTTCTTTGCAGTGAGGTGGCTCACGGTAACACTCTCATATGCCTTGTGAAAATTTACAAAAAAAAGTATCGATCAAATCAGGGAATATCTCGAGAGCAAAATAATTTTGTAGATTCGTATGAATACGATTCAAGCATAAAAATGAAAAATACGAAAAAAAAATGATAGTAATAATTGAATTATAGTGAATACGTTCGCAAATAGTGCAGTGGCTGAAAGCAATACATCTACGGTAGTCTGAAAAATAAGTGAAAAAAAATTGTGCGCAAAATTAGTTGGAGTTGGCAGCCAGGAGGAATTTTACGAGCGACAGACAACAGCCTGAGGGTGATATCACCGTGTGAAACAAAAAAATAATAATAATGGCTCATTCCTGTTGTCATTGTCCCACGCATGCAATAAAAGTATGGCTGGGGAGAAACCGGGCGAGAGATTGAGTCTCAAAAAGTCCACTAGCCAGCCGAGTTCTCGACTTTTCGAATAATATGAAAGCCATGTATGAGAACAAAAGAGATATTCGTCTAACGCTCGGGTTTTCTCGAGTAGGCCGAACATTGTTCGGCCGGATTTCCGCAGGGTTTTTTTTTTTCAGGAAATATGTGAACCGTTATAATGTACAGTCTGCCTGATGCCTGACGCACTAGGCAAAACTGAACGCGGAACTTAGATATGAATTTTTATTCACTGGATCGAAAATAAATTTACTTTTATTTTCATGTTTTCATCGAACTGCTATTGACAAATGTTCTTGTTTAGAATCATAAAACTATATTTTTTCGATTCGTGCATTCAATTTCAGCCTGCCTTTTCGCCCTTCTGTCAAAATTATGACTCAATCCTTATTTTCTTCCGAGCATTATTTCATCCACCCTATTCTCAAGTAGAAAACTTTTTATTTATTCGCTCACTTGTTCTCTCGCTTTTCTCTATATATACTTTGACCCCTCGCGACTATCTCGGAAACGGAGCGAATCCTTTTGAGACACACTTCGTCGCTATCGGCCTGGTATTTAATTAATGAAAGATGATTTGAATTTGCCTTGGTCATCACTATACCACTCGAGAATCGTATTCTCACTGATTTTCTAATATTCCATTTCTCATCATCTCTTTGTTTCCTCTCACTCTTTCGATTCGCCCTTGTTCGCGTATTTCCGGATTCTGCATTGTTCTATGTACCCGTCTCCTTCTTCGTGCCGAGGTATTTAATAATCTTACTATGACAGCGTACTTTGTGTCGCTCTCGATCTCATTTATACTCGAATAAAGTGATTGGTGCAAACCAATTATGAGAAACGAATTGTATTATTATGATATAGTCACTGGGACAATTTGCATATTAATATTAAAATAACCCATTTTCTTTTCAATGCGCACCTAAACAACTCGTAAAGCGCTCGATGTTTACTGATAATAAATTAACGGACTATCGGAATGTCTTACTCAATAGTTAATAACCGAGTGCACCTGAAGCGTGTTCATCTGTTTGACTATTTGATTTTATTGATCATTTATCTCCCCCCCCCCTGTACTGCATAGCAACACAGTTTCCTTTTCGCCATATATGTTTATTTTATCACTCAACTATGAAAATACTGCAATATATATTTATGTTAGTGTTGATCGCCAGTCATATCTTTGTTCTCGTAAAATCGACGCATTCCAGTCAAAGGATAAAATCAAGAACTCAACAAATACCGAAAAACTACGCATTTTATCAGAAACGCAATAAAACCTGGTGCCTCTCATTCTTGACTTTGAAACACTCGCGGTGTGTAGCATAAAAAGTTAAGAATTACACGACCTCTCAGATCGCAGATAGCAGGATAAAGTTAACGTTTATCGTTCCCAAGATTCATTAATTTACACGTTTCGAAGCGCGTGGATTTGTTTGTTTAAAAAATAACGCATCGCCTCTCGTTCTCACGATTACAATCAGAGTAGCAATGGCGCGTGTTTATACATCCCGAAGTAACTAAACTTACCAAAACTCCGGAAGTTACCAACCGCTTGTGCGTTGTACGTGAACCAATCCACCGCTTTCATTCTAATGCGACGATCTCACGAGTAAGAGAGCAACTCGTTCGTTCCATCTCCTGTCGTTTCACTCACAACTTTGCATGATAATACGATTTTGCTCATTAGAAGTTTCATCAGAGCTTTGTTTGCCGCAATCACTGTGTGCTGCATGAGGCTGCAAGGGGCTGAGACTTGGCTGCTTTACAGTACTTCCGAGGATCTCGAAGAAACCTTCTTGACGAATTCTCTACGCATGCAGGGAGGCAAGGTACAGGCGAGAAGAGTCAGCGAATATTTGCGAAACGTCTGCCTGAAAATCAATTGTACTAATACACGCGTCAATCCCTGTCGTCATGTATACTGATGCCCCGTATCGATAGAGGTGTTGATGGGTAATTGCAAAAACGTCATCAACATCCTCGGAGCATGTGTACAATCGAGGAGTGTTGTTTTGAGCCATGGAATATGTTGAATTACTGAGCTCGTGAATGAGTTCGGGCTCAAACTTTCCAAAAACGAACGCGCAGATGCCCCGGGTCGAAAAAGATCGTATCACAGTTACGGGATTAATTAAAATTTTATTTCCTTTTTTTTCCTACAGAAAAAGTCGATAACCATGTTTATATCCAATCAAAAAATTAAAAAAAAAAAAAAAAAACAGGAAAAATCCTTTCGCATTTTTTTTTTTCACACTCGTTTGGAAAAATTTCTCTTTTATCACTTTATGCCTCTGGAATAAAAAAATATATAATGGCAAGAGAGATATCGTGAGATGCAAAAAAGTCCTTAGGCGATGTGACTCTCGTACAATGAGACCGGAAAATTAAAATCCACCAGCAAGCCCCTAACCCAATATAGCTGGAACATACTCATAGCAAGTTTCGTGTCTACGTGGGTATCGCGAAGTAGGACAGAGATCACCCCGTGCGAAAAGTCTCTTTTTTCACTCTTCCAGTTGCCATTGTATCGACGTATATCACTAATATGTTTAAGTTAGTGAGGCCCCGAAAACTAGGATGATTTTATTTTTTATATGCCGCATAAGTATTCGCAAAATAAGATAATGTGCAAAACAAAATGAACGACCAACTATTTAATTCGAGGACTCAACGAAATGAACGAAAACTTGTATCAACCGATTTTAATTGAGACTAGGAATTTATTACCGTAGTATAGGAGCTAATCAGGCTGACTGAAATTTCACAACTTCTATGCTTAATATACATTTACTAGATGATTTTAAAAAAAAGAGATTTTTATGACGTAAAAGGGTCAAATATTGCCTGGAAATATGTTTATCGGTACTTTTAGTGAATATTTCAAGTAATTCACGAATATTTATGATATTTGGCAGAAACCTTTTGTCTGGAAATCCGACCTGAATCCAACCTTCAAAAATAAAATACATAGTAAATATTGTGAGATTCGAAAATAATACACGGAGATGATTACTCTGGCCATGATTTTTATTTCGATGGGGTCCTACAACTCGGGAATACGTCTTAGCCACGGTCATGTAAGACCGTGGTCTTAGCGTATTTTGACGTTTCAGACCAGACTGCTTTCCCCGACTGTCATTCGCTCGGTTCCTGATATATCCCCCATAATCCATGGCTACTCATGTCAGATCTTACAATATTATATCAATACTATATAGCCCTCATGTACTAAATAATAATTGAATATATAAAAATAATGTGTCTGACATCGTATTATTTAAATTTTATTCATTTTGAGTGGCATAAATAGTCGAAATAAGACCAGTGACCTAAAGCCGAAGACACGGCAATATCACACACCTTTTACCGCGCGCGTATGGTTATGTTGGCAGAACTGCTGTGACTCCCGCAGTCCGCGGTCAGAGTCAGACCAGCAGTTTGACAGTTTGAGATAGAGGTTAGAATCGCGGGTCCGGCTGTAAGTCGTGCTGAAGTGTAAAAAATACCGTTGGAGAGGCAAATTAGTGTTGGAAGCCAATTTCGATAAACTCATTTTCAAAAAATCAACCATCCTCGATCATACCTGCGGATTAAGAAAAAAAAGTCGTCATGAGTCCCTAAAAATTGGTCGCCGTTACTGAATTACAATGTTGCCGCTATTCAGGTGTCGAACAAGCGCCTGTCACCCGACAGCTACGTTTTCTCGCAGTTTTTGTTTTAATTTCTCCCAAGAGAGGTATTAGGGAATACCTTGAATTTTTTCCATACAGCTGTCGGATGTTAATATTAAAAAATATGTAAATTTTAAATCACCTGACACTTCTCCATCGATACTTTTATCGTTATTATATGCACAAGCCTGACAGTTTCCCGTATGAGCTCACGTTAAAACACGAAAAAGAAAAATTGAATAACTTCGGTACGGGTCAGACGATCGTGTCCAAATTTCACAAAGATGTTTAGAATACAAGTTAAAACAATCTTAAGGATTTTCATCGACCTAGCACATCCTTGTGCTAGGACGCCTGTGCATCCTTAAATGTGGCAATATTGAATCTACGAGTTCATTGGTGACCAATTAATCACAAATGCCAGACACTGATTTCTACCCTTATCCAACAACGCCAAAATTGGTACCTTCTCTTTTCTACAGAAGAAAACCTTACCATGCATCTTCGTCCATAAATATCGCGAATTATAATAAGACAAAGCAAGGAAAGCATCATGATTACAGCAGTTGAAACAACCCAAGTAGATTATAAACCGTGATTGCTGTGGCAAGAAGTATAACCGTTGAACGCGGCGAGTAGCTTGCTCCGAGTCGTCACGAATAAATCAATTAAACTCCAAGGATCCTTGGCATTTATCCATCTCATCTCCAGGATCATTCGTGAAACACACGAGAGGTAGAACGGGGTCGGTAGTTAACCACAATCGAAAACCGAGAAACTGGCTCATTACCGGAAGCGCAAACTGCCTTTCCCTCCCTTCACTCCGTCACATTGGCGCATGGTTTGCGTGGGTATATGAATGATAAATCCTCAACTAGTCAAATACAGTGATTGAACATGAGCTAACGAGTCATCTATATGGTAAACAGTCGGAAGCTAGGATTCCAGAGAAAATAGAGGGAAGGATTAGCTTGTATTGCATAACTTGTGGTAACTATGAAGATGATACGATTCATTGACGCTCGAAAATTGTTGTATCATGCTAATCAGGGACTGTTCTCTTTGTTATGAAATTGACGAGGCACGAAATCGGTAGTACAGGAAAGACGAAAATCCTACTTGGAGAAATGAAATCTGACACTAGACATTAACGAACATTACTCACAACAAAATTACCAGAAAAAAAAATGTACTATCTGTCCTAAAAAGTTATTTATAGTTCAAATAAGCTATGGGTATCAAAAGAGAATTTAAAAAAATATATCCTCAGCTCGTATAGATGAGATCATGAGCTTTGAAAGTTTCACAAGAAACCAAAAAAAAAAAAAAATTGAAATTCCTGAAATGGCGGAAATTTACAAAAATTACCATTCATTTTAGGCTTTCTTTGTCTTTCGACAACCATAAAAGGTCTTCTAAAAAAACTTATTATGGTTATTGTTACGTCAATGTTACGGAACAACTTGACTTTTGTTTTTTTTTTGATCCAAAAGTTGTATCACCTTTAAATTGTGCGTTCGATGGTTGGCGATAGATCAAAATACGCCATAACGGTGACTCGTGCCATTTTTCTTTCGTTTTCGTTGGGTTATCCGTTCGCGCTCGAGGAATCTTTCAATTTGCGAACCAATACGACCGCGATAATGCTCAATTTCATGATATACGATGAAACCAATCTCAGAATCGATCTACACTATATCGTGAGAAACGGTAAGGTTTGTATTACCCTTCGAACGGCAATTTATCAGGTGCTCTCACATCTCTGTTAGCCGTCGAGTTGGAGGGCAGGGACGAATTTTATACGTATAAACATTTTTTTAAAAAACGAAAGATACGCAGAGCACCGAATGGAATGATGTATTTTTTCGTGGACAGTTGAGAATCATTTTTATCCCATTCCATGTCTCATCTCGTTGTACACTTCCATTGAAGAGAAGTTCTCGTTTTTATTGATATTTAATTTTCCACAATTTTAACGCCACAATAATTTTTTATATTATATCATGCAGAGATAGAAAGATCCTGGAATTTTTTAATTAAAATGCATTCAAATCCCTTCGTTCCATAATTAAACGTCCATTTGTGAGTACCTGAACTATAATGTATCTCGTCATATTTTATGGGAACTGTTTTTCCAGCCGAATAGAAACGTGGACGGTTAAAAGTAGACGAGTTCCTGATGAAAAAAAAATTACTACCGTTGTATCGCACTTAAGAATCGTAAGACAAGTATCCGACGAGATCCTCATGAGACAATATCAGGACCAGATGTGACCCTAGAAATTTTCTGCTACAAAGTGACGAAACGAGAGGTAGATGCGAATTAAGCATCAGCATACGAAAAAAAATAGTCATGAATGAAACGCAAACGTTGTAAGATTGGCCGAGAATTCCTGGGCAAATGAGGATGAGCAAAAGGTAACGAGCAAGCCCGAGTGCACGCAGATTCTCTAAAGCAACGAACCGTGTGCGCTTTTGATTCCGGCTCGTGTGCTCGCACTGACGCGGCGACCACGCCAGCAAACCTTTTGCCACCCTCAAATTCTCCCCGACCTTCCTCATACCCCACACACACACACACACTGACACACACACACACACACACACACACACACACACACACACACACACACACACACACACACACACACACACACACACACACGCACACGCACACACAAATACAAACATATGACGCCATGAGAATTTACGCAAGCTTGCGTCCAACCATTTCGTACACTATATAGAATCTCATCTTCGCGAGTCACCCAATCGTAGAAATTTTTTTTATCGTTATTAAACGCAATTCAAGCTTTTGGTAAAAAAAGTTTAAAGAATAAAATTTTAATTGTGAGTAATTGTAATTGAAGTAGCTTCTTTGAAATTATTAATACGATTAAGTATTCAATCAACGTTGTATGCATAGCTGAATTCTTTGGAAAATCGACATACTCGTGCATCTCATGGTCTCACACGCTATTCCATTTGAGGATATGTACATTAAAAAATTGCGAAAATAATCTGGAAAAATTTCGAAAAAAAAATCCGAAAAAATCTTAAAAAAAAAATCTTCAGATAATTGATGAAAGTACTGTCGATAGGCTGCGAATTTGGAAAATACATGGAAAAAAGATACATATATAAAAAAAATATATATATCTCTCTGCAGTGCGAGGAATGAAAATTTCAAAGAACTTGTCAAGAAAAGTGTTGATGTGAAAGAAATAGGTATGCCTCGGCTACGGTGAAAACTTTCAACGCATTCTCTTTATACTTATTGAAATAAACAATTTTACAGTCGCATATTTCGAAAGGGTCAGTCATTTCTCATATTTTAAATGCCTATTTCTTAATTTCATTTTATTTCATAGCTAGAGACTTTGCTCTGACATACCTTGATGGAAACGGAATGGAGCACTCATTACTTTTGGCAATATGAGATTAATCGAACTTGCGGAGAACTCGACGATGCAGAGTGACGAAAATTTTAATCTCGAGCCAGTTACACACATACACGCGCATTCACATATAAATATGTAAGGCAAACGTATACTCGTAGATAAAACGGCAAAAAGCCCCAAGGTTTTCCAACTATAAAGAGGTTGGGGTAAGAGCGAACCGCTGTACCATGCAATGGATCGGATTAAATATTATTATGAGGAAGAACGCGAGACGTGTCGTACCACCAACCTTCTTCTTTCTAGCTTTTTCTCCTTTTTTTATTCTCCCCAATTCCCTCCTTCCAAAACCCTCTCTTGCTCTCGTCTTCTTCCTTCTCTTTTCCGATCCGGTGGTTTTCATTTCGACGTGGGGTAGAAACATAGAGAGGGAAAGAGAGATTTCTACCAGCAGCCCCTCAAGCGCAGCTCTCGCTTTTCTAGTTTCCGGACGTCGCGAAACTTTGGCTTCGCCCCAGCCGGTGGAGAAAGAAAGAGGGAAAACAAGACGAAAAATAAGTGGATAGGGAGAGCGAGAGAAAA
This sequence comes from Rhorus exstirpatorius, assembly GCA_963564615.1. Classification (NCBI taxonomy): domain Eukaryota; kingdom Metazoa; phylum Arthropoda; class Insecta; order Hymenoptera; family Ichneumonidae; genus Rhorus; species Rhorus exstirpatorius. Next base: position 37,576,614 of record OY751313.1, read on the forward strand.
TGAGCTGGATGCTGGCTGGTCTTGGCTGCACAACCGCAACGAAGAATGCATTTTTCATATCCACACGATATTATCGCCCTCGTTGCGCGTATTAATCGGCCAAAAGCTTGGAAAGCTCTCCTCTCTCTCTCTCTCTCTCTCTCTCTCTCTCTCTCTCTCTCTCTCTTTCTCGCTCCCAGGGTCCAGAAAACGCACCCTCTTTCTAATCTTTTTCACTGCGCTATATTCTCTCTTCTGCCTTCACTTTTTCCCTCCTTCTGTATTCCAGTTCCTCTTACCTCAAACCCTTACCTAACAAAGAGGGTGGCTGGTTCGCTTCCGCGAAGCATAAATTCGCTCGAAGCACCCCTCGCGAACGATAAAAGTGAGCGCGAAGAAGAAGCGATTCGCTACGACCCAACGTGCTGGGTTTTGTAGGAAATGGCCAGAGAAAACGCCGAGTGGAAGGGTACGCCTAGGCTCGGGAAGAAAAAAAAAAATAAGAAATTCGATAAAAGTTTTTTTTTCCTCGCTGTAGTTTTGGTACACACGCATACAGTCGCAGGCTTTCAACTGTACTATTATACGATGCTTCGAAATATTGTATGGTTAAATTATCATGAGCCCCCTCGCTGCATCCCTCGCTGCCATTATCATGAATATTTCAAAATGCGGAATAATAATTTCGCTACAGGATTTTTCCCCCTCTTATTCCTCATTCTACTTCACCGGATATCGTATATACGCTACTCTCGTCCATATCGACGCAGTTTGCAATCGACAGCAAGGACGTTTTTTTTTATTTTTCGTACGAATGAGTGTAAAGTGCGAATAGTAGAATTCTGTGTGAACCGCGCGTTGCAACAAAATTGAGTTCTTTTTTTTCTGGCCATCGCCCCTTTTTAGAGGGATGCAATTTGTACTATCAGTGTTTTTGCTTTATCGTAGGGGAAGCTTTCGTTTATACGAAAAAATGTTGGTTTCTCAACTCCAATATGTTCAAATTTGATGAGAAATGACACATCGAGTGTTTAGAAAATGTATGAATTTTAGTAACTAAGATCGTGAGTCGTATTCGGGTGAATGTTCAAACCGTATTTGCGGTTAGAAATAATAATGAGTATGATGCGGAACGAGTAGTCCATGGGTATTCAAGCAATAGTTCTCTCCCGAGAAACTTTTTTGCGAAGCCACCTGGCGTATTTTCGGCACACTGCAGTAGTTTTACCTCGAATAAGGCGGTTTCGTAACAATATAAGTTTTTAAATAATTTCACATCCTTTGCGATCGATATTTTTTGTTTTAATCATTTTTCATGATTTCTTTGAGCAACATTTCTTCTGAATCAACATTTTGGAATTACCATTACAACTGTACATAATTTGGGTATTATTAGTGACGCTTGGTTTTTATAAACGTTTGTTTTAATGTTAAGCTTACAAAAATTGTTTGTTAGTAATTATACTATAATGGGTCGCAACGTTCAAAATAAGATTGAGTAATACAGATTCAGTTCACTTAATTTTTTTTTCTGTAAATTTTGACAACTTTCTTACTCAATTTCCGCAATCCACACTATTCTTCTTGTATACGCCGCGATGAGATAAGCCCGAATGGAAAGTAGAGTGAAATAAATTTCATGCAATATGACGCACCGTCGAGCTCAGTGAGCGTTGACCTGAAATGTCGATTTCTCTTCAGCAAGGTATACAATATACTGATGCAAGGTGATGAAGCTTTGAAAAAAAATAAAGATTCTTGTCTACTGCCATTTACGGGGTGGATTCATCAAGAGAAGAATTTAATTCGTCTCGGTGCCTCGATTTAATTACGGTTCCCTCGATATTGACGAGCTATCCGGGGATATTCGCGAAGACGCGGAAGGGCGTATTTCATTCGTCGTTAATAGAGACAGGGGAGAAATAAAGGGAGACGGAACGAGATATAGGAAGCGAAAATCTCGAAGCAGAGAAATCGAGCTTTGCAAAGATCCTTTGTTCTATCTACTCCACTCTGTTATATAATACACAATAATCAATATACATCTATACTCTTATCCTCCTGTAGCCCATTTTTTTGTCTTCATATACCCAGGGAGTGAATAGTTTTGATATGTAAATACGAGACGGAATCTCCCGTCTATTGGTGGATAATTTAAAAAAATATATATATAGCAACGCTCACCGTGATCGAGGCCATCATTCGAGATGAGTCAGCCTCAGACGTCGACGTCTTATTTCACTGCATCACCGAGTTTTCCGTGGAGCTCTTGAATATCTACTTATTTTCCAGAACGTTTATTACGCAAAAATCCGAAAGACTTGTCTTGAGAATCCTCGACGATAAATTGGAGCTTATTTATCGATATATATGTTTAATACATCTTTGTCTACCAGAGCGTGGTTCCAAAAAATGATGTTCCCAAGATTTCTTGGCTATCAAGATTCTTTCAAATATTCTCGCACAGTAGAGCCGTTCAAAAAAAGATTGCAATACCGCCGTGGTTATCTTAATTTATTTTACAGTTCGAGCTCACATATATTAATAAATTGTATCCTATCTTTTGTTATATAAATCCCCCAGTTCTTAGGTATCTTTTTGCCACAAGTCTATTCCGTTTGTTGACAAATTTTCCTATCGTAAGATTAGTATTCTCAACAAAACTGTAGAAACTCATGTACAAAATATTACATGACAATTACTTCGTACGTTAGACTGTTTTTCTGTTACTTGGTTAAAATCTGATTAGACAGTCACTTGACGAATGAAATAAAAATTTAAATAATCCGTATAGAATAGAACGAACATAATGATGACGTAAAAACAGTAACAATGAGTGGAGATAACGAGAAATGAGGATAAAAAACGAGAGGACTTTCTTGAAGAATGACGTGATAAAAGCCCATGTCTGACGAGTCGTTAACGAAGCTACTCCCGTTGTCTACGCTCAATTCTCCGGACCTTCTTTCCTTCTCCCTTAGTTTCTTTTTCCTCCTGCTCGATGGCAAATGGACTATTGCTTCTTGCCAAATCACTTCTCGCATCCGTCCTGCAACTTCTCCGACTCACTTCCGTCGACTTTGCTTTTCTCTCTCATCGACTCGGGTAATTGCATCGACTTTTAACCTACACTCGCACGGATACTACATTCAAGCCCGGCAAATCCCCTTGGAATATAATTTACCACGAAATAATCCATAAGTCATGATAAAGAAGTGTCCAACTACTCGCGTTAAGACGAAATGGAACTGGGAAATGAGAATAGGGGCTCGGAAGTCAAGGTAAACGAGTCATCACTTCATTTCTCGTTTCGACAAATTACAACCACCTCGCAATGTTGTATTGAGAGTTACACTAATCTGGGAATCACGAGGGGTTATCCGAGGCCAATAGTAAGATTGCTACGAGAAATACAGGCTGATTCAAAAATCGGATTACTTCTGACATGACAATTTCCGTGAAAAACGAACAATTTTCACTTTTTTCGAATTTTCAGAGTAATCAAAATGTACAACTTATACTCAATGAAAGCTGTTTTCAACTACTCATTCATGATGAGTTATCAACATTTTCTGGAGATGCGCTCTGATTAATAAACTTGTATCGTTAATTTCTCAAAGATGATTTGACGAAAAGCAATAAAAAAAATCCTCAAATTGTAAGATCTCCATCTAGATAATGTAGCTATTAGCAATCATCTAAATTCTGAATCACACTGTATGAGTATATTTCACCCTCTGATGCGCTGTTCGTGTAACTAAGGGTTGGCTTGTGACTGGTGAAACGAGGAAGGAAGGATCCGAGTTAGAGCTCACCGACGCCTCATCCGTCCTCATTGACCGAGGGCGGAAGGTACGTAACATTGGAGCAAAGCACCACACCGAAACACCTTTAACGATATTATTACGCGGTTCATTTAAGTTAGATAACAACAACTTCACGGTAGTGTTGGCGGTGGGGTTGGAATAGACCGGGTATAGACATCTAGGAGCAGAAATACCAAAAGGTTCCCGGGACTGGTGGCTGCCGGGCCACCCCGGTGATGGCACTCCTTGCTACTATACAATATCCGCTACATCTCTCGCCTCCAGCCTAATTACTTCCCGGCCTCCAGCATAACCAGCCGAATCCTGGCACGACCCACGACCCATGCAAGCTATCCAGGGTGTAGGAGTCGTTCCCTATTCCCGTACACCCGTACCACCACAACCATCTCCGTTAGACGTCTATCCGAACGACGATTTCTATACCGAAGCAAAATGAGCAGGACCCAACAAGTACCACATCCCTCTCGACCTCAGAGCCCTCTGGCTCCTACTCTTTCGATCTCACCTCTTCACTAGTAAGCAAAATTTTCGAGAAAGAGTGCTGGGACACGAAAATGAGGGTGGGTAGGATCTTCATCCCGCCTTTTCTCCACTGCCTCTCTCCATCTCTTTCTCTCTCTCGATACCGGTGCTGGAACAGCGGTGTAGCAGTCTATCGCAAAAACGATAGCACCTTTTATTTTATTTCTTATACTCAAGTTTAATTAGTTCTCCGATAATACGCTTTTGCTATCTCTACTTCGCAGTGAAGGGAAAAGGTTCCACTTTTAGACCTTCACCGCAATGCAGACCACACTTTTCCTTCATCTACAGTCCTTCCGGTTCGATCAAGGCTTTTCCGCTCTCTCTCTCTCTCTCTCTCTCTCTCTCTCTCTCTCTCTCTCTCTCTCTCTCTCTCTCTCTCTCTCTCTCTCTCTCTCTCTCTCTCTCTCTCTCTCTCTCTCTCTCTCTCTCTCTCTCTCTCTCTCTCTCTCTCTCTCTCTCTCTCTCTCTCTCTCTCTCTCTCTCTCTCTCTCTCTCTCTCTCTCTCTCTATCTCTCTCTCTCTATCTCTCTCTGTCAGCAATATATTTTCGGCACTCGCTTCTTGTGGAGGTAACCACCTCGCCCACACTAGGTCTTCTCAAGAGCCGCTTGCATTCTCATATTTTCGCTGCTGATGGTCTTGACCACGAGCGTTAAAATTTTTAGATTGGTGCACTGTCAGTTCGTGTCGCGTAACTTCGACGTGATTTACTTACTATGAGTTAATAATAATCTAATAGTAGATTACATCATAAACATGAACATTGTCATCGCACTATATGTTTACCTACATTTAACCCTGCGCGGTCCCACTGGGTCGTTTGTGACCAGAGCGAAATTTCACTTGGGATTTCAAATAGCTCAAATAGCTATTTACAGCGTAAAAAATAATAACTTTTGGGCTTTGATAACTATTGATGCTTATTGTATAAACATTGAGGAGTACTCAGGAATTTTTTTAGATTTTTTTAAGGCGTTTCAACCCGTTGAAAATTGCACGCGGACACAAACGACCCCGTGGGACCGCCGAGCCAGTCAAAATATAGTCGGACCGCGCAGGGTTAAGCACCTACGCATCGTATAAGTACTTGTTATTAAGGATCTATCGTGTTATTTGACCTGCGGAATTTGATGTGAGCGTGTCTTTGGCTTGCACGCAGCAGGAGTGAGAATGTATTTCTTCGCTTGTCATTCCGGCTCTGAATCAGAACTTTAGCGCATCTATGTTTGCTAAAACTGCTTTGGGTAAGTCCGGGACAGTTGTCCCAGCGGAATAGTTGCCCCACATGTCAGATCTCTCTAACTATATCCTCGATGGCACCACTTTTCCACTGACTTATTCCGCTGAGTAGTGGTAGACAATATATTGTCGTTGGTATCACACAACTAAAGGTCGAAGCAATAGACTTGTAGGTAAGATATAATATCTTGTATATAACTTGTATTATGTCTTGTATCATTACATCTTAAATATTAGTATATCTTCTACTTTCATGTTTTGCCTAATGGTTTAACCAAGTCATATAAAATAAATCAATCAATAAATCAATCAATCTCTCTCCTCTTTCTCTCTCTCTCTCTCTCTTTTACAAATAACAAATAAAATAAACACACGATCTCTCCTCTATAGACATATAAACATTATAAACATACTACACACAATCACTCTGCGTAAGACTCTGCTCACTTCATTTTTCAAGCGGATTCCACTGGTTATTCCTCATTCTTACTGTGCCTCTTTAAAATTTCTTAAAAATTTGGATCTAAGCTTGCTCACCTGTATCGACTCATTGATATAATTACCTATTCATTTAAGTTGGAAGTAAGTAAGCAATATTCTACTCTAAGCTTATTTGTTTTTTGTACCCAAGGGCCCTAGCCCTAGTATAATAAATTATGTTTCTTCTTCTTCTTCTTTTTCTCTCTCTCTTTTTCTCTCTCTCTCTCTCTCTCTCTTTCTCTCTCTCTCTCTCTCTCTGTCATTTTTCAGTTTTTTCGCTTTTCTGTTGTACCTTCTCGGGCTCGCTATCTTCATTGTATAGACGCGTAATTATTCCACCAAGTTGAGGTCATATAAAGTAGTGTGATTTGGAATAAGGATATTGTGCGCACGTTCGGATTTTACAGTTTTTCAGAGGTTTGTTTCCACCAGAATTAGGCTTACAAGACCCTGGAATTTCCCCATCTAAGTTGCCAAAGCATAAACTTTCTGCCTCGGGTTGAATTGAATCCAGCAGCATCAAACGAAGTAGAATTGCCGCTGCTGATGCCTCGCCAGCTAGGCTGACTCGACCCATCCACCAGGATCACGCGGTCGACAGGTTGAAAGAGCACCCTTTCGAGGTTTGCGATGCGTGCAGATGGTCGCGCCCGGGTAATCACGCGTCGTTGCGCACGACTGCACGAGCCAAGCGAGAGAGGTCGAGCACGGGCACATTTTGAGGTGGAAAGGGTTTGAATAGGCTGTGTGTCCACCTGTATATTGTCCGAACGCTCGGTCGACCACCAGTCGCAACGACAAAACGTTCGTCCGCGCTCCGCCGCCAATTAGGCCAACGATACTCGCTCTCTACCGTCGCCTCGAGTCTCGACCAACGCTACTGCTGTGTCCGCCAATGATAACGATTACGTCCCCTTGTCGATGGCACCTGCGAGCTGGAACGATACCGCCATCACAGTTAACACAGCACAGTGCTCCTCTATGTTATCTTCGAAATGGTTTTAAGAGCCCTTGGACATGAACTAACAAAACCACATCATGCGTACCACCTCGTGCGTACTCGTTAAGAAAAAAAAATGATATACCTCCAGTCTGCGGCTCTGCTTATGGCTAAAGTCCGGAAGTAAATAAAGGGAGCCTTAGAAACGGCAAAAATTACACGGGTAGTCTTTGATCGAGCAATTTTGATGAAACCGAGAAATTGGACCTTTCCATAAGAGCACCGATAAATTATAAATGTTGCTAAAACGAAAGTGCTGGACCCATGCAGTGTGGGATGACTTATTTAGCCGATCAATGCTTAACCCAACTGCATGCAATATTATTTGCATGTATAATTTCTGTACGAATCCATCAAATCTTTCTGAGTGTTGAAATACTTTTTTCTTAGATTCCTGGACCATCAGTGAATGTGTGATTATCTTTAAAAGAGTTGCGATTGTTTTTTTTTTACGCTACTGCGTTCTAAATTCTAACTTTCGAGGTTATCTCTCTCACCACGCTGATATTTCACGACTAAAATTACGGCTTGAATCGTTTGCACAGCACCTATTCATAACCAGAATGAGCGCAAAGTAAGCCGAATATTTTTTTAAAATACCACAGCATTATCAAGAATTTTTTGAAGTGAAACTTCTACAGCGAGGCTGATAAGTTTCGAGAGTATGTTTTTCATAAATTTTTCTTGATATTTTCATCAAGCAAGAAAATTCGATAAAAATGTGTTTTTTTTTATGTAAAAAAATGTCAACTTTTAGAAAAAAATTTTAATTTTTTTTAACTCTAAAAAGCCGAATTTCTTAGGTTGCCCATTTTTTCAAAAAATTTTCAATATATTTTTCGAAAAGCTGAGAAAATTTTACATCAAATTTGTCAAAATCACGATGGGTTCTCTGTAAAAACTATTGGAATATAATAGTTAAAAAATAAAAAAAACAAACAAAAAATCAACTTAACCATATTTTACATTGAAGTTACATTTCATATATTTATTCATTTACTTAGGTTTTATTCTCAAAGTTTTTTTCCTGTAGCACAGAAAAATCATTTCCATATAATCTTACAAGGTCGATAACAGTATTGATCTCGTTCAGGTTCAAAAATCAATTCATTAACATTGCATTTGATGCATCAAGATATCTTAAGAATGAATTGTATATAAATGCGTATTTTGTTAAATATAACCAAAATGTGGCCTCTCTCGTCCAACAGAAAATAAAAATTTTCTATCACACGCCTACCCAAGAAGTTTCACTTCTGTCGCGTGCAGTATCCATACGCATGTTTTTTTTTACAGTGTCAGGTATTGGGATACTCGAGACTCTGTTCGTGAGAGTTCAGAACCGTGTATGTGTGTGTGTGTGTGTGTAGCTATCCCCGATCAATGAGGTATGAAATTGCTTCACGCAACCAGCCATTATTTGCGAGGAATTTTGGGAAAGCCGACAGCGACCTCTCTCTCTCTGCTCCGTCAATAGGCAGAGATATGAGATCTACACACATGATAGTCGGGCGTTTGATACGATACCCAAATATTATTCAATATTCATCGTCTGGTACGTTTGATTGCGCGTCCAAGCAATAATTGATGAACGCTCTGATCCGAGCCCTTTGCGTATCCCGCAAAAATAAAATTGAATACCAATTTGCAGTGCTGGAGTGTGGGGATGTGGCTCTCGCGTACGGTTGCACGAAACCGCTGGAACGCTACTGTTTCACCGTAATACCATACAGAACCAAGTCATATTTTCCGACTAGAGCAAAATCAACGAAGCACATGACGATTCGTCATACAAATGATGATTCGGCCATTTAAATATTTGTTCCATTAAACTATCCTTATATAGTGTGGCTTCTCAAAGTAAGGTTTCAAGTAGATGACTGCAAAGTCTTACGAAAATACCAGCTAGTTGAGTTGAAAAAAGAAGCTAGCTTTAATCCAACAAAAGCACTGATGGCTGTTGGATAACGAAGTACCCACCTGAAAATAACATTCCTTTCGGGCTCTTTCGGGCAATGCTTTGTGCCAACATTTAATTGCCATCTCGTGGTAATAGGGGACTTTTATATCCATTCTAAGCGAACCAGATGCTGATCATGATGCAGGACCTTATAAAAATAATTCCCCTCCAAAATAAATTCCATTGGAGAACTGAAACCTTGTCCTACCCACGCTACTTCAAGCAAACTTCGTGAAGGATTTTCCCCTTCCCGGATTTCCACAGCATAGATGAAACCGTAGCACTTGTCGATTTTGGTTATAGTGCAAAGGGATATGCGACCAGTTGCAGAAAATCCTCTTCAGTTTCACGGATAGGGTACGTAGTAGATAGGCCCCGGGGAGTCGAAGTAACACACAAGCGATAGCGGTGTGAAGGATGGAACCAGGTCGTCAGGCTAGGAGAGACCCAAACGGGGGAGTACCTTTTAGGAGCTTAGAGATTACATTTGGAGCTGGGAGGGAAGGGGGCTGCACGCTTTCGTGGGAGCTGCTAGTAATGCAGAGGTGAGTCGAGCTCTCGTCGTAGCAACCCGCCGATTCCCACGAAGGATTCGACTCAACTTATATAATACTTGAGGATGCGCCGAGCTATCCGTTCCAACGCCATGCTAGCCGGGCTACATTCCTCCGGCGCTAAGACACCTCCTATGTTGGTATAATTTCCTTACGGATGTGTCTTGCTGACGACACATACTACGATAGATTTCATTTTACTTGATAGTCACCGTTCTTCCTCGATACTCCCTCAACCTCCCCGAAATCAGTATTTATAATTGACAAAGTTGTCCATGATGGATTTCGCTGGACTTTGCAACGCGCGACAGCTCAACGAGTTGGTAAATTGAATTTCGTAAATCTAGGATCGGTGATAACTCTTGACTCTTTCGAACAGATTGAATTAGAGCTGTACAAGGCAATTCAATTCATTGTCTACTCGATCGTTTGATGGCATCAATAGAGACGAGGAGTTTGTCTGTTAGTATAGTCTTAAAGATTGAAAAAAAAACTTTCTGCATTACTCTTAGTCATTGCACAACTACCACAATCGATAAATTTATTTCCTGCAACCAACATGTATTATAGTCAATTTACGATCTTGAACGAAGCCAAGTCGTTTCTGCTTGAAGGAATCAGGATTGCTCGTCGTTAATGTATTCGCAACAAGGATCAGTCGTATTATGCCCATCTCATGACACACTGAACGCGGTGATAATTGTATCATATAGTTGTCGATTGTGTCATTGAGCACCAACAAAGGGATATTGGATTCTCATCGATTGGAGTTGGAATCGAGTGATATTTTCATTTCATTTTGTCATCTTTTTGTCAGGAATTTTGCATGTCTCGTTCACTTTATTAATAATGGAATTTCTCTTTTCGTTCCCGATGTTTCTGCCTCTCTGCCAGGTGAAACAATCACAGTGTAACCAAAAGTGATACGATACATCTCTCAATACTTGCGATTCTTCTGGTAATCGAGCAGTGTGAAAAATGTAATATACGTTGAGAGCTAGCGGACGGAAGAAGCCACGAGTGTCGACCTATCCATTTCATCAGCTCAAATTTACGTACTAAGCAATATATAGATTCACACACAATTTTCAGGACTCTGTCTCCACTCTAAAATCTATGCATTCTCTCGTTACGCGCGGTCTCGGATTTAGCTCTGTTAACGCACTGCATATGATAATATCGTGGTGTCGAAAGCAACAATCTGAGAGCGAGTAATGCCATGCGGGCGGAAAGCTTTCCTCCTGCACATGAATACCTAAATATGCAAATATGCAATACGTATAGGGCGACGTCAGATATTTCTCGATGGCGCCTTCGGGCGTTACTCCTGGATGGCTGCCGTAAATCGTCGAGCAAGGCTGGGAATGGATGAGGAAAGGGTTCTCGTTATCATACACTGCAGAGTTTCGACTTGCTTTGAGACCTCCGCCAGTGCTGATCTACGTACGAGAAGTTTCCTCTCCATCGACTCATATTACATATAGGTACTCGCGATACTGCATGATTGTGCACTTGCATTAGGCACTGTTGTACGTATGTATTACTGTTAGGTTCTTCATTATACACGAGACACAATCTTCTTCATTAGTTGGCATTAGTGTGCCCATGATTTTGACCGTTACCATGAGTGCTGTTCATTTGGTCTTTCAATCATTTGGCGCAGCATTTCTTTCAAATTTCGTTCCAACACGCAAATGATGGGTAATTTCGTAAAATTAACTTTTATCATTGAACCAATCAGTTTTAACTTTTTTCATAGACCGTTGCTAACAGGTTTATCCAAAACAGCCGTCTTCCATGAGACCTTTGGCAGGATCAACCTTTCATAAAATTTCTTTCACAATCGAACAATAGTAAACAATTGTACGACCGTTGGCTAAAGAAAATTTGGCTCCGGAATCCTTTCGTTGGCACTAGTGTCCGAGAGACGGGGCGAGATATACCGAAGGAAGGGTCCAAAAACGCGGTGGTTACGATCCTGGAGTGCATCTCTAAAAATCGGGCCGGGTGAATTTATATATATATATATATATAGAACAATAGTGAGAAAAGCGTGAGACGGTCCAGGGATGAGCCGGAGTGGCTGTTGGGATGCCTCCCCAGTCGGCGGAGTAAATATAAGACGAGGAATTCGTCGACAAACGTAAATGTAAGAAGAATAAGAAGAAGAAGCTGCCATGATGTTACGCTTCTACCGTCACACTGGTCGAACATTGGTATTTATTTTGGCAGCCTGACTACCAGATGCGACCCGTCGGATGCCCCGAGAAAAGAGGAAGGATGAGTCCTTTTACCCCTTGCTGGCCGACGATAAAAAGACGAGTCTTGGAAAATGGCGGCGAGTTGCCGATCTGCAGTCAGACCACGTCGTCGTAGGCTCGACAGACTCGCCGCGTCTCGTAGCAAAGCCGAACGATAGAAATGCGGGGAAAAAAAAGAGGAATAAAAAAAATCGTATTAGAGATTTGCAGAGAAGCAAAGGGACGATATGTGAAGAAGAAAACGTTTCGTGCAGCTTTGCTGCAAACTACGCGGACTCGCTCTGGAAATCAACAATGGAAACGTGTACCGTTCATCGGTTCGTCCAGAAAGGCGAGGAAATTGGACAAGACCGGAGAAAATCTGATGCGAAAATTCCGCGAAACTATCACGTACGATATAAACGGTTATGAAAAATTCAAGCAAGCGATGATTTACGAATTTTTTTATGTGCCAATATTCAAAATTTCATGAATCCGAAATACTCCATTTTTCGTAATAGGTATATATAGTTCAGAAGATAAATACTAATCTTCCACGTAACAATATCTCAGACACATCTATACGATCATCTTGTTTGCCCAAAGAATGTTCCCTTGGGGAGCTTTCTCTGCGAGGAAGAAAAATTGAGTGCAATCAATTTCTTTTTTTTTTTCAGTGCACCCAATAATTATTAAATGGCGTCTCAATCTTTTTTAAAGATGGATATAAGAAAAAAAGAATTTCTAAGAATTCACATTAGTTTCTCCGTGTTATATAAGCTCCAGAGTGAAAATAAGAAACCGATGCATGAAAGAGGTACAAGCGAAGAATGAGGATGATAGAAAATAGATCGAAGAACGAGACTGTCTCGATTCTCAACTTCGATAAAGTGAATAGAAAACGTACGTCACGTTTTCAAGAATACGTGAGAAATCCTCGATGGTGATATCGGCGAAATAAACTTTGCGTGTATTTTCAGAAGTGTGGATTATGTAGAATTTTTTTATGCAGGCGTGATCGTGATGGCGCAAGGATATCCGGGACATTGTGTGGAATTCTTATATAGTCCCGATAAATGTTTATTTCAAATTCAATATAATAATCGATACACAATTTTCGTCTTACTTGAGAAAAGCGCTTTGACTGAAACACAGAGACACGAAGTCTGGTGGCTTGAATCAATATCAGTTCGAAAATACGTGAGAGTTTCTCGTAATAAGCAAACAAGCTTCCTCCAAAACGTAATATTTAATCTTCATTTTCTTGAATCCCAGTAAGTTGAAACTTTTATTTCAAAAAATTCAGCACTATTGACGTTCAAGTAGAATTATTCATGATGAAAAATACATCATATAGTTATCTATCGCATTCTAGTAGTGATAATAATTAAAATCAAATATTAAGTATTGAATATAAACTTTTAATTCCCTAATCGTTTTCAATTGAACAGTATTTATCGTCGAGCAACTATTTTTGCAAGCAAAATACTTTGCAGACTTGGTGTTTTATGCGATAAATCCAGGGAAGGTGTCATTTCCGAAGCGACAAAAGTTTCAAGCGGAGAAAACAAGCTACATATATATGCCGAATATAAATTCCGATTTTCAGGTGTATGCGAAGACTTCTTGACGACCAAGATTGAAATCTTTTATGAGACTATTGATCCTCCAGGAGACCATTGACATGAAAAAAGGATATCAATGTTCAAATAGCTGTTCCACATAACTTTTTCCAACATTTTCAAACTTTTTTACGGAATTTCGTACGAATTTTGTGTTTGAATAATGAAATTAATCCTAATTGTACCAATTAGGATTTATTTCAAAGTAACCAACGATGAAAAATGATTGAAAGATTCAAGCGATAATATATTTTATGGCCAATATTCACTCACAATTGAGGCAAAGTATTTCAACCAGATTCCGGGAACGATACCTAACGAGCAGAATTTATTGCCAAGCATTTTGGAGAGATGCGATTTCTTTTATAAACCTGCTCGTGACGCACTTGGGTCAGACGAATTGACTGCGATATCTTTTATCGCGGTTTCATTGTTTTTCTTATTCCTTTGATCAGTCGAAATGTTCTGAAAATAATCTGAAAGAATGAAAAGAGAGGGAAAAAATCCGTATGACACTCGGTGGAAAGTAAATAAATTAAATATATGGAAAAAAAAAATACAAAGAGGACAACAAAGAGAATTGACGCAAATCTCAGAAAATTTACGTATGTGTATCGGTTAAAAAAACTTGTCCCACCATGCACAATACCGCAGATCATTATAAAATTTCTACGTAAATTATTTAAACGTGCCCGACTGAATGCCAAATGAAAAGAAGCCATAGTAATCTTTTTTTTGTGTGGAAAACGCGACAAATTATAGCTTCATTAAATTTATTTGAAGACTGTATATATATAGATGTAATTTTTTCCCCAGATTATCAATCTACTTATGATTTTCTCGTAACCTTAAAAATTCCATTGACAATCGCCGAAATCGTGTATCTCTTCCCAAAATGACTATTTATATTGCTGCTTCATTTCGGGTGGAAAAGTGCTTCGAGAGTCTTCGCTGATGAAGGGTAGCGGAGAATTGATGGGTCATCACAACCCATGCGTTTGATAGCGAGAGTATTCCCATGATGCACGTTACGGCTTCTGACGGTTACTTCTTCAAGACGTTCCGACTGTTTCTCGAGGAAAAAAGTAGCTCATCAATCGTGCTCCCAGGTCGCTTATCTCTAAATAAGATTTTTCGTTTCAGGTACCAATGTAATCACGAGGAAAGTTTCGTTTCACCGAAACAAATAGCAAAAACGTATAATAATGATGAAAATCTTGAAATAAGATCTTTCGATTGGGGTATACAATATTTATTTCGTGAAGAATCTTATTTCACGAAAAATAGCCTTATGCGCTTTCATACCATAATATTAACAAGAATGGTTTTAAAACTTTTGAATAAGTGATGATAGTGATGATAATATTCATGACATTAAAGGAGGTTTCTACTTCGTTAGGCTAAAAAGTGTTCGATTTTTCGCCAATTTTTTATGCGAAAAAAATTAAATACAGAATTTTGATATTTGCTATGTTTACTAAGCGGTCTTTATTGAACATGATGATATCTTTTAAGGTTTGACAAAACATGGTATTGGGAGTGGGAGAAGCGACGTATGTCGGTGTACCAGTGATGACATTCTTCGCTTGCGCAAGTGATCCTGAGTCCTGGACAGGTGATCCGAAGCAAAAAAATCGAAGATATTTTTACTTTGTACAATATTGTGTATGAGTCGAACTAGAAATATCCAAAAATATTCAAACATTTTTATTTCATGAACAAAAAACTCCAAAAATGTTTGGCAAAAAACTAAACTTCCCCTTCGATCGCTCACTATTTTTTTATTTTTCAATATTTCTTTTTCATTCTAGTTCATCAACTTATACACAATATTATACGAAGTAAAAATATATTTGATTTTTTTGCTTCGCATCATATCTGTCCAGGACTTAGGACTTTCGCAAGCGAATAATATCATCCCCGGTGCACCGGCATACGCGGCTCCTCCCACTCCCAATACCATGTTTTGTAAAACTTTTAAAGATATTATCATGTTCAATAAAGCCCGCTTAGTAAACATACCAAATATCAACTTTCTATATTCAATATTTTCATATAAAAATTTGGTGAAAAATCAAACATCATTTGGCCCAAGAAAGCACAAACCTCCCTTAAATTATTATATTCCGCGGTTCGCGTACGTTTGCTACTTTAAAATAAATTCAGATTATTAGTGACGTCACTCTCGATTTACATTTTCGCTTAAATCGAAAGCCGTTAAATCGAGGTCCTAGTGTACTATGGAAAATTCAGAGAGTGATAGATGTGTGAGTTCGTTAAATATTTAATCATGCATTTATAAAATATTTAATATTTAATCATGCATTTATAAAAGCGTTGGCTGAAAAATTAAATACGACTTGTGTTTTGCAGATTTTTTGAAATTCTTGAATTCAGATCATCTTCAAAAAAAATGGAGCTTTATTTATTTTTTATACCGCTCCTCCATACAAATCATCTACATAGCTAAAAATTAAATTCACGCGTTTACGATGTTGACTTTTACTTTGGATTTTCGAGCACTTAATCTTTTCAAAATAGAGACTATCGTGTTTACCAAAAACTTTTATTCGAAAATATTCGAGACGAAATTTCATGGAGTTATATAGCAACGCAATAAAATTAAAATACAATTACTCGGAGTAATTTTTAATTGATATTTTTTCCTTCCAATTTTAGCCAACTCGCTACCCACCACATAAAAAAAATAATGTACTGACTAATTTTTGTCAAATATATTCCTAAAAAAATGCCCCATTTTTCGGGCCATGAGGTGTATAAAGTTCGCCTGAACAGGCACATTTTTGGAGGCCGCACTGATAAAACGTCCTTGTTATACGGCATTGACGCATCATCAATACGATGCCAGTAATTACGATTGTGAAGATAAAATCCGTACGAACGACGATCACGAATAAGAGCGGTGTTATTAACGTGCGTTATGAACGAGCTGGAACACTGATAATCATAGAGAACTCGTAGCATCATCAGTGCCAAATGAATATTGAGAAATACTGTGTATACCATAATTGATCATTTTCATATTACGGAATTTCCTAAGTTCCGCTACTACCCGATGCTGCATGATCGATTATGAAATATCTTGGAAATCCAAGTAACCTGACTATCGTGCCTGGATGAAAAAAATTATATTTACAAAAATATTAGACACATAATATGCACAAGAGTAGGGGAGGGTGGGCCAAAATGGACACCCAGAAATTAATCAACCCATGAAAAATAAAATAATGACCCAGACTAAATTATTTCGTATATACATCGTAGTTTATACCTTTGGAGAACGATCTAACACAATCGAACTCGATATTTTTGTAAAATGAAGATGATACAATCGATGTAAATATAACCTGCGAAATTATCACTTTGTGTCCCATGCGGGACAACGTGAATAAGCCTGTAGGGCAAAGTGAACAAAAGTGAAAAAATACAACCACACATTCATTTAATTGTATCATAAGCTGGAAATAACAATGAATCGAAAAAAAAACTATCGAAAAATGTCATGCAAAGCATATAGTAATCCGAAATCCTAATTGACCGAAATTATCGTTTTACAGAGCATGAAACACTCGAGATCATTTTTTTTTTAATTATGCGTATTTAATGCTGTTGAGATATTTCATTATGTAAAATAGTTCAAAAAAAAGCTCGGTATGAAAACGGCCTCTTCAATATCGCTCAACTAAAAAAAATTTTACATATTTACTTTGCCCTACCCTCACCTATCGCATTTAATGTGATAAATGAGATGGACCTATATTTAATTTTTTTAAATCTCGTATTGATTGAATAATGGTACTTGAATTTTTAATTTTAATCATTTAAAGCAAAATTTCTATGACTGGATCTTGTCGCAAAAATTAAGGTAGTTATAGCAGATATAGTCGAATCAATCTTTCTCGATAATCGTTCGTTGAAATTCAACGAAATTTTCACAATTAAACTATATTCATTATGACACGAAGATACTTCAAGATAAATTCTTTTTCACACAATGATGCTAATGTGATCAAAATTATAATTTTCATTTTATTCTTAAATATTCGTAATTTTTTCGTAAGACTCATCATTGTTCGCTCAAACTATATTCCTATCTGAATTTAAAAAAAATAGCACGCTTTCACACCGTGTCTTTTTATTGCCGAAAAAAAAAAAATCCCGTTGTTATGAAATGTAAACCGGTATTTTATGAATCAGTCGACGAGATGAGAGACGAGACGTATTTTTGTCTATATCCTATGAGGTGAGCATTGACCGATTCGTGCCAACTATCACTTTTTATCGTCACAGCCTAGATGGATTCGCGCCATCAGAATGTTTACTTCGGTTTTCGATGCTACATGAGAACTTTCTCTTTCTACACGTAATGTAGATCGGCATCGATGCCTCCACCACGACGAAAAATACGACGCAAACCTTACAGTTTTCTATTCATTGTTATTTTTGTTATTTTTACGTATAATGTTAATCATAATAATAAAATTAATTCACTTTTAATGCTCGATATCCATTTCATAAACATATTAAATTGAGTCTGCTACATGAAAAAAAAAAAAATATTGCGTATAAAACCTTACGGTGTCGCTGTGTTGAATATGAATAATTCATCGCACATGGGAAAACTCAATTCACTCTTCGAGAATGATGAATAAAAACTTTCCAAAAAATACGACATTTCTTCCGCGATGTGTAATTCTCGCAAAGACGATAACCACAACGTCGAATATTTCCTCATCTCTCATAATGTTATATCATCCTTTAGTTTCGTTTCATCCTTTTTTTTTTTATCAATACTTTCTTTTTTTCTCGCAAAAGAATGCAATCATTTTTTACTCATTTTCCAAACTCATTCTGGGTGGTGCGATAGACTCACGATTGGTGAGTATATCTCGTAGAAATTTAATATCAATTGATTAAGTATCGGCTTAAGTATTTCAGCCATTTTGCAATATTATTATTTAATAAAAAATTGATGTATGATCTTTAAGACTTGCTGTAGAAAGGGCATGGAATTTTTTAATGAGCGTTCTTTACATCTGGGGAAAAAACTATGAAAGTAATTTGTAAACCCCTTAATAGTTTGTGCTGAAATTTTCGATACAGGATTGAGCATGACCACATTCTCTGCGACTACTCTGTGTTTTCGAAACACCGTAAGAATCTTTTTAAATCAAAAAAGAGAAAAAAAAAAACATGCGGATGTTATTTTGTTCGTTGTTTACGATTTTTCGGCACTATCCGATCAATGACTCCAATATAATGGTAGAAAATATATATGTGTGTGTGTATATATATAAGGAAGGAGATTTTTTTGTAGATTTTTTGTAATATATGCATCGAATGATTTGGAGGGAAGAAGGAGTTTGCAGGAATTAAGACCCCTTTCTGAGCCTAGATTTACTGCGCTTGCAAAGTTAAATTTAGACTGAAAGGAGAGTGAAATTAAGGTTATAACGTTCTTTAAAAAATAAATTCTATACTTTTTGTTTCTAGCAGCTGAAATTCAAAAAAAAAATCAGTTAATCGGTGCATATGCGACCCATCTCGTTCGCTGCACTCCACAAGGACATTTTAAAACAAATAGAAAAACCAACGATGCCTTTTCAAAACAAAAGATAATTTACGATCAATTTATTCACCTCACGTTGGATCGGGTCTATGTCTCGATTCGGACTGTTCAAAGTGGCGGAAGAGCGTGACAAAATTTGATGACCATTGCACATTTCCATTGACACTCGAACGTTTTGGTCACCCAACGATAAACCGCTGGCCTCTGTTTTTACTCTCTTCCTCTTTCTCTGGGTAAGCAGGAAGAGCTAATTGGAATCACGAGAATGAAAAAATTGATACTCTGCTTGACTCGTAAAAAATTGAAAATCCGTCACTTCTGTCTCCCTCAAAATATACGAGGGTTTTATTTCTTGGAGGTTTTATCACTCCTATAACTTTGGTCTTGATCATATTTAAAGATCGATGGATATTTAGAGGAATTTTTAATTGATTTCTGTACAACGCCTCATTGCTTTTTTTACTTTAAATTTTTTACCTCGCGCTTTCTCAATAACACTAACCAGAGTTTACACTGTATTTATAAATCTATTGGCAAATTATCGAGATGCATCCTGAAAAAGTAGAAGAAACAAATTTCGTATCTCCAAACCACGTACAAGTAAAGTATATTTGTTGCATCAATGAAGTAAATTTTTTCTTGTTTTTCATTTCATTTTTTGTAGATTCATAACTCATTAATCAATTACATCGAATGATAAAAATGTCTTCTCGCTATTTTTTATTGGCCATAAAATGTTTATATTTCCAACTTTATCGTAAGATCCATGATAACGATCGAAGTGAAGTGCTGTGGATGGGAAAATCTGAAAAAATGAAATATCGACACAAAAAAAAATCAACAGATTTACCACATCTATAATCAATGATACAGAAACTGCGGAAAAATTGCCAAGTTTCAAAGAAGATAAAAAAAAATAGTTTAAAAAAAAAAAGGATTCTTGCACAAACAGACCAGTTTCAAGCCCCAGAAGATCGTTAAATGCGCATAAGAATTCATTCTCCTTTCCCTTTGGAGACCCCCGATCGCGATAAATGAGGAATCTTGGACTGGCGTTTCTCATTTTGCCAACACACATGCTCCTGAGATCTGCTGACGGGTCAAAACAGTCTTTCGATTATCGTTCAACAAGGTGGACGTGCAGTGCGAGGCATATAGTCAAAATTTTATTGGATTTCATTGCCATTCATCGGCTTTATAAATAATAATCATTATTATTATTCAACAAATAATAATAATGAAAAAAGTTAAAGTAAACTTTGATTTGGTCAAAATTAATTCGCGATAAATTTAAAAGTTACATTGCTAAAATATTTTTAGTGGCAAAGTGAAGAAAAAAATTAATAAATCAATTATCAATTTATTATAAAATGAATTAATTAAAAATTGACCAAATAATAATTAAAAACCGAGTGGAAACATCAGTTTGATTCTAAATAATTAAAACATTAAGTATCCATTGCATCGAATTATTATTATTATAATCAAACAACATAATTATAAAATTAAATTATAATTTAAAAAATTTTACAAGATCTAAAGTATTATGAAATCAAGTAATTAATTAATGAATAATAAGAAGCTGGCGAAACAAAATTACAATGATGATTTGGTTTTCCTTAATCCTCCTCAACGGAATGTTGACTTCCGTTTTCACTGAAAGTAAAAACATCTTCAGGATCGATCAGTCACTGGAAAATCATGATTTTTCAAATCTCGAATACGCGGTCAACGATGACAACGTATTGCCAATTTTGTCTCGAGATTTGACACTTCTCGAGCGTGCAATAGACTCGATCGAAGACGGCAATTGTCGTGATCACAGCAAATTGATGTTCGAAGGCCTGAGAAATTTGACGACTTGGGCGGTCAAATTTTACGACTCTTCGGGAAAATTTCCCGAGGGAGTTTTCGGTGGTTCGACATATCAATTGGGAAATTTCGACGAGTGTCTCGAGATCGGTGATAATACGTCGTACGATGACAAGACACCGAACGGCATAAAGGGCCAATACTGTCTCGGTCAGGTGAAAATTTTCGTGCCGGAAAATTATATGGCAAAGGTGGGCTCCATCTGGACGAATTTTCGACGTGCCAGGGAACGTTATGAGGAAACCATCGATGAGCTTCATTGGGGCATTTGCGTTCCAGCCTCATGCACAAATTACGATGTCGAAGGTGTGATCGAGAGGGTACTCGCTGTTGCATTGAGTGGCTCGAAAATTCGCCTTGATTTCAAAATACCCGAGACTCAGTGCTATAAAAATGAACTACTACCCACGGATACGTTGGACGTTGTTTATATGTGAGTTCGTAAACAAAATTTTACGATAGTTAAAGGCAGAGAAAAAATTATATTCATATTAAATGTCATTTGCGAAATTATCAAAAAGAATTTTGTCGGATCAATTTTGGGATACTCGCTGATTACTCCGTCATACCTTTATACGCACATCGTAGAGACACACTTAAAAATTTTTTAGCTTCTGAAACGCATCTATCCAGCTCTGAGGCATCAATGTTTTTTCTCTGCCATTATTCGAGAATATTTTTTAACAAATTTTTACTTTCAGCGAGTGAAAGCGAAAAAAAAAATTCTTTCAATACGATTACAGCAAAAAATTCTCGACTTTAATATATTGACACGAAAGAGTAGTGAAAGTTTGTTTCAAGCCACGAATATTTCAAATTAGGACAAACCGTATTTTACGAATAAAAAATTGAAACTTTTATAAATGCAGAGGGAACTTTTTGAATCTTCGAAAATTGCGAGGAAGCATAATGGAAGTTTATTTAACATGTTTGTAATGAATTTTTCTTTGAAAAACTTGTTTTCAAATAGGCTTGCCATGAATACCGTGGACGTTTTTTTTTTTATACAAACATTTGTGCAGTAATATCGAGTTATGCATCGTGAAAGAAAAATATTGACGATTATATTAAAAAGCATTGAAACAATTATGTTGATTATAATTTTGGCTTCCTGATACAGGAAGTTTAGAGAACAATTAAAAACAATGACAAAGCGATTTGCAAATTTAATTCGCAGGCTTATTTTCCGGATATGATCTGTCAAATAATTCGGTACTATTTCCTTTAAGATGAAAGATTTCTGAAACATTTTTCTTTTTTTTTTGCGAACAAAAGAAAAATATGATTGAATTTGGTTTTTTTTTTATGATTTACAAAATAAAGATAATCCAAAAATTCTGTGAGTAAGTAAATCTGTAAAATTTATCGAGTAATTCGAATTGTATAGCAAAGTTATTGTTTGATTCTGTATATAAAAAGCTTTTTCTACTCACGAATGATTGGAGGATGTCCAGAATAAGAATGAACGAGTAATATTTCATTGTCATACAGACTCGAGTACAAATTTCTCGAACGGTTTTATTAGTCTGTTAACCTCGAATTTACAGGAAGCTTTTAAATCACTCCCAGAATGATATTTCAAATTTGAACACTTGATCTATCATGTTTGTTTTTGTATTTTTTTTAAAGAATTTTATTACACATTACAAGGCGTTGATATAAGTATATATACCTGGCAAATAAAACTTCTGTTAATTCATATCATTTTACATCGTATTTCAGGAGCATTATTCTGGCAATTGCTTCGATAATCGTCGTTGGTACGATATTTCACATGGCACATCTGAGAAACAAAACTGATATGCCACGTGGTGTTATTCCCGAGATACTAATAGCTTTTTCTCTCATATCGAATCTGAAAAAACTCTGTGGTCCAGCTAACGACGATGGCTTGAATCTTGATTGCATATCGGGAATAAAATTTATCGCCATGATGCTCATAGTTGCTGGCCATACACTCGTATTTATTATCAGTGGACCGGTACTTAATAAAAAATTTTGGGAGCAGGTAAGTTGTAAAACACAAAAAAAAAAATTACGTCACATCAAATTAAAAATAGTATTATGATAATAAACCGAATAAGTCACATTCATTTAACAATTGTAATTAGTTATTAATTTGTATTCTCGTTGGCACATTCCCTGCGTATTGCAGTCCCCCCTTAATCATCGCTTACGTGTTATCGTGTTGATAATTGTATAATTTAATGATTATTCGTTGCTCAGGCGATTGGAAAAATTGAAAATTCGATTTTTCTCAATAATCCTCTTCTCGTTGACACGTTTTTGTTCCTGAGTGGATTTCTCTTCAGTCGCTTGCTCCTGCGTGAACTTGACAAAAGGAAATCGATCAATTTTTTTATTCTCTACGTTTTTCGGTACATAAGGTGAGCCTTTGTTGATCATTCGAATTACGTTGTTACTCACGAAACAATATGAGGCATCGAGTCCTAGGAAAAATGCTGCGAAGGGTTGACGCATTTTGATTCCTGTTTAGTTTTCTCTTCAATTTAATTTTTTTTTTTTTTTAAGACTGACACCTGCCTACATGGTAATGGTAGGATTGTACCTTACGTGGTTGCCAAGATTGAATACCGGGCCACTATGGTCCCGTATGATTCAGGAAAAAGAACGTTGCAGAGCCTCCTGGTGGGCGAATATTCTCTACGTCAATAATTACGTCAACACCGATCAATTGGTGATAAAAATCATTATCTCGTATTAATTTAACCGTGCAGCCTTTGCAAACGAACAAAACCTTTTATTTCGCTCCTTTTTCAGATCCTATCTCGTTATTTCACGTTTTGTTCATAATTTGCCGTTACAGTGTATGTTCCAATCGTGGTACCTATCGGTAGACACCCAACTGTTCATTCTAGCACCGGCAATAATTTATCCACTCTGGAAATGGCGTCGTCCGGGTGAATTTATTCTAGCCGGAGTCACTGGACTTTCGATGGGCATACCGTTTATAGTAACTCTCCTGAATCATCTGGATCCCACATTAATGATCTATACTGGGTAAGACTTTAGTCAGTAATTCTCCGAACAGTTGTTTTCTCCTAACAATCGTTTTGAATTTCGAACGTTTTTCTTAGTGGATTCGAGATCACCGATATCACAAACTTGTGGCATTCTTTGATATCGAAGAAAAAATTAAGTCCCACACTGTGCTAAATGTTTTTGTTTTGTTTTTTTAGCAAGATTACTCAATGGACCAGCGGACAAATTTTCCGTTTTTCATTTTTATTTTTTCTTTCATTTTTCATTTTCAGTGAAGTCAAGGACATATCGACCAACGAGTATTTCAAAAATAGTTACATAAAGACCCACATGAGGGCCAGTGCGTACTGTTTCGGACTTATTTTCGGTTACATACTTTATCGCATGCAAACGACGAATTATCGATTATCTCCGGTAAGTAAAATTCGAGTTTTCAATGAAATTCGAATTTAAAAAAATACGCATTTTCTCCATCTACATTATCTTCAGAGATACTGACAGAAAGATGCCAACGAAATGGGCACTTTCGCTTGAGATACTTTTTTATTTAAAAAAATTTTACAAACATCGGAAAGTCTCCTCTACGAGGTGCTTTCGAGAATCACAACCTCAGAAAATCTTGTATTATTATTTTCATCCCTATGATCTAAAAAAATCAATAGCGTTAATAAATGGACAGCGAAAAATAATGTAACCAAACGTGCTAATTCTACGCCCACCTTGCGCATTATCAATTGCAAGAGTTTCAATTCATTGCTCTCATTACGCTTTTGCTTGTGTTTTTCACCGAAATATATTCTATCCGACTCTACCAAAGGTCGTGGAATTCTACTGAGAGTAATAAAAATACTAAGAGCTTCCATGGGTTCGGGGCTTAAGATTCAGTAGGACTGTGATCGTACCCTACTGAAAATATTGAGATGAGATCTGATAAAAGATATCAGATTAATTCTGATGTGAGTCTACGCGAGATCTCATGTTGGCCCAAATGAGATCTCACTAACGAATTTGAACTGGGGGACGTGGTCATTAAATCGCATATGCGATCTTGCAACAGATCTCATATCAGATCTCATGATTTTGAATTAGATTTCCAATCGAAAATCGAAGAAAATCTTGGAAAATTTTGATATTGTTATTTGTTTTCAATGCAGGAACAATATAAGACAAAATTTTATAAAAATTATCACGAGATTTGCCATGAGATACGATATGAAATCTGCTGCAAGATCGCACATGAGATTTTATGACCACGTCCCAGTTCAAATTCTTTAGTGAGATCTCATTTGGGCCAACATGAGATCTCGCGTAGACTCACATCAGAATTAATCTGAGATCTTTTATCAGATATCATCTCAATATTTTCAGTAGGGTACCACAGTTCTCAAGATCTTGTCAAAATTTCATGCAATTTAATTCAGCGTTGCATTATTTTCCAGAACACTGTGAGATTGAGCTGGATAGTTGCGAGCTTATCGCTCATAGCTTCCATGTGTTCCATAAGTCTTTTTTACGGACCTCGGCGAAACTTTACCGCTGTCGAGGCTGCGATATATTCGTCACTGCATCGCGCCCTTTGGAGCGCTGGAACGGGCTGGGTACTCATTGCTTGCATAACCGACAATTCCGGTGAGTTTTTTTTCTGCTCTATTGATAATACAAAAAAAATCATCTGTCTCTGGAATTCAAGCTCGTCACATTAATGGTCAATTATTTCCTAGGACCGGTGAGGAATTTTTTAAAATGGAGACCCTTCGTTCCGCTAAGCCGATTGACTTACTCGGCTTATCTGGTTAACGGATTGGTCGAATTGCATGCAATTTCCACATCGAGAACTCCCCAGCATTTGGACAAAATGGATTTGGTAATGCAATCACGTTGAATCGAATTCTCAAAAAAAAAAAAAATTATGCAAATCTTCCGCGGATATGCATAAGTGAAGAGTTTATTCGAATCGTTCTAACCCGAAAAGTTCGTAATGAGATGAATGTCCCGGTTAGTGGACATTTAACGGAGGATTCACGTTCTTTTTACATTTTTCAATCATATCTGAGTACGATAAATAAAAACATTGGTTTCATATAAACAATTTCCTTCATGCTGAATGCAATAATATTGATTTTTTTGACGTTGCAAAACGTCTTACTCTGCATTATAGGGGGGGTCCCGTACGAATGACCTTGAAAATGGTACGAGCTTCGACAGATGGCGCTCAGTATACTTATCCGGAGGTGTCTCCCTCTACCGTTCGAATGCACCTGCTACGTGAATCTATATATCTACATTTAAATGTCATGCTGCGCTTTATGGTGCTGTCTCACTCGCTCACGCATTGCATTTATATATATATAAATTTATATATATATAAATGTCATCTTATACCCAAATATAATTACTTAAATTTATCCGATGGGCTTTAACGTTTTGCAACGTTAAAAATACGGTTCGTGTAAAAATTGAACCGCGCTGTTTTTGTAAAAACGTTGAAAAATCAGGATAAATAATCGGATCAAAAATGCACGTTTGATGTCCGAGTTACTGAAAACCCGCCGATTTGCTGGTCCAAATAATAACTCGACAAAGTCTCAGTTAATGAACAGTCGGGAATCAATCCAAAAAAAAAGTTATTACACTTTTATTTCACATTTACTTAGATCCATTTACATTTATTTGATGAATAAATTTAAAAAATTCAATACGTTGTGCTGAATTTCTAAGGGGATTGGAGAAAACTGAAAACTGTTTAGGCTATGGAACACCAATCAACAACTCGGACATGTCCGAAATTCGTTGTCCCAGTTAATGGGAGAATAAATGGAAGTGCCGATTTTTAAAACTACATTCATAATATATCGGAAATAGTAACTACTCTCAACATTTTCTAGTCGAAAAGTTGAAAACTAAACTTTTATTTGCGGGTACTGAATCAACGTTCCCATAAAATATATGTAAACTATCATTAAATATATACCGGATCGTTCAACAACCGGGACGCGTTCACTGTCTGGGCCGTTTACCTTATCGTTGTTTTTTTTTTTTTCCAGATAAGCAAAGTCCTGTCGCATCTCATGCTCACGTTTGGTGGCGCTTTACTACTGTCTACGATGTTCGAGTCACCGATCCTTGGGCTCGAGAAAATATTTCGGAGATCCGGTAAATTATAACGAATTCTCCCAATTCATAAAATATAAATCCCGAAAACTTCTGCTACGAAAAACCATAATCAGAGTGAGGAAAAAACGTAAATATCAAATTCAACGCGATTAAATTATTTTTCAGGATCGAAAACAGCTGAGAACCCAAAGAAATGCGAAGAAACGACACCAATCGAGGCCTAGAACTTACGATTAAGTATACACATTATATATATATATATATATATTTCTTATACATTATACTACCGCTACAGTAATAAGAATGAGAAAACATAAACCAAGTACAGTCATTGAATAATTTATTAATTCATGTAACAATAAAAGCATAAATCATAAAGTGTTCGATATGCCGGAGGTAAATCGTAGCAATCTTTGGCAAATTCAGAGTCGTGAGACACTTTCTCGATTATTGATGATTCGAGGAACGAATTCCGATAGGTCGTAAGAAAATTCTGCATGAGTATCAACCGATTTGTCCAATTTATCCATTTTTGGTTTTCCCCCCGACAAGGCACCTCCAGTATTCAATCCTTTTTCTCTCCAATTTTTTTTTTTTCTGGGCCCATGGCGTAATCAAAACGAAGCTTCACTCTGAAAAGTTCTTCCTACGAACCATCATCATTAATTGCTCGAACGTATATTTCGTTCCTCCCGCTTGGAACGTCACATCGGAGTCTCTTGAGCTTCGTATACATCGAGATTTTATTTTCATTCTCCACCCCTCTCTTTCTCGTTCTATCGAAGTTCAATATTCCCGCAAGTATAAGGATGAAGATCAGGTCTCCTCGAGTTCACACTCGTAATTAACCTCGTTCGACAGTCGTCTACGCCGAAGCTGGCCCGGATGAAATTCTTCATCCTCGCTCGGCCACTCGAGCTTCGAGGAATCCTCGATCGTGGATTTAGAGCTTGATCTTCTGTCGTCAGTGTCGAAGCTTCTGTTCAACGAAATCGTCGCGTCCGTATCTTCGTCCTTCCAGCTGTCAATGAGCATCGAGCGCGGTCCACTCGATCCTTTCGTCGCGGCAGACTCTTTGATGTCCTCATTGTCTTTGTTGCCAATTGCCTTGGTGCGGTTTCTCGTTGCATCATGCTGCGTCTTGACTTCCTTCAGCGAATAAGCCGAAGGATCTTCCTCCGAGCGTGACTTTTGCAATTGCCAGGCTTTCTTGAAAGGATGATCCTGCTCCTGCTCCATGAGTTTTGGTCTCTCCGGCAGAAGATACTCCGGATCCTCCTCGCTCGCTTGACTCTTGACAATGGACTCTCTCTTGAAGAGCTTCAGAGTCGCCATTATGGGTCGTTGATCTTCCTTCTCTTTCTCCTCCTTCTCCTTCGAGATTCCTCCATCCGTGATCACTCCCGAGGTTTCGTCCTGCTGTGACAAACTGCTCAGATCCATAACGGTGATTCTCTTGCTCTCCTTACTCAGGACAAAATCATTATTGGCAACGTCTTCCTCCTCTTCCTCCTCCTCGAGCGACGTCACCTGACTTCCACTCGCGTAAGAATGCCTCCTCAATCGTTCCACGCTGCTCTCCTCCTCGCTTCGTTCATCCTCCCTGAGTGACGTTTCCCGCTGAATCTCCCGAAGTTCCTTGAGCGTGTGATGACCCATGGCATCATCCTCGGTCTCCTGCGATGAGCCCAAAAGGCAAACTCGCGGCCCCCTGCTCACCGTCCATGAATCCATGACGTTCGAGCCCGTTGGATCCTTCAGCAATGCCAGTTTTCCTTCGGCCGAGGATCTTCGATTGACGGAATTCCAGCCGTCGTTGCCCTCGTCAATTCTGACGTCACGATCTTCCGAAGCAAGTCTCTCCATCAATTTTTGACGTCTTATCCTCAATTCTTGCTCCCAATCTTCCTCGTCGCTGACTTTCGGCTCGACCGGTTGTTTCCTCGATATTTTAGTTGTTCTCTGTGATTGCTGATGCTTCGGTGCATCTTCCTCGCTTCCCGATGATAAAAGCCTGGGCCGTTCGCGCCTTGGTGTCACCGGGGCCCTCGATGGCGAACGCTCGTGTCTAGAGCTTTCCCGGGTCATTCCCTGCTCTCGTCCGATCGAACTGGCTCTTGATTCCGGCCTGGAGTATCGACGAGAGGCATCATCCATTTCCGTGATTCTCAATTCCATTGCTCTCGATGCGGATCTCTCCCTCCTCGGTGAAGGTTCGCGTCTCGTCGTTTCCCAACACGGCGTAGTGGCACGTTCTTGTTCTCGGCTGACTGAGCTACCGCGTGACTCAAGTCTGGAGGAACGTTTGCCCAGCGAAAAATTGTCGGCTTCCCTTGCTCTGGACGTCGAGCGTTCTCTTTTCATCGAATTTCTCGGCGATTCCTCGGGTCCGAAATTTCTGTCGGTTTGTCTGGAAAGCGATCGTCTTTGACGTCTCGTATCTTCGCCTATCTCGTACTGATGAGTCGATGACTTGCGAATTTCTGCTTCCGGCTCGATGGAAAAGTCACGCTGGCTGCTTCGACTTCCTCGCTGCTCCACAAGACCATCCTCCTCCATGGAGATCCTGCCTCGAGATCGTTTCACCCAACTCCACTCGGTTGGTCTTTCCTCCTCTTCCTCCGTAACTGCCTCATCTTCCGGCTCTTCGTCCTCCTCATCCTCGTGCATCTCGCGTCTAACGCGCGTTCGCCCTTGACCGTTGCTCCTTGACCGAGGACGCCATTTTTCCATGTATTCGTCGTTTCCCGAATCATCGAGTCTCGTCAAACCATCAATCTCGTCATCCTGTCGATCCCACGATCGATTCATGCCTTCTTCTTCTTCTTCTTCTTCCTGCTTTTCAGGACCGAACTCCGCTACAGGAGGATCTGCAATTTCATGTTTCAACGATGCTTCTTCCTCTTTGCTTTTCGCTTCCTCCTCGATCATCGGCACTGTCAGACCATCGGTGCTCTCCATTATAACGTTTTTAACTTCCTGCATCGGAATGTCAATGAATAATGTAAGAACTACGGACACTAGAGTGACGACTATCGCTTCGTAGGGATCAATCTGAAAATCGAAAACGTTACGATCAGCAATAACGTTGTTTTCTCCGAACTCGGTGAAATGAATTTTTGTAAAAATTGAATATTCAGTTAGGCATCCTTTGAAATGAAGTTCGTAATAAATCCTGATGAAAATTAAATTTTATGTTCAATAGGAGCTATCTAAAATTAGCGATGCTCACTCAGCGACAGGCCGGCACGTCGCTACTTTTAAGGTAATATTTAGGAAGGTATGCGCATACTGTCTCCTATCGCCCAGAATGCAACGCGCGTTGCTACCGGGTTAATGAGTTTGGCCACAGATGGCACACAAAGCGCGTACGCTTCCCTTGCCCCGCACCGCAGCTGACGCCGATGAACTCACCCGCCGTTCAACTCTGGCACGCTATTCTTGCTAAATTCATTATAAAAAAAAAAAGGTTCAATCGTACCCAAAATTATGCAATGCTCTCGACTGAACGGTGGTGTGTTGACTCTGAGCAATATTGCAAATGAAAAAGTCAACATCGGTAAGCAAGCTCGATGAATATGAAGCTTCAACGCGCTTTTATATCCAGAACTCAGTTTGTCCATGTCGTCTAAGGTATCTTCCAGATAGCTTAAAAGTCTCGGGTTCGCACCCAAGTCATTTTTTTCCTAGCATAATTTATTACATGCATTTACATAGCGGGAGTACTATTTACATAGCGGGAGCTGACGTTTAAAATTTTACCGAATTGTAAGCCGAATTTAGCCTCATTCAGAATCGACTTGGGGCAGTGGTAGTGCAGTGGCAGGGGCAGTTGTAGTGCAGTGCGGAAGTTTGGAAATACCATGCGGGCGTTCACAATGGATTAGTGTGGAAGTGCATCGGGAACAGCAGAATTAGTGCAGAACCTTTCAATCTCCAAGCTTCTAGCTGCAGCGACCAATCAAAACAGACGCTTTGAAAATTCGATTTCGTTTCCTTCTTTGCTTTTGCATTTTAAATAATATTGCGGCAGTACACAACACTATTTTTTATCGTAAATTCATTTTCATCCATTTTTCACAAAGTTCGTTAATTTAATCTGTCAAAAATTATAAATAACGCGTCTCTTTCGACACTGCAATACTGATCAATTGTGAACGCTATTCTGCACTATCACTGCACACCGCACTACCACTGCTCCTACCACTGCACTAAGTCGATTGTGAATTAACCTTAAAACTCTCTCTCTCTCTCTCTCTCTCTTTCTCTCCTTCATTGATATTTCTACGGTGGCATACTCTTCAAGGTCGCGTATTTTTTGAAAAATGCCGAGAATATATTTTAAATTTTTGAATATCAAGGTAAACAAACGGGGAGACCGTGCCAGCTAGCCTCCTATGAGGCCACGTGACCAGGCTGCCGCTTGCGCCGCCATCGGTCGTGAGCATCGTGAATAGCAGATAATTGGTGTATCGGATTCTCTGAGCGTGATAATGTGATATTTACCCGATTTTTATTTTTTATTTTTTTATTTTTATACACTTCCGTTTGTCTATCCGTTCTCATTTTATTTCCGTTAATTCTTACCACGATAATGACGAAATTAGATTGGTTTTTCGAAAAACAAAAAAAAAAAAAATTGCAAAGACAAAAAAAGTAAGCAGATTTTTTGATGCTACTCACGTATATGTGTAACTGTAGCTCGCTCGAATATCTCGTTGTTCCAACGTTGTAGAAAAATATTGCAAATTGACAGAGATAAACCGCGTACGATATACGGCTAAAGATGATCATCCAGTGGCACGAGAGAAATTTGTTCATGATACCTGGACAATTGTTTAATGATAAATTCAGGCGAGTACGGCAGAATCCCTTAAGGGGGGGGCAAAAAAGTATTCGTGGCCGAAAATTTGTTATTGTGCTTGAACAGTTAACGGTTGATTTGAATAATTTTCAATTGGTCGTTGATAAAAAGGAAATTTTACTCATAAAATTATGAGTACGTACAATTTATTGAATTTCATTTCCCTCTCGATTGAATCTACAACGATACTGAGGCAAACCATTGAAGATCCAATGATTCTCACGAATAATCATTTTCTTTTTTTTTTTTTTCAATTATTTTCCAATACTTTTCTCAGTGGAGGTTTTTCATAAGATATATTCGAAGTACTTTCAATGAGATTTTTTTTTTCGAATAAATTACCTCCGTGATCCGTGAAACAGGCGAATATGATCCAGCACAAGGTGAGCGACCAAGTGACAGGGGCAATGACAGCATAGTGAGCTGCCTCCTCGACATCGTAAACGTAATCTCTTCTGGCCATACGCCAAGGTGAGAACAAACTCCATGTGCCCAAAAACATTGCCAATAACCATCCGAGGATCGTGAAAATCTGTCGAAAAGTATAAACAAACAAAAAAATGCAAAAATAATTTTCGTAATATCATTTCTTTCGTAAAAATACGACAATTAATTAATTTTTTCTCATCGAAGCATGAAAAAAAAAATGAAAAAAAAAAAAACATTTGTGCAACAGTGCACAATTGAGATTTAATCCAATAAATTTCGTACACGAGACAAAATTTATGAAAACTTACTCTGTACATTCGGACGTTTTTGCCGGTATAATGGAGAAGTACGCCGAGACCAACGCCAAAGACGTACGGAGTGGCACGATGAAGTGGCAGGGCGTATGTCAAATTTGCAGTTTTGTAAAGCTGTCTCATTCTAGTGAAAAATATCGATGATGATTCAGTGCAAAATGGAAGGGGGGTTTTTTTTTTCGAACTATAATTATAATCAACTCACGTCATTCCGTGAAATATAACGAGCGAGAGATAATTATTGGTCGTTGCAAAGTAACGAATCGTCGCTGAGACTTGTAGAATGAAAAATATCACGAGAATTCCTATGATGGGTTTGAGGATAAGGAAAAATACGAGTATCGGAGCTATCAATGAAAGTTGCATGTCCAGAGCCAGTTGGTGAGTGTGGGTTGCGCACTGTTGTAATGATAACAATAAGAACAACAACAATAATAAAAATAACCAGAAAAACAAAAAGTAATAATAATAATAATAATGATACTTTTTTCCTTACCATTTCTTCGAAGGGAAAAAAGTTTTGTATGTACAAAAGATTGGTCCACGAATTTTGTTTGCACAGCTCGGCATTCGTTGATACAACACGATGCCATTGTGGACCCGAGCCGGTGTGCTCCATCACGTAAGCGTACCAAAAGACCATTATCAAAAGTGACGGAGTCAATCTGAAAAAATTATAGTCAAAGCCATCGAACATACTTTTTTTTTTTTTTTTTTTGAAGAAAAATCGAAATGGGTTGTACCGAGATTTCATTGCTATTGTTGTTGTTGTTGTTGTTACATTACCTGATGTATCGCGCTACGAGTCGACAGAACCAACGAATTTCGCCCCTTTTGGATGACTCACGGGCCATGTTGAACGCGGTTAGAAGCCCGCTGAGAAGAAGGAAGCAATCCGTGTAAGCCAGTGACGTTCGCAGTAACGAACTCATTGGATTATTCGCGATCTGTTTCGTGGGACAATCAACACTGTGAAATGTTAAACGGAATAACGAATTGGGGGGGGGCAGAAAGGAGAGGATTACCGGTATAATGAATTGTGCACGAACACGGGAGAGTTGAAAAAAAAAAAAAAGAAAAATGTCGAACACGACTTGGAATTCGCGAAATCCTACCTACCTCAGTGAGGAAAATCCGATTAGCGTAAGGAATCTGTGACGTCGGTATGATTTTGTGAGCTACGTAAAGTGCTATTGTCGCTAACGATCTTATACCGTGAATGCAACTTATCTCACCGGCACTCTTATTCTCCTCCCTCGTCAATATTCTCAATGTCCTCCTCAGTGAAAATGACATTATTATCCTTTCAGAATAATTTCCTAATGATAAAAAAAAGATGATAATTGCAATTTTCGTAAATATTTTGAAAAAAAAAAAAAATGTGCGCGAAAGATAAATTTTTTCATTTTAGTTATATCATTGACACGTGTATACATATGTATAATTATTGTTGCTGTTGGATCTACCTTTGCCCTGTGGACTGACGATGTAATCTCGCACGGTAGCAACGACAACCACACAAATTATCATGGCATAAAAGTATCTGAAAAATCGGAAAGATCGAATAAACTTTATGAAAAAAATTGGTAGAATTTTTTTTTTTTTTTTAATTGCTCAGTCAATTGACACGATCATTAAAATCCTTTTCGGAATTTGCCAAGTGCCGCGAGTATTGTTTTGATTTTTATTTCAGCTTAGCACAGTCAATAAAGATACATTCGTACGATTAAGGGGGGTTTCTACTTTGTTGGGCCAAAAATGTTCGATTTTTCATCAATTTTTAATACGAAAAATATTGAATATAGAATGTTGATATTTGATATGTTTACTAAGCGGTCTTTATTGAGCATCTTTTAAAGTTTGACGAAACATGGTATTGGGAGTAGAAGAAGCTACGTATGTCGATGCACCGGCGATGATATTCTTCGATTGCGGAAATCCGAAGTCCTGGGCAGGTCATTTGAAGCAGAAAAAAAAATCAAACATATTTTTGCTTTGTACAGATATTGTATATAATTTGAACTAGAATGAAGAAGAAATATTGAAAAATGAAGAAAAAAGTGAGCGATCGAAAGGGAAGTTTAGTTTTTTTGCCGAAAATTTTTGAGGTTTTTTGTTCATAAAACAAAAACGTTTGAATATCTTTGGATAATTATAGTTCGGCTTGTACACAATATCGTGCAAAGTAAAAATATGTTTGATTTCTTTGCTTCAGATCACCTGTCCAGGATTTGGGACTTCCGCAAGCGAGGAAAAAAACCGCACCTACATACGTGGCTCTTCCCCCTTCGAATACCATGTTCTGTCAAACTTTAAAAGATATCATCATGTTCGATAAAGACCACTTAGTAAACATACAAAATATCAACATTCTACCTGTGATTGAATATTTTTCGCATAAAAAATTGGTGAAAAATCGAACATTTTTTGGCCCAACAAAGTACAAACCTCCCTTAAATTATTTCATTACGCGACTCGCGTACGTTTACTACTTTCAGATAAATTCAGATCTTTAGTGACGTCACTCTCGATTTACATTTTTTAAAAATCATTAACGTATTTTTCGTGTAATGTTTTCTGCATTTTTTATGCTTGCATTTTATGTGTTCTTTGCATGATTCTGTGCATTTTGTTCGGTTATGCTTAAGATATTCTTCATGTATTGGCTGTATATTGCTTGAATCATTAGGATTAACTTGCAAATGGTTTTTTTCAGGGTTAAAAAAATGTATTCGTTTGTTATTAATCAAATTGCTCGTGTGTGACAATGAAGTATTTTTAAAAAAATTAATGATTAGAAAAGAGTATTGGCTTTATATTGCTTTATGATGTATTGGCTGATTTATTGGCCGATTATGATTTATCATGTATTGGCTTTATATTGCTTGAATCATTAGGATTAACTTGCAAATTGTTATTTTTTTCAGGGTTAAAAAAATGTATTCGTTTATTATTAATCGAATTGCTCGTGTGTGACAATGAAGTATTTTTAAAAAAATTAATGATTAGAAAAGAGCATGAGGTAAAAACTAAAAAGAAGAGACTATCTCGCGGCTTCCCGTAGGTCCCAGAAAATCTCAGTTTGTGTACGGATCGCATGAGTAGGTAGATAGTCGCCGAAAGTTTCACTAGTGACCACAATTTTTAGGATACCTACTCGGTTGTCATGCTTTCCGGGTAGAAAAACTGACGCGTTAACGCGTGTACCAACGCCGCAAGAGCTCTCTCACTACCATTTTTCTATCGATTCTACCTCTTTCCGCATAATGCGTTCCCGATACAAACTGAAATTTCCGATGTTTAAATTCACGACGTTTCGTTAACTGCCTTCTATCGGCGAAAAACGGAGACACGGGCTTTACGAGTGCTTAAAATTAATAATATGATATTTGAGGAGAAAGTAATTTTTTTTTTAATCGATATTGAGTGTTTGGGGAAAATGGAAAATCCGGAAATGGCAGAAACGTAAAACGGGTGCATTTATAGGACATTATTTTTTTTTTTAATGGAGTGTTGAAAATCCGCATTTGCAGATTAATTCATATTTTGGAAATTTTGTTTTTTCGGGTCTGCAATGTGAATAAGCTCTTGGCAGCTATTTTTTTTTATTTGTGAATTTTATCACCAGACATCCTGAATTCAGCACCCAAAAATATCAAGAATGAATGACATCTCTTTACGTAAAAAAAAAAAAACAAAAACAAAAACAAAAACAAAAAATTATCTATTTCAGAATGAGACAATATGCATGTCACGTATAACATAACGCTGCGTCCCATATTGATATGAAAATATTTGTTAATTCATGCTCAAAATGTGTTTTTTCGTTGGCAAGAAAACATTTTCTATTATAGTTTTTTTTTTTTTTTTATTTTAAATATTACAACGGGAAAAGTGTAAAATTTATTTTTGGCTAACGCACTCTAATTTTTTTTTTTTCGAGTTGTCTGAATGCGAAACCCTAACGTTGCCGGGTAAAAGAGATTAACCAAAATTCATCACACTTATTTTTTGACATTGGGATCGTCAAGCATGGCTTGTCGGACCAACGATTTTTTTCCTTTTTTTTTCGTTTGAAAAATCATTAAAAATGGAGTCAGTAAAGAAAATTGTTTATTAATTATTTTAAAAAATGATTAATTCTGTTAAATCAATTCTGTAATTTTTTAAAATCTTTCAACACAAAATTTATAATTTTAATGGTTCATCAGACAAACCGATATTACGAGACAAGTATAGTTGAATGGTGATTATTATTATTATTGTTATTGTTTTTTTTTTTTTTTTGTAAACTCACAGCACACCAATCGTTTCCTTCGTATACGTTTGAGACTTTTGTCGAACATAGCACATCTCATGATCAACATCGATGCTGAATCTCAGTCCCGAAGAAATGTTGACGTGACTCAGAACACTTTCAATTGCACTTTGAGCATCTTCGGCAGAACACGCGGCGGGAATGCACATTGCCCAATTGGCAGTTGTAAATCTTGGTATAAAATGTCCAGGCTACAAATACATTTTATATGCATTTATTTTAATTGGTTTTGATTTTCAATCAAAGCGAATTCGATTACCTCTCATTAAGAACTGGACGGTTAATTTTCATTTTTTTTTTTTTTTTCTGTTTTTTCATTCATCGACTTTTTTCATTTTACCAAAAGGCTAATATAATTCAACTTACGTCACGCATATTCGCACGAATGAATCCCCGACTCTGCATGAAGTTGACCGGTACTTTCATTTCAGGAATCGAAGCGTGTACGTCTAGCGTCGCGAGGCAATACTTGCCCTGAACTTTTACCGTTTTCTCGTCGACTTTCACACGAGCCGTTATGCCCAAACACTGATCAAAGTCACCCAATTGATTGACGTTACCACGTAGCAAACCGGATGGTATCTTGGCGCTCGCGTCCAGCACTGAAATACACGACTAAAGAGAATTTCTTCTGGCTCGAAGTATATTCAGTTACACATCGAGAAAAACAAATTAATATTATTTCAATGAAATATCATAGAACCCAAATGTTCATTCGGACTGAATAAACACATTAGTGTTGATCTTGATTTACGCGCAGCAATGTCATTATTATTACTGTCTTTATTTCAGATGAAATTTTCATTTGGAAATTCGTTGCAACTCACTTTGTAGTGCCCACAATTTGTAACCGCGTAACTGCCGGAGGAATATTTTTCCATGCTGTTGGCACACTGGATCCTCGACGGCCGTGAAATTTGGCACGAAGGTCGGTACTCGTAGTATAGCGTCGTTGAGCTCGATCAACGATATTGTAGCATCCACTCGTTTTTTTGACTTTGACGATATTTTCTCTGAAATATCGTGAAAATTTATTTAAGAAAAAAAAATTTATCCGGAAAATGGTCGCGTGTCACTGCCTTTCAAAGAGATTTATAGTTTGATTTGCTTTTTCGTAAACGTTTATAATTGAACAATTAACGGTGATAACAACAAGGAGTTTTGTTTCATTTTGCTTGGATTTTTTCAGAATTGCAGATTAGACTTTACTCACTGTCCATTCCTCCTGCGTTATCAATTATTTTACTGCTTTTCTTCACATTTCCCGTGAGCTTCACACTCGGCTTTTCCGATTTCTTCAATGATCCCTCTGACAACGGACTATCGTCTTTCTTCTTCGCGACGACCACCTTTTCGGTATCCTCCACTTTCTTTTTCGCCGCATTCTTCGTCGTCGTGGTCGTCGTCGTCGTCGTCGTCGTTGTCGTCGATTTCTTCGATATCTCGGATTTCACGCTGGACGGGGCGATCTTCGACGATTTCGTAAAAAAATCCGTCTCCATGCTCGTTTCCGGTTTCGCAGATATCGTAGATTCAGATTTTTCGGTTTCGAATTCCGTAGCTCTCGCTACTTTCTCAATGTCTTTTTTATTCTTCATTCTCGTTTCATCCGTGCCTTTTGCACTGACTTTGACCTTGACGGACTTTTCTGGCTCGATGATGGCAGGCTTGACAGCTTCAATTGTTTCGATCGATCTGGACTTATCTTTGTCAGCTAATCTAACTTTTTCCAATTTTCGTAGCGGAGTTGGTGTCACTGAGGCTGATGGAGCTTTGTCTTCATCATCGTCCTCATCATCTTCATCGTCATCATCATTTTCATCATCTTCTTCACTTTGCTGTGTATCAATTTTCTTCGTCACTCTCTTCTTCGACTCTTCGTCTACCTTTCTTGCTGTGACACTTTCCTTACTGTGCCTGCTCTTTTGGACCACTGCTCTTTGTTGCTTGGAACTATCATCCTTCTCATTGTCCGATTTTTCATCATCACTATCAACCCCCTCCACTGTAATCTTCATTTCCTTCGTTGTTTTCCCCAACACTCGATTCACACTCTCATTAACGTCTTCATTCGTAAAAATATCGTTTTTATCCTTTTCACGTTTCCTCGGAATACTCTTGGAACCTTTATGTGTAGCAGTCGCGTCTCTTTCGATGACTTTTTGTACAGATGCCTTAGTTTTAACATTATATTTATCGTCTTCGATATTGTCATCGTCACTCTTCGTTTCCACCCCACTTTTGTCGTCTTCGGTACTTTCTTCTTCATCATAATCTTCATTTTCCTTTGACAGTTCTTCAGTTTCATCCTCGTCATTATCACCATCATCATCATCATCATCATCATCATCATCATCATCATCATCAGCATCAGCATCATCATCGTCGTCATCATCATCATCATTATCATCATCATCATTATCAGCAGCAGCAGCATCGATTACTTCTTCACTATTTTCATCATCATTCGATATTTCAACTCCATCGTCGTCCCCATCAGCGTCGATTTCCTCCACATCGTCATCGTCATCCTCTTCATCAACCTCATCCGTGTCATCGTCATCTCTTTCTTCCTCCGTAACGACATCTTGCTCGCTTTCCTCCTCATCCTCATCAAGCTTTGCCGCAAGACGACCAAATTTTATCTTCTTTCCCTCACTCCCCGTCCATTTGTTAAGTTTTCCGGAGGTATAAAACGTAGATGCCTTTTCTACGTGTCCTCTATCGTCATCGTCGTCATCTTGAACCTTTGCCTCCTCGCTAGCATCATCCACAACAGGTAGTTGCTGTATCTTGCTGCCGATTCGTCCTCGAGCGCCATCTGATCCAACAGTGTCGTGTCGTTTTCTCGTTGCAGCTGGCAAAGACCCCGATGATGATTCCGTTCGTGATCCGTCACCCGTACATTTGGCATTTCCCGTTCCAACACAGGCACTTGAACGCGAATGTTCGGCGGTGGTCGATGGAAAAGCATCGCGTATCCTGAATCCGTAACTCGTATAAAGAATCAGCGCAAGAACTAAGAGGAACAAGCATTTGCCCAAACTGGGCACAGCCATGTTCCATCAACCTTCACATTGATGCAATCGTCTTTGTAGCTAAAATCAGCTGCACATAAACCGTTCCAATCCTCGACGAAGTAAAGACCCAGTACATTCGAATCCTTTAAATCTTTCTGCTTGCTAAGTGACTTTGGTCACGATTTTGTAACGTCGTTGGGCCACAAGTCGTAATTAAATGGATCTTACACCTTTCTACTTGTCTCGTACTCCTTCCCCTTTCAACCCTCCTTCCGCCTTTGGCCTGCTGTCCGTCTCACAATCACACAACTCACCGGGGTTCCTCTATTGGACTAAACTATCGACTTCACTTAGCTCAGACGTTTGGCGGGGACCTCTCGTACATCAAAAGCCAGACTAGATGATCCCGTCGAATGATCTCACGAGTAAAAGCCTACGGGCACTCCGCCCCGGCTGCATATTCACCACTGATCTGTTGTAGCCTGCCTGCCACTCTACAGAATTAGAGCATGTGGCATCGTCCCAACCAGCTAGAAGTTTTATTTAGCATCAACATTTTAACGGCTCTCGGCCGTTCTCCGTCCTCACCGTTCGGTGATGCTCATTTTGTGGAAGTCGGAGGTTTTCTGCGTCGAGCTCGACTCCCAACGTCTTCTGCATCATCCCTACTCACTCACTCACTCACTCTCTCTCTCTCTCTCTCTCTCTCGCTCGCTCGCTCGCTCGCTCAACGAACATTTCTTTAGCAAACAGTGTGCAGACGCGAGGCAAACCATGCACGCGGCGATGATGATTACAGCCCCTGGCGATGCCGGCAATGATTACGCAACGGGCACGCGCTCGTACTTACCTACGCCTTGCACTTTCATTTCATCTTCTTGAAATATCATTGATTGCAAGCTTCTCGTCGCTGACGAAACTCCGTTTTTCTCATATTTCAGTGCTGTATCTTTTATGATTCGCGACAATTCGCAAATGACAAGAAAAAATGTTAAACATAAGATATACTTTGAAACGCCAAACGTTGCGTTGTCTTACTTGGAAAATGTTTTGCAATCTGGCTATTGCATTTGACTGAATATCAACTCGGGATCTTGGGGTAGTTTCTGCGTTTCTAAAATCAAATTAATTGGTCTAAAGAGGTGAATTTAAGGCAACCAAAGTTGAGAGATTATTTAATTTTTCTTTTAAGTCTAGCGCTGCCTAATCATCCCCTGGCGACCACCTGTGCCACTCGTTCCCAAATTTGAAAATAATTAAGCGTCAGTCTTTTCTCAAGCTATTCGAATTATGAATAACCGTTTTCGCTTCCATCTCTGCTATCGCTCTCTCTCTCTCTCTCTCTCTCTCTCTCTTTCTATCTCTCTCTCTCTCTCCCACACAAATCTCGCTTTGACCCCCTGCCATTCTATTTCTATTAACTTTTGTCTGCATTGTTTCGATATATCAACGAATAAGAGCGAGCTCTAGAGATTTGCTTACCATACGCCGGTATTACGGATCCCACGCAAAGTAAGTCCGACGGCTGATACATCACCATACCAAGAGAACGAGACTCACTTTGTGACGTGGTACACACGTTGGTTGATTCAAGGCCTCTAAACCCCTTTTCTCTCGCTGTAGTAGCAACACATTATTATGGCTTATGAAAGACGCTCGTTCGATAACAAAAACTGTGACCAATGCAATTTCGAGAAGATTGAGATTTTGAATATTAATAAATTAATGATGCACGCCCCTCGGTGCATTCGCTGATAATTAACTTTTTCTCGGAATCTTTCGAAATTATATTTATTGTAGTTTTTATTAACGATAGCTGTCCCAGTTCTTTTGAATAATGGGATTAAGGCGCGATGTATTACAACCTCCGACCACCTCGAAAACGCGAATTCTACTTTCTCCGAGATGATACAAGCGATCAGGATG
Source organism: Rhorus exstirpatorius (assembly GCA_963564615.1). NCBI lineage: Eukaryota > Metazoa > Arthropoda > Insecta > Hymenoptera > Ichneumonidae > Rhorus > Rhorus exstirpatorius. The sequence continues at coordinate 37,618,490 of OY751313.1, forward strand.
AAATAAGCTTAGCCACTGCAGTATGTTGGCAAATAGTGGCTAAGCTTTTTTTTTATTGCGATCAGTTGCGTCGTTTGGGAGAAAGTACCTTCAAGGATTTTCAGCTATCTCTCTCGCACTCACGTGTCACGTGGTACATGTGCGACTTCGCCTTAAGGCAGTACATCGACGCTACAGCGGTGGGGATAAGGAAAGCGGCGTGCGGAGCAAAGGGGGTTATGTGTGACAGATCGCGTGTGCCGCTCACGCAGTAGCGCAATTTTTTTTTCACTCACGATATCTCGAAAAATAAACGGCAAGTCCTCTACAAGCGCTTACGAAGAATATCCCTATGATACTTATATCTGGGGCATTCCACGCCAAATCAGCCACTGCTGGACCTTTGCATTTTTAAATTTGCTAATTTTTTTTTCTCATTTTGAGTTCATGATAAAGAACTCACCTGATTTTTTTAAAATTTTTATCTCAAAAATTGCACCCAGTAGGATTTTTTCAAAAATTTTCTATTTTTTTTTTCGTTTATCTATAACTTCCTGAAAAATGAAGCGATTCGAAAAAATGAGGGGGTCAAAATTTTTGTTTTGAAATACTCTTTCGTTTAAGATTATTTTTAAAATCATTCATGTTTTAATTCAACTAGATTTTTCAATTTTAAGCATAAAATCGCATGTTCTACATTGTTTGTATCCTTCGATTTTTTCACTTTTTTTATGAATAACTGTTATTTATTTAAAGAATTTTTTAAATTTAAGAATTAAAAAAAATATATTTTATTGTTTTTTTTTCTCAAATTAAATTAAATTCAATTAAATTAATTCTAAAATTTATCTTTTAATTATCTGAAATAATAATAATGTCGAGTTTTACTTGCACACCCCCTCTGGGGGGTTCTTACAAGGGTGGTGATTTCGTATACTTTCCGACCATCAACCGCCTGCTCCGACCATTATTATCACCACCTACTCCTCCTCGCGATCATACGTCTGCAGCCGCATCGCTCCTTCACCATTTTATCCTGTATCGCATTCGCCGAGGACGGAGGGAAACTGCAGAAAACCTTCCGCCGATACAGGTCGGAGTCTCCCTAGTTCCCCCCTGGTGGCCGCGCGAGTAAACTCAAGCGCGGTCTCCAGAGGAGACCTAAGCGAGCTCCTCCTTTACTGTGATTCAGTGGGTAAGTCAGTGCACGGCTAAGCGGCCACCTTCCGAGCGATAAGAACCGCTGCGGGAGTCCTCCAGAGCCGTACCCCGACCACCCACCCATCACAGAAAGGTGTTTTTGGGCATTTGTTTTGGTGGGATCCGAACCACCGGGTTTGCAGATTAAACACATAGAATAAATTCCATCGGTGTCGGCCGTGGGGCTCGAACCCGGGTCCGCTGCGTGCGAACCCAGAGCCCCACTAAGCCACTGCTCTCCCTTCTTTTAATTATCTTTTAATTTATCTTAATTTATCTTAATTATTAATTTGTTTTAATTCATCTTATTAAAATCTTATTAATTTAATTGAGAAAAAAAAACAATAAAATATTTTTTTGTAACGCATGCACGATTTCTGCGTTTTTTGTACCTATTAAGCGGGCGTAAAGTGACCCTTTTTTGACCGGCTCGAAAAAGCGGGCAATAATGAATTCATTATTGCCCGGTTTTTGAATAAGCGGGCTATAATGAAAATAAGCCCGCTTATTTTCATTATAGCCCGCTTTCTGAAATTCGTAAAAACGACCGTGTGCGTACATATACAATATATGATATTGTATTTCGCCCACTTATAGGCACAAAAACACAGAAATCTATACATGCATTACAAAAAATATGGTGTGCACCAAGGGCTCAGTGGACTTTTTTACCTCGTGTGTTTGCAGTACTCGTCTTCGGCTCGCACACGCACTCGTCTTCGGCTCGCAGACGCACTCGTCTTCGGCTCGCTCCTGCACTCGCCTTCGGCTCGTGCGAGCTCACCCTCGACTCGTGCTAGCTCACCTTCGACTCGTGCTAGCTCGCCTTCGACTTGTACTGCAAATTCCACACTCGGTCTAAAAAAGCCCACTTTACGCCCTAGGTGCACAATATACTATTTTTTTAATAGAAAGAATGAATTGCCCACTACAAGACTAGGCTTAAAATTCTTTTAAAAAAAACAGTTATTCATTTTAAAAAATGAAAAAAATCGAAGGATACAAACAATGTAGAAAATGCGATTTTATGCTTAAAATTGAAAAAACTGATTGAATTAAAACATGAATGGTTTTTAAAATAATTTTAAACGAAAGAGTATTTTAAAACAAAAATTTTGACCCCCGCATTTTTTCGAATCGCTTGATTTTTCAGGAAGTTATAGATAAACGAAAAAAAAAATATAAAATTTTTTAAAAAATCCTACTGGGTGCATTTTTTGAGATAAAAATTTGAAAAAAATCAGGTTAGTTCTTTATCATGAGCTCAAAATGAGAAAAAAAATTAGCAAATTTAAAAATGCAAAGGTCTAGCAGTGGCTGATTTGGCGTGGAATGCCCCATCTACATTCCTTTAGTTTTTTGGTCGATTTTCGACACCCGTCTAAGCGCGGTACAGCGAAAACCGTGTCGTTATAGGGTGTATGGCTATAGCGCATAGGTTATGCGTTAATCGGGCTAATTTTGACATCAATTATCTCGAGTTTGAAACGGTAAATCTCTTGTTAACTCCACGTACGTTTGGATAACATCCTAATTAGCGCACGTGCGAAGATTGATAGATTTTTCAACACATTGATTCCACGGAGGTCCTATCTTTTAATTCCTGTAATTCCTGCATCAATCGTATTTTATTGTTTGTTTTTTTCTGCAGTAATTGTGACTAATTTTTTAAAATTGTTTTTTACGAAATTATAAATAATTTCGAACATATGGAGCGAAGCAAAAAATGATGCAATACAATTTAAATAATTCGAAGAACTTTTTTTATTAATCGGCACATTTCATTTTGTTTATCAAAAAATTATTTTAAAAATTTGAACAATTAAAGATATAAAAATAGTTTTACGCTGCATGCTTAAAGATTTTTTATTTTTATTTCTCAAATATCGAACGATTCGTGATCCCTATTGTTCGTTGATTGAAAATTGTTCATTTTTGAGGTCGACATTATTATTTCCATGAGTTTTGTGTAATTAATTTGTTCTAAATTAAAAGCGATGGAAAACATTTAAATTCCATTTCGCTTACATCATTAATATCTCAATCCGGCATTGTCTATAAATTATATTTATTGCATCTCGATGATATAATGTGTATGCCACTTGGGCCCTCCACAATATAATTGATTCAATTCCTTATGATACAAAAAAAGATGAATTTTTTAGTATATAAGGTGATTCAATTGATCTTGATATCGTCTTGCTCTTGTTACGGCGTCAAAATTATAAAAATGTCTTCCTGTTTCAGATTCCTTTTTTTCTTTTTTATTCTTATTGCTCACATCTCGAACGATTCGATAACTCGATTGTTCGTTGATTGAAAATTGTTCATTTCCGAGGTTGAAATGATTATTTCCATGAATTTTGTGTGATTAATTTTTTCTCAATTAAAAGCGATGGAAAGCGTTTAAATCCCATTTCGCTTACATCATTGATATCTCAATCCGGCATTGTCTAGTGGCTAGGATACCTGGCTCTCACCCAGGAGGCCCGGGTTCGATTCCCGGTGTCGGAAATCTTTTTTTATTTTTTCTTACTCATAAAAAAAGCTTTTTGTTTTTATGAACAAAAAAATTTTTTCGACATTAAGTCGAAATGCTTAGAATTTTTCAAATGTTGAGTAAATGACATTTAGACGAAAAATTTCTCTAACGTATGTATGTATATAAGACTGTCCATTATTTCCCAAATTGACCTTTTTTACTTGAGTATGATCCAAACCATTAGTTTATAGCCTAAAAACAATTATGGAAAAAACAAAAAATTTTAAGTGCCATCAATAACCGCTGCCTGAATGACGATACTTTTCCAATTTGATTCGATACCTTATTAAATATTGTTGATTCTATCACTGTTCTGACCTATTTGGATGGGAAAATTATATTACATTGGTGATTAATGGTAACAATTAATTAATTAAATTAACTAAATTTAATTAATTTAATTAATTAATTAATTAATCAATTAATTAATTAACAAATAATTAAAAGTGATTAATGGTGACAATTGGTGATTGGTGGTAAATTTTTTTTTTTCATGAGTTTTGAAGAGATCTCAATTTATTTTTACCGTATTTTTCAATAATTTTTGAATATTTTTTGAATTTATCGGCTCTCAAATGCTTTTTATCTATTTGAAGATTGAATATATGTTTATTTTTATTATCCAAAAATATTCAAACTTTTTTATTTTAAGAAAAAAAAAACTGCAAAAATTTTTGGCAAAAAACTAAACTTCCCCTTTCGATCGCTCACTTTTTCTTTATTTTTCAATATTTCTTCTTCATTCCAGTCCCACTTATACACAATATTGTACAAAGTAAAAATATGTTTGATTTTGTCGCTTCAGATCACCTGTCCAGGACTTTGGACTTCAGCAAGCGAAGAATATCATCGACGGCGCACCGACATACGTGGTTCCTTCCACTCCCAATACCATGTTTTGTAAAACTTTAAAAGATATTATAATGTTCAATAAAGACCGCTCAGTAAACATACCAAATATCAACTTTCTATATTCAATATTTTTCATATAAAAAATTGGTGAAAAGTCGATCATTTTTTTGGCCCAACAAAGTAGAAACCTCCATTAATAATAACAATAGAATTCACACTTTTGCGGTTGGACGTTATATATTCACGCATATAAATTTATCCCCCTGAGAATTACGTACAAAAAAAAAGTTATAAATTTAATCTCACGAATTTGCATTTGTTAATAAAATTCTTCGTGCTTCAGAGATGACATAATCCGTAAGACACGAAACAAAGTTATCAAGGCAATTTAAAAAAATTTATACGGAATTTGTCTTTTAGCAGTAACTGTGGACTAATATAGTGGATCTAGGTACTATGAATTGTCTGTCTATGTATTTTCAATTGCATTTTTCTTCTCACTTACGGGTTTTCAATCATGTATCATGCCCGGATTGTCAATACCGTTCTCCGATTTTGCATGCCTGCGTTCTTGCTTCGAGCCCCTTAATTTTCCTAGATCACCTCTCTTGATGATTTTCTCCAGTGTTAAAATTGGTGACTCGATGATCAGAGTAAAAATAAATCCAACGATAACGGATAGTGCAAAATCAGTTAGGAATTCACTGAACTGAAAAAAAAAAAAAATCACGAATACTAACAAATTGCGGGAGATGATATTTGACGTTATATGCACTTGCAATTTTAATTTGCTTTTTCAAATTATGCACGCTGGATTTTGCAAATTTTGATTAGTTGGATAATAAGTCAGATCGATTGCAAATAATTCAGTACTCACACAGCTGAAATCACTGAAGTAACGAGGAGTCCTTTGAGCACCGAGTCTCGCTATTTGTATGATAAAATGAACCAAGTATACGCAATACGATATTCGACTGAATGGATTATAAATCGAAAAAGACAAGAACGTCCTTATCGGTCCTGAAAGCAAAAAAAAAAAAATTACGTTGTAACAATTTTTTTCAGGACTCATTGAGTAAATAGACGAATCAATCTAAATCATATCATGAAAATTCTTCATACTTTGAAGAATCCTCGGAAAAGATTCCCCAAAAAAATATGTTTATATAATTTTATTTTATTTTATTTGTTTGTATTTTTATTCATAAAAATTATCTCAATACCTCCAAAGCCACATACAGATGCATAAATGATCCAAGCTACGCCACCCGACCAGAAAGGCTTCGATACAACGGTATAAAAAGTCTCCCAAACTGTATCGTATACGTAGTCTTTTGCTTGGTAAACCCTCATGCTGAAGTAGCAAAAGGCAAATGCTACGATAGTCAAGAGCCATCCAATCCATTTTGTCATCTATTTAGATGTTATGAAAGAATTAAAAACCGAAGAATAAACATTTTTTTTTTTGTAAACACTGAACAATACGCTTATGCGATATTCTTCTTCAATAAATAATTCGAATAAAATGTTTTATTAATTTTGAAGAATATAATATATTCAATTTATCCTAGACCTTGAATTGACGTGATAAATAATTGGTCGAGTATGTACTTTTGCCGGAGATTCTTTCTGCGCAAAAACTAGGTAACCAAAAAATACTCCAATGAGCCATGGAGCTGCTCTGATGTGAGTCTCCATGTAAAAATTCCGTGAGGTCCGTAATACCAGCTGTATGCTAATGAAGAAATAAAATTCGTGTTACGCCTTTTTTCATTACGATTAAATATAAAAATATTTAAAAGATTTTCATTTTATGGGTCTTACTCGTTAATCGCGAAAAGGGTACCGGAGTATTTATCATTGTAAGCAATAATCGTAGGTGTTACGACCGAGGCGATAAAGGCAAGGCCGAGTATAACGAGACCGATCCTGGGTTTTTTCGCAAGTGGATACAGGATCAATGGTGAAACCCAAAAGAACTGCATCTCCACTGCCAAATACCATGTATGAGCGAGACACAACTGTCATTTTGGGAAACAATAATATCCTTAAAGCAAAATCTCGTATTGAATTGATTATTCATTGGTGTTTATCATCGAGAACTCACGAGATGTTCCTTGTCAACATAATTGTGAACGTATAATAGCATAGGCCACCAATTAAATCGACAATTGTCCGCAATAGGGTTTATAGTACGTTCCCAGATAGCACCGGATCCTATTCGAGGAAGAATAAACATCGTGACAAGTAGCAGAGCTGCGAGGGCTGCTGACAATCTGGTAATAAAAAAAAATCAGGTTTGTAAAAATTTCAATGTAAAACAATGCATCGATCATTAAATACGAAAAAAAAAATAATAATCAATCGTGATTGCATTACCCATTACCAAAATAATCGGTAATGAATTAAATTCAATTACTTACTACGAAAATAACAGGTAAAGCATTAAATTTCAATACCCGTTGCGAAAATAATGGGCAATGAAATTACCCATTACCAAAATAATAGGTAATGAAGTAAATTCTATTAACATTTTGATTTTTCGTTTGCATATCGAGTTCTTGGGATTCAGGGGGAAAAAATCGATGTGATTCGTAATCAGGGAAAAATTTCTGATAGCCTAAAGCCTGAAAATATGGCGAAGGATAATAAAAATATTCTCAACTTTTTGCCAACTTATTTGAAAACTTGAAAATACCAAAATTTCAAAAACCCATAACTTTGCGTTGGATTGGCGGTTTTGGGCTTGTCGGGGGTATTTTGAAAAGCCCAGAAGTAAACTCAGAGAATGCTTTTTGATTTATCTTAAGATCTTAATTTTTTTTTACCCAAAAGAGCACTTTGAAAATCGGCGATATTGACTCCAAAGGAATAATTGGCAAAAATCGATGGTCCAACTTTGAAAACTTGTGAAAAAATCGAAAAAATATTGTAGCTTGATGAACCGAGCGGCATTTCAAAGCCGAAACGTTTGCGAAGAGAATAAAGACTGAATGGAGTTGCAACTCTTTCGGGAAGCCAAGTTACAGCAATTTTAGTGAACCCATTCATTTTTTGAAAAATTCAGAAAATTTAGATTCTTGAAATTTCACTTTGGATCCCGTTCCCACGTATTTTTTTCCACTGACTACGAATCTGCTAGGCATCCTCCTTGAAACTCAAAAATTTCATTTCAAAACGTCAAGAACGCGATTTTTATTCTCAAAAATGAAAATAACAATTTATATCGGATAAATTTTAATTAAAATTCATCGGGCTTACATTGATATCAAATAAATTACCATTTTTCCGATATTATTGAGAGATAAAAAAATCAAATCAGTAAAAAAAAAATATCATGGTTGAGAAAAAAATAATTTTTTTCGTCACAAGCTTTAGAAACTACGGGACTTTTCGTGTATTTATATTACTATCAGTGATCTTATAATTCGATTGACATCACGGAGTGTCGATTTTCTTCAATTATCAAAACACTGCCAGACAATATATTCCTTCTTTATTGACAGGTCAACGTTATTTACAATTTTTGAAGTGTTTGTTTTTGCACTGAAACGACAATTACAACACAATACTAACCTCAGATAACGATGAATATAATATGCGAATATATTAAACTTTCGACCGGTGGACATTTCTTTTAAAAAGAGATATGATATGAGAAATCCGCTGATCGTGAAGAATGTATCAACGGAGAATGGCGCGATAAGTAAATGAATGGAATTCCATGTATGCGCCCACTGAAAAGTAAATAAATAATAATATGAAATAGTCCACGACAGTAGTGGCCGCGTGGCCGGTGTGTGATCAATATAACCGCGGGATCGGTGATCGCGGATAATAATCTGGGGGATCTCACGGAGTGAAATGGAACATGAAATATGTTCGCTTGCGAAACGCTGTATAAAAATTAATTTAAAAATTCCATGCTCAATAGAGATCCAAGTAAAAGTATCGTCTCAAATAAAAATGAAATACCATAATCAGTGCTCGAAGGTTATCATCGAACGTTGCACTTTGTGCTCAAGAAGTCATCGAACGATACGAATTTTCATCAACCACGATCATGACACCGATAACAGAGACATTCGTTATTATTTATGTGTAATTAATTACCAATGACTTATCTCATGATCGATACGATAGCTACGATCGATTTCACTATTCATTTTTTTCATTTATATTTTATTCAAGCTTCACAACTTGGCTTCGAGGTGATGGACGACTTTTCAATGATATTGCTCAATTTTTTTGCATCAAAAAGGTCCATCCCTTTGGATTTTATTTCGAAAAAAATGGCAAAAATATCCTTTAAGTCCATGGACAAAATGCATTTTTTCAATTCCCGAAATCTTCGAGGAAATATTTTTAAAATGGATAGTTTTCTTACTGATCGCCAATACCAATTAATACCTACCGATTAAGTGAGAAAAGACTTGGGAAAAAAAAAAAAAATGTATGCAAACCTCGAAAATTTTTAATGGATTTACGGTCGGTCCGACCGCAGTCATGCCATATTCGTGTCCGAATAAGACCCAACACATACTGAAGAAACGAAGACCCTGCAGAGCCGGCAGTGTTTGAGGTGTTGTTTTAGTACTGAGTACACGAATTGCGTTCGAATAAACGGAAAATTGACTCAGCAAAACTAGTCGACTGTTTGATGAAAAATCAATTTTCGAATTTCTCACGAATACATCAGAAATCGTGCATAATACGAGAAACAGTAATAACACACTGAATCCAACACTGAAAAACACGTAAAAACGATTAGCGATAATAAAAATTAGTATATTAAAATGGAGCTGAGAAAAAAAAGTACTATGTACTAACATTGTAACAATACCACCCGCAGTCCAATCGAGTGTCTCGAGTGACGAACACGTAGTTTCGCGAATATTTATCGGGATTTCGATATCAACTAAATCAATAATTTTTTTTAACGACGCTTCCAGTATTATCTTCACGTCTATGGACTCGCAAGATGACGGCAAGCAAATTGAAAGAGTTTCTTCCACAGGCATATCATTGAAGGATGTCCCAATGCTGTACATGCAATGACGACCGCGAATCTCTTCGCCATTCTCGATCTCCTTGATGTTCATGCACTCGTCGTACATTCCTAAATCGATACGATTCCCCATGAGAATACCCGAAGGAATTTTCGACGAGGCATCGATCACTGAAATATAAATTATTTTTTAAATTTAAATATGAATAAATTTCGAGATATTACGCGATCATTATGAGCAACATAATTCATCTTCCACTGTATCTTTTAGTTTGCCATTTAAAAAATAATTATGATAAAAATTTCTTGCGCTAAGTATTTTAAAAACATCGAATATAAGATACCAATATTATTTGAAAAATATTATTAACGAAGCGATAAAAAAAAACAATTGAACAAGTAACACTAACGAATGACTAATAAAATGAAAAATTTTAAATAAAAATATTACTTTTCAAGGCCCACATCGCGCTCGTTCTCGTTGAATTTATAAGAAGTTCCACTTGCTCGTAACATTTCGCAAAGCTCGAACTCGTCGAATTGTCAATTGATAATTCTGGCAATAATTTTAAAACATCGACAGGATAAAGGGAGAGAAAAGCACGCTGTACTCGATCAACGTATTTGTATTCGTCGAAATTTTCTTGAGCCACGACGAACGACACTTGCGACACGATCAAGGCAACTAGCGCAGAAAATAAAAATCTTAGGTCACACATGATGAGAACGAGTCGCGAAATCGTCATCGAATTCAGAGACGTGACTGATTAAATTCACGTAAGCGATGAATATATACGACGATCATGAAATGCACCGATAAGCAAACGGAATACGAATGATAAGATCATATCGTCGTACGAGGTTCCAGAATTCAATCAATTTCAATAATTATTATACAGTTTATATATAATTAAAAATCGTATCCCTGCCTAATAATTATATTTTGTCAGCTGCTCCCGATTGTTATCCTTTTTTGTTTCACGGTTGAACTGATATTTTTTTCTAAATCAAATTGATAAGGCCAATCACGAAAAAAAAAAAGAATACTCAAGGCACTAGCTGACATTATTACGTATGGTCAACTATCGTAATTGTCGACACATCTCTGCAGAGTTTACCATAATTAAGACACTCCATTTCCTACGCTAGTGGATGCTTTGTAAATACAAAATAATAACAAGGAAACGATGTACAATAAGTTTTTATTTGCATCTTTTTTTTTTCGAGTAGACGAATGAAATTTGTCTGGAAGATATCGCACGGTGGATGATATGGCAAAAAAGGCCAAAAAAAACCTCTCTTTCAACCAATACCGATTTTTAAAAATTATTTTTTATTCTTTTCGAGCTACGGATAAAGTGATTTTTCGCCAGAATTCGATAATATTTTCACGAGTTTCATATAGTTTACTTTGAAAAATTCTTTATCTCGAATGAATTTCCTGGATAAAGTAAGAGTGCATATACGAGCATTGGCATGTCATCGTCTCGTCCACTTTCATTCGTGAAAGGCCTCGAAGAAAGTACATTTTTCATGATTTAATTGCAACGACGTGGATACAGTGGGAGAAAGTGATCGAGAACTTTGTCAAGAGTAGATCTCGCGTATCTCGCAGTCTCTCGATGGGATCATCCACGTGTTGATTCAATTTTTGCTAAATCATTTATCGTAATTGAAATCAATCGAACTGTCTGTGAAACAATTGTCGCGCATTATCAAAAAAAAAAAAAAATAAGAATTATCAAGCCCAGCCAGTTCACACAATTAATAGCAAAAAAATTAAAAGTTATTTATTGCATTAATTATTTATTTTTCACTGATAAAAGAACATTGATGAATCAAATAGATATATTACTGGAACAAACAATCGCTCGAAATACTTTTCGTTTCATCTCATAGTTTTTAATCGAAATAAAGTACAAATCGATAAAAAAATACAATGTTCGCATTGATACTTTTAACGATTGCGACGATACTCTCGATCTATTACTACCTCATTCGAAATTACAATTATTGGCGGGGCCGAAAAGTTTTTGGTCCGCAACCTCGTTTAATATTCGGCAATACGAAAGACGTGACGTTACTGAGAACGACAATGGGCGAGAGTCTGCAAGAGATCTATAAGATGTACGATGGACTTCCTTACGTCGGTATATACGAGCTAAGGACACCCGCTCTTCTGCTGCGAGATCCGCAACTCATTAAACTCATTTTGGTCAAAGACTTTAATTATTTCCAAGGTAAGTGGGTTTCTTCATTCAATGATAATTTATGCATAAATATTCTGCGATACGGGATAATCCGTTATATATGTTTATGGGGTTTTAAAGTATATTTTATTGAAAAAAAAATAAATTATTTCATACACACGTATCTTATGACAAGCGTGGTAACTGAATGTAGGTATTCATCGTTAAATCAAACGATTTATCATGGGGAACGATTTCTCGGTCCCTGAAAATTGTGAGAAAGCAACGTGCAATTTTGGTTTTGAATTTGAAAAAAAAAAAAATTTTTTGTTCTCACGTAAATTTTGTGCTGTGATTTTTCTTCTTTCCCATGAAACGGACGATCCCGGATTCGTCAAATAATTGTAAAAAAAAAAATATATTAATTGTTGACGAGAGCGCGAATATTTGTCTTTCATATGAAGCGCAATAGCAAGAACGTCAAAACACTTTCGTTAATCAAAACAAGAGATATCTCGTAGACGAATTTCTTATCACTTGCAGGTCGTGGTATCGTCATGAACGAGAGTGCCGATCCTCTATGCGCTAATTTGATAAATTTATCGGGACCCAGATGGCGAATTCTGAGAACAAAATTATCTCCTGCTTTTACTGCTGGAAAAATACGTCAGATGTTCACGATTATCGCTGAATCATCGAGAAAATACAAAGTATTATTTGAAAAATTTATTTTATCTGCAATTTAAATTTAATTTACGTATTGAATAAATTTGTATAAATCGTTCAAAGGAATTTGTGAAAAAGCATGCGGATAATGAGGAAACGGTAGAATTTCGTGATTTAGCTGCCAAGTTCACGACAGAGGTAATAGCCACATGTTGCTTTGGTCTCGAGACGAATTCAATACAAGACGAGGATTCGGAATTTCGGGCAATGTGTCGAAAAGTACTCGATCCCTCACTCGTTATAAGCCTGAAGAGAATCATACGCTCGTACTTGCCGGGTATATTCAAATTATTTCGAATGAGTCTGACGCCTTACGAGGTGAGAATGACTTTCGTGAAGTATTACGAATTTTTTATATTTTTTTTTTTTCATGGAATTGTTTTTTCTTTTTACGCAGAACTAAATATTTATTAACTTTTGGTATGCATTATAGTCAACACTTAAAGCATATAAAACTGATAACCAAAATACTATCATTTAACAAAGATATCGAACAATATTATTCGAATGAACAGGTAAGCCAGTACTTTATGACTGTGGTGAGGGATATGGTCAAGTATCGGGAGGTCAATAATTGCGTCAGGCACGATATGATGCAGCTGTTGATGCAATTGAAAAATCGGGGCAAAGTTCACGATGACGAGGAAACGGAAGCTCAATGCGAGATTATTGAAAATGGAAATGAAAATTACTTACATAAATTCTCAGATATAGGTTAGTATTATCGCGAATCCGTCATATAACCAGCGAGATTTTCGCAGTGCGTCGAAAATCCGCTGGGTGGCCTCGGGCGCTAAGTTTCTCGCGAGAGAATTGTCGCGACAACTCCTACATGACACACTCGCCGTTCCTACGCTCCTTATCCCTCATAATCATATTCTACCCTAAAACACGATATCTACTGGGAAAGTATAACGAAAAATGATCGTATTTTGTTGACAACGAATATTAAAACTGATTTCATTCATTATTTTTTTTTGCATCAGCTTTTTTACAAGTACAATAACGGAACATTGAAATATGGTTACAAAAATACTTTGCACACTCTTAAAATGTTATGTTTAAATATTAAATTATGCAAAAAATTAAATAAATTTTATTTTCACCCGGGGGGTTCCTTCCGTGAGAATAGTCATTGGTAATCATTTTTTTAAATTTACCAATCAGTGAATTTGGAACACGTATGGAATTTCGAGGTTCGATTTTTTTTTTCTAAGTCATCGACGATCACGTGTTAGCCGCCCAAGCCTATATTTTTTTCCTCGCTGGTTTCGAGACGTCATCGACAACCATGAGTTTCGCCATGTACGAGCTCGCTTCGAATCCCGAAATACAAGAGAAGCTCTACAACGAGATCGAGACGACCCTGAAAAAGCACCGTTCCGTTTGCTACGAGGCTATTTCGGAAATGGAATTTTTAGATCGCGTCATTCGCGGTAAGTTTACTCCACGTTTGTAAGAAATTATTTTAATTGGTGAATTTTCGTTTTTTTTTTTTTATTTTTCTTTTTCTTCTAACGTGTAAAGCCCTGTAGAAATAAGATCGTGAATATGTGGAACAGCTTTTACGATTGAGCAATCTATTTTTTAAACGCTAGCGAAGAATATCTTTCGTCGATTTTAGTACGTGCAAATGAGATATCGACTGTTGATGCAAATATCCCACATATAAATGTAGTGTATCTCCTTAATCTGTAAGAAGGTATTTGACTTGTTACGTCGGTATATTATCAACTTATCATCGTCGATTTTGTAATCTTAAATGGGTAAAATATCGACTGTAGATTGGCATTTAAAAAATTCGTATAGAGTAGATCTAGATGTACCATTTGTGGCCACTTTGAGTAGTGGTATTTATTGCTGGATAACGTTTTCACCATTTGTGGCCACTACAGTACTATTTTTGGCCAGCCAAGTTGCCATTTGTGGCCACTAGAAACGAAAATAATTAATAGGCGGTCTTCGAAACAGAATACAAATTCTACTCCATTAATTCAAGCTTTTATTTAACCGTACAAACATTTACAAGCGCAAAAAATATATTCTGGTTGAAAGCATGTATTTTTTGACAACACGCTACTTTTTATTTACCGTTCCTATCAACTTTACAAGATTTAAGCCCAGCTTTTTTTTTTCTATTTCGTTCTATTAGCTTCTCAGCTTTAACCTTTTTATTTTCTTCCATTCTTGCTAGTCGTTCATCTCTTTTCATTCTTTTTTCTTCTTCTTTTTTTTTATTTTTCTTTGGCCTACCTTATCTCTAACCATTTAGGTGTCGTTATCACAGTAGGTGAATGTTCGATTGGTTTTTTTACGTTTTCGGCTGGTAAATTTATTTTGCAGCCGTAAAAGATCTGAACTCAAAACGTCGGTAAGCAATTTTTTCGCGAATTCTAATATCGCATGGCACCGAATCAGCTAAATGTACATACACTTATCAGATAGAAGATCTGCGTTGACTTCGATGCCAGCAGTATTAAAATTTTCTTTCTCAATAAGTTCTGATGTAACTTATTTAATATTCGACTGTATCGAGCTATTTTCATTCACTGCAAAGAACTCTGCTCCGCTGTACGACGTCTATGTTTAGGTAAGAATACATTGATTAGGAAAATAAATCACGTGACTGATATGGAACTGTCGTTAGGAAAATTGAATTCCACTAATCCAGATAGATGCTCACCTATTGTAATGGAAAAGACCACATGAAAAGTTAATTCACACTTTCGAGGATTACCAAGAAACCAACTGCAAATGCAATATAATGCAAATGTGAAATATTATCATTATGAGATGTAATCTTAAAAACTTCGCGATTGGAGTACCATATATGCATTTTTGACATCCTTTTTACAGTAGTTGACTAAAAATGTTTTTTCTAGAGGTTTTTTTTTTCTCTTTCTGCGTTTCAGTATTTTTTTTCGTTCACCCCATTGTTCTATATATGGATGATAAAGAATTTACTACGTATAAAAATAATAATAATCTATATTTATCAACATATTATATTAATAACTGCATATGAGCATGTGAGTGGCCAAAAATGGAAATTGCATCGATTGCATGTGTCATATGTAGCTACTCGATGGCCATGGAAAAAAGGTACAACGACAAAATTCAATTCGAAAAAACGAAGTTTGTTGATGTAATGTATACATTGTCTGGTTTATAATTTGGTGAATTAAGTGACAATTGTTCATGTACTTACTGCAGTGTACTAAACGCTTTCTGTAAGATTTAGTTAGAATTTAGTGTTCCGAAAACCGTCGTAGTTAAATCAGGCGTTAAAGTGCGTGTAGACGAGTCTTAATACCCGCTTTACGTCGTAAAGCGGGTGTTAGATACCGTGTAAACACCTGGTTTAACTACACCGGTCATAATAACACCGGAATAAGAGCGTCGTGTAAACGTGCTCAATGATTCACAGAGACGCATTTAACGCTGTCAACTCCACAATACTTAAGGTATAGCCTTATCGCTGCAAACTAGTCAATTAGCTACAAATGTCTAAATGATAATTCCTAAAAATATTGGATATATGGGTTAAAATTAATTAATATTAAATAAGCTTACCCAGGTGAATACAATTAATCAATGGTTTATTATAAATAATTATGTAATTAACAAAATAGTAATTGCAACGTCTCAAGTATTACTAGATCTCGTATTACATTTACGTGTGGCAACGTTGCGTTTTATTTCTCTTTTCATTCTCGTTCCCTCTCACTCTCTCGCCCGCCGTTAGATTCCCTTGGATTTGCCATAAGATATATCGTTTTAAAGTGACCGGAAATCGGTTCTTCTATATGCCTTGAACAAATGCAAATTTGCCTTGAGGAATTGGCATTTTCAAATATTAATTTCTCCGTAAATAGGTCGATAAGGGGCATTGACATTTCGGGAAATGAATAAATATATTAAAATTGAAGATATTAAAAAAATATATATTTAAATCTAATGAATTAGCTACCACGATAGGACTACCTTAATATTTAGATTTAATTAAGAGTCTGGCCACAAACGGTACAGTGGCCGCAAATGGTCAACAAATGGTTGGGTTCGTGGCCACAGTGGCCACAAACCCAACCCTATAGCTAACTTTTTTTTCAAGTCCACGTTCGTCAGATTAGGGGAAAAAAAATTTAATTTTCAAACGTAATTATTTTTCACCTGTTAATCACGAATCGAGGAGCTTTTTTCATCATACCTTAACGGAATATTCATTGACTACTTACTGATAACGTTTTTTTTTTTTCCTTTTATGAAAAACAAAACGAAAATTCAGAGACTCTGAGAAAGCACCCACCGGTCGGTATGGTGCCGCGTCTATGCAACAAAACTTACATGATACCTGGTACCGACGTCGTTATCGAAAAAGGCATCAAGGTACTCGTTCCAATTCACGCAATACACCATGATCCGCAATATTATCCGGAACCATGGAAATTCGATCCCGAACGTTTTCTCGATGAGAACAAAAAATCTCGTGAGAATTGCACGTTTTTGCCGTTCGGCGAGGGGCCACGAATCTGCATCGGTAAGTACGAATGAAATAAAGGTTATATTCGATCACGGACGAT
This sequence comes from Rhorus exstirpatorius, assembly GCA_963564615.1. Lineage (NCBI taxonomy): Eukaryota > Metazoa > Arthropoda > Insecta > Hymenoptera > Ichneumonidae > Rhorus > Rhorus exstirpatorius. The sequence continues at coordinate 37,635,566 of OY751313.1, forward strand.
CGAAAGAAATTTTGTGAAGAATCAAATGAAAAATACATTTCGGAAAATAGGAGTAATTTTTCAAATGATAATTTCGGGATGATCGGATGTTTTTCTAAAGAAAACAAATAAAGTCGACGAATACAAAAATTCGTTCGCTGAAATAAAAATCGTCATTATACAACGAGGATAAGTATCGCATGTGTTATTTCAACAGGAACAAGATTTGCTTTCACGCAAACTAAGGCAGGATTGGTTGCTTTATTGTCGGATTACAAAGTCGAGCTAACTCCAAAAACACGTTCGCCCTTAGAATACGATCAGACTGCCAATATTCTTACGAGCAAATCCGGAATTTGGCTAAAAATTCGTCATCGCAAGAAATAACTCAAAAAAAAAATATATCTGTATATATATATATATATGTATATATCCCTCCTTAAATATTTGCTGTCACATGAAATTTTATTGCCACATGATAAATGCCACACGATAAAAGGAAAGTAAAATCCTGATGTATATAAAAATTGTCGTAAATTCAATTTACTATGTTCGAATGAAGCCTCTGAGCCCTCGTCAGTTCAGGATTGTCAATGCCGCTCTCCACCTCTTCATGCTCGAGTTTTTGCTTCGATTCATTCAATTTTTTTCGGCCACGTCTCCTAACGATTCTCTCCAGTATTAGAATCGGCGATTCGAAGATCAGCGTGAAAATGAATCCGAAAATAATGCACAATAAAAAATCGCTGAGAAAATCGTTGAACTAGAAAACGAAATGCAAAAAAAGAAAACAAAACTCTCACGATCGAACAAGAAAAATGATGTTTCTTGAAGTTATTCACGTTTGAGAAAAATAAAAATGTATAATATTACAGCTCGTTTGATTAATATGGGAGTAAAATAAAAAAAAAAATATATATATATAGATATATTAATGAATAATATAAATAATCATAGAATTGATTAATAAAGTATGTATTGTCGATCATAAATAATTCGCGATACTCACAAAGCTGAATTCGTTGATATAACGAGGAACTCGAATAGCACTGGCTTTCATTATAAGCAGAGAAAAATGAATCAGGTAGACGCAATATGATATTCGACAGAATGGATTATAAATCGAATGAGATAAGAAGGCTGTTATCGGTCCTGAAATTACGAAAAAAAAATCAAATAAAATTATAGCCTGCTCATGTTATGTGGTTGCCATGTAATCTTGTCGAAATTACCTCCAAAATCACATACGGATGCATATATAATCCAAGCTACGCCACCCGACCAAAAAGGTTTCGATACAACGACATAAAAGGTTTCCCAAAATGCATCGTAAACATATTCCTTCGCTTGAAACTTCCTCATAATGAAAAAAGAGAAAGCAAACGCTACCATAGTCAAAAGCCATCCCATCAATTTGATCATCTTCTTGAAAATAGAATAATAAACATTTTTACATTCCGCATGTGTTTTAATATTTGATAAAAAAATTTTATCAAAAATTTAATCATTCGACGACGAAGAAATTACGAAAACGGAAAATTAATTGTAATCATATGATACGTAGATATTGAATGGACGAAATAAATTATTTGTACGATACGTATATACCCTTCCCGGAAATCCTTTCTGCGCAAAGACCAAATAGCCAAAAAATACTCCGATGAGCCAAGGAGCAGCTCTGACGTGACTGTGCTTATAAAAATTTTCCATAATCCTTTTGGACTTTGCCAAGCTGTCGGATAAAACAATTTTCGTTCGGTTTATGTTGTTTTATTTTATTTAATTTTTTTAACGATCGAATGTAAAAAAAAAAAACGAATCAATTTTCCGGCGATAATTGAGAAGACATTTTTGTCACATCGGCTGAATACTTTTCGAAAAAAAAAACTTACTCGTCAGCTGCAATTACATATCCCGAGTATTCGTTCTCGTAAGAAATTACTGCCGGTGCGATGACCGAGGCGATGAAACCGAGGGCCAGAATAACGAGACCTATCCTCGGTTTTTTCGCGAGTGGATATAGTATCGTCGGAGAGATCCAGAAAAAATGCATTTCCACCGCTAAATACCACGTATGAGCGAGACACTACTGTCATTTTTAAAGCTTTAATATTCTTAGACACACAATTATCTCTCGCTTTTGTAATGATAATTAATTGACGTAATCGAGTATACTCACGCTACTCTCCGCGTCGAGATAATTCTGAACATAGATCATCAAGGACCACCATTTATTACGACAATTTTTCGCTATAGCGTTCATGCGAGGCTCCCAGAGAGCTCCGGATCCAACGCGTGGAAGAATAAATATCGTCATAAGCAACAGAGCTACGAGTGCTGGTGTCAGTCTGTTGAAAAGATGGGGAAAAAAAAAAATTTAGTAATCAAGGTTTAAATAAATATCGCTTGTGGACTAATTACTTTGTAAATGTATATTATGTGCGTCTGTGTTTTGGGCAATGAAGCAACATTGACCTCAGATAACGATGAACATAATATGCAAGTATGTTGAATCTTCGACCGGTGGACATTTCCTTGAGAAAGAGATAAGACATGAGGAAACCGCTGATCGTGAAAAATGTATCGACGGCGAATGGTGCGATTAATATGTACAAGGAGCTCCAGGTATGCACCCACTGAAAAATAATAATATTAAATATGCCTGATCGTTAATAAACAACAACGACAAGATATATATATAACCTCTGTTAGAAGAAAAAAAATCAAATTATATAACGATTGCTCGACTTTTCATTATAAAAAGTCAATATTTATTCGCAACGTGTCATTTCGATAATAAACCGATTAGATATAAGATAATTCATGAAAATGTTTATATCAATATCTCACCGATTAATTTCGAAGAGTACAAATCATTAAAAATAGATTATTCGAGAAAAACGCATACGAACCTTGAAAAATTCCAATGGATTTATACTAGCTGTCTGGCTCACCGTGTAATACTCGTGTCCGAATATTACCCAACACATACTGAAGAAACGAAGACCTTGCACGGCCGGAAATGTTTGAGGATTTTTTTTCATATTGAGCACGCGAATGGCATTGGAATAAACGGAAAATTGACATATAAAATCGAGCACGCCGCTCGACTCATAATCCATGCTCGAATGTCTCACGAAAATATCACAAATCGTGCAAATCAGGAGAAAAAATAACCAAAGACTGAATCCAACACTGAAAGTACATACATAAAAAGATTAGCAAGTTACAGAAAAGTGGTTTGTGCTTTTTTTTTTTTTTAATGAAAAATTTTTTAATTGCAGTCATTTATTCCTAATGATGTGAGAGTAAATTAAAATATAATTGCAAAAATGAATTATTGAATCATCAACTCCCTCGATCGATTTTTTGATTGAATTATTTTTAAAAAACCGTTTCAGCAATACAGTACCGCAGATCACTATCAAGAGCGCCCATAATTTCGAAAAGACAGAAATTTCTACTTGAAAAAGTATACCTGATAATAAAATAATTTATAAAAAAATACCAACAGTGTGACAATACCGCCAGTCGTCCAATCGGCAGCCACAATCGACGAACACGTAGTTCCGATAATATCGATTGGAATTTCTACTAAACCATTGATCTTTTCTAACGTCCCTTCCAACAGTGCTTGCACGTCCTCCGGTCCACAAGATGACGGCAGACAAATTGAGAAAGCTTCTTTCACATTGAAACGACTCGATGATATCTCAACGTTGTACATGCAATGACGACCTCGGATAATCTCACCATTCTCGATCTCATTGATATCCATGCACTCGTCGTACATTCCCAAATCTATATTATTTCCCATTAAGATACCCGAGGAAATCTTCGAAGAAGCATCGATCACTAAAAAATATCATACGTTTTTTGCTTTTTTTTTTTCAAATTTAAAATAGACGAATTCACGTGAATGAGTTTTTAGCATCCTCAGAGGCGCAAGTAAAAGAAGCAACAAGAAAATGTGTAATGTCTCTTTGTTATTTTTTTTAATACACTCAAATTATACGTTAAAAATGATAATCACGTTAATAATTTCATAAATAAATAATAATTCGATTATTTGATTGTATGATGAATTATCAATTAATGAATTACAATGTATTTTCTGTAAGAAGAAACAGTGACAAGATTTTTCATAAATCGCAAAGATCAAGGGAAATACAAATTTGAATACAAAATACTTACTTTTCAAGGCCCATACAGCGCCATTTCTCGTACCATTCACGAGAAGTCCGATTTGGTTGTAACATTTTGAAAAACTTGAATTCCTCAAATTGCCGAATGATAGTAGTGGTAATATTTCAAAGAAATCAGCAGGGTACAATGCGCGAAAGGCTTCTTGGACTCGATTAACGTATGCATATCTATCGAATTTTTCTTGACCCTCGATAAATGACATTTGCAGGACGAATAGCAGAGGGCAAGTAACGAAAAAAAATTTTTTTTTTCAACTTTTGGATAACGCTTGAGGAGATCGCGTCGTAGAGTCGTTATCGTCACAAAATCCAGAAATATAACTGAATATTTTCTCTTGAGAATTGTTTATATATAAGACGAGCACAGAAACACCGATGGATAACCGAAATCTTCCGATTGATAAGACTTCGAAAGTAAACCCGTGTAAAATGGATTAATCTTCGTAATCGCGTCGTAACTATCGGCGTGCTCCCCGAAAATTTTACAATCACAGAGAGATATATCCAACTCACTCAACCAAACCAATTCACTTTTTTCTTTCAACGCAGAGAAACTCGAGCTATATAGATCTCGAGCTTCGGAAATTCGGTTGAGTCTTGTGGCAGCAGTTAAAGTTATTTCGATGGTCCGAAAAAAAAAATCAAAAAAATTATCCAAAGACGTTTTTTTATCCCCTCTACTATGTATAAGAAGATTTTATGAAATGGCAGATTGCGAATTTTTAGGATAGAAGTACCATTTGTGGACGCTTTAAGGCATTTTCGTGTTGTTCATTGCTAGATAACTTTGAAATAAAACGATATGAGGTACAAAAAAGTCAGTCAATATCATCCTAAATATATGTATATCTGATGAAATTATTATTAAACGAAATTTGTTCCGGTCATGATTACTCGAAAAAACAGAATAATCATGCGACTTCTGTTTTCACCATTTGTGGCTACTAAACTACTATTTTTGGCCAGCCAGGTTGCCATTTGTGGCCACTAGAAACGAAAATAATTAGTAGGCGTTCTTTGAAACAGAACACATATTCCACTCCATTAATTCAAACTTTTATTTAACCGTACAAAAATTTATAAGCACAAAAAATATATTCTGGTTGTATTTTTTGACAATATGCAACTTTTTATTTGCTGTTCCTATTAACTTTACAAGGTTTGGATATAGCTTTTTTCCTATTTCGCTCTATTAGCTTCTCAGCTTTAGGTAAGCTTTTTATTTTATTTCATTCTTGCTAGCATTCCATCTGTTTTCATTTTTTTTTCTTTTCCTTTTCTTTTTCTTTGGCCTCCATTATCTCTAACCATCTATAAGCGTCGTTATCATTGTAGGTAAATGTTCGATTGGTTTTTAACGTTTTCGGCTGGCAGCTTGCTTTTGCGGCCATACAAAAATTGAATTCAAAACGTCGGCAACCGATTTTTCACGAATTGAAATATCTCGTGGCACCGAATCAGCTGATATATACACTTATCAGCTAGATGATCTGCGTTGACTTCAATGCCAGCAGTATTAAGATTTTCTTTCTCAATATGTTTTGATGTAACTTCAATATTCGACTGTATATCGAGCTTTTTTTATTCACTGTAAAGAACTCTCCAGTCTCTCCACTGTCCGACGTCTTTGTTTGGATAAGAATACATTCACTAGGGAAAGGAATCACGTGGCTGATGGAACTGTCGTTAGAAAAATCGAATTCCACTAATTCAGACGGATGCTCAATACCCTATCGTAATGGAAAAGACCGAGGATTACCAAGAAACAAATTTTAAATGAAATATAATGAAAATGTGAAATATAATAATTATAAGGTGCTGTAAAATTTATAAAACTAATAGTAAAATATAAAATAACAAAAACAGAAAAAGAATCGTGTGCTTGTAATCAATAAATATACGAGTAGTGAAAAATGATACGAAAAAAATGTAAATGCACATACATTTTCAAAAATAAATCTCATTAAGGTTTGTTTTTTTATTTTGTCTTTCTGCATTTCAGTATGTTTTTCATTCGCCCCATTCTTTACTATGTATATAAATTTACTATGTATAAAAATAATGATAATCCATATTTATAAACGTATTCTATTAATAACTGCGAATGAGCATGTAAGTGACCAAAAATGGAAATAGCATGTGCCACATATGTGGCCACTCGATGGCCAAAAACGGTACAACGACAAAATTCATTGTACCATTTGTGGTCATGCCTTGTTTGTAATGTATTGTAGGTTATGATTCGGGAAATTTAATTTTATTCCAGAGAACGAAGCTTGTTGATGTATTGTATACATTGTCTTGTTTTTAATTCGGTGAAATAAGCGACAATTGTTCTTGTACTTACGTGCAGTGTGCGAAACGCTTTCTATAAGATTTAGTCCGAATCTCTAAAGTGCTACACATTTGCACTCTATTATCCACAGAGACGCAGTAATACGCCTCTGATGAAGCGGCAAAAAGTGGTGCCGAGATAACTTATTGTTCACTAAAATTCCTGACCTTCATGCAGTCAACTCAACAATACTCCAAAACTGAAATTAATTCAGAGACTGGCCACAAACGGTACTGTGGCCACAAATTATACATGTACCCTAATTACCCCTTAAACCGGAAGCTAAATGAATTTTTCAGACCTACTCCTTCTATCTTTGATAAGCCTATCAAATTATCAAGTGCTCAAAAAACGCTCGGCCGAAAGAATTCTCCAGCAGTTATTAAAATCTGATGTCATTTCTTTATCCAAACATATTTCGAAGTTCAAACATGTCTCAGCTTTTCGAAAATGATATTGTATTTCACAAAAAAAAATACGATAAAGTCCGACAGTTTATAAATGTATTATTAACTCTCTTTCGTAATTCTGACTTTACATTTGATATTGTCATTGAAAACCGCAGACTTTATTACCCGAGATATGTGAATTGAGTAGGATGTCGATACGTTGAAAGCTATTTTTTTACTCCATGTTATATAATGAGGGCCCTGATATGAGTAATTAATTCAATTAATGCAATATTAATGCTAGATGCAATTGCATCTATATAGTATGGAAATCATATCGCAAATACGTGATATAGGGTAGCGTGGTCCCAAACCGACCGGTGGTCCCATCCCGACCTCTTCATGTTTCTTAGCACTTGTGCTGCCACCGAAACTATCGGTGGTGGCTTTCGGAAGCTCTCACATTACCGACAAGTTGGAGGTAGTGAGCCATCTTTTTATCATATTTTATTCTATGGTTTCGCGCGTGTTTGGTTTTTGAATGCAGCGAAATTAGTTTTGGAGCTACACGGAAATTCAGTTTTAAGTGTTTTATTGTGTTGTGGAAAATCCAAAGGTAGGTTATTTTGATTGCTTATGGCCTAGACTTGAACACGCACTATCATATTTAAATCAAAACTATAATTATAAGTAAACGGCGAGTGATTATTTGAAAAAAGTCGTGGTGGTCCTAAACCGACCGCCAATGGGTGGTCCGAAACCGACCCCCAAGTTTTTGTGCATTTAACATTTTATAGTGTGTTTTTGACAGTAAAACTGTGATTTAATTACTTCTGACGGTAATTATTTAATTACTTCCATCGCATACATCAACTCCGCGCGCATCAACTTCGAATTTGAATCAACTGTAGAGTCGCTTATGCCTCTCCCGAAAGCTCCACCGCACAGCCAAAAAAAGAGAGGTCGACCTCCGGGCCGAACATCAATTTTAACATCCGATGCTGAGGTCAAAAGAATTACCGAAAAAGAAATGGCTAAAGAAGAAAAAAAAAAATCGCGGAGGAAAAAGCCAAACAGAAAGAAGAAAATCGCAAACGGAAACTAAAGGCAAACGAAAAGAAGAAAATGCAGCAAGAAAAGAAACGGCGACGAAAACAAAAAGAGAAAAACGCAGAATTTCAGTCTCGAAAAACGACTCGTCCGTCGGCTGTTCGCACATATTGTGAGCCAGAAAACAGCTCAGACAGCGATTGAATTTGCGATCAATGAAAGCCTCGGGATTAATACATTAATTTAATTATAATTCATAAAAATATCGTTCAAATGTTCAAAAATAAATTTAAAAAATATTCCCAAATGATATTGTTTTGATAACATGTTCCAAAATAACTCCAAAGTATTACCTTTTCCCTTGATTCGCTACAAAAAATAGGGGGTCGGGTTCGGACCATGGGGGGGGGGGGGGTCGGTTTCGGACCACTAGTTTTGAGAGTGACCAATTTACAGACTTTCACTAGGGACTTTATATCTCAAACAAACGGTACCTAAAAACCTCTTTAACCGGCTTAAAACTTGACATAACATTCCCTTCAAAAAATCAAAATTTTATTTCAGCAAAAAAATTGATTTAAACCTCTTTTATTGCCTTTGCTGCTTAGGCGGTCGGTTTGGGACCACGCTACCCTAATATTTATTTTCATTGACACATTCGCTATATGGGAGGCTTTGATCTTTCTGACTGATCCCTTGACTTAGAAATCGAAATAAATACGATAGAGTCGCACGCTTCAATACCAGATATCGAATTGGGATGAAAATGAATATAACTTGATTATGTTTGAGGGATTAATGTTTGGCAGTGTTTTTTAGTTGCAAAAACTCGTCTCCACGTCAGTCCACGATTTGCTAAAGATCATCATTTTGATCGACCCAATATTTTTCATTTCGGTAAATAATCTATAAAGCGCCGTTTAATGAGAAAATGTTCATCATATTTTGCTGATTTGATGTGAAATACGATTTTTTTTAATCACTAAGTGACCAGACGATGCCTTGTCGTTTTTTTATTATTATTTTTTTATTTTTTTTTTATATCAGAGAAGTTCTTAAATTTTTCAAGTATGAAGCGCGTGTAAACGCGAGAAGATAATCATTAAATGAATATAAGGCATCTCGTATTCGATTTCATATCTCATCACTTGGAGGCCGCGGCGGTCTGATGAATGAAAATATACCGATCCTCTGTGCGATAATACGAGCGAAATTATCACTGGCTATATATAGATGCTCCAAAAGAATTTACGAAAAAAAAACCTCAGTTCTCTCAACGATGAATCGTCCAAAGAATACAATTACTAGGAGTGATTGTAATGAAACGAAAATTAATCTAAAGTATACTCGAAGTATTTTCAATGAAACAACATTTAATTACTCCGAGTACCTACGGTAGACTTTTTCGTATATTTTTGTGGTATCAAAAACGTCTTGATGTCCCAAAATAATATGTGCCGAATGACAAAGCAGTATATCTCTATATAATACGAGGCAGGATACTCGAGTTCAACAGTTCGTATGAAATTCATTTTGAAGTTCTCCTTTCCGACGAATGGCTCTTGCGGTAATGGCGTGAATATAATCATACATGTATATTAGAGCACCGATAATGCTCGACTCACATTTCCGAGCGCTATCTGAATCTATATGCAGATAGGGCCCGGAAATAAAATATAAAATTCCATTCATCGTTTCGCAGCGTTAATGTTTTTGCGAAATTCGCATATATAGAATACAGCAATTAACATTACTTTTAATGACACCTGACCGCATAGAAAGGAGCGGGGGTAATTTTGGATTCGGATAAACAATTTTCTGTTTTTATCATCATGGAGCTTGAGCTACAGAACAGAAATTGACTTTCCACATTGAAAAAATATTTATAATTTCCCGACAAGTAACTTCAGCGCAATTTTCCAAGAGATAATAACGGCCCCTGCTAATAAATGCATTAAAATAATTTTTTTTTTTTTTCATCTCCTGAGGAGAACCAACGCTTGGACAAAATATATCTTTGTGTATATCGTTCACGTGGGCTGAACGTATTTATGTTTTCTCAATGTCGCGAAGTACATATTGCGAAATCCAAATAAAGATAACTTTTCTTACCGCGACTGCGAGGGAGCACAAAAATATGTCGTACGAGAGTAAAACCGCTAATATGTGTACGAAATTTCAAAAATGTGTATCAGCTTCGAGAAGAGGAGGGAGTGGGGCGTCAAATAAGTATCGAGAAAAGGGAAAGACGTAAGAAATGTGACCTGCATTAAAATATAGGGGTCTTGGGGAAAAGCCTGAAAGAGAGGGAAAAAAGTACCGGTTTGTGAAGGAAAATCTTCGATCGTGTACGCACCAATCCAGGGAATACGAGACATGTGTGCGTGTCGATGTATATTCGAAAAGGCAGCTATATGTCAACAAACACACATGAAATCGGTGAGTACGAGTCGTGATTTTTCAGTTAGTGTTGGCTGAGCGTTGTTCGAGGAATGACGCGACGCGTTATAAAATAAACCCACGCTATTTTTCTATTTGCGATACGTGCAATTTGACTGTTTTTTTATTTTTTTTTTTTTCAATTTTCTTCGAAGCACGTATTATATAAAAATATAAATCGAAACAATGATCGAATAAGATATTTATTTTATAAAGGAATATTCATATTTTAAATGATAAAATATTTTTTTTTTAATTATACATTGCTTGATTTGAATTTTTTCCGAATATTATCAGGCCCGCGACTTCTTATCGGAATGTTAGCTTGTGATTACGTCAAAAATTGCGCCGGCTAATTTAACGACACGACAACATCATTTGCTCTGGTGGCCGAATTAAGAGAGGTTCTGTATTAACGATTAAAATTCACAAGCTCGAAATTATTACACGCGCGTTTCGTCAGTACTGACTGGAATACGACTTGATGAAGTGTGAATTAAAAACTAGGTCGTGTATTTTCTGCTCCTTCGTTCTCTTTTGGAACGACGCAGTTCTTTCGAATATATAAAATAAAAATGAGTCATCGAAAGCAGCTGTTGAATACAAATTTTCGAATGACTCGGTAACCCGACAAATTATGATGAAGTAAAAATTTATTATACGCGCTAAAACGTCATCGAAATAGAGTGGAAATAAATGTGTAAAATGGCAGTATTATAAATTTTCAATTCACTGGTTATGAAAATGTAAAAAATAATAATGATACATTGATTATATGAAAGTTATATCGATAAGAATATTAAAAAAAAAAAAAAAAAATAACGCAAATGATTTCGTAAAGTGGCAGTAATATTTTTAAAAAGTGAATTGTGGAGAAATCGAATCAATAATGTACGTCATAAACGAACTTACGGATCCATTTTTACTGACTGGCTTCATTGTCGCCTGTCTGTATTATTATTTCACCGCGACCTTTGATTTTTGGTCGAAACGCGATGTCCCGTACAAACAACCGACGATAATACTCGGCAATTTTGGTGATCTTCTTCTATTTCGTAAATCCCAACCTGAGGGAGTTCAGGAGATGTACAATTGGTTCAAGGAGTCGCGTTTCTTCGGTGTCTTCAGGGTACGATCGCCCATATTAATTTTACGCGATCCCGAGCTCGTCAGGCACATATGCGTCAAGGATTTCGCGTGTTTCACGAATCGTGGAATTCCGGTGAACAGCGCGGATTCGTTGTCCGGAAATCTCTTTAATCTCGAGGATAAAGCATGGAAGGATCTCAGATCGAAATTAACGCCGGCATTCTCATCGGCAAAGATAAAACGTATGTTTTACTTGCTGGTAGAGTGTCACGAGGAATTGAGAAAATTGATCGTTAATACATGCCAAGGTGACAGAGTCACTGAAGTACGCGAGCTGGCTTCGAAATTTACGATAGACGTGATAGGTAGTTGCGCATTTGGAATACACATGAACGCGCTTAAGGACGACGATTCGAATGCATTTCGTTGTATGGCCAGTAGACTATCGAAGCCGAGTTACAAAACAACGCTGTGGCGCATGTTGCGAACCGCTTTACCGACTCTTTATCGCGTACTCGGTGTACAGATCATTGATAAAAAAATTACGAAATTCTTCAAGGACGTCGTTTCCCAGATGATCGAACAACGGGAAAAAGAGTCGGGCGAAAAGCGGCATGATTTCATGGATCTTCTCATACAATTAAAAAACGAGGGTAGCCTGGATACTGACAATGGCAATGATCAAATTTCTACCAAAAGCGAAGAGATCCGGGATTCGAAAGAAATCGGTAAAGCTATATATAGTAATCAGATAAATTTTCACATCCTCCTGACGAGTACTCCCGTCAGCCCATAATTAATTCATTAACGCGATATATTTATCGTTCGATATTTCTGTGCTCAAAGAACTCAGCGATGATGCGATAGCTGCTCAAGCCTTCGTATTCTTCGTTGCCGGTAATGAAACTTCGTCCAACACCATAGCATTCTGCCTTCATGAACTGGCGATTAATGTGAAAATTCAGGAAAGAGCGAGACGCGAAATACACGATGAGATTGACAAGAGGGATGGAAAATTGACCTACGAGGGTGTTCAAGAAATGAAATATCTCGACATGATTGTTTTGGGTAAATGATTTTTAATTTACAATAGAATTTAAGATTTTATTGGACGATCACATTTTTGCATTAAGAGGCGCGGCAGAGCCTCGAGACAAGTACATTTCCTCCTATACCGACATGTCGAGAGGTACTACAGCCTCTTATACGCCACACATCGAGCTTATACACGGGAGTATATCTATATAACGAAACTTATTTTTCTAATTATCAATTAATTAAGTTATGTAAAATGACTGTACAGACTACCTGTTACGAACTCGCCAAGTACTTCGTTCGGATTTTTTTTTTCAATGCGAATTTTTTTTCAATAAAATCTTTCAAACATTAAATTTTTAGATTAAGTCCTTAAGTCCGTTTCAATACGTTTTCGAGCGTTGTTACTTACTTATAAACGGTTAATAAAAATGTAAACAATGAAAATGCTTGATGTACTTGGCAACTGTGACTTAGATTATTTGAATTTATTTGACAACTTTTTGTGTTTGACATCTTTTTGTAAAGGGTTATTTGTCAAATATTTGGGTTTGACATCTTTTTGTAAGTATAAACAAAACGACGCAAGGAAATGTACTTGTCTCAAGTTTTTATACACCATTCATGGTGTTTTTGGTGGGATTATATATACTCAATTATCTCAATTGACAAAACGATGCGCGCGGACACGAATTTGCGTCAAAATGTCACAACGTTTCAGAAACTTTAAGGAAATATCCGCCAGCTCCGCTTTTATCCAGAAGATGCGAGTATCCGTATCGGATACCAGGTACTCGAGTAGATTTGCCAGCGGGAATGCGAGTCGTGATACCGATTTATGGTCTCCATCATGATCCCGAATATTATCCCGAGCCAGAGATCTTTGATCCAGAAAGATTCGCCGATAAGAATAAGAGCACCCGGCAACCTTATACATATCTGCCGTTTGGGGACGGTCCGCGAAGTTGTATTGGTATGTAATGCATCTCCATTAAGAGACATCTCACATTTGATGAGCGATATGATTGTAATGGAATTTGAAAACGGAATAAAACTGCCCTATTTTTTTTTTTTCTTTGCAAGAAAAAAAACCATCGCCTAAAGGTTTATACACCATCGACTTAGTGCAGTGGTAGTGCATGCAGCGTGTAGTGGTAGTGCAGAATAGCGTTCGCAATTGATCAGTATTGCAGTGTAGAAAGAGACGCGTCGATTTCTGATTTTTAACAGATTAAATTAACGAACTTTGTGAAAAATGGATGAAAATGAACTTATGATAAAAAATAGTGTTGTGTACTGCCGCAATATTATTGAAAAAGCAAAAGCAAAGAAGGAAACGAAATTGAATTTTCAAAGCGTCTGTTTTGATTGGTCGCTGCAGTAGTTTGATTCGTGGTGTAGTGCAGAAGCTTGGAGATTGCAAGGTTCCGTACTAATTGGGCGTATGAATGAAATTTTTTTTGCAATCATTGGGGCGCATAATGTAGAGTAAGTGAAAATAATGAGGACGTATTTTTTATTTTTCGTTAAAAATGACCGATGCACCTGTTATAGGCAATTTAATTTCACGGATTTTGATATATATAGATATAGCGTAACATGTGTGACGTCATAATGTTATATCTTTCAATTTGTTATATATTAACGGCAATTTTGATTCGAATCAAAAAATAAAAATTACGTACTAAATATTTTTTCCTAAACTACCAGATTTTGAAATAAAAAAATTTCATTTATACTCCAAATTCTGCTGTTCCCACTTTCCCACGCTAATCCATTGTGAACGCCCGCATGGTATTCATATTTCCAAATTTCCGCACCACCACTGCCCCTACCACTGCACTACCACTGCACTAAGTCGATTCTGAATGAGGCTTAATTCTTTAATGAGAAAAATATTAATTCTATTATGAAGTTTTGCAGTTTTTTTTAAAGCTTTATCCGTCGAAGTACCAAATTTTTCGATTTCGATTTCTATACCAATTCGTGAAATATCTCAATCGACTCGACCTAGAGACACGCATATAAAAGTGATCGACTGAACCTTTATTAACGAAAGCAGAGAGTCTCGCACGGCGAATTGTGAATTCGCCAATAAATCACAAAAATTGTTCTCTGACCAAATATCCCATTAAACATATAATACACATACTCTTTGAAACTATTGAAATATTTGTTCGTTCATTTTCATAGGAATACGTTTCGCCTTACTGCAAACGAAAATTGGCATAATATCATTTTTGAGAGATCAACGAATTGAAGTCTGCGATAAAACGTCCGTACCCATCAAGTTTAGCAGACGAAGTCTCGTGACGACGTGCGAAGGAGGTTTTTGGTTAAAAATAAATTCAATTACCTAGCCATGTAATGGCTAATTGGTAATTGCCTAACCATGTATGTGGGTAAAAATATTATATTGTAAAAAAAAACAACAATACCCTCGATCACATTTATATATCATACGCACTTGATATATTGTCTCTCGCAAGATTGAACAACACATTTAGCAATATTTTATTCTTAAAAAGCCGAATCGTCCAATAGTTTAGAAGTACTGAATAATTATATTGAGATGTATAAAATATGGGAAATCTCAACGTGAAATTACCATGAATGGGTTCTCTGCTGTTAAATTATACAAATGACCGTACAAAAATCAAAAGCGTAAAAATAAAATATAAAAAAACGATGGAATACGTGATCGAGCGAATCAAAGTTCAATTATTACATCGCAGCTTTTACGACACCGAACGATTGGAAAATTAAATTCAATATCGCGATGCTGCTGTCGTTATTCGCTTTTTTCAACTCCCGACTGCTGGTATAGAGCAAAAATGCGAATAGTTATGCGTTTTACTGTGATCAGATGATCGGCAATATTTTCGATGATGCCAATGTTCAAAAATGACAAAAATTCAATCGACAAAATTTGACACGGCGATTCCGCAACTATTGGCCAGTGTTTGTGGCGATCGATATATCGCGGGTGTACATCGGGGAACATAAATAACTTTTTTACAACAGCGGAGCGAAAACAGCGAGTTCCCATCCGCAAACGAGGATGGAAACCAGTCGATTGCCGGTCCTCGTTTGCGGATGTAAACTCGCTGTTTTCGCTCTGCTGTTGTAAAAAATAATAAGGTAAATGTCCCAATTATTGAACAGCTAAGGATCTGTGGGATTGAATTCGGTGAGAAAAAATATAAAATCAAGAAAAAAACCATCGCTTTCATGTTCAGATGATACTTTGATATTTTTACTTTCGAAAAATCACCCTTTAAATTATTTTTAAATGATTTCAAATGAAAAAAAAGAATAAAAATGTGAAGCATGCAAATGTCCCAATTATTAAACACTGGAAGTGCCTATGTCCCTAATATTGAACAGGCATGTCCCAGTTATTGAACACTCTCGAGAATTCTTTTTCCGTTCTGAAAATATTATTTTGAGTACAATATTAAGAAATAAAAGCAAAATCAAACACTTAAATAATCTTTTATTAATCATGTAAAAATACAAAAATATATATTTAGTCCCTTTTGACAGGTTTTTGGTTCATTCGCATTTGGTTTATTTTTGCTTTTCAACTCGAACTTTATTTTATTTTTCTTTTGAGCTTCCTCGTTTTTATGTTCTGTTTTTGTTTGATTGATATCGGAGAGCAAAAAATATTGAATATTACATTCGTATTTTTAGGTTACATTTAGGTTATATTCTCTTTTTACTTTTCTTTTTATGTTTATTGAAGGAAAATACAAATAAAAAATATATTTGACGATCTTAGAGTTATTATTAAAAGAATAAAGGTAAGTTTATTCAGGAACTTACAGTTTTTGTTTGAATAAATCCGATTCACGCGATGTGTCACACGTTAACTGTCTTGATGTTTCATGGGTTTCATGATGCCATCTTGGAGAATTCGAGTGTTCAATAATTAGGACATACTGCATTTTCTATGTTCCAATGATTGAACACCGTATTTTTTAACAAATAATTAAGATTAAAAATTTTTTTGGTTAAATTATTTGTAAGAAATTTTCTGAGGAACCTGAAACGCCTTTACTTTTTGAGATGCGACAGGTTTTGAATTTTTTATGCCCTTACGTATGAAGCGGCGCGTCTCAGCAAAAACGATAAGCAGTTACCACGAGACGTCAAATCGGGTCGCCGTTGCTGATTAAATAATTTTGTTCTCTATTAATTAAAGCTTTTTTTGCACAAGTAAGGTAACATTTCGATCGCTAAAAGTTCCATATATGTAATGAAATTTTTATAAATAAGTAAATGCATGCAGGTGAATGAGAAATAATAAAAATACAAGATAGTGTTCAATAATTGGGACATTTACCTTATGTTCACCTCGGAGAAAACGGTCGTTTTCTCGCTCGGTAAACAATATACTATTACGGAACAACTGCTTTGTAATTGCAATCGTAATGGAAAAATAATTATCGAATTAGTCTAATATGAACATATTCAGAACGCGATGATGATCGCAGCCGCTAGCGGCGCCATTGTAATTCAACTCAACGAGAGCTCGTCTCATTTTTTCGTTCGAGTTTTCCGTAATTCACTGAGATTCCATTTTTTTTTTAAATTGTGTTTTACGTGTATATAAATGTAATTTTTTTAAGAAAATATGATTCTATAATAATGGAGACATACTCAAGAAGGCGCAAAGGCCCGCATTGTTGCTTCTAACTTTGAAAAGTTCGAAACAAACAAATATATTTAACCCTCCGTCCGCAAGATTGGACTATTAAGTCTATATAATATATTTTTCGATGTTATTACTATTTAAAAAATCTGAATAAATTTACTAGTACTCTTTTGGGTCCATGGAATATTTTCTGATAGTAAATTTTGTTATTTACAAGTTTAATTTTGAAAAAAAAATAGCTCTTCAGACAGTAATCTTTAAAAAAAGGGAAAATTACTAAAAAAAAAATGTATACATTATCGAGAAATGTATTTTATGAAATAATGTTTCACGGGTGTGTACTACTAGGGTAGACCTCTAAAAAAATAGTTTGGCAGTCCCAGCTGAAAAAAGTATGATTATTTTAATGATCAAAAATTGATGACTAATTGAAGGTTCGGATAAGCAAAATCACTAAAATAAGAAAAAAAATATTTTTTTTGCCGTACAATAATTTTTTAATGCAAAATAATGAAAATGTACATAATAGTATGATTACGAAAGTAAATAATTCACAAAATTATTCTCTGCGTCTTCTTCGCTTTCGGTCTTCGATGTCGCAAGCTGGCGCTCGAGACTCGCGCAGAAAATATCGTAATCGGCTACTCGTACTCTCGACCATTTTTTTTTTAACTGATCTGATAATTAAAATAATGCATTTATCACATAAATATACAAAAAATAACGAAAAACCACGATAGAATTAAATTTTAAAACTTAACAAAAACTGATACCATCAGCAAGGTGGGTCTTTCAGGGCACACGATCGATTTGAACTCGTTGGTAAACGAACACGCACTGACGGAGATTGACGCTTCTTAGGCAGTGGAATCCTCGGACTGTTACAATTTTTTAGGCAAGGGACCCACGAAACGGCTCATCTCCAGTTTTGAGTAATTTGAAACATAGAAAAGCCATGTGCCCTAAAAGACCCATACCTTGCCGAGATGGAGGGTTAAGGAAAATAGAAAAAATCTCTGACCGCAAAAATATTCATAAAGAACAATTCATACAAATTTGTGCCATAAAAGAAGAGTGGCGAAATTCACAATACTTTTAGTATAATTATAATAATTATTATTATTAATTAATTAAATGACAAATTGGGATTTTCACTCGAGTCGGAAGGCATCTTCATTTGACAGTTTTGCCGTCAGTATCATGGGTATTGATTATTCGCTGTGTGCAGTGCCATACGATAGCAGCTGAGAACGACTTAGAGCGCCCATGGTGGCGAGAATGCACATCTTTTGCTGGAGTCGCGTAGTGGCAATTGAGGGCAATATAATAGAGAAGTCGCGGAAAGGAAATTTAAACTGTTGTGTGAAGTCATATAAGAATGTTTTCCGCTGCGCAACTTCGGAAATTAAGTTTTACGCGTTTCCGACAGCAATTTATGAAGTTGAGCAGCGCAAAAATTAGATTCGTTGGGTGCAAAAAACAAAGAAAGTAAAATTCTTGAGGTTAAACGTGCATATATTGTCTGGTATGAAAAATTCATGTCAGGATATTATAATACAAATAAATTGATTTTTTTTCCTTTTTAGTAGCTCTCATGATTGGCTACCCGAATATGCAATTAGTGCAATTACAATTACAATCAGTTACAATCAAGTCCGAGTTACGTCTTTCTTGTTCTCGATACGAGCCTTGTCGGTTCGTATGACAAGACCGACAAGGTTCATGCTTAGCCTCAAATTGAGAAGGAAAAGTAGCCGTAAACTTATTTTCATTACATCGTAATACGTCGATTTTTTTTTTTTTCAACGCAGTTATAGTCAAGCTCACCTCAAAAAACTCTATGCAGCACGAATACAAACGTTCGTTTATTAAAATTAATCCAACAAGGTTTCGTCTATGTAAATAAATGAGAGCTATTCCAGCAAAATTTGCGGAGAACAGCCGGCCGCGGCGCCACTTGGCTTTCTGCACACAGCGAATATCGATTTAGGGAGATGCGTCTCGACTCTAGTAAAAATCTTGCACGTGAGCTAGCGATAATGAATATTCGGCATTGAATCGCGTAGACGGTCAATTATTCATCATATATAAGAGGAAAATGGGGGAAAATATCCTTTTACAATATTGCAGTATTTTATTACTGCAAAAAAAATACAATCTTGGTGCATTATGAGACGTCAATGTTGGACACGAATTTATGTATTTTTATTTAGTATAATGTGCATTTTTGTATTGTCTATTGAACTTTTAATCAGCGTATTCGTATTATATTAATAAAGGAGCATTTATTTATTCACAAAATTCTTCTATTAGTGCTGTTTTTCATTACCGAGGGCCTGAGTAGAATAAGAGACTCACCTGTGTACGTGAGAAACGTAAGAACAGAGAAATTAATATCGCTGCCATTACTCGTTACCGACGGCATTTACAAATTTAATATACGAGCAAAGATACATTTGTTTGTTAAAAAAGGAAGGAGAAAGTAAATGTTTGCGGGAAAAAAAATCGTAATATTTTTGTGCAACGCATCGAACCAAATGTTTTTAATATTGAGGCTCCCGATTTTTTTTTCTTTCAATGCAAATCAAGCAAAATGGGCTGCAGCAAGAGCAACTGCTCTTTCTTTGCCAGATAATGGAAGATAATATTTTAGCTGTGGTGCGAATTCTTCGGCAACGTATCCATCTTCATCTCCCTTGCTCTCGTAGTGCGAGGGCACTACAAGATACATTATTGTATACGTTATAAACTTTAGAGAAAATAAAAAGCAACTCGTGCTCATAGAAATTCAAGTTACCGCCGAATATTCTTGTGATTCATCTAACTCATCGATGCCGATAAGCTCCTCGATGTCGATGGATTATTCTGTCAGCCAGCATATCAATAATTTCTCTCCCATTGCAAGAGAAGCAGCGGAAATCACGGTTGGAGGTGCAACCGTGACTAAATTCAAATCACGGAGCAATGATTTAGAATATTTGAGGACGTTTGTTAGTTCACCCTTCGATTGCTTATAGCGCTCTCTCGGTGTTCAATGAGTTTTCTTTTGTGACGTACCGGGTTGTTGTGGTACTTCTTCCGGAGCAGCAGCTTCCTATATTTTAAACTATTTTTCATTTTTCAAATCAATTTCACTTATTCTAGATTCTTTCACAGCAACCCGTATTTCTCGTGTTATTTCGTGCACACACTCCGCTAACGACAGAGGCTGCGAATGACTGGGCGTCTCAACTGTGACCCGGGTAACTAGAATTCCGTTAGGGTTTGCCCGGAGTTGCCGTGTCGCCAACGCGAAAGACGATGACAAAGAGAGGGTCAGTAATAGGTAACGAATGTCGAAGTACTTTGAATTTTAACAAGCGGATCGTTAATTTTAAGAGCTCGTTTTAAAAATTTACAAAATCGTATAGTACCAGAATATCATGAAAACTAGATAGATCTAATCTGTAAACTCGTAAATTCACGTTTATATTTGATGATTCATAAAATCTAGTCTAAACTTTTTATCATTGCTGCCGTAGTTTTTAGTTTTTAGCTCGTTTGGATTCAACATTGTCGCGTATGATAAACAATAAACAACACAGCCATGAATTCTCGATGATAGAAAGAACATAACCTAATTCGCAAATAATCGTAAACACCACCAACACCACCATAGAGCCTCTTGAACACCACACACCAACATGAAAAACCGAACGGAGGAAGATGAGGTGTGAAGTAGATCGCGAATGATGGAAGTGAAGCTATAGTTATGTTATGTCAGAGAACTTGAATATTTATAACAGGGTATGTTGTAAAATGCTTATATTTATGTGAGCGCACACCTGTTCGTAATCATTAATAAAAAAAAAGACAATGACTGTCGGTCATAGAATCGGGTGGGATTAGTTGATAACAAAACTTCAAAAAACAAAGTTGTCCGGATACAATATCACACAGGTAGACGGCAGCTGCGCAGCATACCGTGCGCATTCGACGTGATCAGTGTGTACTGTGTCGCTGCGTGTGTCTGTGTCAGGGTGTTGGTGTGTGGTCATAGACATGTGTGTGGTCTGTGGTGTGCACTGTGTGCGTTCATTTTACTGATTTCGACTCTGTTGTAAGCAGAATTGCAGAATGTCGTTTTGTTCGTCGAACGTGATAAATAAGGAATAACAATCGCAAATTTCTACAAACATGGAATTGGGCTTGGGGAACACTCTTCTTGCCGGTGATCCAAGATTAGTCGATCACATCGTCGGTGAGGTCAAGTCTCAAGGCATTTTCGATCAGTTCCGAAAGGAATGCATCGCCGATGTTGATACCAAGGTAATCGCCATTTGTCAGTTTTCTAGTCTAGTGATTTCATCATTCTTTCCACACTCTCACTAATTTCACGAACAAATATGACTTTTTATGCAATTTAACCGCTTTTTTGCTTATTTTTCGTTTTCGTGCATACATTCAAAAGCGACGTGTTTCCCTGTAAAACACAGACGTTTCTAACCTCATTTAGGTTTTTTTTTCCCCTTTTTGACGTAATATCTACGAAGTATGTTTTTTTTTTCTTGAAATTCAGTGTTTTTTTAAGGCCCGGTTCCACAATCGTGGTTTAAAATTTAAACCTGGTTTAAATCGCTAAAGATCGCCTGCCATTGGCTGAAATCAAAGTTAAACTCAGTTTAACCCTTAAACCACGATTGTGGAACCGGGCCTTACAAAACTGGCCCTCATACTTGATTATCGCAATCCGGATGATAGTTATGAAGAGAAAGATAAAAAGTGGTAGATGCACTTTGGTGCCGTGCAACTTCTGAATTAAATGTTATTCCCATCTAGGGTAAGTGTGGGTATTACTGCGATTTTTTTAAATTTTATCAGAATTTAATCTTTTCTCATAATTTATAGCTTGAAAAAATCAGACGGTTAATTCAATGTCTATAAAACACAATAAATCAACAAAATTACGTGCATCATGATTATTTAATTTTTTGTTGATTTTTCAAAATGAAGAGGTGTTTGCGAGTGAAAATTTCACCATTTTTTGCTAGTAATGGTCAAAAATTGATATCGGTATAAGGTCCTTGTTTTCTTTGTTATTGTTGCAATATCCTTATATTTTGTTACGGACACTAAAATAAGAGTTATTTTTAATTAAAAAATTTTGTAGAATCAAAATTTAATTTATTTTCATTTTTAATTTGCCGCCGCAGTATTCGGTACGAATTTTTCAAGGATGCATGCATTCCTGTAGTTTTAATACTATTGCCGCGGTATTAGACTCCATCCTTTCGAAGCGTGCGTACCGATTACTGCGGTTGACACATTTTCAATTTCTAACTTGTACAAATATTAAGACGTGTGTTTTTATCAGTCTTGTGTCATATGAAGTTGTCTAATATCACTGCCGAATATTCTGTATTATATAATAGCGCCCGACTTCGTGGATAATAGCTAATGTCAAAAGTAGAAACAAAAGTAAAGCGAAATCAAATAAAAACAAGCGGGTTTGAGTAGACCATGAGCCAGCCCAAGGATGTATGAGCACTAGCTTCACGATCATATGAAAATCTGAATTTTTTATATGGTGTAGCAGAAGTTTATAGGATAAAACCTGCAAAATTTCAAAGTGGGTCAACGACTCTTTACGCGAGTAATTAATTCGTGAAATCAAGATATTTATCTCACGCCATATACAAATTCTGGGCTGACGCAACTTTGAAACAGAAATTCGTATCTTTCACGATCAGATACGATCAATATAAAAACTGTTAAATTTTCAGAAAACTATCACGATTACATACGTTCCATAAAAAATGGGGGTTGACGAACCTTTTGACATACAATTATCGATTTTAAGGAAATTTTTCGCGTGGGTCGGATAATGAGCGGTCCGACTCTCTCTTGTTTCATGCGTGCCCCTCACTCGCCGCGCTCACCCGCGCCCACGTTTTCGCTCATTCCCCGCCACCTTGTGCTCATACATCCTTGAACTTTTTTCGAGAAGATATAGGAATAATAATAATTATTATTAAATAATTATTTCGAATGTGTTATTAATTGTGAAGCAGGTAATTAATAAAGATCAGATATTAGCGCGCTAAATTGTTATCATTTTTAAAAATGATAGATTACATACACGACGCGCGGTATTAGGGGCGCAGTAATTGGACAATTCGCGGTATTTGGTGCGCAGTAATACCTTCTCGTCGTTCTAAGACCCCGCAGTAATAGCAGGATTTGCATTATTTTTGCAAATGCTTTTTATTTAATGAAAAAGTCATTCGATAACATTGTTAATTTTTTTCCAAGTTCAAAATAAGTAAGATATTGATTTAAAAACAATAAAACGTCCGTAATTTTGAATGATTTTTTAAAATATGCTCGTCAAGCTGGCCCCGCATTTCAAACCGCAGTAATACCCATACTTACCCTATTTGGAAACAATGTTTGATCACTTTAGTAATGGAAGAAAACACGCATTGCTCAATGTATAGACAAGGATTTTTTTTTTATGTAATGTTCACAAAAATTGCGTAAAACTTGCTAAACAAAAAATTACCATACGCATATTGAAACTATAGTACTAATCTTGTTACCGGGAAGTAAAAATGTTGCAAAATCAACTTGAGTCATCCGTGCAATGTTAATAGTGAAAGCTAGAGTACAAAAGATCTTATTAAATCGTGTACAACATCTTCGATGAATTCGGATGCGCATAGAGAAACAGCTCCTATGCTCGCTGCGTGACTGGGGTTAACCGGTGTGTTTGGTACGACATGCCATGCTACACGGGTATTCTAGTCTTCGCGGCGAGCATAAGAACCATTCTTCCATGTATTTCTGAATTACTTGGTATCCCGTTGCTGCAGGAATTTTTTTTTTTGCCCTTTGTGCGTCATTGCGGATGTTGATCCTTGGGATAAAAAAAATATCTGTAAAACGGGAGCTCCATAGCCAAGTTCCAAGAGATTGCTCGCATGAGCTTTTCACATCCAATCCGGTTGAAACTCGAGAAATCTTACGGGTTCAACTTTATTTTTGATAGCCCAATCATGATGAGTTTTATTCAAAACAATATCCCAATGTATCATTTGTTTGGGAAGTTACGGAACGAGAAAATGAAATAGTTTTTATAATTTAATATAACGTAAACGTACCCGTAAAATATTTCATATAACGCAAAGACCCGTACACCAATTTTTATCGAAATCTATACGGTAAATCGCTATGCGATAGAACTACCTTAATGATAGTTTAAATATATTTTCTTGGATCGTTGATTCAATATCCGCAAATAAAAGTTCAGTTTTCAACTTTCCGACTAGAAAAAATTCAGAGCAATGCTATTTTCGATATATTATGAATTTAGCTTTAAAAATCGCCACTTGCATTTATTCCATCATTAAGGAGGTTCTTAACATCAATTTGGTGCGGCAAGGGGAACGTGCGGGGCAGGTTGTGTTCGGCATTTGTTTCACCAAGCCATTACTCACGCTCAATTTTGTTTACAAGTATATTTCACAATCGGAACGGTGAAAAACTTTCTTTATGGGCAAATTATATCTATGAAGGTCTAATCTATCGTTTAAGCGGTTCTTCGGAGAAATCTTACCGTTTTTTCACTCGTAAAATAATCTCCAATCATAACTTCGAATACTTCTCCCATAAGAGCCCATGTATAAGCGGCATATTTAATGTTTTTTTTTTCTCCTCAACTACGCGGTAAAAAAATCTGAAATAATTACGGTGTATTCCTAGTACCAGCACAAACCTCCCCTCAAATTTTAGAATCATTCTTACCGTTTTTCTCTGGGTTAAGAACCTCCTTAACTGGGACAACGAATTTAGGACGTGTCAGAGTTGTCGATTGGTGTTCCATAGCCTAAACAATTTTTAGTTTTCTCCAATCCCCTTAGAAATTCAGCGCAATGTATTGAATTTTTTTCATTTATTCATCGAATAAATGTAAACGGAACTGACTAAATGTGAAATAAAAGTATAATAATTTTTTTTTCGGATTGATTCCCGACTGTTAATTAACTGGAACTCTGTCGAGTCATTATCCGGGACGGCAAATCGGCGGATCGTTGATTTTTCAACGTTTTTACAAAAAAAAACTCAATATTTACATTCAGCATGAGCGAAATTGTTGATATGAAACCAATGTAGATCCACATATATCACGTATAGCGATAATCTAATTCCATTTTTCTATTACTCATTCTATTTGTCAGAACTTTTCGCACAAACTCATTCGACCGACGGTTCGCAATTATTATTATTATTTTTTTTTCGATTTATAAAGAAGCACCATTGTACAAGAAAATTCACGATTTAGCTTGAATTTTCATACATTCCTGCACTTTTAGTAAAACCAATGGAGAGTAACGAGGAATATTTTCTTTCAATTTTTTTCACCCAAATTCTGCACGAACCCACGTCAATTTTCGCAAATTTTACACATTTATACGTGATAATTTTTGCCTTGAATCTCGAAGGCCCCTTTCGGCACAACGGGGGGGAACTAAAGGAATCATAGTTATTCCTCTGAAACATGTTTCTTTTTTGTTTTCTCCAATCCACAGCCAGCCTATCAGAATTTGCGAACTCGGGTGGAGAGTTCGGTAAACTCGTTTCTGGGTAAGCAAGCGTGGAAGGCCGATCTAAATAAGAATCAATTGAGAGAAACATTGCGAAAGCACATACACGAAGCGCCGTACTTGGACGCAGGAGTCGAGAGGATAGTAGATCAAGTAGTAAATCCAAAAGTATATTCGGTGTTTATGCCGCAGATAGAGGATGTAGTTTATAAATTTCTCGGTCTCGAGAGACCAAAGACGTATCGTCAGAGAAATGGTGGTTCATGCGGTTTCAAGGATCTTCTGCCGAAAGATTTGGATCCCGTGTCCCCGGAATCTGACAAAAATAGCCTCAGAGACGTTTCTCTCGATTCCGTAGACGCTAACATTGACGATAACGCTGTACGAGAAGTTTCGTCGAACGCGTCGTGCAATGAAAAAAATATTAAAGACGAGAACACGTCGGAGAGAGAGTCAGCCGGAAACGGTGAGTCAAACGAGGCGGAAAAATTCTCGGAAGATACGTTGCGACCTTCCGTTGTTTCGGCATCCTATCAGAATATTAATAATTCAGGAAAATCCGAGGATAATAAGCCTGACGAGGAGGAGGAAGACAGTCCGATGTTCGAACCGATAGATATTATGAATCTCAATGAATCAAACATCTCCAACGATTCTCATCTATCCGGAATATCCGAATTGACGAGTCATCGTTCCCAGAGTCCCGATATTTCCAACGACACGTCGCGCGAAATAATGGATTTCAGCAATCAAGACTCCCAGTTCAGTAAAGTCTCGTCCGACTCGCGTTTGTCGATAGTTACGGATTTCGGCTCGTCGAATCACGCCTCGACACCGATTCCCGATGTACCGAAGGACGATACGGATAAGAACGATGGCAAATACGCGAGGGATAATTTCAAGGCCGTTCGTGAATTCGAAACGGCCAAGATAAAAGATGGAAGATCGAGCTCCGAGACATTGTCGTGCAAGCAGGAGGCAAAAGTTACGAGGCCAGGTTGTTTCGCGTCCAAGGAGACGTCTCGCGATGCAACGGAAATGTCGAGAGATTTTCGTGAATCGAAGGAAAAGATTCGGTTGGACGGTGAATCAGCGAGGATAAAATCGTCGAAGGAAACGAGGAAGGAGCGAGATTATAGGAAAAAATCAGTTGCCGAGCCGAAAAACGAGCGAATAGTCAAGCGGCAGAAGGATAAAACGGAATTTTCACGTGACAATAGCGCGAGCAAAGAGCAAACTTCGACGAAGCCGAGAGACGAGAGGATCAAAGATCCGGAGAGGAAGGACATTGCAGCGACAAAGGAGATCAAAGATTTGAAGGATATTTACAAGGAGAAAATTCGTGAATTGAGGGAGAAGAAGGAACTGACGGAGAAGGAAAGATTGAGCAAAGAGACGAGATTGTGCAAGGAAACGAGAGAAAAGGGCGATGCGTCGCGCGATCCTAAGAAAGATTCGAAAGATCACAAGAGCTCAGCAGCGTCGAAGGGCCATTCCTCGAGTCGCACGGAAACGAAAGCTTCGAGAACCGAAGCGAAAGGCTCGAGGAGCGAATCACGCGACAAGGGTAAACGCGACGAGGGTAAATATTCGAAGCAGCACAGATCGAGGACCACCAACAGTCAAGCGTCCGTGGATTCGTCCGATAAGATCGATGGAAAACGTTCTTCGAAAAACGACAAGGACGATAAGACGGAGAGATCTGACGTTAAGCAGGATTCGAGGCAGAAGATAGTTGGGAAAAGTTCGAAAAACGATTGTGGTAAAAATTCGGAAGGTAAACGCGACTCAAAGGGTGAGATCGAGGCGAAAGATGGCGAAAAGAAACGACGCAGCGATAAAAAATCAAAGATTAAGGACGATCATTCGAGTTTACGTAAAAATTCCGACGATCGACGCTCGACCGATCGCGATGGTTCGAACGGCTCGAATGGCAAAGGTACGCAAAAAAATAATTCCGGCACGAATGCTGCGGCAGCGAAACCCGCGAGTTCGGGCTTGTCGAAGGAATCCACGACAACGAGCAATTCGAGCAGCGAAACATCCGACAGTATTGAGGAGAAGCAGAATGAAAAATTGTTGATATACGCTGAGTCGAAGAATTCGCAAATCGTCAGGACCAAAGGGGACGAGGATGCCGCGTCGATGAATGAAGATTTTGTGATGAAGAAATTGGACGTTGGACAGGCGGAGATAAGTTTGCCGATAAAAAAACGTCCTTTGCTCGATGAGGGAGCTTGTGGCGTTCGAGTAGCGATGAAAAAGCCAAAATTTGCGAAAAATTTTCAAGAGGCGAAGCGACTCATGAAAATAAGACGCAGAATGGAGAGGGAAAATATCAAGAGACAACTGGAGATTGTGAGAAATGTTGAACCGTGTGAAATCGTCGAGATAGCGCCGAAATCCGTCGTGAATGATTTGCAATTGGTTCCCGATGACGAACGCGTACAGATAATCGAAGTTCGCGACGAGGAGTACGACGAGCCTTATCCGGAGATTCAAAGCGATTTTACCCTCGAGGAGAGATCCCAAATAATTCTTGGTGGTGAGTCGTTATTTACGAGCGACGTTCTGGCCAAGCGATTCAATGGAAAATCGACACTGTCGGAGATGGAACAGTCGATCAGACAATCCTTGAAGGAAATGATGTCGGACAGCAAGATCGAAGAGACCAAGGAATCTTCGATAAAACCGCATAATTCGTTGGAACCCGATACCGAAGCAAAAATCCAAGAATCCTCCCGTATTAGCGAGGAAGATGCTCCAAATTTATTCATAATCGATACGAAAGATTCGTCAAACGGTTCGAATACTTTGTCGAATGTAACTGATGTCGTCGAGAACGCGGGAATTCGTGAAATTTCAACGAAGAACTCTGACGATGAAAAATGTACGAACGCTGATGAGTTTTCGTGTGAAATCAAACAAGTTGAGAGCTATAAATGTTCGAAAAGTACAACGAGTTCGGAATTGACGAATTTGCCATCGCCGATGATCGACGCGATCCCGAAGCTCGAAGTTGCCGAAGAAACAGCAGAGATCATTGAAATTGTCGAAGGGAAAGCGAAGAGCAAAGAAATCGTCGAAGAAGAAACGAAGATCGGCGATCGGATCGAAGAAAAAACTGAAACGAATGAAATCGTCGAGAAAATCGACGCATCGGCTTCAACGAAAATTGTTGATACTGCGAAAGGAGCGCCTCTCGAAGAAAACGAACGTGATCCGTGCTACAAGTTTGAAACGAAATCTGAAAAAAAGGCTCCGCTCAGCGAGGATATTTTTTCTTATCTGAGCGACGACGATGATCCCTGTTTGTACTTTATCGAGGACAATGCGGGATTAGAAAAGTTTACAAAATTCATGAAAAATTTGGAAAATCAGGAGCTCACGAGCGATGAACATCCCGTAGAAATATTGAGCAATGAAATCGTGTCTTCCGTAACGATACCTATGGCGCCACCGAAACCAAAGCGAAAATACTCAACGAGTCCATTGACGGATATACTATTGAACAATGCGAATAACAACAACGACGCTCACAAGATAATTGAGCCCGTGTCCGATGTCGAGGACGGTTCTAATAGCTTGAAAAAACGTAAAATCGGTCGACCCAAAAAATCGAAAAACAATGCGAGCTTGTGCAGTCAGCAAAATTTGTCTAATGGTGAAAATTTCGTGATGCCGCTTAGCCCGGAGAGCGATGTCTCGGCAACGAGCGAGAAAACACCATCGAATCCGATGAAAGATGAGAAAAGGTATGCGATTTTTTTTTTTTTTTTTGCATTTACCTTCTTTTATATTTGTGTTCCGAGAAATTTTTGAATCGAAGATATTGTTATCCTCAAAAAAAAAATGTTTGTGTTTTTGTCATTGCTTAACGCTGCAAAGTTGATAATCATACAAGCTGAATTGATAAAATAACGTTGTTTGATAATGGTGAACTGGTTTATTTCATGATATAATATATTTTCATGCCCAAATCATAATCGACAATTGGCTAACTCGATATTTCTATGGATCTCCCCTGGGGAGTAAAAGTTTACACCGGTACCGTGCTTATTGGCTGAGTTGGGGAATTTTTTGGGATGGAAAACTCCGGCATTAATTTTGATACACGTTCATTCACGTCGTGGTCTTTTTTTGGTCTCTTTTCCTTTCAGTCGGCCGAGAGGCAGCAATCAACGTTACACGAGTGACGATCTCTACAAACCGCGTCCTTTGTTCTCGAGTTCGTCACGTCGGAGTAGAAGATCCAATCAAGCATAGCTAAAGGCACGTATGTGCAGATGTTGACAGATCCAACGACTGTTTAGCAAAACGGACTGGCCGAGAGATTTCTTTTTTTTTTTGTCTCAACTTTGATCCACAAAGTTCCTCCCCCCGTACGGCCGTTATATTATTCGACGTAAACTATGTTAGAAATATACGTATCTCCTTATCAATATTTTTTTATATGGAGTAATTGGCGGTTATTGGAGGAATCGTTGTATATACCGCTGATAAATATTGTATATACCATAGTATATGAACCTGGTAAATATGACTGATATAAATACTAGAATTTTAACGTCCATCGTCGTATATTTTATTTTATTTTCATTATATCCGTTTGGAATGTTTAGTTTCAGGATCCCTATGAGGAAAGCGGATCAAGTTCGTGAAGTATAGTTTTCTAAAATTGAGAAATTTAACGCCTCGACGGTGAGTGACGCACATGTGGGCGGGAAAAAAAGTCGTACCATTTTTGTGTTACGATGCATATGTGAGCATTTAAATTATATATTTAAAATATATAGTTCGTTTGATCAATCAATTATTCACTACAGGGCAAAAATTTTTTTTGACGAATGCAAGGATTGTATCCCGAGACGAAGCCGAGGGATACAATCGCATGAGTCAAAAAAAAAACTTTTTGCCCTGTAGTGAATACGATATTTTATACACCAAGGGAAATAAAGTGGTTTTCCCTGCTGGTGCAGGGCAATAAACCACGGTTTATTTCCCTGAGGTGTATAAAAACATTTCTTTATCCCACTACGATAAAATGACCATATTCCATCCCTACAACGCGGGCAGAAAGTAATTAATTTTTTATCAAAGTCAAAAAGTGTACTTTTTTGCCCGCAAAATAATTTTTCCTTCCTCTGATCAAAAATTGATTACTTTTCGCACGCGCTGCAGCGATGGAACATTGCCATTTTATCAGTCGGGTAAAAAGTATTGTATGCCGCACGGGAGGAGGCGGATTTTCCTCCCTAGTAGCATAATGTACTATTTTTCGCCACACTCTGCTGAGGAGTTAAAAACTTGAAAATGAATCTGTGCATACGTACATTAGCTTTTATCTTTACATTCTATTGACAAACGGCTGCATGTGAGACATCGAAAATTTTTATAGAGTTTATATATTCGTCGTAAAAGTCAAGTGAAGCCCTTCTTTTGACTTTTCCGACGAGAAATGTGGATTGTACAATTAGAACCTCGGCCACTGACTAATCCCGGACACTGACGTCAGCTGTTTTACTCGGGCACTGTGGAATCCTTAATCCTTATTTCAGAAACAGTACCGCTACAATGTAGAATCCCCTGTTAAAAAAAAAATATTTATAATTTCAACGAATGGAAGATACCGATATACGTATGATTGCTTTATCCTCAATGGTTTGTACGAAAAGTTAGGTCTCTCGGTCAGTGTCCGAGTCTCCTGCGCTTTTGAGCTCAGTCAGTAGTCCAAGAAACGAATCCTAAGGCCCGATTCCACAATCGTGGTTTATATAAGCCTGGTTCAAATTTTTTTTTCCTGGTTTTAGCATAGGATAACCAGAGTTTAAACTGTTAAACGACGTTTGTGGAACCGAGCCTGAGTAATGCAATTTGGCTTGACAGGCTAAAAATTACATATCTTATGGTTTTCGACATTCTAAATCGATCTAAGTTCGGCTCTCGCTCGCGATCACTCGCAATCTCACTTCCCGCCTCTCTCTCTCACCTCGCGCTTTCTCTTGCTACTTGCCTTACACAAGCCAAGAAAAAAAGGTGCGTTAAAGATTGAATAATCAGTCATTAATATTATCGTCAATATTAATTTGTAATTATTCATTGGAATTTAATTGTAAATATATATAATATATATTTTTTTTTAATTATTTTTAAACAATGACGTACGATTGCTTCGTTACGAACAATCAACTTGCTTGTTTTTTCGTTTCTTTCTCGCTAGAGCTTACGGCGCGACGCGCCCTCTGACGCGGTACCACACTTATCTCTCTCTCTCTCTCGCTCTCTCATTCCCCAATATAGCCTCGCGCGCTATATAATAATTAAATGAATAAGTGATCAATAATTTATACACATATTGTTGTTAATATAAGAATGTCATTATTAATTATTGTTATGACTCATTGACATTAATTTGTAATGATTTTTCTTTACATTTGAGAGACTTGTCGAGGCTCAAAAAAGTGCACTCGTTAGCAATTATTTTTTGTTTTCTTCCCCATTTATTCCACTATGGTTTCTTGCGAAATTTTTTACATGTATGGCATAATCTTTTGCAGGAAAATTAATGAACTCCCGTGTGAAAAAAGTCGAGAAAAATTTCGTAAAAAAATATTAGATTCAAAACGAACGAAATAGATCAAAATTTTCACAACATAATAATTTGATTTATTCATGAAAATTAGAAAACCTTTAATTTTCCGTAGTCATTGCGATAAGGCTCTTGCTGTGCCCGTGGATATGAGTACGGGTGTGGTTATAGAAAAAATTTGTGCGGGCTCCTGGTCCGCACAATATCATGGATGTTATTAATAGATAATAATAACTCGTACAAATCGTTATAACATTATAAATATTCTTCATTATTTGTATTCTTAGTAGTTTTCGATAGAACTGAGAAGTAACATCGACTGCACTCGGTAATAATTACACGGAGAAAATTTTGCGGTATGTAATTATGACGTCCAGAACAAAACAAAAACGTGCAAAAAAAAGTGTGTTTCATTTTCTTTAACTATGCTCCACCTGTTCGATCGTCTTGAAAAAAAACATATGTTGTAGAACGGGGTCCAATTGAGTTATAAAAAAAATATGGTAGTTTTATCTCGTGAGAGAATGACCGAAAAAAAATCACGAAAAATAAAATAATTTTTTTATGGTACTTCCGATGGTGGGATAGAATTCTTGATTTTTCCTAGAAATGACCTGAAATATGTTCGCAACATATTATTTTTTCACTAAAATCGGTCGAGTAGATCCTGAGAAAAAAAATCTTTTCGAAAAATACTAGTTGTATTTTTGTCACTGTTCCTAGTGCAGTTACAAGGTTGAAATTTAGGGTGAGTTTGTAACCCATCAGACTCAACTTTTTGCCAAAGTTTTGAAAAATTCGGTGCGGGGGCTGATCACCCCTACTTACCTGGCGATGGCCTTTGAGAGAAAAAAAATCGTTCCCATTTCAGGTAACGAGATAAATTTTTGATTGTTAAGTATATCAATATTAGGGATATTATTTCAAGTTTATTTGTTGAATCTCGAAATTTTTTACCTTGCACCCGGTAGTCCAACATTAAACGTCGTCCTATAGCTCAAAAAGTATGAACATTAGGAAAAAAAGTTCCAGTTAAAAGTTGTGGGGAATCGATTGATCTTTAAAAACAGACAGAAGCTGTTCGATAAGAGATTTATTCTGGTTCTGGTAATTTTTACAGCTATTCTTGTTCAATACGAAGGTAATGATGATGTGTAGAGTCGAGAGATTGCGTGCGTGTTAGTGTCTAAGCTGGGCTGGCCTGTAGATCTGAGAAGTAGATGCTCCTCGTCTGCGATGAGGTGGATTTGAAAGGCGAACGCCCGTCCGCTGTGGCGCTGGAGGTTTGAGAGGCGGATGCCCCTCGGTTCCGTCCAGGAGTGAGAGAACTGTTGTTAAGTAGATTCGAGAGAGAAAAGTGAGAGATCTGGTCTCCCCCATCTGGTAGATACGGGAGAGAACTGGTATCTCCCGTGTTCAAGCTGAAACCCTCTATTTTAGCCCAGAGGTAAGGCTCTAGGGGGCTTCTGGAATGTCCAAAGAGATCATTGTGTTGTGGGCGAAAAAAGCTCGGATAAGATGCCCAGCAACACATATACGTTTCACGATCTCAAGGACGCAAAAAAACCACGCCAGAAGCAAACGCTGAAAGAAACGGGTTGATATGCACAAACACTCATTAAGAAACACTCAAAACCAAATGCAATAATAACTGAAAAGAAATGAAAAAAGGGAATAAAATTATAATTGGCACTTTTAGCGCATGGACAATATGGAACTCGTATGTATGTATCGAGACTGATCGAGAATTAAGAAGATTGCTTGGCAGAACACTTGAAATGCGTGGTTTGAATTTGGCGCGGTCCGAACTGTTCACTTTCGTTCCGAGAAGAAGACTGACGCAGCGCTCGGCGCTCGAACGCCGCTGGTTACCCGCAGTATGGGAATCTAGAGGGTTCGCTGGTAAAGAAGATTCTCGATAGATCGATCGAAGTAATCGAGCGTTCGAGGCTGTGACAGCTGTAACTCATGGGTGTGTTGTGTCGAATAATATTTTGTTTATTATGTCATAGATGTGTTCAATTTAGTTTATTATTGTTTTATCAGTGATTCTTCGATTGCTCAGAAATGTGTTGCGCTACGGAATTTTCGAGTGACTAAGAGCGAGTAAGATAGAAACAACCTCGAACCTTCTCGCAGGTTTTCGTCGGTTCAGTTATTTTCGTTTTATTTTCTCCTCTCTTCCTTTTTTTTCGAACAGAAGCATTTTATTGATTAATCCAATATTAGAAGAGTTATATTAAAACCTGTCCATTAAATGAGCCATAAATCGTAAATGGTAGGTTATACAAAAAAGTTTATGAAAAATAAAAGATGCAAAATTTTATTCTTTACAATAATGGTGCTTATCACCGAGATATCGGCCGAAAACGTTTTTTTAAGATGGCGCCTGAAGCTCCACCGGAATCTGTCAGCATTTTGTGATTTTATAGTCAAAGTGATCCTAAACCTTATAAAAAAAAAAATTACATCGGTAATTAAGTGAGAGGTTGACCAAAAAAACGTCTATTTTTACTGGCCTATAGTGAAAAGTGTAAAATCTAGCGTTAAATTTTTATTTTTCTTTGTCTTCTTTATTCAAAATGGCGGATGATGGGGAATAGGAATCGCGAAGGAGCGAGCACGAGGATTACGAGGTAGACGAAATAACTGAGATCGCGACACTCTCGATTAATAATGAGATAATCGATAAATCTATAGAATATATCGAGGGCTTAGGACCAAAAGGGCGTAACCCACTGTTTTCCGACTTTTCATTACCTTACTGCCATAAGCGCGTATCCCCAACTTTAACACGGAAGTTCCATAACAACAAAATTAATCAGCCTACAGCCAGAAGGGCGTAAGCCCACTACAATACTGCCAGAAAGGCGTAACCCGCAGAGAAAAAAAAGTGGCTTACGCCCGTCTGGCAGATCATTGATCATTTTTTTCCGGATTTAAATCGCCTGATTACAGCCAAACGGGCGTAACCCTCTTTTTTTTTTATTTTTCGTGGCTTACGCCTTTCTGGTGGATAACCGGTCAGTTTTTTCCGAATTTCGATCGTCTATTTACTGCCAGAAGGGCGTTACCCCAAAAAAATTGAAAACGTGATGTGTGTAAGATGCTGGCCAGTTTTCCATCTTTCTGGCCAGTTGATGGCCAGTAAACTGTCGAGTTCCAGACTAGGTGTGTAACGCAAATCTGTTCAGTGCCAGTCTTGGCAGACTGACGAGTTGCTGGTCAGAAAAACTCGGCAGTTGCTGGTCAGGAAACTATTTGCTATTTGCTAATATTTTTTAATGCGAAATATAAACAAAAACGAAATATATCATTTGCAAAATGGTTGCATGCGCACATTTAGTCGTTGTCGCATAATAGTCGAAATTTTCAAATTTTTCAAAATAAAAATTTTTTTTTGTAATTTCAAATTCTTCAAAATTTTCAAATTTTTTAAATTTTCCAAAATTTGCAAATTTTTCAAAAATTTTCAAACTTATTCAACATTTTCAAAATTTTACACACACACACACACACACACACACACACACGTCACACACACACACATCACGTTTTCAATTTTTTTGGGGTAACGCCCTTCTGGCAGTAAGTAGACGATCGAAATTCGGAAAAAACTGACCAGTTATCTGCCAGAAAGGCGTAAGCCACGAAAAATAAAAAAAAGAGGGTTACGCCCGTCTGGCTGTAATCAGGCGATTTAAATCCGGAAAAAAATTACGAATGATCTGCCAGACGGGCGTAAGCCACTTTTTTCTATTTTTCGTGGCTTACGTCTTTCTGGCAGTATTGTAGTGTGGGCTTACGCCCTTCTGGCTGTAGGCTAATTAATTTTGCTCTTATGGAACTTCCGTGTTAAAGTTGGGAATACGCCCTTATGGCAGTATAGTCCGTTTTTTGTGGGTTACGCCTTTCTGGTCCTAAGCCCTCGATATCTATTAAAGTACAATATTTGGTAATATCACTGGCGGACTCGATCGCCGAATAAATGACTCGAATGTATTTATCCCACCGTCTGTACTATGAAATTTTGTTACACCGTCTGTATACTATGGATCCTAAAAGTCCAGCTAATATTTTTTCTAAGAAAGAAACGTCAAAAAAATCGGGAAAAATTCTGAATTACTTTTATAATATCCTTTTTTATGATCCAATTATTTATTTAGCCATTTATGGTAAAAAAAATTTTTAATAACACTTCCAAATTCTGGAGATATTCGATTTGAAAATTTGGCCTGTGCCCTAAAAGACCCATAGTACAGACGGAGGGTTATAGTTATAAATATGGCCGACCTCGTGGCCACATTCACAAACAGTTTTCTTTTTCCACTTATATTTGTCGCATTCCACGTCAATTCAGCCACCCCGTTTTTCTTGTCTCGAAAAAATTATTCAGTATGGGCATTTCAAAGGACAATATATCCATGACATTTTAGGGTGAGGACCGATCCTGCAAGTACCAGTCCTACGAGTTCGTTCCTACAAGTAGCGATCCTACAAGTTCATTTATAGAGATTCGTTCGCGAAGGTTCGATCCTACAAGTGGCGATCTTACTAGTTCGTTCCTCGAGATTCGTATGGCAAGGTTTGATCCTACAGGCAGCGGTCCTACAAGTTCGATCCTACAAGTAGCGGTCCTACAAGTTCGTTTCTCGAGATTCGTATGACAAGGTTCGATCCTACAAGTTCGATCTTACAAGTAGCGGTCCTACAAGTTCGTTTCTTTTTGCTTAAAAAGAATCCGTCGTCAGAATTACAAAAATCAAAATGGCGAATCGAATATGGTGGACTGAAAATATAAAAATTGCCTTTTCGCTTGAAATTTGTTACTCGGGGTTTTCGGGGTCGCTGAAAACGAACCCGGCGTCAAAATTCCAAAAATCAAGATGGCGAATCGATTATGGTGGACCGAAAATATGAAAATTGATCTGACTTGCTTGAAATTTGTCATTCGGGGGTTTTCGGAGTCACTGAAAACGAACCCGAAGTCGGCATTTTAAGCTTCAGCATGGCAGATCCAATATGGCGGACTTAAATCATGAAAATTAATCCTATTCGCTTGAAACCTGTTACCCGGAGATTTTCGGGGTCGATTAAAACGAATTCAACGTCAAAATTATAAAATTCAAAGTGCAGAATGAATGTTGTGCATTTTTCACAAAATGCTTAGATGAAACTCGCTCTTTGCGTTACTAACCCCTAACGACGAGGACCTAGCGAGATTGTAGTTCCATCTTTTGAATTTTTTTTTTTTTTGGTTTTCGTCTTTTTGTTTTTGGTCGTATTTGTTTTTTTGTCTTTTTTGATTTTTTTTTATTTTTAATTTTTATTTCCAATTAGTGTTTGTCATCATGCGTTGATGAATTACAAACATTCACGACTGAAAGTTAGATTCACAGTTTGTTAGAAGATAAGCTAAGTAAAGACAAAAAAAAGAAAACGAAAAACAAAAACGACGAAAAAAAACGAAAAAGAAGGGAAAAAAAACGACAAAAAACGAAGAGAAAACGAGAAGATGGAACTGGAATCTCGCTACGTCCACGTCGTTGGTTTCGGATAAGCTAGGTAAAGAAGAAGATAAACTACGTAAAGACAAAAAACAATAAAGAAGGAAAAAAATGAAAAAAAAAAACGAACAGGAAACGAAGATTTGCCATCGTGAATTTTACAGTTCTGATGTCGAGTTCATTTTTAGTGACCCTAAAAATCCGCGAGTAACAAATTTCAAGCGAAAAGGATCAATTTTTATATTTTCAGTCCGCCATATCCGATTCGCCATCTTGATTTTTGGAATTCTGACGACGGATTCTTTTTAAGCAAAAGAAACGAACTTGTAGGACCGCTACTTGTAGGATCGAACTTGTAGGACCGTTACTTGTAGGATCGAACCTTGTCATACGAATCTCGAGAAACGAACTTGTATAGGATCGCTGCTTGTAAGATCGAACTTGTTGGATCGCCATTTGTAGGATCGGACCTATGTACCTATGAGGTACCTATGAGGTACCTATGAGGTACCTATGAGGTACCGTGTAAACACCTGGTTTAACTACACCGGAATAAGAGCGTCGTGTAAACGTGCTCTATGTCTCGAGCCCTCTCGACTGCCCCCCACTTCCGTTTTGCCATAGGCGCGAAATTCTAACGTTAACACTGGTAAAAGTGTAGAAAGTGTAGCCAGCACGAACAGCCCTAATGCTGGATTCTCTTTTTTCAAGGTCACAACTACATGTTTGAAAGATTTTTACGATATGGTGGCTGATCGTGATACCGGAGTAAAAATGTTAAGACAAATGTTGAAAGAAAAATTTGGATATGACGATTTCAAAAGTGACATTCAATCGAAAGCTACAGCTGCGATTTACAAAGGCAAGTCAAATTCTTAACCTATTCATTTCTATGCAATAAGTCTGTACTCTTTGATCATGCGTTAAATATTATCCGCTTCAAGATTCATGCATCGTTGAAAACTAGCCCATTAATTTAAATAAACAAATGCATCGTTATTTCCCATTGGATAATTCTCGACATGAGTTTCCTAAAATTTATTTTTTTGCTTTTTTGCCGATTATATTTGGGGGGAGAATTAATTTAAATAAAATTCCAGGTGATCGAGATGTGTATGTTTGTATGCCAACGGGAGGTGGAAAGTCGCTATGCTTTCAGTTACCCGCCGTGATGAAAAAGAACTCGGTCGCTATTGTGATTTCGCCTCTTTTGGCTCTCATCAAGGTATAAATTTCATGAAAAATTAAGGAGGTTCAGTACTTTTGGCCAAGATATACCTTTGGGCTGAAATTTTTATAATTTATATTCTGCTCATTGGTGTGTCTCGTCAATTTTTTTTACAATTTTTTTCTATCCAGTTTTTGAGAAAAAAATTGGCAAAGATCCGCTCTTATACGCAGGATCTTTGAGCTACGTCAGTCCGCAATTTTGATTTTAAATTGTTTACGTCAGATAGAAGTATACGAAATCAATAAAAAAAAAAACATCCTATCGGACGGAGCGCATATTTAAGATTATTACGTAATAAAAAAGAACAAGGTTTACTGCGTGGTTTTTAAGGAAAGAGGTTTGCGCCGGTTCGCGCGCTCGCCCTGTACAATAACAACGTATACACTTGGGATCTCATAACGCGGACCTCTCTCCCTCTCGCGCGCACTAACCGCCCTGTAAACTGCTCATCCCCCCGCGCGCAGCGATATTTTTCCCACTCTTCAACGAGGTCTGAACCTCCTTAAGAAATTCGTATAACAATGAATATTTATGTTCGTTCTTGATTGCTCGCGGTGCGGCGAACTTCGATCCCAATTGTATTTTACAGAATCAAGTTGATTTTTTGGCGAGCAAACACATCAAAGCGCGCTCATTGAATTCAAAGACTTCGCCATACGAGAGAAAATCTATCATAGCCGATATATCTTCCAAAAAACCTTTGACCAAATTATTGTACGTCACACCCGAGATGTGCATCCAAACATATTTTCAGGTAAAACACTTGTCAAATGGATCAATCGTATTTCAATTATTTTAGTTATTATTATTATTATTATTATTATTATTATTATTATTAATAATAATCATTAAAAATAGCTTAAATAAATTGTTATTATCGAAATATTAATTTTTGTGCAAAATTTTACTTAAAATTGATTGATATCGTTACTTTTGCCTCAAAGAATATCCTCGAGAGATTAAACAAGACGAAAGGTATATCGTATTTGATAATAGACGAGGCGCACTGTCTGAGTGAATGGGCCCATGGTTTTCGGTCAAGTTACAGAAAGCTCGGTGTATTAAGGCAAATATTGCCGGGTGTGCCTTTCGTCGCTCTCACGGCAACAGCCGAAAAAGAGGTAATATAAATTACGCTCCGACGAGACTCTCGCTCATCCCCGTTATAAGCGTCAAATCGCAAAAAAAAATTACGTGTTTCATCGTTAAATCTCGAACAGGTTGTCGAGGACATTTTTCAGAGTCTCAGGATGAATAAACCGCTTGTATTTTCCGTTCCCGTCTTTCGTCGAAATCTTCATTACGACGTATGGTTTTTGGAGCCTCTGCCAAAACCGTTCGATCATCTCAAGAGCTTTATTGTCGATGCTCTTGGCCCGAAGGACGATACCATTTCTGCGGTATGTTTCTCACACGTTGCGAACATTGGGTGGCAAAGGCGTAAAGATTTTTTGTAACATGCGCCGACCCGACGGTCTGAACCTTCGATTTATGAACCATAATTAACAATGCATCTCGCAAAAAGTTGTAACATAATTATCTTTAAGTAAAGTTATGTCATAATTTTTCGTACACAGTTGGGTCTGAAAAGGAATATTTTTTTTTTTTTTTCATGTTACAACTTTTCATGAGTGAGCTACATCGATTTATCCTTTGCTCGATTTAAGGTAGTTGTAAAATGACCGGTGGTGGGGGGGAATTAGCAGAAACGTCGACGTGGCGGAGCGCGCGGTGAACGGGGCATGCATGAAACAAGAGGGAGTCGGTACCCGTGGCTCAAAACAATATTTTTTTTAAGTCTATACAGTCCAACCTCCCAATAAGAAACCAAAAGCCCCCAAGGGGAAGAGTTTTTCCTAGAATTCGGATACCCCCACCAGGCGCGCGCTCCGCACTCACTACCTCTGTCTGTCTCTCTCACTCTTTTCCCCATGCGATCCTCCCGATAAGAAACTCTCGAAAGAGTTCCAATTTGTTTACATCGCCCATGCAAAAACGCACACACACACGCTCACGCACGCACGCACACATTAATTTACACTACAATGTTAACTCTATTTTGCCCGAATAATCTCTCCCAGGCTGGTTTCTTCACCAGAGGTTCGCGCACAAAATTCTCGAGCTCGGAGCTCGAGTCATAGTGGGGGAAGTGCTTGAGCCCGAAACTGGGGAAGGTTTCTTATTGCCGGGTTTCTTATTTGGAGGTCGGACTGTACTTTTGTACTGTATGGTTGAAAATTTGCAGTAAAATATATGTTATTCTTCATATACTATACTACTTTTGTGCCAAATTTCAAGAATTCTTCATTACTCCTTCATAGATTTTGGTGACTGAATATCCGAAAAGTGATGATTTCATAGTGTATAAGCCATTGCTCGTATGTAAATTTCGCAATTTTTGATAAACGATATCTTGAAAACGATATGGTGAAACAGTCTCAAATTTCGCAGAAGTATTCTTCAATATTTTTTTTAGTTTTTCACAAAAATTCATTAAATTGGCATTACTTTCGACCTGTGCTAGAACTACCTTCATGAATCTATTATGACCATCGAAGAATATGAATAACTAAAAGTTTACATAAATTTTGCGAAATTTATCGCAATTGCCCGGGAAACAAATTTACTGTTTGAGTTTTTTAAATGAAAAATCTGTAGATATCATCGGATTTTTATTTCACATGGCTCATTCGATTCGTTGAAATATTTTGAAAGGATCTACCGAATATCTATCTACCGAATCTATCTATCGTATAATCTACCGAAAAATCTACAGAGAATCTACATAAAATCTACAGAGAAAATCTACAGAGATATCGCGAATGTACGCATTAAAATTTTTTTTTTATACGCGCTATTTGTTTATAATGCCTTTTGAGTTGAAAAATAATTTAAATTGTGATGAGGATTTAAAATATTTTTTAGTGGAATTTCATACAATCTTGAAAGATTTGTAATGAGCAGTGAAAAATCATGTAAAAGGAACTTCATCGAATTTGCTCCAGAAAAAATCTTTAAATTGAAAAAAAAAAAAATCTATTCAAATATTTACGAATTTTTTATGTTCGTTTCAGAGTTCAACGCAACTTTTGCACTTGCCAAAAATAAAAAATAAAATACAGTATCGGAAAATTCGAGTGGAGAGATTTTTGAAATCGTTTCAACGTTTTTGGTAAAAAAATTATCCACATTCGAATTTTTAAAAAATCGTAAGAGAAAATGCATTTTTTTTTTGTATCAAAATAAAACAAATATTCAAAAAATAAAATTCACTTCTCTCACTGTTGACCTACCGATCTGAATATTTTTTTCTTGTATTACCAAAAGAAAAAAAATATTCCCAAAAATCTCTCCTTTCGGATTATCGATCATTCGTTTACTTTTATCAATTAAAAAAGAAAAAAAAATAGACCTGGTTACTTTCGACTTTGCCCATAATCATTATGAAAAAAAAAATTTCATTCATAATTAAATTGAGTAAAATTTAATAGGAGAAACGTAGTTGCGGTATAATATATTGTCGAAAGAAGGAGGATACGGAAGTATTAGCTCAGCGTTTGACCGACCTAGGAATCCCTACTCTAGCATACCACGGCAGTACGTACGCAAAGTTTTTTCTTTTCTTTCTTTCTTTCTTTTTTCTATCTTTGCCCTTGCACACCAGTTCGCGAGCTCAATACATCAACGTTTCAATCGTTGACCGTTGTTTTGCAACGCCCTAGGTCTTAACAGTCGTGATCGTACCATGGCTCAAGATAGGTGGACCTCTGGTGATGTGCCAGTGATTGCTGCAACATGCAGCTTCGGAATGGGGGTGGACAAAGGATCGGTTAGGTTGGCAACCAATGTGAAACACACAAATATATACAAAGAAAAACATAAATACTAGAACTAGAATGGAGTCGAGTTTTTTTTTAATATCCATATTATATTCGAGCTCGTTTTAGCCCCCCGCCCCTCCTTACTCTCTATTTGTTTTTCTATAATTTTAAGATTTGTCATACACTGGACCGTGCCACAGAGCGTAGCGACCTACTATCGGGAATCCGGAAGAGCCGGACGCGACGGAAAGCCAGCATTTTGTCGTATCTATTTCAGCGACGAAGAGCTACAAGCTATCTCGTTTCTAACGAAGGAAATTGGACCTGGACAAACGCCCGATATCGCAGAAGCGAAATTCAACAGTTTTCAAAAAATGGTCTCTTACTGCCTCGAAGCTAAGTACGAAATCACAATGTATAAAGTTGGCTCGGATACTTTAACGATGAAAGAAAGAAAGAACGAAAGAAGGAAAGAAAGAGAGAAAGAAAGACTATCGCAATTTTTATATTTTCTTTTAAACAATTTATTGTCATTATTCAAGATGCAGACACGCCGAATTTTCGAAATTTTTCGGCGACAGTCCACCGAGGTGCAATAATCGTTGTGACTCTTGCAAGGACAGAGATGCCGTTAGATCGAGAATATCGGCGTTTGATCTGTCCCAGTCGAATCAGCAGAGAGCACCGAGGTCGAATCTCGATGGTATAGCCTTGCCGAAATACGATAAATTGTAAGTCTAGAGCGTCATCGTTTGTCTCCATAAATCTTTCTCTTCCTGTTATCATTTTTTTTTTCCGCCGCTATTATTATTGTCGGTGTTGTATTTATTTCTGTGCATCGGGCATTTCGTTCCAAGTCAACGTACACGAACCTCAGTATCTTCGATTTTTTTAAATCCAGTACGTTTTCGAGTTTACTAAAATATAAATCGTTAAACAAGTTTTACATTAAAATTTTTTTTGTTTTTTTTTGTTGGCTCGGATACTTTAACGATGAAAGAAAGAAAGACAGAAAGACTATCGAAATTTGTATCTCTTCTTTTAAACAATTTATTGTCACTATTCAAGATGCAGACACGCAAAATTTTCAAAATTCGGCGACAGTCAACCGATGTGCAATAATCGTTGCGACTCTCGCAAGGACAGGGATGCCGTTAGATCGAGAAAATCGGCGTTTGACCTGTCCCAGTCGAATCAGCAGAGAGCACCGAGCACGAATCTCGATGGTATTGCCTTGCCGAAATACGATACATTGTAAGTCTAGAGCTTATCATCGTCGTTTGTATCGATAAATCTTTCCCTTCCTGTTCTCATTTTTTTTTTCTTCCGCTATTATTATTATCGGTGTTGTATTTATTTCTGTACATCAGGCATTTCGTTCCAAGTCGACACATGAATCTCAGTATCTGCGATTTTTTGAATCCAGTACGTTTTCGAGTATACTAAAATATATATCGTTAAAAAAGTTTTAAATTAAAATTTTTTTTGTTTTTTTTTAAATAATTTCGACAAGTTCACGAATTTAGGACGACACTTGAAAAATTCACTCCATTTATTATTACATCAGTGCAAGTATTATTTAAAATTTTTAATCAACTTCATCTTGGTCTCGAAATTTTTCGTTTGTTTTGTTTTTGTTTGTTTTCTAAACAAAATATTTATACTATTATAAATTTGTATCGAAAACATTTTATTGCGATGATTGTTTCTTTTTCCCCACTCTACCGAATACGAGATTTTGGAGAAAAAAAAAACATTACAGACAAAATCCGTTCGGGATAAACTATAATTTATCGCATGGTCTTGTGTATTGTTCTTTTTTTTCTTTTTCCCCGAAAAAGTGGTGGCGAGGTAGTCAAGAACGACAGTCGCGACAGGTGGAAAGCTCGAGAAAAACGCGAAGGCAATAAATTTTTGAAGCAACAGTTCGCACTTCGACGAGGCGCCAATAGCTTCAACGGTAATGTTAAAAAGCAAAATAGCCAGGACGCGAATAATGCTCAAGTTTTCGCTCCCGAAAGTACAGACACGAAAGTTCTAGGTCTGACGATCAAGGTAAATTTAACATTA
Organism: Rhorus exstirpatorius; assembly: GCA_963564615.1. Lineage (NCBI taxonomy): Eukaryota > Metazoa > Arthropoda > Insecta > Hymenoptera > Ichneumonidae > Rhorus > Rhorus exstirpatorius. The sequence goes on from OY751313.1 coordinate 37,680,547, forward strand.
TCCCTCATTATATTTATTTTTATTGCTTATTATTACCTATTTTTTGTCTCGTTATTTACAAGATCAAATAAAAGAGAAGAAAAAAATAAAACAAAGCGTTCATTATTCAGGCACGGGAGCACTACTACACGCAGTTGCACAAGGCTCTGTCACAGAATTACGAGAGATTTCGTGATACCTTGAGCCAACATGCCAAATCTCTCCAAGTTAAAAACGTATCTCGTGAATTGGAATATGAGACTCTTTGCCGCACAAAACTTGCAAATAAATACAAGCTCGATATCCTCAATCTGGTAAGATAGAAAAAAAAAAGTCTGATCTTGAGTCTAAAAATAGTGGGTAAAAAAAAATGCCCTTTCATTGATTTTCATTGTCAGACCGCTGCTGTTCGTAAATCAACGAAGAACGAGACGTTATACGATTACTTCGTGGAATATGATTCTAAAACACACGTAACGTCAGCATCGAGCAACGCCGAAGACAAGACTAACGATGAAGATACGACCGATGACTCGGCGAAGAGTTCGAAACTTTTGTCAAATATCGCTGATAATATTGGCAAGGATGATTATCCATCGAGAAAAAAGGATACGACACTCGGACAAAAGTTCAACGGTAGCTCGGGCAAAAGTTCAACGGAAATAGACAACGACGCATCAATGGTAGTTCGTACAAACGGCAATCCCGCAAGATCATTGAGCGTAATAAAACATGCCAACACGGTTTCGGATTATCCTAGGAAAAATTTGGCAAATAAGAAGGAAACTCGAAACGTTGGAAAATCGCGGGAGGAGCATGACGATAGCCAAGATGACGACGACGACGACGACGATCACGTGGCAAGTAATTCCGTTACGAGGATGGACAAGAGCCAGAATAATATTGATGTGAATGACCAAACGAGAAACGACGCTGAAGCTTCGGAATCTCGATTGATCGGCCCTGATTCGAGATTGGAAATCGAAGGAAACAGCGAAAAACGAGTTGTGAATGAAAATGAGGAAGATGGCCGGTCGAGGATTGAAACGAATGACAATATCGCGGGTGATCGAGGTAACAATGAAAAGCGATCGTGGAAAAAGCGAAAACTCATGGATAGCCCGGTAATCAGTGTGAATCTCGGACAAGATATGAATAACGAAAAACGAAGAGATTCGCCGAGATTTGACGAGATTCGACGAAGAGAAAATCACGAGAGGAACCAAGACGACGACGATCACGTGACAAGTAATTCCGTTACAAGGGTAGACAAGAGCCAGAATAATATTGATGTAAATGACCAAACGAGAAACGACGCTGAAGCTTCGTCGCGCATGCTTGTTTCAACGATCGCTCACACATCGTCGCAACTCGACGATCGCGAATCTTCGGAATCTCGATTGATCTGCCCTGATTCGAGATTGGAAATCGAAGGAAACCGTGAAAAACGAGTTGTGAATGAAAATGAGAAAGATGGCCGGTCGAGGATTGAAACGAATGACAATATCGCGGGTGATCGAGGAAACGATGAAAAACGATCGTGGAAAAAGCGAAAACTCATGGATAGCCCGTTAATCAGTGTGAATCTCGGACAAGATATGAATAACGAAAAACGAAGAGATTCGCCGAAATTTGACGAGATTCGACGAAGAGAAAATCACGAGAGGAGCCAAGACGACGACGACGACGATCACGTGGCAAGTAATTCCGTTGCGAGGCTAGACAAGAGCCAGAATAATATTGACGTAAATGACCGAACGAGAAACGACGCGGAATCTTCGTCGCACATGCTTGTTTCAAAGATCGCTCACACATCGTCCCAACTCGACGATCGTGAATCTTCGGAATCTCGATTGATCGACCCTGATTCGAGATTGGAAATCGAAGGAAACCGTGAAAAACGAGCTGCGAATGAAAATGAGAAAGATGGCCGGTCGAGGATTGAAACGAATGACAATATCGCGGGTGATCGAGGAAACGATGAAAAACGATCGTGGAAAAAGAGAAAACTCATGGATTGCCCGGAAATCAGTGTAAATCTCGGACAAGATATGAATAACGAGAAACTACGAGATTCGCCGAGATTGGACGAGATTCGACGAAGAGAAAATCACGAGAAGTGCCAAGACGACGACGATCACGTGACAAGTAATTCCGTTGCGAGGCTAGACAAGAGCCAGAATAATATTGATGTAAATGACCGAACGAAAAACGACGCTGAAGCTTCGTCGCAAATGCTTGTTTCAACGATCGCTGAGACATCGTCGCAATTCGACGATCGCGGATCTTCGGAATCTCGATTGATCGGCCCTGATTCGAGATTAGAAATCGAAGGAAACCGTGAAAAACGAGTTGCGAATGAAAATGAGAAAGATGGCCGGTCGAGGATTGAAACGAATGACAATATCGCGGGTAATCGAGGAAACGATGAAAAGCGATCGTGGAAAAAGAGAAAACTCATGGATTGCCCGGAAATCAGTGTAAATCTCGGACAAGATATGAATAACGAGAAACGACGAAATTCGCCGAGATTCGACAAGATTCGACGAAGAGAAAATCACGAGAAGTGCCAAGACGACGACGATCACGTGGCAAGTAATTCCGTTACGAGGATGGACAAGAGCCAGAAAAATATTGACGTTAATGACCGAACGAGAAACGACGCGGAATCTTCGTCGCAAATGCTTGTTTCAACGATTGCTAAGACATCGTCACAACTCAACGATCGCGAATCTTCGGAATTTCGCTCGATCGGCCTTGATTTGAGATTGAAAATCGAAGGAAACCGTGAAAAACGAGTTGCGAATGAAAATGAGAAAGATGGCCGGTCGAGGATTGAAACGAATGACAATATCGCGGGTGATCGAGGAAACGATGAAAAGCGATCGTGGAAAAAGCGAATACTCATGGATAGCCCGTTAATCAGTGTGAATCTCGGACAAGATATGAATAACGAGAAACGAAGAATTTCGCCGAGATTCGACGAGATTCGACGAAGAGAAAATCACGAGAGGAGCCAAGACGACGACGATGATCACGTGGCAAGTAATTCCGTTACGAGGATGGACAAGAGCCAGAATAATATTGATGTAAATGACCGAACGAGAAACGACGCTGAAGCTTCGTCGCAAATGCTTGTGTCAACGATCGCTAAGACATCGTCGCGACTCGACGATTGCGAATCTTCGGAATTTCGCTCGATCGGCCTTGATTTGAGATTGAAAATCGGAGGAAACCGTGAAAAACGAGTTGCGAATGAAAATGAGAAAGATGGCCGGTCGAGGATTGAAACGAATGACAATATCGTGGATGATCAAGGTAACGATAAAAAACGATCGTGGAAAAAGAGAAAACTCATGGATAGCCCGGAAATCAGTGTGAATCTCGGACAAGATATGAATAACGAGAAACGACGAGATTCGCGTGTCGATAACGAGTTGTCGTCGAGAACTTCCGTGAGTCTCGATCATAATGCGAGCTCATTGAGAAAAATCGATCGTTCCGTCGTGGTGAAAGAAACTAGGTATGTGGCAAGCACACGCGTCAGAAGTAAAACTTATGGAAGGTATATGAGCAATTTTACGTGGCTTCAACCACCCAAAAAAAGACCATGCATTCAAACAATGAGATGAGAAAATGAGAGAGAGAGAGATAGTGATGAGACATATAGGTTTAGTGTATATAAATAGTATATATGTCGTAGGCAAATAGAAGAATCCGGCAGTTAGCTTGATTCCTAGGCAGTTAGAAGAATGCCGGCAAATAGACGACTCAGGTATTGAAAGTCGTTCATTTGTTTATCTGCCTAGACAGTTGGACAACTGCCTAGGGATCAAGCTAATTGACTAAAATCCTTCCGGCGGTTAGAAGAATATCAAAATAGTACACAAACATTTGCGTTGTGGATGTAAATAAAATTTGTTTCTAGAGACATCTCCTCGTCTCTACGAGAAGCAACATCCAAGCAGTCTATGAGTGGTGGTCAAGGGTTCAAAAAGTATAATTGCAAAGCTCGTTCTAGTCAATGCAAGACAGATCGCTGTTCTTGTTTCAAATCAAAAATACTTTGTAAAAGTCACGATGTCATAGTTCAATGTCTTGCTGCAATAAATAATCCAGATCTGTATCATTATTTATTTTATTTCGTATGTTGCTGACGAATATTGCATTTAAGGGCAATACAGTTTTGTTCTTTTCATTGCTACTGACGAGATTATTGTAATCAGTTAATTATGAATGAAGCTGATATTCAAGTATATCATTTTTTTTTTTTAATTTACATAACCTATCACATTTTAACACATCCTTTCTACGTGTATAAAAATATAAGGTACATGGCCACGAACGCAAATTTGATTTACGTACGCAACGCGAATGTTTCTGGACTATTTTGATATTCTTCTAACTGCCGGAAGGACTTTAGTCAGGTAGCTTGATCCCTAGGCAGTCGTCTAACTGTCGAGGCAGATAGACAAATGAACGACTTTCAATACCTGAGTCGTCCATTTGCCGGCATTCTCCTAACTGCCTAGGAATCAAGCTAACTGCCGGATTCTTCTATCTGCCTACGACATATTATATATCGATGGACTAATGCCAAAGGGGCGTGAGCGCCTTTTTCGAAATTCTCGAGTTAATAGTGCCAGAAAGGCGTAAGCGCTTTACTTGGCGGGTATAAGGGAAAGAGATTTTTACAGCCAAACGGGCGTAAGTGCCATGGTGCTTACGCCCGTATGGCAGTAAGAACTCGAAGAAATTGGGGAAATCGATCAAATCTTACTGCCAGAGAGGCGCATCTCCATTGCGAAACAGTTTATCGCTTACGCTCTTATGGCAGTAAGAACTCGAAGAAATTGGGAAATCGGTAAAATCTTACAGCCAAAATGGCGTATCTATAACTCGAAAAAATACGGATTATTCTGTGGGATGATTCTGAAACTGTTGATTTCATAATTGTATTATTTTTTTCGACATCATTGAACACGCTTTTGTTCCCAAAATATCAATGACAGTATATATCTGTCTTATGATTATTGAATCAATTTTGCAATAACGATTATTGAATCAATTTTGCAATCACAAAACTGCACCCCCAGATATACTTAACTGACTTTTTATGTTGTATCTGTTGTCTAACATTTGTGTCCAGATTGGAAGTGATATGCTAAAGTTAGAGCTGCCGGCTTTACATTTGGACGTGAGAGCGGCGACTGGCTTCTTAAACAAGATCGTTTCGCACTTCAGAGGGTTCCAAGACCTGTAATACTGATTGACCTTCTCGGTTAATTGCTCATGTTCGTTGGTGACCGCCTGGACCCGATTGCCACAGGTGTAGACAATAACATCGTCAGCGAAAGCTATCGCCGAGGTATTGGGAATCAACACGGAGGCGGGGCCTATCCAATATGGCCTCTTCTCTCCAGTTCGTTGCCAGTATCCAGCTCTATTTAGCATGGGGCAGCATAGGGAACGGTTGTAAACACTGGATTATCGCATATTTTTCGGCAAAATAGGATTTTTGTAGTAAGATTTGACAATGGGGCTTATTACCGTTGAGGATTATGCGTGGATAGAATCCACTGCGCAAATTGGATACGGATCAAGTGATTATCGCCATAAGGATTACAATGAACCTACATGACATCCCATGCTTAACCTCAAAATCTTTTAGAAAATTCCCGTCACTTTTCGGCTAAATAAATGCGTTCGAACAATAAATTATTAGTTAAAATATCAAGCATCACATGAAAAATGTTTTATGTATAAATTATTGTCCATATTTCATAAGTTATGAAATTGAAAGTCACGTCGCTTGTGTTTACACGACATAACTAAAACGATTATTCATATTCTGCGTGTGATGAAAATCTCATGCCCTCGCATCAAATATCGACTATGTCTTCTCGATCTTTATTTATGATTTATTTCTTGTAATAAAGCAGCAGATTTTTAATTATTGTTAAAAAGTGACAAATTCGCATGGTAATCAATGGTAATCATTAGGCAGCAACTGGAGAGAAGTACTTGGAAATTTGGCCGCCAGAGGTCAGGGTGACATTTGTGAGTTCCCAATTAGAGGTGCTGTTAATGCCGAATAGGTCAATCACATCACAGGTACAGATTTGAAATAGGATGGGCGAGTTAACCGTGCCCTGCTGTTTTAAACCCTCCTTTATGTCGAAAACGATCGAGGAACGAGCAATGCCGTCCCACACGTCACAAATGTTTTACCCGCTATCATGTCCCAGATGGAGAGAACGAGCCAGTCAGAATTTTTTTTTTTTTTTTAATTTATAAATAACAGGCCATCGAGCCAAAGTCGAACGCCTTTTCCAAATCTACTAGTCTAATAGCGCCGCGCCAACCAGTTGGCTTCCACCCACCTGGCGATTGAGGTCAGAAAGTAATTTGTGGACCGCATGGGTCTAGGAATGTCGATGTTTTAATCCAAATTGCATGTCCGGGATGATTTTATAAGCAGTACAAAAAAAGGAAATTTTACCATTGATAATCGACTCGAAAACCTTGCTAAGGCACGGGGTCAGGCTAATCGGACGGTAACTCGAGAGGTCCTTGGGCCTTGGGGGGTTTTTTTTTTTTTTTTTATTTAGGAAAAACTTTCGCACATTTCCAAGCCACTGGAAAGTAAAGAATGGTTAGTGAATGAAAGAATGGAAGTAAAGAATGACGTTCGGGGGGAGGTGCTTCAAAACTATGCCTCACGCTCGATGGCGTGTAGCGGGTTCTTAGTTCGATACAAAACACGCTATAGCTGTCGCATCTCTTTTTCATTACGATTTTTATAACTTGTTGCTAAATAAATAAATAACTCTTAAACAAAACTACGCGTGCCCTCGAGTGACAACTTCTTGTCCTGCCCATATCAGTCTTCTAGAGGCCACAACAAGCGAGAAATGAGAAAGCCGCCGGATGCTTGGGGTCACGGTCTTGGGGTAGAGGCGAGCGTGCTAGCCACTACCCCAAAGCATCCGGCTTTCTCATTTCTCGCTTTTGCATTGATGCTATTGCGATCGCAACATTATCATGAAAGTTATAATCAAAAAACGGAAAAAAGTGCTATTTTTCTCTTATATTTGTCAATAAAAAAATTCCCGCCGAACATTCAGGAGTTTAAAAATATGTCAAATTGAAGGGGGCAATCTCTATTCTTCTTGGGAGCACGGTCATGTAAGACGGTGCTTGGGGGCAATCCAGATTTGTGTCACGAACAAATCCCTGTTGCTTGGCCTATCTAGAGTGTCGACTACGTCGACTCTTTGGGGCGCTGTGTGCGTGCTCGGGCGATAACGTAGATCGCCATGAAAAGCTGAGGGGGGCTCGAAACCGCCACATTGTTGTACAGCGCCATCGCCCGGTGCTGTGCAAAACCATCCAAACATTGACATTGATGTTTGACGGATTTTCGGGATTCTGTCCGTTCGCGACTTTCAATTTTCAATGCTTGCAGTGCTGGACAGTGATGGATTCTCTTTATTCAAGATTATAATTACTTGTTTGAAAGATTTTTTCGATATCGTGGCTGATCGTGATACTGGAAAAAAAAATGTTAAGACAAACGTTGAAAAAAAAATTTGGATATGACGATTTCAAGAGTGACATTCAATCGAAAGCTACAGCTGCGATTTACAAAGGCAAGTCCAATTCTTAACCTATTCATTTATATACAATAAGTCTGTACTCTTTGATCATGCTTTAAATATTATCCGCTTCAAGATTCATGCGTCGTTGAAAACTAGCCCTTTTATTTAAATAAACAAATGCATCGTTATTTCCCATTGGATAATTCTCGACATGAGTTTTCTAAAATTTTTTTTTTTTTGCTTTTTTTGCCGATTATATTTTGGAGGGAGAAATAATTTAAAGGAAATTCCAGGTGATCGAGATGTGTATGTTTGTATGCCAACGGGAGGGGGAAAGTCGCTATGCTTTCAGTTACCCGCAGTGATGAAAGAGAACTCGGTCGCTATTGTGATTTCGCCTCTTTTGGCTCTCGTCAAGGTATAAATTTCATGAAAAATTAAGGAGGTTCAGTACTTTTGGCCAAGATATACCTTTAGGCTGAAATTTTTATAATTTATATTCTGCTTATCGATCTGTCTCGTCAATTTTTTTTACAATTTTTTTCCATCCGATTAATGAGAAAAAAAATTGACAAAGATCCGCTCTTATACGCAGGCTCTTTGAGCAACGTCAGTCCGCAATTTTGATTTTCAATTGTTGACGTCAGATAGAAATATACGAAATCAATGAAAAAACATTCTATCGGACTGAGCGCATATTTAGAATTGTTACGTAATAAAAAAGAACAAGGTTTACTGCGTGGTTTTTAAGGAAAGAGGTTTGCACCAAGGGGGAAATAACTCGTTGAATTGACGTGTTAATAGTCCATGAATTAATTCATAATTTACTTGAATTAATGAGAATTACCTGAATTAATAAAAAATATCCGAATTAATGAGAATTAACTGAATTAACAAAGAATTACCTGAATTAATGAGAATTAACCGAATTACCGGAGAATTAATAGTAAATTAATTGAATTAATGAAGATCAACAGAAAATTAATTTGAAATGATTTTAATTCGTGCCGGAATGATCTTTTTAGCGCGCAATAATTTCATAATTTACTTGAATCAATGAGAATTACCTGAATTAATGAAAAATACCCGAATTAATGAGAATTAACTGACTTAACAAAGAATTGCCTGAATTAATGAGAATTAACCGAATTACCGGAGAATTAATAGTAAATTAATTGAATTAATGAAGATCAACAGAAAATTAATTTGAAATAATTTTAATTCGTGCCGGAATGATCTTTTTAGCGCGCAATAATTGTGCTCTTTGATTCGCGCGTTCCTATTTCGAAACGTCCAAAAATGTCAAAACCAGAATATCGATATGCGCCTTGAGATCTTGATCGATTTTTGCATGTTATACGCCAGTCGCATATCACCTTTTTGCGAATCTTAAAATAAACTCGAACTAGCCGTGAGGGATAAGGGAAAATTCGGTTGAAGAGACCAAAAATAGTCTGAAATGAAAAAATTAAGGTGAATTGAATTTATTAATTTGGATTCGCAGAAAATTCAGAAAACAATCGATCGAATTTTCGGGTATTAGCGTGAATTGGGGTAATCTATCGAGAATTGTTGGGATAAAAAATAATTAAAATAAATTTTTCAAAATACGCTGATTTAAATGAATTAATTTGAATTAAGAGAAAAAACAAAGAGAAATTAATTAAAATATTCAGATATTTACTTGAATTAAATTGAACTATCGCGAATCGATGGCAAAACTATTGAATTAATTGAATTTAAAGAATTAAATTGAATTAATCTGAATGGAAAGAATTATGTTGAATTAAATGAATTATTCTGAATTATTTCAACCTTCGGAATTCATGTTTCACTCAAATCTTGTGTTTGCGTGCTCGCCCCGTACAATAACAATGTATACTACTTGGGATCTCATAATGCGGACCTCTCTCCCTCTCGCGCACTGAACGCCCTGCAAACCGCTCATCCCCCACGTGCGCAGCGATATTTTTCCCACTCTTAAACGAGGCCTGAACCTCCTCAAGAAACTCGTTTAACAATGAATATTTATGTTCGTTCTTGATTGCTCGCGGCGCGGCGAACACATCGATCCCAATTATATTTTACAGAATCAAGTTGATTTCTTGGTGAGCAAACACATCAAAGCGTGCTCATTGAATTCAAAGACTTCGACATCCGAGAGAAACTCTATCATAGCCGATATATCTTCCAAAAAACCTTCGACCAAATTATTGTATGTCACACCCGAGATGTGCACCCAAGCATATTTTCAGGTAAAACGCTTGTCAAATGGATCAATCGTATTTTAATTATTTTAGTTATTATTATTATTATTATTACTATTAATCATTAAAAATAATTTTAATAAAGTGTTCTCATCGATGTATTAATTTTTGTGCAAAAAATTTACTCAAAACTGATCGATATCGTTACTTTTGCCTCAAAGGATATCCTCATGAGATTAAACAAGATCAAAGGTATATCGTATTTGATAATAGACGAGGCGCACTGTCTGAGTCAATGGGGCCATGATTTTCGGCCAAGTTACCGAAAGCTCGGTTCTTTCAGGCAAATATTGCCGGGTGTTCCTATCGTCGCTCTCACGGCAACAGCCGCGAAAGAGGTAATTTAAATTACGCTCCGACGAGACTCTCGCTCGTCCCCGTTATAAGCGTCAAATCGCAAAAAAATTCACGTGTTTCATCATTAAATCTCGAACAGGTTGTCGAGGACATTTTTCAGAGTCTCAGGATGAATAAACCGCTTGTATTTTCCGTTCCCGTCTTTCGTCAAAATCTTTATTACGACGTATGGTTTTTGGAGCCTCTGCCAAAACCGTTCGATCATCTCAAGAGCTTCATTGTCGATGCTCTTGGCCCGAAGGACGAGACAATTTCTGCGGTATGTTTCTCACACGTTGCAAACAATGAGATATAGAAGAAACGCTTGGGTGGCAAAGGCGTAAAGTTTTTTTGTTACATGCGCAGACCCGACGGTCTTCTGGCTCTGAACCATTTTTTATTTATGAACCATAATTCATAACGCATCCCGCAAAAAGTTATATCATAATTATCTTTACGTAACGATATATCATAATTTTTCGTACACAGTTGGGTCTGAAAAGTAATATTGTTTTTTTTTTTTTTTACAACTTTTCATGAGTAAGCTACATCGATTTATCCTTTGCTCGATTTAATAAATCTATTATGGACATCGAAGAAGATAAATAAATAAAAGTTTACATAAATTTTGCGAAATTTATCGCAATTGCCCAGGAAACAAATTTTCTGTTTGAGTTTTTTAAATGAAAAATCTGTAATTATCATCGGATTTTCATTTCACATAGCTCATTCGATTCGTTAAAATATTTTAAATGGATCTACCGAAGCAGATATCGCGAATGTACGCATACAAAAAATTTTTTTTATCTGCGCCATTTGTTTATAATCCACTACCTTTTAAATTGAAAAATAATTTAAATTGTGAAGATGATTTAAAATATTTTTTAGTGAAATTTCATACAATCTTTATACATTTGGAATGAGCAGTGAAAAATCATGTAGAAGGAACTTTATCGAATTTCTTCATGCAAAAGCTCCGCAAACAATCTTTAAATTTATTTATTTATTTATTTATTTATTTATTTATTTATTTATTTCAATGCAAACGGGGGAAATCCCCAATAACAGGCTGGTGTATGCCCACCAACCATACACAACAGACAGAAAGGACAATCCAGTTATGACTGACTCTATATAGCGACGCTGAGGCAAAACTTAAACGGAGATTCCAAAGAGTTAGCATTAACATACGACTATGTTATGTTAGCAGTAACATAAGACTATGATACGAGAGTTACTATGATACAAGAGTACAAGAAAGTTGACTAGGACTAAAATTTGAACACGAGCAAATATGCCATATAGGGAGTGGGCAAACAGGAATCACCAAACTTATGGGTACATAAGCGTATACATAAAAAAAATTTTTTTTTTAAATCCATTCAAATATTTACGAATTTTTGATGTTCGTTTTTAGAGGTCGACGCTACTTTTCCACTTGCCAAAAAGAAAAAATAAAATACATTATCGGAAAATTCGAGTGGAGAGATTTTTGAAATCGTTTCAACGTTTTTGCTAAAAAAAATCTACATTCGAATTTTAAAAAAATTTCAGGAGAAAATGCATTTTTTGTTTGTTTCAAAATAAAACAAATATTCAAAAAATAGCACTTCTCTCACTATTGATCTACCCGTCTGACTATTTTTTTTCTTGTATTACCAAAAAAAAGCATTCCCAACAATCTCTTCTTTCGGATTATCGATCATTTGTTTAATTTTATCAATTAAAAAAGAATGAAATAATAGACTTTGTTACTTTCGACTTTGACCATAATTATTGTGAAAAAAAAAATTTCATTCATAATTAAATTGAGTAAAATTTTATAGGAAAAACGTAGCTGCGGTATAATATATTGTCGAAAGAAGGAGGCTACGGAAGTAATAGCACAGCGCTTGACCGACCTAGGAATCCCTACTCTAGCATACCACAGCGGTACGTACGCAAAGTTTTTGCTTTTTGTTTTTTTGTTTTTTTTTTTTTTTTCTATCTTTGCCCTCACGCACCAGATCGCGAGCTCAATACATCAACGTTTCAATCGTTGACCGTTGTTTTGCAACGCCCTAGGTCTTAACAGTCGTGATCGTACCATGGCTCAAGATAGGTGGACCTCTGGCGATGTGCCAGTGATTGCTGCAACATGCAGCTTCGGAATGGGGGTGGACAAAGGATCGGTTAGGTTGGCAACCAATGTGGAACACACAAATATATACAAACAAAAACATAAATACTAGAACTAGAATGGAGTCGAATTTTTTTTTTTTTTTTAAATATCCATATTAAATTCGAGCTCGTTTTAGCCCCCCCTCTTTACTCTCTATTTATTTTTCTATAATTTTAAGATTTGTCATACACTGGACCGTGCCACAGAGCGTAGCGGCCTACTATCAGGAATCCGGAAGAGCCGGACGCGACGGAAAGCCAGCATTTTGTCGTATCTATTTCAGCAACGAGGAGCTACGAGCTATCTCGTTTCTAACGAAGGAAATTGGACCTGGACAAACGCCCGATATCGCCAAAACGAAATTCAAGAGTTTTCAAAAAATGGTCTCTTACTGCCTCGAAGCTAAGTACGAAATCACAATGTATAAAGTTGGCTCGGATACTTTAACGATGAAAGAAAGAAAGAAAGACTGTCGCAATTTTTATCTTTTCTTTTAAACGATTTATTGTCATTATTCAAGATGCAGACACGCCGAATTTTCAAAATATTTCGGCGACAGTCCACCGATGTGCAATAATCGTTGCGACTCTTGCAAGGACAGAGATGCGGTTAGATCGAGAATATCGGCGTTTGACCTGTCCCAGTCGAATCAGCAGAGAGCACCGAGGTCGAATCTCGATGGTATTGCCTTGCCGAAATACGATAAATTGTAAGTCTAGAGCGTCGTCGTTTGTCTCCATAAATCTTTCTCTTCCCGTTCTCATTTTTTTTTTCCTCCGCTATTATTATTGTCGGTGTTGTATTTATTTCTGTACATCAGGCATTTCGTTCCAAGTCGACGTACACGAACCTCGGTATCTGCGATTTTTTAAATCCAGTACGTTTTCGAGTTTACTAAAATATAAATCGTTAAAAAAGTTTTACATCAAAATTTTTTTGTTTTTTTTTTTTGTTTTTTTTTTTTATAAATTCGACAAGCCTACGAATATAGCAAGACACTTGAAAAATTCACTCCATTTATTATTACGCTAGTGCAAGTATTATTTTGAATTTTTAATCAACTCCATCTTGGTCTTGAAATTTTTCTTTTTTGTTTTTCAAACAAAATATTTATGCTATTATAAATTTGTAGCGAAACCATTTTAGCCTTGCGATGATTGTTTCTTTTTCCCTTACTCTACCAAATACAAGATTTTCGAAAAAAAAAAAAAAAAAAAAAAAACATTACAAAGTCCGTTCGGAATGGACTATAATTTATCGCATGGTTTTGCGTATTTTTTTTTTTTTTCGAAAAAGTGGCGGCGAGGGAGACGAGGAGGACGACGAGAACGACAGTCGCGACAGATTGAAAGCACAAGAAAAACGCGAAGCCAAGGAATTGTTGGAGCAACAATTCGCGCTTCGACGAGGCGCCGATAGCTTTATCGATAATATCAAAAAGCAAAATAGCCAGGACGCGAAGAGCGCACAAGTTTTCGCTGCCGAAAGTACGGACACGAAAGTTCGAGGTCTGACGGTCAAGGTAAATTTCACATTATCCGTCATTATATTTATTTTTATCACTTATTATTATCTTTTTTCGTTTCGTTATTTACAAGATCGAATAAAAGAGAAGAAAAAGTAAAACAAAACGTTCGTTATTCAGGTACGGGAGCACTGTTACGCGCAATTAAACGAGGCTCTGTCTCAAAATTACGAAAGATATCGCGATGACTCGAGCCACGATGCCAAATCTCTTCGAGTTCAAAACGTATCTCGCGAATTGGAATACGAGACTCTTTGCCGCACAAAACTTGCGAATAAATACAAGCTCGATATCTTCAATCTGGTAAGATAGAGGGAAAAAAAAGTCCGATCTTGAGTCTAAAAATTGCATACTACGTGGAAAAAAGAAAAAAAAAAATGCACAATCATTGATTTTCATTGTCAGATCGCCGCTGTTCGTAAATCAACGAAGAACGAGACGATATACGATTACTTCGTGGAATATGATTCGAAAACAAAGGTAACATCGGCCACGAGCAACGCCGGGGACAAGAATAACGATGAAGATTCGACCGATGACTCGGCGCAAAGTTCGAAACTTTTGTCAAATAATGCTGGCAATATTGGCAATGATGATTGTTCATCGAGACAAAAGGATACGAAACTCGGGCAGAGGTTCAACGGTGGTTTTAGAACGGCGACGGAAATAAACAACGACAGAACAACGGGAATTCGTTCAAACGGCAATACCGCGAGATCATTGAGCGCAATAAAAAATTCAAACTCGATTTTGAATTATTTTACGAAAAATTTGTCAAATGAGAAAGAAACGCGAAACGTTGAAAAGTCACGCGAGGTGAATGACGATAGCCAAGTCGACGACGACGACGATCGCGTGGCCAGTAATTCCGTTACGAGGATGGACAAGAGCCAGAAAAATATCGATGTGAATGACCGAATGAGAATCGACGCTTCATCGCTGACGCTCGTTTCAACGACCGCGACGACATCGTCGCGACTCGAAGATTGCGAATCTTCGAAATTTCGCTCGATCGGCCCTGATTCGCGATTGAAAATCGAAGGAGATCGTGAAAAACGTGTTGCCCATGAAAATGTAAAAGATGGCACGTCGCGGATTGAAACGAATGAATGCAACGAGGGAGATCGAAGAAACGATGAAAAATCATCGTGGCGAAAGAGAAAGCTCATCGATAGCCCGGAAATTAATGTTAAACTCGGACAAGAGAAGAATAACAAGAAACGACGAGATTCGCGCGTCGATCACGAGATATTGTCGAGAAATTCGCCGAGTCACGATCGTAATACGAGATCATTGAGAAATGCCGATCGTTTAGTCGAGGTGAAAGAAAAAATTCGTAATTCGTCGAAATTCATAGCGACGGAAGCAACGAAAAGTGTCAAAGTAGATTCTCCGATTACGCGACGCTCGACGAGAAGATCCAGCGAGGCTGAAAAAAATTCCGTCGCGAATGATCACGGGCGGATCAAGAATGGCGAACGAATTCCCGTTGAAACGAAGAAAAATTACGTGCCTCGTGTACCAACCGAGAAAACCGTACGTTTCGAGACAGCGCGAATACTCAAGGCTTATCTGATGAAGCATTATCCCTCGAGACTAATTCCCGATCGGGATACTTTTACGAAAACCTGCAAGGAGATGCACGGCACGATAATGAACAAAAATGTCTTGGGTAAGGGTAAATTTTTATTATTATTATTATTTTTTCTTTCTTTCAATAATTCAATAATTTACGTTGCGCCGAAAGTTTTAATTGCCTTTCTTCTCTCAGACAAAGCCGGTATCTCGAAATACGTCGAGGATTATTTTCGTCAGAATTGAGGGGGAAAAAAAAAAAAGGAAAGAAACCGAAATACCTGAGGTGCCACAACGATTTCCGGCTCGACGATTTCCGGCTGTGAAATTCCGAAAATTCGTCATACAGGAGTTCCTTCGCATAAATTCAACACTATCGCCATTCCCTCGTGATTTTTCAACAAGGTAGACATCGATACTGTCGCATTATTTTGTATTAATTTACTCTTTTTTGTTTGTTCGTTTGTTTTTTTAAGTTTCCCGTCGATTTGATTTTTTTTTTCCCCGAACGTACCAGGAAAGAGAAATGGGGGGGGGGGGGGAAGAAAGAATTTTCTTACAGAAAAAGGGGGGAGAAAAAAACTGAATTTTTTTTCAACCACTCGTCGATACTGTCCGTTACACTGTGCTTATTTAATCGTTATTTTTTTTAAATCCACGTCGATATTTAATTTATTGTATCATAGGAAGAAAAAGATGGGAGAAGATTTTTCTACGTAAAAAAAAACAAAAAGAAATGAAAAAAAAAACGTGAAATTTTATTGTTTTTCTATCGCGACATAAATAATAAATAAACGATAAATAATTTTTATCATTCATATATGATGAATAAATTGATTGGCTTTTTCGCATTGTACTCGCCGTGAAGAGCGAGGCAAAGGGGGCGCACAAGGGATTGGAAAAAATTGTATCCAATGTTGGGAGAGTCCGGGCTTATCTTGTGCCAGAAAATTGTTGAGCACGCTGGCCGAGCTAGCGAGGGGAACGAGAAAACCGGATGTATAGAAAATTCGTGTTTTTCTCGATGAGCCCAAAAGCAATGAATTTTCCACGTAAAATACACGCGCATAACTTGCGAGCAACGAAGTACGAAAATACATCTTTGTCCGTCGACACGCGAATTTTCGGTTTGTTAAAAAGAGATGCAAATACCCCAAGCGTGTGTACGCCCTCTGTGTGACACAAATATACACATGATGTAGTTTACATATACACGAGACATTTCGTGCCAAATCGATCTAGCTTCGGACCATCCGTTACATTTTTAAAAAATTTTCATTCATGATTGAATATCCGCTGGTTTTCATTCATTTTTTTTTCCAAATTCTTTCAGTTTTGTTTTAGAGCGTCGCAAAAAAAAATCACCCCATGTCAATTTTTAGATTTTTTTTCAAAAATTTATCTGGCAGTTGCATTTTTTGTCAATAAAATATATTTTCATCAAATTTGGACTATAAAGTCTTTGATGAGATGCAAAATTGCAAGCAAGTTTGTTCGTTCCTCAAGAACGAATTAAAATTTTTTTTTTTTTTTTTTGCAAACTGTTTGATGTTGGAAGGATTGAGTAAAAAAGTCCGAAATTTTTGGAGCAAAAAATTATCTTCATTTCCTTTGATATCTAAAAACGTGATTTTTTTTTTGGTCTACCAAGTTCTTCGTACAAATTTGAATAGAGTAGTGGTAATAATTATAATAATAATTGTAACAATTTGTGACAAGGCTAATGGGATAAAGTTAACGCTTGTATTTAAAAAAAAAAAAACAATGGCTAAGCAATAAAAAAAAATGAGAAAATTGACGTGGAACATTTTTCGTGACAAGGTACAGAGATGGAAAGAAAAATTATTTTAAAAAATTCTGAGACACAGCCGGAAAGATTTGGCATGGAAATACCGCAAAAATATATACGTTTTTTTTTTTTCTCCTTCTTTTGCACAGGCGAGAGCGTAATTCCGTTATTGGTTAAAATCGACCTCCGTTGAAATTAGAATTAAGCGAAACAACGGCGGTGAGTGTCGAGGCCATGTAGCTTCAAATAATTGGAAAATATTGGCAAACATTTGACTCCTCGTGTAAGAGTGTCTCACGTGGACTTGGCATTCTGCAATCTTATTGAAAACAAAAAAAAAATAAAAAAATTTGTCTACTGCAAGACATGTTGGATATAATATCCTGAAAGCAAGTGAGAGAGAGAGAGAGAGAGAGAGAGAGAGAGAAATCCGCATCTTCAGTACAAAAACACGACAGTCACAAGCAACACCTCTGTTCCTCTCTTTCTCTCTCTATTCTCACCGATATTCTAAACTTAGATCACCCCTGAAACGCTTCTTCATCTTCAGTATACATCCGAGATTCATCCGCGAACCACTTTCACTCTCGTATTCCATTTCCTACCGAGCAACTTTACTTCCTCGAGATTTCTTCATTTCTTCACACGACAAGTTGTTACCTTCGGTTCATTATATTCGTTAATTTAACTATATAGCGGGATTGAGTACACCAAGATAATTTATATATATATATATATATATATATATCTATTATACGTGAAGTTTAAAAAAGTGCCGAGATCATAATTTTTCTATAAAAAAAAAAAATGGCATACAGTTGGGACAATCGTGTCAGTTTTATAGTGAAGTTTCTCTACGGTTAGTACCGTGTACTTATTACAGTTTATTTATTTATAAGCCATTTGTTTTTATTTTTGTAAGTAATATTGAAAAGCATGCAATTGGGAGTATAAATGAAACTTTTTTATTTCAAAATCTGGTAGTTTAGGAAAAAATATTTAGTACGTATTTATTTTTTTATTTGAATCGAAATTGCCGTTAATATAGCAAATTGAAAAATATAACATTATGACGTCACACATGTTACGCTATATGTATATATATATCAAAATCCGTGAAATTAAATTGCATATAACAGGTGCATCTGTCATTTTTAACGAAAAATAAAAAATACGTCCTCATTATTTTGACTTACTCTACATTATGCGCCCCAATGATTGGAAAAAAAAATTTCATTCATACTCCTAATTCGTGTTCGCACATTTCTTCCTCATAAGTTTCTATCTCTGTGATTAAGGGTTTACTTTGCGATTTTAGCTTCCTTATGCACGAGGACTATGAGGAAGCGATGAACTAATTAAATCTGTATGATTATTTTGATTGTATAATACAGAATTGTGTAAAATAATATTTTTAGAAAACACTTTTGCTCGTAAAATGTGCTTTAAGATTCTATAAGCATGTGACACGAACGCTATTATTGTCATGCATTATTTTATTTTATTTATTCTTTTCCTAATCAGTACCGTTGAAAATATTATCAAGAAAAATGCGTGCCAATTTCTACTTCTATCTTTTCTTTCTGCCTTGTTCAGCTCGATAGTATTTTTTTTTTTTTCTTGAATTTTAACGCTCGAATAATCATTTTTCCGATTCTCGTGAAATTTAATATCGAACATCCTGTGACGTCACTTCTGTTGGGTTTAAAAAATGTTAATGGATCATTCTCGAAAAAAAAATAAAAAATCCCAAATTCTGAATCTCATTGTTCATTCTTTCCAAAATCAATTTCAAGTATTTTTATACTCTATTCAAGTTTTGTGATCAATTTTTAGCTCGCTATATGAAAATTTGCCAAATTTTGAATGTTCAGGGACAAAAGAAAATTAATTAAAAAAAATTCCTGCATTCGTTTGCAGTACGATTTTCACAAAAACAGATTGCACTTAACATTGAGGCCCAAGTGCTCTATGTGCGGGCAAAATTTTAGCCTGACAGCTCAAATCCTTCTCGAGTTGCAAAGGTTTGAATTTTTCGACATTTGATTTTCCGAATGGAATATTTTGAGCATTCTGCCATTGAAATCTGCAAAAATTGATTTTCATTTATGCAAAAAAAAAAGCTTCCTCAAGATGAGAATGCATGAGATTGATTGAGAAATTTGCATAAATCAGTCTCGAAGCATTTTTTCAATTAAAAACTGCGAGTAAGTCTTGCCCCCTTTTTTTTCTGATTGACATAATTTTGTATATCGAAAAAAATAAGCAAACGAGGACTTGGCAAAAAAAAAAATGGTAAAACATTTAGCTTACGAACATTGAAAATAAAACTTTTGCCCAGATATCGACAACAATGGAGTATTGGATCAGCATGACTTTGAGTGCATGGCCCTGAAGATGACGCTGATCGAGGGCAAAGGAGACTTCAATTACAATCGTTATCAGGAAAATCTTCATATAATGCTCTCCTTGTGGGAGGAAATAGCCGAGCTTGCTGATTTCAATAAGGTAACAGCAATAATATTAATAATAATAATAATAATACTATAAAATTTAATTACAAAAATTAACAAAAAAATTTGCAAATCAATTGACAGAATCATTGAAAAAAAAAAATAATAAATAACTAAAACATATGTATGACGAATACCAGGATGGTATAGTGACGGTCGAAGAGTTCAAGAAAGCAGTACAAAAAAGTTGCGTGGGACGTTCGTATCGTGATTTTCCTCAAGCCATGAAAATGTTTATCGACAGTCATTTCAAGCTGGTGGATATTAACGGTAAGCCCCCCCGATCCGACATACATTAAACTCTATTAGACGAAAAAATAAACAAAATTTTTTTCTTGGAACATATTTTTTTTTTATTTTTTAGACGACGGAGTCATAGCTGCCGATGAGTTTCGGTACAATTGCGTCACGAGGATTCCAGTGGACAGTATCGACGTTCTCGACGAAGCCTATCAAAATCTCTTAACGGTATGTTAATAATAATAATAATAATAATAATAATAATAATAATAATAATAATATCTGAGATTATTTTTTATATTTATAAACGAACAAAAAAACGATAAAATTTCTTGTTAACGCGTCCACTAGAATGGCCCAAAAAAAAATCGATGACTCGCAATCTCTCTCCTCGGAATTTAGATTTTTTATTACGAAAAAAAATTACTCCGGCAATTGCGCTTTTTTTAAATTTTCCATCTGGTTAAAATCAAATTTTTTGCCGCGAATCGTTACCACATCAGTATTTTGAATTTTAAATTTAAAAAAAATCAGGTTCTCAACGTAAACATTTGCTCCCATTGGTCGAAGCTTTTTAGTAAATTTTTCCATTCGGACAAAAAAAAAATGTCGATTTTTAGGGAAATCGAATATTCAAAAGACTGAGGGATCTATTATTATAGGTAAATAATATAAAATTATAGGTAAATATAAAAAAAAAAATAAAAATAGTAAATTATAGGTAAATATAGGTAAATAATATATAAAAAAAAAGGTTTGTTTCTAAAATCGACGAAAAAGAAAAGACAAAAAACAAACATTTTTACAGGACGACGATAGAAGACGAGGTGGACTCACGTTATCGCGATATCAGGAACTTTATGCACAATTTTTGGGCGATCCCGATGAGAATTGCCCGGCTGTACATCTTTTTGGACCGCTGCACGAATTGTGCTAACGAAAGGCTCTCTCTCGCATCGAATTATTTTGTTGAATCATGGAAAAAAAGAAAAGAAAAATTAAAAAAAAAACACAAAAATCGTTAAATCTGCGTACTGCGATGTTAAGAATGTACAAAAAAATTTAAAAAAAAAAAAAGAAGAGTTTCGTGGATATCACAACTTCAGGAGCAGTGAAAGTGAACGCATGAGATGGAAATAAATGAAATATTTTAGCTATACAGATATTATATATATTATATTTCATGGATCCCTCGTCACATCCACGGTTTTACGTATCCATGTACGTTGAATGTCTTAATATAATTTCACTTGGCATCCGGTTGCACGCTTGAGAAGCAGCAAATTTTACCAAGCAATTCGATTCCGTGCGAAATATTCCTATTTTAACACGTTGAACCGTTAAATTTTGGTAAATTTTACAATTTGCATTTACACAAACACGTAAAATTGTAAATTTACTCCTGAATTTTTATTATTATCACTATTATTGGGGTTTTTTTTTTTTTTTTTTTTTTTTCATTTACTTTCACAAGTGAGATTACGTAGACTCGTTTATTTGATATGCAACACGTTTCAATTTTTGTATATATAATATATATATACACACACACAAGATTAATCGGACCCAAGCTATTTTTTTTATTTTTTTTTTTATTTAGTACGCACACATGTCGCGCGGAAATTCGTATTATACCCATTAGATCCTAGAATCGCATTATTCGATGCAATCCATTTTTTTTTCGCAGTCGCAGTGCGACAGATAAATACAACGAAAAAAAAATATATATACATATATGTATATATATATATATATACGAAATAAAGACATTACATACGGATAGAATCGAAACTTATTAATATCGAACATTCACTAGGTTTTTTTCTTCTTCTTTTCTTCACTCTCAATCGTATTACAACTCTCGAAATTATATGTCGCCAATCATCGGCATTTCTGTTCCAAATTCTCACAATAACTCTCTTTTCTCCCTTTTTTTTTCGAAAATGTACATATATCTTTTTTTTTTCTTTTTAATTTTTCTTACAAGAGCTCATATACACGTAGATTGAATTATTTTAATTTTATTTACTTTGTTCAACTGTAATCTACCATTATCGCTCGTTATTGGTACAAAAAGTTTCGTATCTCCGTATAAAATTCGCACGAGATAAAAATTTGGCTCCAAGAGCGAGACACGAAGTTTTGACAAAAAGAAAGTGAAAACAAAATTGCATTTATTACTTGTTTTTTTGTTTGTTTTTAACTTTTTTTTTTCCTGCATATTACCAGGTAGTTCGTGGATACGTGTGAGTGTGCAATGAATAGGCCCAGAAGACAATTTGTGTCTCGGCAATTTGACGATTTTTCGTTTTTTTTTTCTTCAGATGTGAATTATCTTTGTGACTCGGTCAGAGATGATTTTTTTTTTTAATAATTAAAGATTTTCTAATAATTCTCGTATCAACGAGGGTAAATTATTATCGACTTGCAACAATCGATAAGCATTTTTTTGTTGTTCTTCATAAATTTAATACGCCTGGTAAAGGCGTCTCTTCGAATTATAGGCTAAACGAATCGATTCATAATTTCAATACGAGAAAGAGATATAACGTATTAACTTTCTCTTCTGTGACTAAGCACACACTCTCTCTCTCTCTCTCTCATTCGCTTTGTTCTTTTCTCCTCGAAAGACGAAAATTTAACGATAAAAATTTCGACCGAATTTTGGGCAAATGAAATTTGTTCCAGTGCGCACTAAATATATCGCTATCCAAATTCAATATAGGCTCCTCGTGTAACTCTCGCATTACGATTTTTCAAATCGGAATAGAGGGATACATTTTTTTTTTTTTTTTTTTTTTAATTTTTACATTACGTATAATTCACAATACAGTCATGATTAAATTATTTGGACTTTCATCACGGGATAAATGATCGTAATTTAATTTAATCCCCGTTAATTTACAGATGAGAATGTCGAAGGAAAAAGAAGGAAAAAGAAAAAGAACAAAAGAAAATTCGTGAGATTTTTGTTAGCTGAGCTAATGTGGAAAAACAAAATGTTTATCGGATGAAAGTGATTGACAGTTTTAACGATCTCTGTCGAGACGTGGTCGTTTTTTTTTTTCTTCTTCTTTTTGTTCAATATTCTTACGACAAAAAATACGAATTCATGCAATTTTCGCTTGATTAAATACCCAAAGTGTCTATTAATACTGAGACCTTCGAAAAGAGAGAGAAAAACAAAAATAAACCAAGAAATCGTTGGAAAAAGTGTGTTTACAAATATTCGATTCGATCGACGACGAATTCGTAAAGTAGAACGAGACGAAAATAATAATTGGGCATCAAGCGATTTACATTTTGGACGTTTTTTTTTTTACCTCTCAATCGAGCTTAACCTTTTTATACAGCATTTTCGTAGCTATTATCTTTCAATCGTACAATTTCACCAATTTTTTTTTTTTTTCGTGTATCTTCTATTTTCGTTTGTTTGTACTATTCTCCAGTCATGGGCATGCTCCTAGACCTTTGGAATATTTACAATATCATTATATAATTTTTCTCGGTTACGGACTGAAAAATCTCTTTTTCTCTTTTCGAATGAATTTACGACAAAAATTACAAAAAAGAAAAACAAAAAACAAAATGCATACTCGGTTCTCTACGTGAAAAAAAAAAAAAAAAAAAAAAAAAAAAAAAAAAAAAAAAAAAACGAAAAACAAATGCAACCGCGAAACTCGTTTCCCGAATTATTTTTCGCGGATAGACGTAAGAACATAATATAATGTTCGAAGGCCAATGGATGGGTACAAGATTCGTTCAAAATTTATCGGAGAAAAATAAATAAAAAAAAGCACAAAAAAAATCTGGATCCACGGATCGCACATTGAACGGAAAGACAAAATGTAAATAGCACACAATCCCCCACGAGTCAACCACTGCCTCTATTTCTCAGTCAATTTGCTCTATTCATTTTTTTTTCATTTTTTTTTTTTTTTAATTTTCCCCTATTCTTCTTTCTAATAATGTCGATCCCCGTGTCTAATACCTCGAACCCTGTATTCCATAGGAAAAAAAAACTCATTATCTTTATTATTTTCATTAACATAATATTTATAGTTATTTTCGCGTTTAGAAAAATAAACCTGCGTTAATAAATAAATTGACAAAAAATAGTGCATTCAATATTACAACGGACGTATCTTGAAAAACGAAAAAAAAAAAAAAAAAAATTAAATAAAAAATAATACAAACGAACAAACAAACAAAAAATTGAAAGGTAGATGCGATATTACGTAAATTCCGCAACAGCCATATAAACTGTAACTCTGTTGGCTAATTTTCCATTCGGCCTTCCATTATTATTATCATTATTATTATTATTATTATTATTATTATTTGTGAAAGAAAAAAAAAAACCATTACGTTTAATCCTGTTTTTCGAGATTCGTTGGAAAAAAAAAAAATAAATGTATAATCAATGCCTCCTGGATGCATAATATTATTTATAATAGCGATCTTGTTTGCCAATCAATTATTATTATTACAACTTGCGTACGGGCCGTGGAGTTGGTGTTTCCGCGACTTGGACGTTCACACTGGCGTAGGAAGTGGTTGGGTATTGGCATGGGGAATTTTGGACAAGAGGGGTTGTGGAGTCGACGAGCCGACGCGACGTTGGCTCGTTCCTGATGTTATCGGCGTGCTGTCTCTCCCTTCTGTGTCCTCGGTTCGACATCACGCCTGAAATAAAAAAAAAAATTAGCCTAGCATCAATATTATTGTAATTCACTAAATAATTTTTTTTTTTTTTTTTTTTCATTTTTTAAATTTGTTTTCAATGAATCTCTGTGGTCGTGTGATAAGTTTGCTCAGAATTGAGCTTGAATCCTATAAGCTTCGTCCGTACCACGATAAACGATTCAATTTCAGAACTTTCAAGCCTTTATATCTATTTTTTTTTACAGTCAATAGAAAAAAAAATAGAAAGTAAAAAGTACGTTGAAAAAAAAAAAAAAATTTACGAGAATTATTTTCAAACTCGTTTGTTTAGGACTGAAGATGTATACTTTTGGACTTTTTTTCCAGAAATTGATTCGCTTTAAAATCGCAGTACAGCGATAAAAAAAATTTTTTTTTTTCCCCACACCCCAAACATATCCTTCAAAATAAGCGAGCGTAGACCTGGATAAAGAAAAAAATCTCAAGCGACATTTACATGAATGCGGTATTACAAGCATCTGATAATTGCGATATTTTCTCTTACACGAAAGTCTTGAAAAGGAAAATAAATTATTCACATCTCTCAAATGACACGGTCAGGCTTGATGAATATGAAGAAAAATAACGATTTTAGTCTTCCGAGTGATTTATACACGTGCATGTACCGATGTAACGTAAATTCGAAACGCGCACATCTTTGATCCAAAAATATCGCGATATTCAGTCATCCACCGATTGCCGAAACGCCCTCGCGCGCGCTCAACGTAAAAACATTGGTGAGTCATTTATTTCGGGTCTTCAGTTAATTTACCTCAAATCTATATTTGCTTTCGATAATGATATATCATTTTTTGGCATCCGAAGTAACTCGTAAGCATAAATAAATCCGCGAATCACGTACGTGTGAAGAATAAATAAAAAATAAATGTATATAATATATATCTGCAAAAATAACTCAGGTGTACATAATACTATTATTAATATATAATATATTAATAATATATATATATATATATTATTAATATATATATTAGGGTGTTTCAAAATTAAATTTTTTTGGATTTTCCCGCGGGCACATGGCTAAATGGTTACTTGGTACCTAAAAAATAAGATTTCCAAAAGCTGAGTGCTGTAGCTCAAGTGCTAGGGTATGCTAAAACGTTTTTTGTAAAAAAAAAAACATTGAAAATTCGCATTTAATAGGTTTTAAATCTAGGTTATTGACTTTTTTCTCCGAAAAGTCTTTACCAGTACAGCTCAATTATAAAAATGTCTATCGGTCCAAAATTCATCCTCCCTTCAACCAAAGTTCATTTTACATCGAAAAAAAAACACTGTGCTCCAAAACCTTTATCGTAAGGTTTTAAGCACACCGTTGGTCCGATTCGAGCTTTCAACGTCTCATCATTCTCCTCAGACATCATTTCCACATCTTTTGAACGCGGGGATCTGAAAAAATATAACTGTGTCAAAAGTTGCAGCCAATTATCTAAAATTACCAAAATTTGAGTTACTAATTTGCAAGTAACTTTGCAAAAAAAAATCCCCTCGTTGATATGATGAGGATTTTGTTTCTGAACAAAATGAGCCATTAACGACTTGCAAATAAGTAACTCAAATTTTGGTAATTTTAGATAATTGGCTGTAACTTTTGACACAGTTATTTATTTATTTTTTTTTTTCAAATCCCCGCGTTCAAAAGATGTAGAAATGATGTCCGAGGAGAATGAGACGTTGAAAAGCTTGAATTGGACCAACGGTGTGCTAATTACGACACAGGTTTTGGAGAACAGTGCTTTTTTTCGATGTGAAATGAACTTTGGTTGAAGGGAGGATGAATTTTGGACCGATAGACATTTTTCTAATTAAGCTGCACTGGAAAAGACTTTTCGGAAAAAAAAAGTTAATAACCTATATTTAAAACCTATTAAATGCGAATTTTCACTGTTTTTTTTTTTTTTTAATTTATTTACAAACACGTTTTAGCATACCCTAGCACTTGAGCTACAGCACTCAGCTTTTGGGAATCTTATTTTTTAGGTACAAAGTAACCATTTAGCCATGTGGCCGCAGGAAAATCCAAAAAAATTTCATTTTGAAACACCCTGATATATATATATTAGGGTGTTTCAAAATTAATTTTTTTTAGATTTTCCTGCGTATATATATATGTATATACGCAGTATATAATATATATTGCAATATATATATATATATATCTGCAAAAATAACTCAGGTGTAAATAATTATATTGGTGCGACATGACAAAAATGAGAATTATCGAAAACAATATAAGGGTAAGATGAACGATTATTTGGTTATGAGTGCCTAATTTCTTTCCTCCTTAAAATTATCCTTAAAAATCCACCTCGTTCAATTGTTATCACAAAATCCACTACCAATGTCTGCACGTGAAGATCCAGTGAGCAAAAAAAAAAAAAAAAAAAAAAAAAAAAATTGCGAAGGAAAAAAAAATTAATAAAAATAATAATACATTGTTATAAAAGCGAATGAGCGCTGTTAATTATTCCGTACCTATCTATCGTATTCGAGCACTCGGAATGTACATGTGTTTGATGTGGGAGATGAATTGGTTTTGCTTACTCGATGATTCAACGAGGTCTCTTTCACGCTGTCCAGATTTCCTCGCATTGCTCTCTTGTGATTAGCCAACTTCTCGCGATTCATGGGCGAGCCTGGAACCACCACCGATAGCCATATTGTACTAATTTTTTTTTATCTCGATAATCTCGTGTGAAAAAAAAAAGTAAGAAAATCTCATTTTTTTTCAGAATTTATAATCGTCGATAACGTTCTTATTTCTTCGTCGATTTCCTCGATCGTTCATTCCAAGCAACAAACCGCAAGCGTATGAAACGCTCAATCTTCGCACAATTTATCTTATCCTTGCCTAGTCGTTGCATCGACGAGCCATCAAGTTACCGTCTTATGCGAGAAAATTTGAATTCGCAACGTTGCCAGCGCGTTTTTTTTTTTTTTTTTTTTTTTTTTTAACAATCAGTGGAATTTTTAATCCGCAAAAAATGTAAATGTCACTGTTCAATTATTTTTTTCACGTGTACACGAATACTTGGGCTTTTCGTGTATTCGTTTTGTGGTGCATTTGTTAAAAAAAAAAAAAAAAAATATGGTCGTGTTATGAGCGCAATAATCGCGATGTCATATTGATACTTTTAAGGCCACTATTGATAATTTAATTCTCCGTTAAATCTGAAATTAAGCTTTGAATTTTAAATTACGTGCATGGAATTCCTCCTTAGGTCGAAAAATTTTTTTTCTTCAATTTTTAACATTTGCATGCTCGAAGTTTCATCGATTTCTCTCGATAACGTTCGGTCATTATTGCTCATTAAAAAAAAAATCATTAAATACCACTTGAGGGAAGACTTCCATCATTTTCTACCATTAAAGACAAAATTTTTTTTTTTTTTTTCAAATTCACAAGTGGTCCTGAGAGCTCTAGGTCATTACAACTGCTAAATAATTTGCGTTTTTTTTTTCCTTTTAATTCAGGTTTCCTCTCAGTATATCAAATGCTGAATTACGTATTGTACAACAACCCGTATGATCCAGTCAAATTAATTCTATAATGAAAAAAAAAAAAGAACTCTCGCTCCGAGCTCTCTTTCTCCCGTAATAATATCTGTGAGAATTGAAAT
Organism: Rhorus exstirpatorius; assembly: GCA_963564615.1. Classification (NCBI taxonomy): domain Eukaryota; kingdom Metazoa; phylum Arthropoda; class Insecta; order Hymenoptera; family Ichneumonidae; genus Rhorus; species Rhorus exstirpatorius. The sequence continues at coordinate 37,708,878 of OY751313.1, forward strand.
CTTTTTTTTTTTTCTGCTCTGTCTCTTACCTATATAGCTGAGTAACACCGGAAGGAATATGAGACCGTGCGCCGCTCCAAATAGTACGATACCCAAATACATCCTAAAGTAGAATACCTGAAAGAAAACGATGAAACGAGACATGAAAAAAGAAGAAAAAAAAAACAAAAAACAAAGCAAAAATCAATCTTTCATAAAAAATTTCAACGTTCGTCGATGCATACGAAGAGATCGTTCAGTACCTTGAATATTTGGCTCTTTGCGAAGCCAAGAACTATAATACCACCGAACTTCGTTAACGTTATTCCACTGAATACGGAACTTCCCATATTCGTAACGGCATCGGCGACTCTCTCGACTCTCGTTTCTCTCACCGATACGGAAAACGAGTGTACCAAGTGACTGCAAAATTCTACGGATATACCGACGGCCTGGAAAAAAAAAAAAAACATATTAATTATTAAAATAAAAATTGCCGTTTTAGGATAGGATTCGCCACAAGTTTAATTGAAAATGAAGCTACTTAAACTTTTGAGTCATAGCGGTAAGTATTCTTGCCACCTATTTTATATCCATTTTTTTATATTTCAAGAACTTTTCAACATACTTCATTGCAGTTTTTTTTGCCATTTCTGATAGTCTACTGATACATTTTCAAAACCCAAGAGTAATTATTGCGATATAATGTAAATTATTATTATTATTATTATTATTTAAATTATTATTGTTAGATACAAATTGATTGAAAAAAAAATCGTGAAGATTGAAGGAACAATGCGTGACTCTTAGAATTAAATACCGAGCGGGAGTGATTCGTTTGATAATAAATTTATTCACGAAATTATATGAGCTTTCGATAGATCGCAAAAAATCAATTTGCGATTGAATTGATCAACTGACAGAGTCCTCCGCTACGAGTGTTCCAGTAATTCATACGAATTTAAAGTTATCCAACCAAAAGTGACTTTCGTCGACAATATTGCAACTTTTATAAGAAAAAAAATCGGAAAAAAATTCAACCACAATAAAAACGATAAGAAGATTAATTTTGAACAATAATAATGCCAAAAAGTTATCAATAAATTGTTTAAACAATACATATGTAGTTTAACAAATTTTCAGGGAAAGTTTTTTTTTTTTGACACGTGAAATGAATTCGTTGATTTTTCTGATTCCACGTGAATTTTTTAAAAATTTTCTTATCATTTTGAGAATTTCGGTTTTCGAAATTTTTTTAATTTTGAAAAATGAAGGAAAAATCGTGAATTTCGGATATGTCTTTCGTAAAAACGTTGTACATTACAATTAAGAAGTTTCCAGGGAATCGAACGAATAGTTTCGTTAATACAACTTTTACAAATTTTCGAAAACCCAAATTTCAAAATGATAAGAAAATTTGTTAAACAATATTTTGTTTAAACAATACATTGATAAAACTTTTGGGCATTATTCTTATTAAAAAGTAATCTTCTTATCGTCTTTATTGTGGTTGAATCTTTTCCGATTTTTATCTTATCGTGAAGTATACGCAATATTGTCGACGAAAGTCACTTTTGATTGGGAAGGCACGTCCGATACATCCTCTCAAGAGTCATGCAATCATACGATATATTTATGACAAAATTTTCAACAGTTTTGAGATTAGCCGAGGTAAATTGATTCAAGGGACTGGCCAAATACAGAGATTACGAAAAATCGAAATCCCCACGGTTATAATTAATAATTATATTAATTAATATATTATATTAATTAATATATTATAATTAATTAATTAATATTATAATTAATTATATTAATTAATAATTATAATTAATTATATTAATTAATAATTATAATTAATAAAAAATCGAAATCCCTACGGTTATAATTAAGTTGTGACCAATTTTACGTATAATCGGATTTTTATAGCTTTATCCAATGATTTTATTGATAAAAACAATCGATAACATGACTAGACGGCCGCAAGGACTGCTTTGAGGAAAAAATAACGAAATAACAAAAACAAAAAAAAAAAGAAAAAAAAAAAAATGAATTTTTCAGCTCACCATTACGAGATTTACCAACGATACGGCGTTGAGCGTGATGTGCCACCAGTACATGAGACCACCGATATTGACGACGATCATCGTGATTGTTATTATTACGACGATCGATGAAAATATATCGAGACCCATGAGCAAGAATGTAACGACGAATATAGCGAGCAACGATATACCGAGGCTCTTCAGTGTATCGGGCCACATCGTCAGGTATTGCTCGTAAAATACGTAAAAAACGCTGTACGGGAATACCTCGATGGTTTCGTTTATCCTGCGATTTTGCAGATTCGCATTGATCATGCTCGTTATATTTGCCGATATGACTCTGGCTGCCCTCAGCGATTCGTAATAATCGGCGGATGATTTCAATATCGTGTGATAAGCCATGAAGTATGACGCTCCGACCTGTGATTTTTTATTTTTCATATCGGTATGATAATTCACGCCGTGTCCGTAAGCCGCGTGGCCGGCTTTGGCGCACTGATCGTCGGGATTGTCTTGCAAAAAGAACGACACGTATCTCTCGAAATCGGTCACGTTGGGACGACCATAATCGTTCATTCCGATCTCACAATTGCTGCACGAAAGATCTGCGAGACAACGAATTTCATCGATTATTTTCTTTTCTGTTTTTTTTTTTTTTTTTCCTAAATATCTATTTCATTTATCGCATAAATCAATCGATCGATGAAAAAAAATTGGTTTTTTTTTTCATTCCGTTTTATTTTATTTTTATACGGATATTCCGGGGGATCGAATGGAAAATTTTCTTCGTCACAGGCAAAAATGGAACGTCAGTGGCAAGGAAAATAGTGTGAAGAATTGAATTTTTCGTATTACGCGTATTCACCTGTATGAGGACAGAAGGAATTATTTCCAGAAAAGTATTTGCAACAATCGAGCGACTGTGACCAATCCATGTAGTCATCGAGCCACGATGACGCAGGTTTGGCTATGTAAGTTCTGGAAAAAAAAAAAAAAAAAAAAAAAAAGAAAAAACGAACGTAAAGTTAGGAATAATTATGATTTTTATTTTTCTTTTCAAATCGATATCATTTTTAGGGGAAAAAAAAAAAGAAATTATATTGCAAAGTAAATCTCACCTATTCGCCTGTTGCGATGCGACGAATATTTGCGTCGACACCGAATCCGAATTACAATATTGTCCGCCGCATATCAAGTTTTGGCTGTCGTAATCGGAATAATTCAATCCTCCTTTCACGACAAAGTACATCGGTGGTCCGATCGATAAATAGCGATTGAGGAACTGAAAAAAATAAAATAAAATAAAATAAAATAAAATAAAATAAAAGCGACAAATTTCAGTTATAATTTTTTTCGTAACACGTGCCACGGAAAGTGGGTCTTTTTTGTCCTCATTTCGTAACGGAAAATAAGTCTTTTTGAGCCAGGATTCAATTCGTTAATTTTTTTTTTTTCCTAGGACAAAAATGCTGGTCAAAAATGAAAATAATTGTCCTCTAGTTCCGAGTGTCACCGCGCGCGCGGCGACACTCGCAAATCTCGAATAATTTCTTTCATTTTTGACCAGTATTTTTATCCACGGACAAAAAAAAATGAACGAATCGAATCCTGTCTCAAGAAGAATTATTTTCTGCTCCGAAATGAGGACAAAAAAGAATCACTTTCCGTGCACTCGTTACAAAAAGCATAGCAGCGCGGAGCGCGGACAGATTGACAGTAATTTTTGACTCGGCTGAAGTTGGCTGCGCCTGACTTCGGCTCGGACTTTGCCCTCGCCTTCGTCTCGTGCAGCCCAGCTTCACCCTGATCAAAAATCACTGTCGTTCCGTTCTTGCAGCATAATGTACTGTGTCGTTGCAAGGAAGTAAAACAAAAATATCTGAAAATTTATCATCAAACGATAATACAATGATTATTCATTGAAATATTATTATTTTTTTCTTTTCTTTCGCAAAAAATCTTTTTCCGACAAATTATTTACCTGGAAGTACTTGAGGACGAAACTATCCTCGGGCATCGAGAGCTCTTGATCCAAGCCAATTTCTATGTGCGGAACGACCGCTATACTCGTACACGCCAATCCGAAGAACGCGACCATAACGCCTGCCCTGACCCATTTTTTCAAGAGCAACGGCACATAAGCGACTTTGAATATTTTGTACAAAATACCATCGACCACCTCCTCGCCGCTGTCCTTTTTCGAACCTCGCAAGAAACAGCATATATCCAGCCTGTTATTCTGTAGAAAGTAAATAAATTTAAAAATATATATATATATATATATATATATATATATATATATATATATATATATATATATATATATAAAATATATACATATATATATTAAATATATATATACATATATATTAGCCTCGCTCAGTCATTGCCATAAATTAGAAAAAAAAAATTTTTTATCCGAGGAAACATGAATTGAGTTTTGCTCACCGTTTGGCGTATCGTGTCCAACGCCAGCAGGCTCACGAAACACGTGATTTGCAATAGAAAATCTACCAGCAGGGCCATACCAGCGTAAAGAGCGAAAGCTTTGACTGCCGGCATGTCGGACAAGCCACCTGTAAAAATATCTCAGTTAGGAAATAGTTTTTCTTTTTTTTTTTTTTATTTTTTTCATTTCATTAACGCGATTCGTTTTCGAACACTACGAAAAAAATTCATCCATCAGTACTTGATAAATGAATTTCAAAATTTGCACAAAATAGGAGTCCTTCACGGTCTTCTAAATTAATTCTCAATTGACCGTCCGATATCCTTGAATTACCATTAAATTGCGCGCATTTTCTTTTTTGAATTTTTTTTTTTTGCTCCAAATTATTCCGTTACTTACCGAGGAAGAAGCAACAGCTCTCGGAGACACTCGTGAGAAGCATGCTCGGTCCGACCGTACCGAGGGTACGGCCTATGTGCTCGGGTATCGATTCGTTGGGTCGTCTGCCTTCGCGCTGATGCGTCTGCACGAGGATAAATACATTGTCGACTCCGACTGCCAAAACGAGAAACGGAATGACTTCGATGATTATCAAGGTCGCGGGTATACCGACAAAACCGAATATCCCGACGGAGCATATGACCGAGGCGAGAACAATCAAAACTCCTCCGAGACCCAGAGTTATCTTGGAGTCGATCTGAAACGTAAAAATTTATTAGATTATACGTAAAAAAAAAAGAAAAATGTTATTTGTTTTTAATTTTTCAAAAATCTTCGGAGCGACGTTGATTTAATTAAATTTTTGATCTTTCAAACTAACCAAAAATCTACTGCACGTTCTGAGCTGCCCTAGCGAAATGGCAATGTACGCGAACATTATGATGTACGATACGAGAATAGTGAGTATGTCCGATTGGGATTCACGATTTAGCTCATCCTCGATCGATCTTTCGGACGTAAACGCGACATTCATGTAATCTGGCTTTTCCATCGCCGTCCAGTTCTTCATGAAAGCGATAAATCTGTGAAATGGAAAATTCAGCTTATTTCCGGCTTTTCTTCCTCTTCTTCTTTTTTAAGAGCATGCGAAAGCTCTTTTTTTCTTGCCGACTCTGGCCGATAAGATTGCATGTAAATTAACCCACTGGGGGAGGGGGGGGGGGGGGGGGCAGTTAACCCAATTAACCCCAGGCGAGCAGCCACCCAGAGGCATCCTTCGAGTAATGTTTATGAAGAGATAACAAGGCAAATAGCGTTGGTGTTAACAAACACATTTTTTCCTCATATTTTCTTGTTGATTATGATTATTTTCGGAATATCTCAGAAACAAAGAGGTTGAGAGTAATTTTGCATAAGAGCTTTTTTGTAGAAAATTTTAGAAACTACAAAAAAAGGTATGTTAACATTTTCCGCTCAACTCCAATGATTTCAGAGATAATCGCCGTAGAAATCGTAAAAACGTAATTCGACCATGTTTCATCTCATAAAACCGAATTATGAGGAGAGAAAAAAAAATCAAATTGCGGTTACTATATATCTTTAATATATAATTGTGACTTTAAAGCCATTCGGACTGCCCGCGATTGCCCAGAAAAAATTCAATATTAGCTCTGAAGGGTCAAAAAACAATTTTTATATGTTAATTGAATGGGAAAAATTGAGCCTCGATGCGGCGACCTCTTGGAATTTATCCGACGGAGCTCAAGTTTTTACAGGATCATTGTTAAGGAGTTTCGGTACAGACCGGCGACGGGGAATAAGCGGAAACGAGGGTGCGGCGGCGCGCGGTGAGCGGGGCATGCATAAAACAAAAGAGAGTCCGACCGTTCATGCGCTATACCCGTGGATAGTTGAGCTTATGTTTTGGCTTGTAACTAATAAACCAGATGGACGAACCTATTCAAAATTTGTTGACAGTCATATTAAAGATCTAATAAAGATCTGACATAAATTTTATGCGGGTGGTAGTATTTTAATGGAATTGACAGCTCAAACAAATATTGCTCCCATTTTTACTCTCGTGTAGAAACCAAATTTTCGAAAATTATTTTTACAAAAACGACACGGAGGATCGACTTGAAATTTGAGCAGTTCACGTTTTATATATTTGTCACTTATTAAAAAAAAAAAAAATTGAGTTGATGGCAGCATTTTCAATAGGTGTACCGAAACTCCTTAAGTCAAATACTCACGTTACAAGTTGTTTTGGACGAAATCAAAAATACATTTATTTTTCTGGCCAGGCCTAATACATGTATATATATATATTATGTACATATATTATGTATATATACATACATGTATATATACATGTATGTATATATATATATTAGGGCGGTCGTTGAATGGTTTTTTTTAAATTTCAATGTTGGATAGTCGTAGATTGGCTTTAAATATAAAAAAAAATGAAACAAATCTCTAATTTTTTTCAGATTTTAATTTCGAGCCCTGAGTCTCCCTGCTGGCCCGTGCTTTTTCTTAATTAGAAAAATAGGAAATTTTACGATTTCTGTAATCTCGCCTATTGACAGTGGTTTCGGATAGGAAATATCCCCAGGATTACGGAAATTTTTTTTTTAACTCCCACTTGAGCACAAAGTTGTTAAAAATCGATTTCAATTCCAAAAAATCGAGGAAATTCGATTTTTTCAATATTAAACACCGAGGCTTGCTTATTATTATAATTTTATCTTCATATCAGGTAGAACTCATAAAAAAAAAGTCCTTAGAAAAAAATCGATATCTTCGACGTTTTCGAGATACTGATTTTTTATTTTCCGGATTTTAAAGTTTTTTTATTTTTTCATTTTTGATATAATGTGAGAAATTTCTTTCTCAGATTTGAAATTTATGACGAATTTTTGAAAATAGATCCAGCTCTTTGGGACCAGAGTGCAAATTATCAACGAGGCTTGAGTATTGTGAAACATTTGAAGGTGATAAATGACTTGGCAGAAAGAGGGGTTCGTATGTTTTCTGAACACAGCAATCTGTTGGCGAGAAACGAAGACCAAAGAATGTGCGTATTGCAAATTGTCTCTCTGAATATCGGAAAATGTTTCCTGATGCAAAAAAAAAGAAACGATTATAAAACAATTTTAATTCTGTATGGTCAACTTTTTTTTTCATTCTTTGAGTAAACAATAATCCTTGTAACTTTGCAAGTTTTAGGCTTCCGGATTATTCTGAAATTTCTTTACCATTGATTATTGATTTCCTCAAAATGTTTTTCTTAAAAAAAAAAAAATTATCGAAAATTTGTACTTAATTCTTGAGCACTAGAATGGAATTCCCCACACATCATCTTCCTATACAATCAAAAATAACGACGATTCGAAATTCAAGGTAGATTTAAAAAAAAAAAAGTATAAAATACGACGTTATATAGCTTAAAAAATAATTAAAAAATAATATACTGAATCAAAACACCCACGATTATTCGTGTGGAATATACGATCTACAGGGAGACTAAGGGCTGAGAATAAAAATTTGAAAAAATTAGAGAGCAATTTTTTCTACATTTGGAGCCGTTTTATGACCATCCAGCATTATCATCCATTCAACGACCACCCTAGTATATATGTTTTTCAATTTTTTTTTTTTTTTTTTTCATTACTCACTTCTCTTCCCATTCCATGGCCGGTTGTAGTTTCGTCTTGTTGTGATAATTATTGACCAATATCGTGAGAACGATAGCCGTGGCTTTTTCATACTGTGGATTTTGCAACGATTCTCCAGGTGACAAGAATCCACCGACGGCGATCGCCGGTTCGACGGGACCACCGTATGGCGCCAGACACGATGGATTATATGCATTTCTAAAAAATTAAATAAAATAACAATTTCAACGTGAGAATTACACGCGCGATGAAAAAAAAAAATTTATACCAAATCCTTATAACGTATATTGAGGATAATATGCATTCTCAAAAAATATTTCGGTGCCAAAATTTTTTTGCTATTTACACATATACTTTGGACATATATATTTCCACGACGGTTACTCATTGCCTCGATTTTTCATTAGCATCGTTATTATTATTATTATTATTTTGTTTTTTTTTTCTTACTGCGAGCAGGCTTTGAAGTGATCGAGATAATTGACCTCGTAGCCAGCCTCGTCCTCGGTTTCGTTGAAATTATCAAGATCGTCTTGCCAGTAGCCCCAGATGCTTTGTATGGCGCAGCTTTGAGCGGTCGGTGGGCCGGTAAAATCATTGGTCAACGGGGCAAAACAAACGTCAGCCAGCGTACGATTATTCTCGGTAACGAGAGCTTTGATGCTCTCTTGGAGCTTGAATATCGTGAGAAGAAAATTTTTGTCGAATACAGGACCGAATGTGATGGGACCGTTTGACGTGTTGTGAATGATCTGTGAAAACAAAAAAAGAACAATCAAATTCGTTCGAATAACCAAAACCAGATGATATTCCTAATTTTTCGTAATCAAATTAGGATTAATTCATGATTTTTGAGGTCGCTGAATCCCAATGTGTTGTCATAATGTGTAAAGCGCAACCGCGATGGATCGGGTACCCATCATGGAGATTCAGCAATATTGAAAAATCTTTTAAACTGAAATCATCGTGATATTCATAAAACCTTATTTTCAACTTTTTTTTTTGGCACGAAATATCATTTTTCAGCTGACAGCAAAAACGTTCAAGTTAGTTTCTCCGTAATTAGGTCGATAGGGGGCATTGACGTTTCGCGAAATGAATAAATATATCAAAATTGAAGATAAAATTGAATAAAAATTTAAATCTTATGGATTAGCTACCACGATAGAACTACTTTAACCAGCTGAAAACTTAGTTTCTCAATTAGGAGTATGAATGAAATTTTTTTTTTCAATCATTGGGGCGCATAATGTAGAGTAAGTAAAAATAATGAGGACGTATTTTTTATTTTTCGTTAAAAATCACAGGTGCACCTCTGTTATAGGCAATTTAATTTCACGGATTTTGATATATATATATATATAGCGTAACATGTGTGACGTCATAATGTTATATTTTTCAATTTGTTATATCAACGGCAATTTTGATTCAAATAAAAAAATAAAAAATACGTGCCAAATGTTTATTCCTAAACTACCAGATTTTGGAATAAAAAAATTTCATTTATACTCCCCCCCAATTCCCTGAGCATTATTTTTCATCGTTCCTCGATCCTATCGATAAAGCTTGTCAATGAGCTTTAACTTTTTCGCAGTCATGGGAATTATTGAAGCGTGAAAATGAATTAATTGAAAAATCACGGTCATTATTAATTTTAATTCGTTGATTCGTGAATCCTGAATTCGAAGCTAATTTTATTATTCATATTTTGAGAATCAGTTTGCGAACGAAGGCAAACTTTGCCGTCGCAACTTAATGCCAGTAATCATTGATCAATGAAAAAAAAAAACGATAAAACGATAACTTTGAGATTTTTATCGAATTTCAGCGTATCGCTGATATTTCCAGGTTCAATAAGTAAAAACTTAACGACAACGCTTCGGGCCTTCGCAAAAGTTATATTTTTTCCGACGTTTGAGATTATTTTCCCGCGATCTTTCATGTCGCTGGACATTCCGAGGACTATAATCATTGGATGACTCACGTTTGGCAGACCGATCGAGGATATGATTATCTGTTCGTTTCTGTAGAATGGCTCGAAGTGACTGTCGAAATAATCGCGCTCTATGCGTGAACGTGAGTTCGGCGATGCCCACAATTCGACCGGATCCGTTGTAACGTGCACGTGCCTTATGCCATAACTGAGCGTGACGACAAACAGAAAACCGAATAAAAGAACGATCCAGGGTCGTTGAGCACAGGCTGATGGAAAAATAAAAACAGAAAAAATACAAACGCGTTCGAATGACAACAGAAGAATGGACGAGAAGTATTTTCACCCGAGGATAAAAGTTTCATGACAAACGAAGATGAACAGCTTACCGGTTCCCCATCGGCAGAAAAATTGTTGCAAAACTTTGTCGGTGTTTGCGCCCAGACGCTCGATAATCGTGGATTCCTCGTCCTCGAGGCCTAACGGCAGATCGTCGGCTGATATAACGCCTGAAAAACGGTAAACTCGTCGTGTCTACACATCTCACGGAATTTCTCAGTTTTCGTTTTTTTTTTTTTTCTTTCTTGTACATCCGAAGAAGCTTAATGTTGCTTTGTACAGACGAACAAACATTCAATCAAGCGCAAAGCGCAATATGCAAAGCATCCGCATCGAAGGCGAAAATAATAATAATAATAGTAATAATAATAAAATAAGTTAGCAAAATACAATCAAATTAAAAAAAAAAAATCAACTGGCTGATCGAGCAAAACGCGTGGAGTAAGCTTTCGCGTGTTTCGTTGATGTTGCATGTTTTTTTTTTTTTTTTCCTCCCCATCACTTTAGGCATTCAAGGTCCTGACTGCCGTTAAGTTTTTTTTTTCCCACCGTCAGCAGCAAAAAAAAAAAAACTTCGAGGGGGGGAAAAAAAAAAGAACGGAAAAGATAAATTATTCAACGGCGAGAAAGTATTAATCCAGGCAAATGGAGAAAATAAATTTGATCAAGATAGTGCGAGACAATTCGAGAAAATCGAGAACAATATACAAACCTCGTAGTCTGGTTGAAAAAAAAAATAAAATATCGTCTTGACCTGAACGTGCATTGGAAATTTAAATTTCACTTCCGTCGTATACAATCTAACGATTACAAATCTCGTTCCGTGAAAACGAACGAATAAAAGCAGATGCTACGTAAAAGAGAAGAAAAACAAAACAAAAACAAAACAAAAAACAAGGCTCGTTTCTAAACTGGTGAACTCGTTTGGTGAACTTTTTTTTTTTATCTAAAATTCAATGTGGTAGCACACAGTCCAGCCGAATTATAATAATTCGGATCTGAATAGGCGTAAGATCTTTTCATGCGTGGGATTTAAAGATCGAGTAAAATCATTTACATTCAAAGATATCGATGATAACGATGAACTAACACCCAAACGGGCGTATCGGTTATGTATAAGCATAGCTTATGCCCCCCCCATGGAATTTAACTATCGATATAACGTTTAGACGAAAACAAAACAAAAAAATACAAGCAAAATGTGACGTAGAAAAAAAGAGAGAAAAAGTGTGAGAGAGAGAGAGAGAGAGAGAGAGAGAGAGAAAGAATGAAACGCAACAAATGGAGAGACGAAGAAACAGAAACAAAAAAAAAACGGAATTACACGCTAAGATAAAACATAGATTAAAGTTGAAGCGGGACGGGACGTGAATTGCGATAAACACAGTGATAGAATCAAGAGAAGACCTACTCGAACGTTTCGATTGTAGTGGGCTGTCTTCTTGGTCGGCGGCAAGGGCAATTCGAGCACCGTCTCCGGGGTGATGTAGCCCAGCGGCTAGTCGTCTACCAACCTGTCGCCCTACCTCTTCACCTCGTGCAACTATAGTACACACGCACACGCATGATACATACACCACCAATCAGTTATTGCTTCAATTCACCATGTATTATTGTAAAAAATATGTATACGTATGTAACGTAAATATGAATAATTCCAAATCAAATTTACAGGATCGTGATCCCATACCCTCTTGGTATTAGTTCCACAATTTTTTATACCGTCGTCACGACTCTACGAGGAATACAGTTTTTTTTTACATTTTTTTACCAGCTACTGTTCAATAATGTATGAAAAAAAAAATCACAAATATCAGTATTTATAAAATCCTGTGTGGCCACCTCTGGCAGGATATCTAAGAATTCTTTATCATTTTTTTTTTTTTTATTGTGAATCAGGACTACGATTTGTCGGAATGAAAATTTTTATCCGACGAATGAATTGATTTTTTGAATTAAAAATCGAATCGATAGCCAAGCTACTCTACACTGGTATATGAAAATTTTTCATATTTGATACAGGATTTTTGGTCATTTTTTTTCTTCAAATTTTTAACAAGTCTCCAATCTCGTCTGTTTCTTTTATTTTTTTTGTTTTACTCGTCGAATAGCTGACAAGAAAATACAAAAAAAAACGCAAGGTTGTAACAACGGTATGAAACATTGTCGACAAAATTTCGGAAGGTAAGGGTCAGTTTATTTGGCCTGGAATACTTTGTACATATATATATATATATATATATATATATATATATATATATGTATGTATGTATGTATATGTAGATATAAATCTAGAGAGGCAGCTGATGAGATTAAATTAGACTTCGTTTATGAAGATTTTAATCGACCATGAGGAATCATGACCATCATTTTCGTTTGCCAAATCTCGTTCGACGACTGATTTTCGAGAAACTTTCATTTGAAAAAAAAAAATTAAGATCACACTCTTGCAAAATCGAAATATCTCCTTATTTTACCACTACGCGTGGTAAAAGAAAAGAAAAAAAATCGTCGTGCTTTATTGGAAAAAGAGATACTGGAACTCTACGAGTGAGCCAAGAATGATGAATATTAAACAAGTTAGACCGTAACCAGACAAGTAAGATCCACAACAGGGGAAGATATAGGTCTAAGGTCAATTGACAATGATTAATAAATACCAATACCACTGAAAAAAAAAGTCAATGCAGTACATCGACATTGTTAATATCACAGTAGAGGCAAATAATGGTGTGCCTTGGATGAGATTATTTTCTTTTTTTTTTTTTTTTTCATATATTATTTCTCTCATATCAGAGACGACGTTGAAAAATAATTTCGTAAAATTTTCGTAATGGCGATAGATGAAAAGAAAATAAAAAAATAAAATAAATCGAAAATTGATACGAATCGAGGATAATTACTGTCTATCGGATTCGCGTTTGACGATTAATCATTCTCTTTTTAATCCTATGCGGGAAAATTTTCATAATACGGACTTTCGAGATCGCGAGAGAAATCTGTGCAGAGGCATCCAAGTCGTGCTTTAAAACCGTGCGATTATTTTCATTCTTGCGATTTTTCTTTTCCATTTGTCACATCGACCATTTTTCATGACCGCGAGATAAGTTTTGACGAAAAAAAAAAAAAAAAAAAAACCTCCCAGTAAAAATCGAAAAGATAATTTGCGTAAAAAATGCATGAAAAAAAAAAAAAAAAAAAAAAAATTCCGAATTATCGAATTCCCTTGAGATTCGATTAGAGAAAAGAAAAGAAAAAGAAAAAAAAATTGCTCATGACAAGTTTCCTCGTTACTCACCGATTCCCTTGAGATTCGATAAGAGAAAAGAAAAAAAAAAACGAAAAAAAAATTTCTCATGACGGGTATCCTCGTTACTCACCGATTCGCTTGCTATTGCCAAAGCAGAATATGAAGAGTACGAAAATGGTGGAACCGCATATGAAGATAATCGTCATTGTTACGGTGTAGCCGTCATAGCCGAGCAGACTGAAAGGCTGCGGCAATGGTGGCATGGGCTCCGGTACTGGACAACTGTCCTCGCAATCGACGCAACTGCAAGCTGGAGTTTTTGACTTAAGAAAGAAAAGAAACCGAAAAAAAAAAAAAAAAAACATTAGATCGTCGAGAAATGAGTGAAAAAAAGAGGAAAATACGAAAAAAAAAAAAAAAAATCTGCAACGAGTGGATGTGAAGGACAAGGCGAGTCAACATAGTATTTTTTTTTTTTTTTTTTTCCCCAGAAAACTTCCTCTGTGACGGATCCAAGAGATCGAGAAGCTTCTCGAGGAAAAAAAAAAAAATCGGTAAAACATGAGCGAGCAATGGAAATTTTTTTTTCTCTCTTTTTCCGAGCAAAACGAATTTACGGCTTTGTGCTGTGATCTTTCGGGACATCTTGGAATAATCGCGAATGACGAACGCGACACAACTCACGTTCAAGGCCTTGCTGCACGGTGTGATCGACGGATCCATTGGTTCATATTTATCAATCTTAACGTCGGTCGCGATATATGTTATTTGAAAAGGCACGTAATAATTGCCAGCCGCATCGCCCATATAATGAAACCATTTCTGCGGGCTGCATCGACTTGCGCCCCATGATCCGCACATTAGATCGAGCGCGAATTGTCCGGTACTCGGTACCGAAACTTTGTCGCAAGAGTTGTACGTTCCATTGAGATATTTGTTCGTTACGTACACGTCTATCATGTTTATGTAAGCTGGAACGAACAAACAAAATCGGTTCGTTCTTCACTTTGCTCGTTGCGAGGGACGAATAAGTTGAAGGGGAAAAAAAAAAAAATCATACGAGGCAGCGAAATTCGATATTCGTAGAGTTTTGAAAAAAAAAAAAAAAAAAAAAAAAAATGGAAGAAAAAAAAAAAGCGTGCAAATCAGACATTTGGACACTGGCTGCCTCATTATTTTATCTCGAACAAAAAGCTCTCCCTCTATGAGCAAGTGGATTTTTTAATTTTTTTTTTGCTTCCTCGCAGAGGAAGCTTCGCGAGCGTGATAAAATAATGACAAAGCGATATGTAAATTTTTAATTTGCACGCTTTTTTTTTCACTCTCTGTGAATTCCATGTTGATAACGATACAATGACGAACACAAATTTTTCAATGACAGTCGAAAAGTTGAAAAAAATTTAATATACAATCCGAAATTTTTTTTTTTTACCAATTTTGCAAAATTTCATGCCAATCGACATTTGATAATATTCCTTTTGTGTCGAAAATATAAGTCCGATATAATCTTAAAATTTGCGCATACTAGAGCGATCAAAGATTTTTTGAATTCTTAAGTTGGAGCTATTGGATTTTTTTTTTAATTGAAAATGTTTAAAAATTTGAATCCCTCAAGCGATTCTTTTCAAATTCAATATCGAATAACTTTGTCCCCTGACCTATTTGCGTAGAAATTTTTTCGAGTCGATAAAAGAAAATTTGCGAAATTTTGAGCGATTACGGATATTTTTTTTTTTTTGAAAAATGTGAAATCATGTAAAATGGGACACGATTTTATTATTTGATTGTGACGAAAATTTTAACGAACAAAGGCGGCCATTTCCTGCCGATAGGAAAACATTCCTGTCCTAGAAGGGTAATATCATTTTTCTGCATGCTTTATTTTGAAAATTTTTTGCTTTTACATACGTTTTTGCGTGCCCGATGGATCGGAGATGATTTCCGTGACATTGATGAATGTACTTTGGTGCGGGCTGCACGTGAATTCGCAAAAATGTTTGACCAAATTGTCGAGGCAGCTCGGGCATCTCTTGAGAAAATTCGCCGCTAGATTGAGATTCGTATCGAGTGTTTTCAACTGTTCGGTATCGCAGCATGTTTTTATTCCGTCACCGGAATCCTTCATCAAGTGAGGACAATGCTTTGAGAGTAACGCCTGTCCCGGAAAATCGAGAGCTTGGGCCGGACCGTCGTAAGGACAATTTTTACTATGACGCGTCGCTGGATCCGTGTAACATTTTCCGTACCATACACAGTGTCCATCCTCAGCACTGGCCACCTGAAAAAAAAAAAAAAGAAAAAAAAAAAAAAAAAATTAATTGTAAAAAATGTATTTTAAAAGATTTGTCGATAGCTTGATTCGAGTAACTGGAAAATTAAATTTTTCCAATTTTTGGAACAGAAAAGGTTGAATCAACAGACAGATAAAATTATATATATATATATTTATTATCATTATATACATATCCTTATTATATTATATATTTATTATATATTATTCATATATTATATCCTATATTATATTATTCATATATATCATACATATATACATATATATATATGTGTATATATATATATATATATATATATACAGTCCGACCTCCAAATAAGAAACCCGGCAATAAGAAACCTTCCCTAGTTTCGCGCTCAAGCACTTCCCCCACTACGACTCGAGCTCCGAGCTCGAGAATTTTGTGCGCGAACCTCTGGTGAAGAAACCAGCCTGGGAAAGATTATTCGGGCAAAATAGAGTTAACATTTTCGTGTAAATTAATGTGTGCGTGCGTGCGTGAGTGTGTGTGTGTGCGCGTTTTTGCATGGGCGATGTAAACAAATTGGAAGTCTTTCGAGAGTTTCTTATCGAGAGGATCGCATGGGGAAAAGAGTGAGAGAGACAGACAGAGGTAGTGAGCGCGCAACGCGCGCCTGATGGGGGTATCCGAATTCTAGGAAAAACTCTTCCCTTCGGGGGCTTTTGGTTTCTTATTTGGAGGTCGGACTGTATATATAATTTTCATAAATAAAATGCTGAAAACGATGCATCATGGATACTTTGGAGGGAATTCATGGAGCATCTTTTATTTAATGGAACGATTCATAACGCATCAAGATGGTGTATATTTTTTACTTTTTTAAGCGAACTGAAAGAATTTGCTTTGAAATATGCTTCGTGAATTACTGGCATGGTTAATTTGTTTTTTCAAAGATTGTTCAGTGTAAAGTGCTTCTTCATAGAGGAAGCTTTGTTTTTGTGATAAAAAAGTTTCGAGATTTTCATGCCAACATGTCCAAAATATCCTAAAACGTCGGGAAAACGCATTTAGAAAAAGTGTCCGGAGTGCGTGTGTGTATGTGTTACAAAATCGTTTTACGCGCTCCAACTTTCGTGAATTTGAAGCTATCGAACTGAAAATTTTTACGCAAATAATCTAGAGGACAAGAATGATTTGTATTGAATTTAGTTAGAATCGGCCAAGGGGTTCAAATTTTAGAAGATATTGAAAATTTTCACACATTGAGTTAATCGCTCTAACTTTCGTAAATTTGAAGCTATCGAGACGAAATTTTTTACCCAATCTAAGGGATAATGATGATTGGCATTGAATTTGGCAAGAATCCCTTAAGGGGTTAAGATTTTATAAAAATTTTAAAATAAAAAAAAAATGAAGGTAATTGCTTTAACTTTTGAAAATTTGAAGCTATCGAGCCGAAATATTTCACACAAATAGTCTAGGGGACAATGATGATTGGCATTGAAATTGGCAAGAATCTCTTAACGGATTAATGTTTTATAAAATTTTGAAAATTTCAAAAAATTGAGGTAATTAATTGCTTTAACTTTTGGGAGTTTGAATCTGCAGAGCCGACTTTTTTTATACGAATGGTCTAAGGAAAGAAAGATGATTGGTATCGAATTTGGCGAAAATTTCTTAAAGGGTTAAGAGTTTAGAAAATTTCAAAAATAACGGTGTCTTTCACGAAAAATAACAATAATTTTCATCGAATAAAATAATGAATAAATATAAATAAATAAAAGATCTTGCAAATTAGAAACTTGTACATTGTTTTCTCATTATTTTATCTCGCTCGCAAAGCTTCCTCTGTGAGGAAGCCAAGATTGAAAACTCCACTCGCTCGTAGAGGAAGCTTTGTGAGCGAGATAAAATAATGAGGAAGCAATGTGCAAGTTTCTAATTCGCACACTTTTTTTCTATGCCATAAAGATGTTATTTGATGCAATTGCATCGAATTTTTATTTACAATGTTACGATTTTTTCCAATCAAGTACTCAAATACGGGAAAATAAATTATTTTTTTTTTCCCACCACTAAGAGGAAAGGTTGAACCATCGCATTGACCTGGGTAAGGCCATTCGATATAAAATTCGAAAAAAAAGAGAATTTTTTTTTTCGTAATTCTTTATAAAAGCCGCGGCGATCACGAATACCCGATAAGAATTGTACGTTTCCGGAGACAAATAAAAAGCAATGCAAATGTAAACTGCCAATTGAAAAATGACGTCGAGTACAAAATACGCGTTATTGACTTTGATCCATGATTAATTCTATCTGTTTATCTCTCTCTCTCTCTCTCTCTCTCCTCTTTTCCTGTCCTGCAATTTTATATCGTATCTGCTGACTCAGAATCCACGCAAGAATGTGACTTTGATATTACCAACGGATGTAACAAGACGACTTTATGTCGAGTACGTACGTCGCGAGTCGTTTCACATATAAAATGATACCTATGTACAGTAACACTTATAAAAATAATCCTGGGAAATTAAATTTAGCTACGCAAGTTGTTTTCATACAAGCCGATAACGTCTTCGAAATAAAAAAAAAAAAAGTTACTTGAAATTCGTCCAAGAGATCTGACCATCCACAAAAATGTCTCGTGAGAAAATTTGCAAAGTAAAAAAAAAAAATAATAATAAATTTGGGACTCCTTATGAAAAAATCCGTGCGCAAACATTATTTTTACGGATTTTTAAAGCATAAAATATTTCATTGATTGCGAATTGTCAGGTCACGGCCAATGAGATAAAAATCTATAGTCAATCATGACTATTGCACAAAAAGTTATTGATAAATCATTTTTTTTTTTAATACACCCATTGATCAAATCTTCAGAATTTTGTGTTTTCGCCAAGAAATGTCTGATATTATTTTAATACGCAATATTCTTATCATAAATAAATGTGAGTTTTTTTTATTCATAATAAAATAATATAATGGAATATTAATAATAATAAAAAAATCGAGAAAGGTAAATTAAATGGTAAAAAAGAAAATGAAAGATAGAGCCAAAAGCAAAAGTGCACATCGACGTAAGATTGATACGAATATTAATGTAACATGTACTTGGCACAAAGGCAAAGGATGTCATGCATTTGGAATGAACTGTCTCCAATTGAAATAATTCATAATTCGTAACACGCCAAAATAATTTAAGAATCGAAGTCTTCATAAAAAATTGGGAAATTAACATTTTTTTTTATGCTTCGACGGAATAAAAGTGCTGAAGATGATCAATTTTCATGTATTTCTATTTCATGAAAACGCGCCATTTGTGTCAAAAAAAAAAAAATTATCCCAAAGATATGTTCTCCAAATCCGAAAGTTATGTCCATGAAAATGACTCACTAAAAACAGTGAGACCCTTACTTTGTTTATTTATGCTTCAGAACAAAAAATATATGTATATATATATATATATATATATATATTTATTATGCATTCATTTTTATTTTTATATTATATTTTGTTGTACTCATATAACTCCTGATATGTGATAGGAAATATTTCCGTTAAATCAAATCAAATGACCTTGAAAATTTCGTCATTGTAACAAACAACTGTCTGCTGGAAACAAATTTAAAAAAATTACGACTGTATCTCGTTTTACGAGAAAACGTCGATAATCCCATTAAAACTGGGTATCTAATCTTCAATATATTTTCTGGCGATAATACATAGGTGTTTAGGCTATAGGATGTTGATGGATGACAAATTTCTTGAACACATTACACGTTCGTCAGTGGCCGTGATAAGCGATCGAACAGAATTAGTCATACGCCAAGGCCCGTAGTAAGGTAGTGTCAAATACGCGTCGAATTATATATATATATATATATATATATATATAATACGTGAATATATATATAATATATATAATACGAATATATATATATATATATATATATATAATACGTGAATATATATATAATATATATAATACGAATATATATATATATATATATATATAATACGTGATGTGACTGAGAACGTACATAGATAAAATCGAAAAACATAACTCGTCCCGGCATTTCGACGTCATCGGAATGCAAGAAACAAACGAACGAGAACGAGACGGGGAAAGCGAAGCCATGGACGGGGTCGTCCTCCGGTCTGATGGTCGTATTATAATTAAATTTAATAAGGAACGAGCGAAGAACGTCTTTTGATAGGCCTTCCAGAGGATCGTCCGAGATGACGTCACACAAGGCAATAAACACACTTGAGCCCTCTGCTTGGGGTGTGGGGCGCTCTTTTTTTTTTTTTTTTTTTTTTTCATTTACTTCGAGGCCGGAAACATTTTTCGCATTTTTTTTCCCCCCCTCAATCGATGAATGTAAACATTTTATTTTGTAACTTACCACTGACGTCACGCATAGGAGAGCCAAAATTGCGAGTAACAAAGAGCGTAGAGACATTTTACGTTCTGTCACAACACCGGAGAAGCAATGATGCGAGAGACCAGTCCGTTGCATCTCGAGAGAGAGATAGAGACACAAGCCTCTCCACCCCGACGCAATAGTTTTCCGATTTTTTGTTTGTTTGTTTTATTTTCTTATTTCTTTCGTTCCGACACGCACAAGGCGAAAGCCGCGTACTCACTAAGTTTCGTTAACGTGGCAAACGAGTTTATCATTAATTCGCACGTCTTCGACGAACCTTTCACCAGTGAGTTTTATTGTCTTGCTTTTATATATATGTAATTTTCAGGCCTACTATAGAAGGAGAGCGAGGGAGGGGAGGAAACAGTTTAACCAGTTTAGCTATACCACTGGGGAGGGGAAAGGGGCTCGCAAAACTATACCACAAATTTCCACTCATTCGCGATTTTGTCGAAGCGTTATTTTTTTTCTTGTTCGTTCTTTTTTTCAAGCATAAGCGCTTGGCTCGTATTACTGCCGAGCGTTGCTGAAACGTCTCCGCTCGACGTTCTACTACTGACTGACTACTCGGCTTCTCGGCTACTGCGATGGGAATACGAATACGAATACGTTTTATTACGTACGATACCACTGAACCGATGTGTATCAAGATATGAAGGCACTCGCGTACATTTTAATGGGGTGTGTCTTTATGTGTGTATGTGCTTAGCTGGTGGCGTACTGCGTACTGCTCTACAGGCGAAAGTGATCGCGAAATATATAGATGAGTGCGAGAAAGATAGCATTATCGGAGCTGACAACTGAGCGAGATAAATGAAACCAAAAATTGTTCACATCACCATGCCACATAACCTCCATTTTGATTGAGAACTACTGCATTTGCAGAGCTATGTTTTTGGCTTTAGCCATAATTGCCATCTTGCGACTATGCAGCTAACTACAGCACACCGTCGGCCGTAGGTATAGGGAGATTTCAATCGTGTTCGGTGTTTTCGGGATTGTTGACATATATGCCCGAAGCTTTTATATTTCATATTTTGCTCCGCTCTCTTTACAACGTTTGTCTACTCAATGGTGAGTTGCGCTTGAGCTTTTTCAAATATTTGAACCGGAAAATCAATCAACTGTCAGTGTGCGAGCATGAGAGAATAAAACATATATCGGGCGTGTTTTGTTAACCCACCTATGTGGATCGGCGCGTTAGCGTCAAAAAAATCGCGGGAGTTTTTAGTGTGACAATGGAAAAAAATAATACAAAAATGGAAGTCGGCGAAGAGACGAAAAAGACGCGAAGAACATCTTCGAAGCATACGGAGAAAACTGGAGTCGATTTAACGAACATAACAATAATGAGCACACCGCGACCTCAAGCAACATCGACGGTCGTAAGACCGATGTGAGTCTCCTATGAAAAAAAAAAAAAAAAAAAAAAATTTAGTCCGTAGCGAAGTAACACGACCTTTGTCAAATTTCTTACGTCTTAGCCGATGTTGAAAAATTACATTTTTTTTTTGTTTTTTTTTCCATTCAGGTATGGATCTCGAGATCGAATGAATGATTTATCCAGTGACCAGTACAGACATCCGTTGGATTCTCCGCCTGGTGATTTTGAAATATCGACGGACACAACGGACGATTCATTGGGTATCCTGGATAATCTTCCGTCCTGTGAGCTTTCGTTGGTCCGACAAATCCCAAATTCCAGCGATAAACGTTGATCGATCTCTGATAAAATTTTTTTTTTTTTTTTTTTTCTCCAGTCTTTAGCAACGAAAGCGCATCGGAGAGGAATAAATCAAATTTTGGCGATGTTCCGGACGAGCGAGAATTGGCAAGGAAATTACTCCAGAGATGCAGCGAATTTCATTCGTCCAATTCCATACTAGGCACGCGAGATAAGACGATTACAAAAGTTCGCCGGCTTTAAGGAGTAGCGTAAAAGTATAGCGGTCTCATTGAATGATTTTTCTTGCAGACGGTGACAAGGAGAACGATGCGAATTCTCCAAATTTATCGCAAGATCGAACACCCTCGACTCTATTGGATTCGGGACAGTCGTTCAATGTTACGCCTATTGTTCACAAAGGGCAAGATATTCAGAGAACGCCGGAGGATAAAATCAGTATCAGCGCCGTAAGCATCGAAAGGATTAAGCTAATTTTATAATTTTATAGTCGTGTCATGACCGATGATCCGTGGAAAAAAAAACCGCGATAATAGAACCGCGGACAAAATAAACGCGGAAAAAATAACCGCGGAAGACATAACCGCGGACAAAATAATCATGGACAAAATAAACGCCATCGTCACACTGTGCAGCATCATCTCGCACAATATATTATTAAAGTAGTTCTTGCGCGACCGGCGACGGGGAATAAGCGGGAACGTAGGCACGGCGGAGCGCGGTGAGCGGGCACGCATGAAACAATATTCAATAATTGCATAATATTCAATAATTTCATAATATTCAATAATTTCATAATATTCAATAATTGCATAATATTCAATAATTCACAATATTCAATAATTTCATAATATTCAATAATTCATAATATTCAATAACTTCATAATATTCAATAATTCATAATATTCAATAATTCATAATATTCAATAATTTCATAATATTCAATAATTTCATAATATTCAATAATTTCATAATATTCAATAATTTCATAATATTCAATAATTCATAATATTCAATAATTCATAATATTCAATAATTTCATAATATTCAATAATTTCATAATATTCAATAATTTCATAATATTCAATAATTCACAATATTCAATAATTTCATAATATTCAATAATTCATAATATTCAATAATTCATAATATTCAATAATTTCATAATATTCAATAATTGCATAATATTCAATAATTGCATAATATTCAATAATTGCATAATATTCAATAATTCACAATATTCAATAATTTCATAATATTCAATAATTCATAATATTCAATAATTCATAATATTCAATAATTCACAATATTCAATAATTTCATAATATTCAATAATTCATAATATTCAATAACTTCATAATATTCAATAATTGCATAATATTCAATAATTCATAATATTCAATAATTCATAATATTCAATAATTCATAATATTCAATAATTCATAATATTCAATAATTTCATAATATTCAATAATTTCATAATATTCAATAATTGCATAATATTCAATAATTCACAATATTAAATAATTTCATAATATTCAATAATTGCATAATATCCAATAATTCATAATATTCAATAATTTCATAATATTCAATAATTGCATAATATTTAATAATTCATAATATTCAATAATTCATAATATTCAATAATTTCATAATATTCAATAATTCATAATATTCAATAAACTGTATAATATTCAATAATTGCATCGATCCAGCAAAGTTTCGTCCGCTCATCTAGTTTTTAAGTATTAGAATTCGATAGGAGTAAGGACTCTAGCTTCGTTTGTCACTTTGGGGCCTATAACCCACGGTGTTAAATTGAAAAAGTTTACGAGCAGATGTCTCCGTAACCAAACGGTGAAAGAATCTAAAACTTTGCAAGCATACTATAGGAACCTCAACCTTTACGTTTGTCGTATTTTTATCAGTCTATCTAGATTTGATGACTTTGCAAGAACCGCCTTAATCGCCATACGGAATATTTTATTACAGTATGTGAATTCATGAATTCGCGAAGCAATGAAATAAGTAATACAATATATCTTACTTATAAATACTTTGCAGTATTTTGAATTACTTACTGCCATCTACGGATAAATTGTGAGCAATATTAGCCAGACTTTGGTTCGCTCAAGAGGGAAGAACGAACAGTAACGAAATTTGCGTGTCATAGATCCACAGACATCTCAAATTATAATACAGAATGTAAACGCATAATCATAATACATGACTATTAGGGTGTGTCGAAAATGAACTTTTTTTTTTTCTTTGCTTCTACCACTCAAAACTTTAGGTTTTGGCATTAAAGAGGCCCTCGTTCGAGGAGGGCGCTGTAGCTTGAAGCTTAGAGGTCTCTCAACGAGGATTTAGGTTTCCCATCTGATTAACACGTAAAAAAAAATGTTTTTCGTTCAAAATGATGTCAGGCAATCAAAAAATTGGCGATTTCTGTGTTTCTTGGCTTATTTGAAAGCATGACTCATCCTCTAAAAGATGATAAGTCGTTTTTTGACTTAACGTGTTCCAATTTTTTTACGCCACTTTTCGACCACTATAGTCACTTTTTCAAGTTTACAAAGTTTCCAAGGTATCAATGAGTCCAAAATGAATTGCTACAAGTATTGATTGTTGATTATTTATATTCGAATCAACAATCGATACTTGTAGCAATTCATTTTGGACTCATTGATACCTTGGAGACTTTGTAAACTTTAAAAAATGACGATAGTAGTCGAAAAGTGGCGTAAAAAAAATTGGAACAAGGTAAGTCGAAAAACGACCTATCATCGTTTAGGGGATGAGTCATGCTTTCAAATAAGCCAAGAAACACAGACATCGCCAATTTTTTGGATTGCCTGACATCACCTTGAACGAAAAACAATATTCTTTACGTGTTAATTAGATGGGAAACCTAAATCCTCGTTGAGCGACCTCTAAACGTCAAGCTCCCAGCGCCCTCCTTGAACGAGGACCTCTTCAAGGGGGACTTTTTCCTTGGAGTGCCATTTTTCAGGTTTTTACATTTGATTTTTTTTTAAAGGAAACGAGTAAAGCTTTTTGAGTGCGGTTTTTTTCTTGCTTTTATTCATGATATACAGAACATTGAAAAATTAAAAAAAAAAAAAAAAAATGGCGGCCGTTGCAGCTCCGCGAAAACAGGTCCTCAAATCGCGGGAGGTAAACGGCTGACATCACTGCCCCCTTTTTGTTGATCTGAAACACAAATTCAAAGCATATTATCAATCTGTGAGCCTTTGATCATGGAATGACGGATGGGTTTTTCGTTTAGTGCAAATTTCGAAAAATGGCGGCAATTAAAAAAAAAAAAATAGAATTTTCGCGTTTTTTTTTCGCATAAAAAGATAAATAATAAATGCAAAAATGTATCTATCGAAAAAACGATCCGTCATTCCGTGAAGACATATTTTCTGAGTATGCGCTCTCCAAATTTCATGTCGATATGTTAATTACAGCGGTCAGGAGAATGTCAGCCATTTTTAAAAACGTTTTTTTTTTTCGAGAAAAACGCGTTTCAAGTTTTTCAATGTGTTTACACAAATGTGTTTATAATTACCGCTAATCGGCAATGCCTGGTCCATAGAGGCATCCCTCCTCTTCTTCCAGCTGGCTCATGTTGAGCCGCTAACATCTTTTGAAAATTTCAAGGACAAAGTCCCCCTTAATGTCAAAACCTTAAGTTTTGAGTGGTAGGAGCGAAGAAAAAAAAAAGTTCATTTTCGACACACCCTAATAATTATATTTATCATATTCATCATAATCATTTTCGTATATTGTTATTATCATATTTATTAGGTCATTTTATCGCGGTTTTTTTTTTCACGGTTCTATTGTCCGCGATTATTTTGTTATGGAATCGTTACAGTACATCGAAGTCGATCGAATAAATTATTCGTCCAACGATAATAACGTTAGCGATGGATTCATTAGTTTTGTTTTGAACATGAAATTAACAATCGAATTTATTCATTTTCGAAAAAAAAAAATCATTTTTGCCAGATAAATCTCTGCGAACGGGAGAATATTGCGAGAAAGCGAGCAGTCGTACGTCGCTCCGTTGAGATTGATTTTCAGCGTTTGGATATTATGATTTCAGTTGAATTTCGAGCCCCACGAAATAACAGCTCGTTCATCGGCGATGAGCAAAAATTTGGAATGCAAGGATGCCCAGTCGTCGACGGAAAGCGTCAGCGGTATAAGTTTCAATCCGACGACCGCTCTTCTAATGGCGCAATTCGAAAATGAAGATTTCCAATCGGGCTCGCTAATGTCGAATCAGTTTCTCGTAGATGAAATATCATTTCAGCGAAATGCCTCGTACGGGCTTCCGGTATCCATCAGCACCGAGAAGGAACATCTGTCCTTGTCGTGTTTCTCGGGTATCATCGGAGATCTGGATTTGACGGTGGAGTAAGAATTAAAAAAAAAAAAAAATTGGCAATACAAATAATAGCACTCGGAGATTGGAGATAACGAACGAGTTGAATAAATTGAATGATTTTTTTGTTTCTGCAGATCTTGCGGGGGACGCAAGGTATCGGTTGGCGAATTTTTCAGGAGAAAATGCGGCAACGTCGGCCAATTATCCGATGCCGACGAGCCTTGCGAAAGGCCGAGTTTCGGCCTCAACGTACGAAGTCCCAAGAGAATTGGAACGAACGTACCTCTGGTGGACATTACGACGATGACCGAAGGTAATTTTTTCGCTCTCAATACGAGCAAGAGAGTATATATTAAAAAAAAAAACAACAAAAACTTAAAAGGTAAATGTGAGTTTATTAAAAAAAAAAAACATTTTTCAGATTTTGTAGTTATAGAGTATAGAGTAATATTGGTTAATTCAGCTCTCTTTTTTTTTTTGTAAAACTCGTCTGAATAGAGATTTTTTTAAATTTTTGTTTTCCAATTATTTTCATCTTTGATATTTTGTGGTGGTTGATCGAAAAAAAAAAACAGTACCGAGGCAATAAAGTTTCAATGCAAATGAAAGTCGGAACTTTCATTACTGAAAATGAGGGGGAGAGAAATATATGAGGGGGTGTTTTGGCTAAAAGTCTCTAAGTTTACGAAGAAAACTTCTCATGTACGTTATTTTTTTTTTTTTTTCAATTTATACTATTTTTGTTGTTATTAAGGTAATTTTTGTGCGACCCGTGGCGGGAAATAAGCGGAAAAGTAGGCACGGTAGAGAGTGCTTACGATTGAAACAATAGAGTGTCCGACGGTTTTATATCGAGGGCTTAGGACCAGAAAGGCGTAACCCACAAAAAACGGACTATACTGCCATAAGGGCGTATCCCCAACTTTAACACGGAAGTTCCATAAGAGCAAAATGAATCAGCCTACAGTCAGAAGGGCGTAAGCCCACACTACAATACTGCCAGAAAGGCGTAAGCCACGAAAAATAAAAAAAAGTGGCTTACGCCCGTCTGGCAGATCATTCATCATTTTTTTCCGGATTTAAATCGCCTGATTACAGCCAGACGGGCGTAACCCTCTTTTTTTTATTTTTCGTGGCTTACGCCTTTCTGGCGGATAACTGGTCAGTTTTTTCCGAATTTCGATCGTCTACTTACTGCCAGAAGGGCGTTACCCCAAAAAAATTGAAAACGTGATGTGTGTGTGTGTGTGTGTGTGTGTGTGACGTGCGTGTGTAAAATTATCAAAATTTTCAAATTTTTCAAAATTTTTAAATTTTTCAAAATTTTCAAATTTTTCAAAATTTTCAAATTTTTCAAAATTTTCAAATATATCGAAATTTTTAAATTTTTCAAAATTTTGAAAATGTTGAATAGATTTGAAAATTTTTGAAAAATTTTCAAATTTTGGAAAATTTAAAAAATTTGAAAATTTTGAAAATTTTGAAAATATTGAAAAATTTGAAAATATTGAAAATTTTGAAAAATTTGAAAATATTGAAAATTTTGAAAATTTAAAAAAATTTTTTAAATTTTTAATTTTGAAAAATTTTTAAATTTCGAGTATTAACTATAGCAACGACTAATTATGCGCATGCAACCATTTTGAAAATGGTATATTTCGTTTTTGTTTATATTTCGCATTAAAAAATATTAGCAAATAGCGAATAGTTTCCTGACTAGCAACTACCGAGTTTTTCTGACCAGCAACTCGTCAGCCTGCCGAGACTGGCACTGAACAGATTTGCGTTACACACCTAGTCTGGAACTCGACAGTTTACTGGCCATCAACTGGCCAAAAAGATGGAAAATTGGCCAGCATCTTACACACATCAAGTTTTCAATTTTTTTGGGGTAACGCCCTTCTGGCAGTAAGTAGACGATTGAAATTCGGAAAAAATTGACCGGTTATCCGCCAGAAAGGCGTAAGCCACGAAAAATAAAAAAAAGAGGGTTACGCCCGTCTGGCTGTAATCAGGCGATTTAAATCCGGGAAAAAATGATGAATGATCTGCCAGACGGGCGTAAGCCACTTTTTTTATTTTTCGTGGCTTACGCCTTTCTGGCAGTATTGTAGTGGGCTTACGCCCTTCTGGCTGTAGGCTGATTAATTTTGCTCTTATGGAACTTCCGTGTTAATGTTGGGGATACGCCCTTATGGCAGTAAGGTAATGAAAAGTCGAAAAACAGTGGGTTACGCCCTTTTGGTCCTAAGCCCTCGATATCATTTTGCTACCGAAAACTCGTAAAATATTTTTCAAACATCCCTTGAGCTGTTTTTGCCGTGAAAATCTGAATCCTCAATATTTTTAAAACAAAATGAGCGTTTCGTTGTATGTTTCTCGACTAATATTGGTGTATGAATTTCGAGGTATACCAGGACCTCGATTTAATAGACAGTCCCCACCGTGTCGCATTTATCGATCGGTTTTTCGCGTATTGGGAGATGGTGGGGGACGCTTAAAGTCTCCCCGATCAGGCCCGTAGCACGGAGTGCCGATGCGCAGATACAGCGCGGGCATAATGATGTTGAAATTTGCATCGTTAGAATGCAACGAAAATAGATTTTTTTAAAATAAAATAAAGATAATTTCCAGTACTGTCAACGCTTTACTGTCATATTTAGGCCCCAGGTCGCGAAAAAAAAAAAAACCGAAAAAAAGGTTTAAACGATTTTCGTCTTCAAAACAATACGGAAAATGGTTTATTTATTTTTTTTTTTTAAACCTATTTTCGTTGCATTCCAACGATGCAAATTTCAACATCATCGGGCATACGCTACCTCGATTTAACAAGGTGCGATGCGGAGCCGGTCCCGCCACTGGCCGTTAAATCGAGGTCCTGGTGTAATCTTCGCGCAGTCATGATTCTTCCTATTGGCGATCGACACCTAAGCATGCGACTCCTAGCGGATTTTTGACGAACTGCTATTGGGAGTGCAAAAGACTTTATTTGTACACGCGATGCACACGGCTACGGCGTGTAAATTAGTTTTGACATTTCTGTACCTGTTCAAATTAACAAAAAAAAGCTGTAGTACAAATTTTTATATTATTGGATATCGGAAATGGAGACTGTCGAAAGGGTCGAATCTGCGAAATTCAGCCAAAAAGTGAAATCTAACACTGGAGTTTATTGTTGCGTGTTCGAATGTCCGTTCTCGTCCGTTCACGGATCGAGACGTGACGTTTCACCGGTTTCCCGTAAAAAAAAAAAAAAACGCCGGTTAAATATCTCGGACAAATTTATTCGGCGTGCGCGAAATGATAGATCGACGTAAAATGTGGATAAGAGTGCTCAAGATGTCTCGATGCGACCCGAAGTCTTCGATCAGAGTTTACTGGCCCTAATATTTTGCGTTTTGTTTCGTTTTTTTTTTTTTTCGGTACATCCAACTACCACCATTTGCCCGAACTACAGAACTTCTTCCCCTTCAGTTATATTTCGGTTATTTAGGTCTCCTTTTGCGAAATCGTAAATTTTTCGCAGTTTCGAGTATAAACGTCCCATGTTTTCAATGTTAACTTTCACAAACTGCACTCCAATAGCGCCATATTTCCGAGTGACGCGAACGCCGCCATCGGTAGTGTCGATCGCCAATAGTCGCTATATGCTAAAATCGTGATTTTTAGCTCAATTTTTCTCGCCAAAAAGTTCGTTAAGATATACACTCAAACTTTGCAGGAGCATTTGGAGGATGCTTTAAGATTAAGATATCAAAATTTCATGCGATTCTCAGCGCTGTGTGCCAAAATGCTAGGACTATCATAAATTTTGTGAAATATTCTGTGACATGCAGATTCGACGAGTGACGGAAGGAGCGACAAAATTATGAAAAGTTTTACCGAAAATACCAAGGAACGCACCGTCATGAGTCTGAGTACGATTGCACAGACGCTCAAGGACATCGATAATGGAACACCGCGACGTTTGGTCGATCAGCTTCTCATGGCAAAGAAACAGAAGAAAAAGGGCCAATCTTCGGTGGCTCATGATCTAACGAGCGGCACTTATACTTTGCCAATGGCCAATTGTCGAAATTCATTGCCAGTTTGTTCATTGAGCGACAATACGAAGCTCGAGGAAAAACAAATTTTTCATGGTCGAAGCGAAAAATTGTCTTTGGATAGTAAAAATATAAGTCACTCTCTGGGCTTGAGGTATCGTCAAGAGTCTCGGGGTACCGTTGTTTCTGATGAATTTGGCGATACCGTGAGTTATGGAGCCGAGGATACATTGGCGGAAAAATTCGGTGAAAAATTGCCGACGCAAGACAATTCAAATTCGAAGAAAACGAGCCCGCATCTGGAAAATATTGGTACGTGACTGGAATCTTAATGAATTTATGCCCCTCCCTCCCCGTTTCATCTCATAGCTGAATTATCAATATTATTTTAATTACAGAAGTTGAGCATCATTCGGCGATAAAGCAAGCTGAAATTCCTAACAATCTCGTGAAAATCAATGCATCATCGAAATCAAGAGAATCGCAAACTGATTTTGAGAAACGCCGATGCACAGATTTACCTCGCAGTCAATCGGTGATAAAGAAAGAATCTACGATAAAGAAGGAGGAAACTTCGGCTCAGCGTTCGGCATTAGAAGCGAGCGTATCGATCAATAATTCGAACGATCGAACCACTCCAAATGGTTAGTCTTTAACGGAGCATTAGTTGCTGTCAAACGTTCGCAGGGCTCGTTTTTTTTTTTTTTTTTTTCTTCATCGATGCGGGAGACTTGACGCTCGGAGAAAAAGCTTTTTTTTTTTATTTCACAAAAGAAAAAAAAAAGAAAAGCAATATCGAATATCCCAAACCAGAGAGAGAGAGAGAGAGAGAGAGAGAGAGAGAGAGAGAGAGAGAGAGAGAGAGAGAGAGAGAGAGAAGAAATTGTTCAAAATGGTTTTCTGGTCATTGAAAAAAATTTATATTCAGATCCGCGTATGAAAGGTTATCGTTATTTTAGAAATATTTGTCGTATTTAAAAAAAAATTAATCTCACAAAATTTTTCGATTTGAATTTATAATGTTCGTTAACGTTTACAACAATCACTCGTATGGAATTGTCGATGATTTTTTTTTTTTTTTTTTTTTTGACAAGTCAAAAAGAAGCCTCGAGATCTCGCATCTCTTAAGGAGTTTCGGTACACCTATTAAAAATGCTGCCATCAACTCAATTTTTTTTTTTTAATATGTGACAAATACATAAAATGCGAACTGTTCAAATTTCAAGTCGATCCTCCATGTCGTTTTTGTAAAAATAATTTTCGAAAATTTGGCTTATACACGAGAGTAAATGGGAGCATAATTTGTTTGTGCTGTCAATTCCATTAAAATATTACCGCCCGCATAAAATTTATGTCAAATCTTTATTAGATCTTTAATATAACTGTCAACAAATTTAATTAGGTTCGTCCATCCGGTTTATTAGTTACAAGCCAAAACATAAGCTCACTATCCACGGGTATAGCGCATGAACGGTCGGACTCTCTTTTGTTTTATGCATGCCCCGCTCACCGCGCGCCGCCGCACCCTCGTTTCCGCTTATTCCCCGTCGCCGCGGTCTGTACCGAAACTCCTTAAGGTAGTCCTAGCGCGACCGGCGGGGGGGGGGGGGGGGGGGGGAATTAGCGGAAATGTAGATGCGGTGGAGCGCCTGGTGAACGGGGCATGCATGATACAAGAGAAAGTCGGTACCCGTAGCTACTGAAAACTCGTAAAATCTTTTTCAAACATCCGTTGAGCTTATGTTTTTTTTTTTGTGAAAATCTGAATCCCCAATATTTTTAAAACAACATGAGCGTTTGGTTGTGCGATTCTTGACTATATTAGTGTATGAATTTCGAGGTAATCTCCGCGCGGTCATAATTCTTCCTGTAGTCGCTATGCTAAAATTGTGATTTTTAACTCAATTTTTCTCGCTAAAAAGGTCGTTGAGGTACACTCAAACTTTGCAGGTGCATTGGAGGGTGCTTTAAGACTAGCGTATCAAAATTTCATGCCGATTGTGAGCTATGTGCAAAAACGCTAGGACTACCTTAATTCAACGTTGCGAAATTTTTAGATGACGTTGAGATTGGAAAAAACACGGAAGAGCTGCAACACTGTATCGTCGGTGTACGCAGAGAGGTGGACGTTGAATTAGTGAACAAGAGTCATCGTTGGATAATATGCTCGCTGAGCTTGAATCAAATACAAGGTGACAAAAATGATATTGAATTTGACGTTACACCGAAGACAATGCTCATACCTGATTCATCCAGAACAATCAAAGTAAGATCGAATATTCTATCGTTTGTTTAGTTATTTTATATTCATTTTTCTTTCTTTTTTTCTCGAAATAAATGATTGAGCGAGAGCCGTTTCGTTGTAAACCCTCGATTAATCATTCTGCTCTTCTATTAATCTATATATATATATATATATTTTTTTTTTTTTCTACAAACTACGATAATCATTGTGCGATTTATTCTGCGATACGAATTATTTGAGAAAGAAAAAAAATTCCAGATTGGCGTAAAAGTTTTGAGACCAGGAAAGCCAATACGCGCAACGCTCAATACGGAAATGTCGGAAATGCCGACGCGTTCTACATGGCAGTTGAAAAATACAATGTGGTTCGTTCCGGAAGAGCCAAAAATCATCGTCACACCGCAAACGGAAAAGAACGAGCTGGAGTTTGAAACAACAGCGGAACGTCCGATTAAGACACAATCGATTACACTGGAAAATAAAAATAGCATCGATGTTTCACTCATGCTACTGATCGTGGATGTATGATTTTACATTCGTTAACACCAGAGCTCCAATAATTATTATCGAATGAAATTTGCGAATAATTTTTTTTTTTTTTTCCTTTTCCCCTCAGAACGACGGGCAGAGATTTCGTTTGGAGTATCCCGAGAATCATCCGAATGACCAGGCTAGTCGTGAAAATGATTCCATGTGCCTCGTACTTAAACCTTCGGAAAAATTCAAAGCGATCATTGGATACAAGGGAACGCCCGATATTGATCGTAAAAGTAAGCAAACGTGACATAAGATAGCTGTACCGATAGTGCATACCAGGGCGAAAAATTCAAAAAGGAAAATTTTCAAAACTTCCACTGAAATTGAAAAAAAAAACAAAAAAAAAACAAAAAAAAAGCTTGTATGAGACAATCATCACAATCGTGTCTTTACAATTTATTTACAATATAAAACAGTGACTTTACATGATATTTTTTTTTTTTTTTTAATTTCCCAAATAGAAAAAGAATCATCAAATTATACGGCAAAATTATTGCTGAGCATACACGAGAGAGAGCAAGATCTGGTGATCAAGGAGATGCAACTCGTCGGTTATGCGACGACGACGACGATGACGAGAACTATGCCTGTCGCAGTGGAAAGATTGTCGGAGCATTTCCGTTGCGACACACCGCAGCATCTTGGACGGATAAGTTCGCCAACTTCACCTCACAGCTCTGCGTCAAATCGGTATGATCGAAAAATTATTATTATTTTCAATATACATTGCGCATATTTTATTTTCATTTCTAATTTTGAGGAATATACATATATATATATATATATATATATATATTAGGGTGGTCGTTAAATGGAAGATCATATTGGATGGTCATAAATTGGCTTCAAATGTAGAAAAAATTGCTCTCTAATTTTTTCAAATTTTTATTCTCAGCCCTTAGTCTCCCTGTAGATCGTATATTCCACACGAATCGTGGATGTTTTGATTTAGTATATTATTTTTTAATTATTTTTTAAGCTGTATAACGTCGTATTTTATACTTTTTTAAAAATCTACCTTGAATTTCGAATCGTCGTTATTTTCGATTGTATAGGAAGATGATGTGTGGGGAATTCCATTCTAGTGCTCAAGAATTAAGTACAAATTTTCGATAATTTTTTTTTTTAAGTAAAACATTTTGAGGAAATCAATAATCAATGGTAAAGAAATTTCAGAATAATCCGGAAGTCTAAAAATTGCAAAGTTACAAGGATTATTGTTTATTCAAAGAATGAAAAAAAAGTTGACCATACAGAATTAAAATTTTTTTATAATCGTTTCTTTTTTTTTTGCATCAGGAAACATTTTCCGATATTCAGAGAGACAATTTGCAATACGCACATTCTTTGGTCTTCGTTTCTCGTCAAAATATCGTTGTATTCAGAAAACATATGAACCCCTCTTTCTGCCAAGTCATATTTATCACCTTCAAATGTTTCACAATACTCAAGCCTCGTTGATAATTTGCACTCTGGTCCCAAAGAGCCGGATCTATCTTCAAAAATTCGTCATAAATTTCAAATCTGAGAAAGAAATTTCTCATTATATCAAAAATAAAAAAAAAAAACTTAAAAATCCGGAAAATAAAAAATCAGTATCTCGAAAACGTCGAAGATATCGATTTTTTTCTAAGGATTTTTTTATGAGTTCTACCTTATATGAACATAAAATTATAATAATAAGCAAGCTTCGGTGTTTAATATTGAAAAAAAGGAATTTCCCCTATTTTTTGGAATTAAAATCGATTTTTAACAACTTTGCGCACAAGTGAGATTTTTTAAATGATTTTTTTCCGTAATCCTGAGGATATTTCCTATCCGAAACTACTGTCAATAGGCGAGATTCCAGAAATCGTAAAATTCCCTTTTTATAATTAAGAAGAAAATCACGGGCCAGCAGGGAGACTCAGTGCTCGAAATAAAAATCTGAAAAAAATTAGAGATTTGTTTTTTTTTTAATATTTAAAGCAAATCTACGACCATCCAACATTGAAATTAAAAAAAAAAAACCATTTAAGGACCATCCGAATATACATTCGTCAATTTTGTCACTGTTGAATTATGGACAAGAGTGAAGAAGGAATTTTCGAATGTCTTTTTGTCGTTTTCTCTTATTGGCGAACGCTGTTGAGTTAAAAAAAAAAAAAACTTGAGATTGAAAGTCTTTTTTTTTTCTTCGTTCGATAAGCAAGCAAAATAAAAGTATTAAATTTTCTCGTAGATCTGGAATATCGGGTAGAAATTCGCCGCTGAGCTCGGCATCCGGTGGTACGGTAACCGGTGATGTTGTATCGATACGAGCGACTCACGCTGCGCTGGTCTGGAACAGTATCAAAGTCGGCAAGAGCGACACGAAAGAATTCACGATTCGCAATACGAGCAACAACAAGATCAAGCTCCAAGCTACGATCGTCGACAATGACAAGAGTTTCAAGGTAGGATCATTTCGACAATCAATTCGATACGTCAGTCTGATAAGATTTTCACCAAAGAAAATGTCCACCTGAAACTGTTTTTTTTTTTTTTTTTTTCCAACTACTTACACCGGAAGCACAGGGGAAAAAAACATCGAAGAACCGAAATAAATATAAATAAATTTTTTCGGTACAATAATAATGATTTGTAACGAATTATAGTCATTTTTAACACAATTATTATTATAACACAATTATAGTCACATATTAACACATAGTTTAACACATATTATTATAACACAATTATAGTCATTTTTACACATTTTCCCCCAAACGTTTGAGAACGTTTTCCCGTACAAATATGTATAATTTTCACGATACAAACAAGCAGTTCTGAAAAGGCGGTTGACTGGGAAAGTGAGAATTCATATTATACGAGGTTGTTTTTTTTTTTTTTTTTTTTTCCTTACACCTTTGAGAATAAATATCTGTATTCGCGTCGTAGTTTCTTCGAGAGAGGCAACAGGTTGCTTCGAACATTGTACTGAGTCTGCAGCGTATGGAGAGCAGAACATTTTCCGTTGTATTCGGTCCTAATAATTCGGGTGCGGCTGCCGGAAGAATTGTTTTCAAGCATTACGAACCGAGGAGAGCGGATAGCGCAGAGTCTCGACCCTCGAAAGTCGTGAGTTATTCCTTCAATTGTAATATCTTATTAATCACCGGCTCTAAAAAAAGGGGGGGGGGGGGATTTTATACGTTTGGATTTTTTTGATGGATTTTATATGGTATAATAACAATAATTATACGTTATAAATTGTCTTTGTAGAAAAATGTACGAAATTAAAGCAATGTCGTTCGCATCCGCGCAGGGGCATTCATATTTTTTTTTTTTTCGTTTATCCATAATTTGGTTAACTCAATTTCGCAGATATTTTTGTATGGTTACGGCGGTGTTGGAAAAGTCGAGATAACCGAAGCGTTCAAAGACACCGGCGGTCAGCTATGGCTGTCCCTCGGTAGCCTCAATGCAGGCGGAACTTTGGACGCGAAGATCAAACTTCAGAACACGGGAGATCTGTGCTCCTATGCGAAAGTCAAATTAACTCCAAAAGGTTAGAATGCAACGTTTATTTATTTATTTATTTTTTTTTATTTTTTTTTTTTTTTGGATTAGCATATTCTGATAAATTATTTTTATCAGCTGTATATCCGGCGATGGTGTCGAGCTGGCACGTCGAACCCACGGAATTGTTGCTCGGTCCGAAGGAAATACGCTGGATCACCCTGGAGTTTCGTCCGAGAAAAGAGGATCTCGCTCTATTGAGACGAGCCAATGTGTCGCACGTTGGAACTCTGACGATAACGCACGGTGACGAGCCAACGAGACTGAGAATTCGTCGGTAAGCCGCGATTAAATTCGTTTACATTTTGATATTTAGCCTCCTTTCAATGATATTTAGACGCAAAATTGTATTATTCTTTCAAGTTTGTACAAAAAATTGAGTCAAAACGGTCAGATGAGAGGCAAGGAGAACGAAGCGTTTAGAAACGTCGTTTATCCAATATGCAAAGTATTTCCGGGCGAAGTTCCGATAAACAATCTGAGCATCATACGTGATTCCGTGGTGAGTCTTAAAATTCTATTCGGGGATCGTACGTTTTCGAGGGAAAAAAAAAATTGCCTTTTTCTTTTTCAATGTGCAATTGGAAAAAAAAAAGTAAATATTCGCGCATCTCGGATTGGAAAAACATATTATCGATAGGGCAGACGTACCGGTTGTGGCCACTTTCAGCATTTTCGAACATTCATTTACGAACGGAGTTCACATTATTGCAAATTCAGGACTGAAAAAGTGATCGATATAATCTATAAGGTATACACATAATCGAATTGTTATCATTTAAAACTTTTTCTGATCATGATGAATAAGAAAATATGAATTTATCTCGTAGCTGTTATTTTCACCATTTGTGGCCACATTTTTACTACTTTTGGCCATCCGAAGTATCAGTTGTGGCCAATCAAGCTTTGAATTGGGATACGAATGCGCTACAAACGAAAGGTGAAGTTTTAGACAATCAGTATCGGCAGATTCGAGTTAAAAATCGTTATTTATTTCCGTAATAAACATATTACTGAAATTGTATTCGCTGTGTGCAGAAAGCCAAGTGGCGCCGCGGCCGGCTGTACTCCGCAAATTTTGCTGGAATAGCTCTCATTTATTTACATAGACGAAACCTTGTTGGATTAATTTTAATAAACAAACGTTTATATTCGTATTATAGAGTTTTTTGAGGTGAGCTTGACTATAACTGCGTTGAAAAAAAAAAAAATAAATCGACATATTACGATGTAATGAAAATAGGTTTACGGCTACTTTCCCTTCTCAAATTGAGGCTAAGCATGAACCTTGTCGGTCTTGTCATACGAACCGACAAGGCTCGTATCGAGAACAAGAAAGACGTAATTCGGACTTGATTGCAACTGATTGTAATTGCATATTCGGGTAGCCAATCATGAGAGCTACTAAAAAGGAAAAAAAAATCAATTTATTTGTGTTGTAATATTCTGACATGAATTTTTCATACCAGACAATATATGCGCGTTTAACCTCAAGAATTTTACTTTCTTCGTTTTTTGCACCCAACGAATCTAGTTTTTGCGCTGCTAAACTTTATAAATTGCTGTCGGAAAGGCGTAAAACTTAATTTCCGAAGTTGCGTAGCGGAAAACATTCTTCTATGACTTCACACAAAAGTTTAAATTTTCTTTCCGCGACTTTTCTATTATATTGCCCTCAATTGCACTACCCGACTCCAGCAAAAGATGTGCATTCTCGCCACCATGGGCGCTCTAAGTCGTTCTCAGCCGCTATAGTATGGCACTGCACACAGCGAATAAGCGTGCTCTATTTGTGCCATAAGCTGGCCACAAATAGAACAATCACATTTTGAATGTACCACTTTTGGCCACCACATAACTGTCAAGTATTTTACATTTGTGGCCCTATGGCCACAAATAGAACAATCGCGTTTTGAATCCACCACTTTCGGCCACCGCATATTTTTCAGGTATTTTAGCTGATATGTCTGTTTTTTTGTGATTCCAACCCGCAAAATGAGCTTTAACTGATAAAATATAAATTTTTCATGCGGCGAAATGACTTTAGATCCTTTAGATAATGAGAAACTGTAGTCTTCGCACCTCGGGATCCTTTAACACTTCTGACAAGAAAACTAACCAACCGCTCAGCGTTGACACATTTCGTCATATTTCGTTGAAATAAATTAACGGATATTCAATAAAGCAATCGATAGTGGTGCGGCAAACATCTCGAATATCGAAATATTACGCTCGATGAAGCGAGAACACAGCCTTGAAACTTTGAAAAACTCGAGGGAAATGCGGAGTGGCCACAAACGGTACAGTGGCCACAACTGGTACGTCTACCCTAGGGAAACGTCATTCGCAAGCTCCTTTTTAATGTTTTTCCTTCCTTTTTATTTTTATTTTAATTTTTTTTTTCAATTTTATTATCATCGACGCTTGAGAATTTTTTCGCAGAGCAAGTATAATTTCATGATGCAACAAAAGTATTGCAGGAGATCGTTACAAGTCATGTTTTTCGATCCGATAGTTTTGTTAAGTCTTGGGTCATTGTACTGCGATACAAAAAGTATTTTGGTCGTTAGGAAAATCTTGGCGATCTGTGCCGCGGTGTACTCCAGCAAGAAGTGATGTTAACCATGGAGGTAAACGCAGAAGAGACAATGTCGATATTGCACGACAATGCTGACGATTCGCAGACATTTTATTCTCTCTGCAGCGACAATAGTCTCGTTTTTCCAGCTACCGATGAGAGCTTCATGCCATCCGAGTGAGTTGATACTTGAAATATATTAACGAACAAAGAGAGAGATAGAGAGAGAGAGAGAGATTGACATTTTCAACTCGAAGATGGGGAAAAATCGAAAAATCCCTGTAAATTAATAACAATTTTATAAAATAACATGAATTCTTTGTTATTTTAAAAATTCTCAAAAGTCCTCAGATGGATATAAAAAATTTCAAGCTACATTCTTGCGTAGTCCAATGTTCGCCCCTATTTTTATTTATTTATTTTTTTTTTTTTTCAATCACTTTCGTTCGAAATAATTAAAAAAAAAAAAATCGAGAAAAAATATGCAATCGAGCCTCGGCTGAATCTCGGCTGTGGCTTGAACATACAGGATTTTTCGTGAATTTTTTTTCAAATTTTCGAAAAGTCTCGAAACGTTTCGGTTCAATTTTCTTTTTTTTTTTTTTTTTAAACTATTAAGCAGCGACTGGCGAGAAAATCTACAAAAAAAAAGTATATATGCACATCTTTCATGTTATTAACAACGGCGTACAAAAGTTTTTTACACGAAATTTCAGATAACGAGTAATTATCGTACCGTAAATCACAAAAATTTATTCATAATTTATCCAAGATTTTCAATGCTTTGCTCTGTGGTTTGCCCCATAAAAACCCAATCCCTCGCCGTTTAGTTCACCCTTGAGTCCTCCCCCCCTTGGTTCAACTAATTTTTCGCAATGCTTCGGAGAACGAAAAAAAAAAAAAAGAAAAAAAAATGGAAAATTCCATTTTACAGGACACTCATGGAATGTACGATGGATCAACGCGTATACGAGGACGATTTTGTCGTAAGTCCATCGGCGATAACGCTAAAACCACCCGCGATAAGCGAAGCTACGATTATGATAATGAGCTCGTCGAACGTTGCTCAACCGTTCGACACTGTGCTCTCGCACGGCGAATTTCTCAGTGTAATGCCGGCCGAGGGTATGATACCCACGCGAAGAGGCTTTCCCATTCGCGTGCAGTGCAAAAAACGTATCGAGCACAGCATCAATGCAGTTCTTCAAGTTTACACGGAAAACGATAAGCGCGATGTACATATACAAGTTGTGATCTGATAACGATGTCAAAGGACCCCCGAAAAATCGTAAATAGGAATAAGAATTTTTTTTTTTTTTACATATCGATAAGAGATAAATTTTACTACCGTCCCGCTGAGAATAATTTTTGGGCATAACTTGAGATACTTTTGTACTTATAATAGTAATAATTTTTTTTTTTTTTTTTTTTTTAGAATCAACGCAATCGTACGATTAAACAATCAGCCTCAAAGTTATGGGCGAATAATTTTGTACGTTTTTTTTTTTTTTTAACTATTAAAACGGTAATACGTGAATGATCAATTGCAGTTTTGTATAAATAAACGCTTCGGGTATGGCGTAAGATAATTTTTTGTACTTTTCTTTTTTTTTTTAATAAAATAAAAGAACTAAACTTTTGAAATAATTGTGTACTCGAATTTTTTTTTTTAACCAAAGAACATCTAAAGCGCATTATAGAGAGATGCTGACATGGAATTTCCAAAACCAGTGGCGTAAGGTGTTGGGCACACGGTCGGTCCAATTCAACCTTTCGAAGTCTCACCCTGTTCGGACAGCGCTTTCACATCTTTTGAACGAGGAGATCTGAAAAAAAAAACAATTATGTGAAAAGTTACACTCAATTATACGAAATTTTCCAAATTTGAGGCACTATTTTGCAAAAAACTTGGTAAAAAAAAAAAGAAAAAATTTCCTCCATTGCATAATGAAGATTTTGATTCCAAACAAAATGAATTGTACTATCGGTGCTACAAAAACCTTACGACACAGCGCCAAAAATATAGTTCCAAGAAAAACTAATTTTATATTTTTTACCAAACAGTTGAAATTTTTTATTGGGAAATCTTAAATATCTGTTTAACTGTTTGGTAAAAAATATCAAATTAGTTTTTCTTGAAAGTATATTTTTGGCGCTGTGTCGTAAGGTTTTGGGAGCACCGATAGTACAATTCATTTTGTTTGGAATCAAAATCCTCATTATGCGATGGAGGAAATTTTTTCTTTTTTTTTTACCAAGTTTTTTGCAAAATGGTGCCTAAAATTTGGAAAATTTCGTATAATTGAGTGTAACTTATCACATAATTATTTTTTTTCAGATCTCGTTCAAAAGATGTGGAAGTGCTGCCCGAGCAGGGTGAGACTTCGAAAGGTTGAATTGGACCAACCGTGTGCCTGACACCTTACGACACTGGTTTTGGAAATTCCATGTCAGCATTTCTCTATAATGCGCTTTAGATGTTCTTTTTTGGTCATGATTCATTGTTTGTAAAACATAAAAGAAACGGTAAATATTAAAGGGGTGCTAATATGGATTTTTCACTTATTTTTTTAGAAAAATCGTTTTCGGAGACCCTAAAACTAGTGCTACAGTGCTCACTCTTTTGGAGGCTTCTTTTTAGACCAGAAGCAAGCATTTTTTGCGTCAGCCCGTAAAAAAATCGAAAATTTTTTAAATGTGAAACACCCTAATAAGCATAGCTCATACGCCCCTATGGAATTTAACCGTCGCTACGTACATTATACAGTTGTAGAAAATGTGCACCCCGACTTACGTTTTTTTCGACTTACGCCGTCAATGCCGTAACGACCCATGGCGTAACTTCGAGGTATTACTGTACTGTAATATCTGTATTATTTATTATTGTCGGTTTAAAAATTTTTTTTTTATGGCGTTGGAAGTCTTCCCCCTCC
Organism: Rhorus exstirpatorius; assembly: GCA_963564615.1. Taxonomy (NCBI): domain Eukaryota; kingdom Metazoa; phylum Arthropoda; class Insecta; order Hymenoptera; family Ichneumonidae; genus Rhorus; species Rhorus exstirpatorius. Next base: position 37,751,134 of record OY751313.1, read on the forward strand.
TCAATATTACATGGAATATTATTTATTAAGTCAATATTTATTGGAATAAACTCTAACGTCAATATTTATTGCAATAAACGCGAAAAACACTAAAAAATCGATTTTTCATCGATTTGACCTTGAAAATAAAATTTGCGGGTATTTTGAAGGTCATATTCGTTTTCAGCGCGTCAAAATACATAGGTATACCAAATTTGAGATCAATCGGAGGTATCGGCTAAACGAAAGTACACCCTTTATTAATAACGCTAGAAAAAAATTTGGAGCAGTTTTGAGCTGCAGCCTTTTTGCCTAAACTTTTTTTTTTATCCCTGCATCGATCGTCGCTCCAAGTTTACCGTCGCGCGCGGTCCATAAACGCTTCCTGGAAATTTGTCAACGCCGCTCGATTGATTTTTCGTTCGGGATATTTGTCATTTTTTTGTCGAAAATGAAGAAAAATGAAGGGAATTGAAGAAAAAAAAACTAACGAATTAAGCCGAAGAATCGTTTATTTTTAATCTCGTAGACGAGGTTATCTTGAATATAGCGTTGTGATGTTCCTTGAGGTAGATCAAGATATTCGTCATATTTTTTGCGTCGCACAGACCCGAATGGAGTCTTCCCTGTAGAGGAATATTCGATCTGATCAGCATATCCCTCAGGCTTCTGGGATAATATTTTGCGGCTTCGCAATACGATCTCTTGAGATCTATCCATCGTTCGAAATATTTTGGTACTTTCAAGCCATCCAGAGCGCACTGACTCGGCAACATGAAATTCAAATCCCAATCGCCGCAAGCCACAAATGCGCTCGTACAATCGTCATTCAGGTAGCCGCGTTCGTCGAGCCATTTCTCAAATTGAGCCAGAACATCGGGAAAGCACGGCTGCTGATCGACGGTCTGCTGCATTATACCGGTGAGCTCGGTGCAGAATGGCGTGAGAATCGGATTGACTCGTGGCTTTATATATTCATGAAAAACATCATCGATCTGCCAGCTGTTTGTGCTGAGAGCAAGACACGGAAATTCAATGATTTCCTGAGGTCTCAGAGCACCGTGTTTCTCGCAGGTTGCCTCGAAATCGATTATCAACAGATAATTGAATTGTTGTCGCAGCTCGGTTACTTTACGACTGTTCAAAAAACCACGTCCGAGCAAACGATGCGCCATTATTTTCGTTGATCTCCCTTTACGTTGATAAAACTAATAAAAACATCGTCAACGAAGTCAGACGTACATAGAAGCCCAGTTCCTATGCTTAGCGTGAAGCAAGTCCCCCACTGTAGTTCGGGTCCCCCAGTTGACGAGGGCGCTCGTGGCACTGTATGATTGTATTGTATACAGACGGCTCACCGATGCCATACATACTAGTATCCTGCTGCGAGCAGAGCCAATGGCAGAGCATACGTTCCGTCTCTTCTACTCTTACGGGCATAATACAGTGGGGGACTCTTGCGATCTCTCTTTCGCTCCATCTCTTTCGTTCCTACGGCCATGATACAGTGGAGGACCATGCGGTCTCTCTCTCTCTCTCGCTCCTTCTCTCCTACTCGTATAGTCGTAATCACGGTCGTAATGCAGTGGGGTACGCGTGTGATCACGATCTCTCTCTTGATACTTTTTAATTATTAATTTACTATTTAATTATTTAATTATTAATATATACTATTTAATTATTTAATAAATTTCGCAATATTTAATAATAAACATTATTCCTTTATATTTTAGTGATTTTTTTTTTCGAAATGTGTAACAAAAATTTTACCTTCAGAAATTTTCTTTGTGTAGTAAATAATTTTGAAATAATTAATTTTCATTTAAGGTATTGCACAATAAAAAAATAAAAAAAAAAAAAACGTCAACCCGCTGGGATCGAACCCACGACCACGTGCCGATGTATCGGACGTACCTTCCCAACCAAAAGTGACTTTCGTCGACAATATTGCATACTTTATTTATTTGCGTTAGGGACATCTCTAACTCTGTTCTTGGTAAATTTGCAGATGTCGCTTTCATGTATCCTTGATTCTTTTTTCAAGTTACAGCATATATGCTGTAATTTATACTACACACACCAATGATTTATTTTCCCCAATTTTTTAACCGACGGATAAAGTTATCTGATAAATATCGTATGCTTTTAACATGGATTATCTATCTGATAACTCATCTATCCAGAAGATAACCCTAGGTGAAAAATCCGAGCATAACCTTTTGCCCTAATAATAGTACAGAGGGGTGTTGCGACGTCACTCGACCCGCAGAGCCCGTAAATTTCTTGCAATTTTTACACCTTAAGAAATAATAATTTACCTGCTTGAAGAAATTAATGCAATGTTTATTAACTTCAAATAAACATTTAACTGTGACAGAATGATAATGAAAAAAAAGGAGAAAATCGTTTACATGCAAGTTCTTTATTATCGAGTATTGAATTTTAACAATAAAATGCTGAAAAATGTAAATTTATTTA